>CAWUFW010000103.1:3157500-4357500 GCA_963921515.1 Calotriton arnoldi | reverse complement strand
GTCGCTTTCCGACAGGCTTTCCATGTCGGAAAGCCCGACATGGAAAGCCAGTTGGAAACCTATATCATAATCCCAACAGTGGAAACGCCGTCTGTAAGGGATTATGATGGGTATCTGACAGTCGGATTGACCGGCCGGTTTCAAATCCGACTGCCGTCATTGTAATACGGCGGTCGGATTTGAAATCTTGGATGTCGGTCGACATCCAAATGAGGACAAAAGTGTCTGTAAAGAGTTATCAACAGTGCGTGCCCAGAGAGTGGACACTAATCAGCGAAGCATGCTCAGAAAGGTAATGCAGATCAAAGCAAACAGGGGTAAAATTAACATATTCCGAGAACAGGCATCACCTCCAAGTCCCTCATTTATAACTTACTCATTAACATTCCCCACGTAAATTCCATTCTGAACACATACAGACTTGTCCACTCTATGAACTTAATTTGAGCGGCGTCTAAACAACCATTCTCTCTTTTGAGTAAGCTGTTTCCTCTGTGCTATGATTGGACAGACAGGGAGCGAGGGTCTCGAGTACTGCAGGTGTGACTGAACTATATCTTGCACCTGCATATGGGATGATACCTGTTTTGTATCGTGCGCATGGCCAATCCCTAATGTAGCATGCCTCAACCACTTTCTTTCGCTGCTGGTTGCTGGTTTCAAGGTGTTTTGTCCCCGTTTCATGAATTTTTCAAACTGCATAGGAAATACCTGGAAAGTGCCACAAGTAGGAAAATGTTCAAACAGGACTTGGATCAGGTTGGTGATGGCATGTGAATGGAACGCTTGCAGACACTTTTTTTTCTATTTATTGACTTTTTAAGCGATTGAAGCACCCGCGCTTTAGATGTTGAAAGCTAAAGGGCAGGTGCCACCATTGCTACAAAGGTAAACATATGGAAAAGAAATGGCGGCCTCATGCTTTTTTTCCCATTTATTTACCTTTGTTACAATGGTGGCACCCGGCTTTAGCTTTAAACATCTTAAGCTAAAGCGCGGGTGCAGCAATTGCTTCAAAAGTAAAGAAATAGAAAAAAAATTGTCCCCACGCCTTTTTTTCCTTTTTCTTTACTTTTGAAGAAAATGTGGCACCCGCGCTTTAGCTTACGATTAAGGGTGGGTGGCGAACTCCGCTCTGACAACGGAGTTTGCAGAGTTTTGCCAACTCCGCGCTCTGCTGGGAGGGCGAAGTTGGCAAAAAAACTTCTGATTCCGCCACGTGGCGGAGTTTGCCCCTGCCATCCACCCCTAAAAGATCTGCTCCTGCCTGAGTCCTTCTTACCTGGATCTCGGCGAGGCGTTCTCCGTGCCCGGGCTGCCTCCTCGGTGCAGGAGGATTCTTCTTCTCCTCCAGTCCCGACTCCTTGGCTGTGAAACCCTTTCGCTGCAGGACCTGCAAGGAATGCGCATGCAGAGTGGAGACCGTGTTAGGGTCTCCACTCTCCATGCGCGTGCATGCACAGTCCTTGCGAGTCCTGCAGCGAAGGGGTTTCTGTTTCACAGCCCAGGACTGGAAGAAGAATCCTGCACCGAGGACGCAGCCCGCAGTCAGGAAGGAGTCAAGGAAACCGAAACACCAGGCTCACCACCACGGGTTACGGGCCGCCGGCAGAGGTAAGCTGTGGTCTGCCTATAGGGCGGAGCGGAATTCCATGGAGGTTTTAGGCAACTCCACGGAATTCCGCATATTCCCACTCTGTAAACTCCGCCCTCCCTTACTTACGATGTTTAAAGCTAAAGCGGGTGTGCCACCATTGTAAGAAAAGTAAAGATAGAAAAAAAAGGCATGCAGTGGAGTTCGGCGAGCCGCAAATAACAAAAGAAAGGTGCAGCTGCCATTATTGGAGCTGAGGCGTGCCGCGCTGGTTAAATTAAAAAAAGTGTTGGGGGAGAGCGTTTCGAGAAAGTGATTTAACAAAATAGTGCTTGAGGCTGTAATTAAAACATCTAGAGTAACAACACATGTAACAGGGGTAGTCCTCAAGAAGAGAAAAGGCGATACCAAGGAGGGACTACTAAGCCTATTGACCAATGAAAAGCCACCATTTACAAAGGACAGTAATAGGAGTCAATTAAAAAAAGCATCTGCAATGCAATAGGTCTCGCATTTACGCGAGTTTGAGCTATTGGCATTGTAAATGTTTATTTATGTTTTGTTTTTTAAAACATAAATAAAAGGCATTCTCATTTACAATGCCAATAGCTTAAACTCTCGCAAATGCAAGACCTATTGCATTACAAATGCTTGTTTAAAAGTGTGTGTGGGGGGGTTGCAAGCAGAAGGAACACAGATGGGGAGGGTGTGGGGAAGGAAAACTGAGGGTGTGGGTGTGGGGCAGCAAAAATGATGGCGCGGTGGGGGAAGGGGCACGGAGAGCATCGGAAAGCAAACGATAGACAGAACAATGTGGCAAGCAGGGGGAGAAAAGCAAATGAGCTAGAGCAATGTTAAGCTAGGGGTGAAAGCACACCCTTTACAGGTAATCTGAGCCGAGGAGCAAAGCGCAGCGAGCTGACACTTTGGAACTGGAGAACTGCTCAGTAAAGCGCTCCAATACCTTCCGGTCGGGTTCGCGGTTGCAGGAGAGTGTGTCCAAAGAGACATTTGCAGCCAAAGAGTTTCTTTCTTTGTTGGATCTATTTCACAGAGGAACAAATTGAGAAAAGAGGGTAAGAGCCTTTTGTTGAAGTCATAGTTTTTAGCAAGTGAGCGGAGGAGAAAACCTAAAGCATATTCATGTTTAGCATAGATGTTTGTTCAGAAAATAAACACGCTAGATCTAGCGGAATTTACATCACACACCTTTGACCTCCCTGAAGGCATCGCTGAGTTGAACCCTTCTGTCTCCCATGATCCCTGGAGAGCTCCCCGTTTGCTACGAGTTAAACAAGCCGGTGGTCACAACTGCGCATGAGAGACCCTCCTGCAGTAAGAGAAACTCATTAAAGAAATAATGCTCACAGACTAAAGGAGACGTACCGTGTAACAGCCGAAGTAAAAGGGCCAGTCCTCATGGGAGGTTACAAATGAAGACAAGGCAGTAGTAAGGAGGGACTAACAAGCCCAATAACGAATCAGAAGCCAGCATTTATGAAGGACAATGACACAAAACAATGACAAATATGGGCGGAGAGTGGACGGGGCTTCAAATACATACTCCAATACAGCATGGCTTGCAGTGCATGTGCTGCCCAGGCTTGACCTAAAAAAGGGAGGAAAGTGGGCGGAGCTTCATGCCCATATCCTGAATTCAGCATGTCTCGAAGAGACAGCGCAAGCGCTGCCTAGGCAAGACCTAAAAAGCACTTAAAACAGAATAAACACCAATTTTCATCTCTATAAAAAGTGCAGCATTGTTTTAGGCTGAGAGCACGTCGAAGTGCTAGCCCCATTGCTCATTTTGTCAGAGCTATCACAAACAACCAATATTTAATTTCATTTCCTTTATGTTTGACATGTTCTAGTTTTATGGACGTACACGTAAAGCAACTACAGCGAAATGGAAGAGTATTTACAAATCTACATAATGATAGCCCAGTGCACATAAAAATACTACAACTTCATTGTGCTTGTTGTGCATATTTTAAGGTACACAGTGTCCTACAAGGCGGTTTGAATCATGTTGACAAATTACAAGGTAATCACAACACTACACCAGTCTTGTTACTTCCTGTGTAGTTTGTACTCAAAATTAGTAGGCAAACACATATTTGGCAAATTTTTTAAATTTTTTATTATAAATCTTTTTTTATTAATAAACTGGCTCATCACACAGTACATACTCTGAAAGTACATTGCGGGTATACAGCACAGCTGGAGTAGCACTCCACGGGGAAGCTCAACCACATCTCTTAAATACATGAGCGACAACACGTTAGCTCTTATTCCAATAACTGTTATATACCACCCCCCCACCTTCTCCCGGGCAGAAATTGCCAGCACCCAGCACGCAGCTAAGTCATGTCTCCAGAGACGCTCCCAGGTAGTCCCACCAGGGACCCCAAATCTTTTACCACTTTTTTGGGCATCCTCTAATATGGTAGATCAATTTGGTAAATGTGTAACTACATTTTAACTTTTTCTTTAATTCCTTTATATACTACTTACACTAAAGGGCATTACATAGCAACATAGCTTGGTTTTGGCAGAGAAGCCAGAGAAATATTATTACTAGTCAATTGGTTGTTCACCACTCCTGGCTCACATGACTTTCCAGGTATGAGAAGTAAAGTCCAATAAAACATAATTTTCAATATTCCAAGAGCATGGGATGCCTTAGGGATTGTAAAAAGAGTACATTCAGCAAAATATATGTGCATATTATATCTAAGTGGTTCACATATGATGAATTTTAAGCTGTCAAAGGCAAGCATTGAAAGGAGGAGCTAGAGCACGTTTTCATCTGAAGGTTGCAGCAGTCAGTAGTTTCCTCGTAAAAAAATCAAATAACTTACTAATAGAGATTCCAATAAAACATCATATTGTCAACTCTCTGAGCACTGGGGTAAGATTGTGGGGGCACTAACAATGTATATTTAGAAAGGAAAATCCATCCACCCAGGAATGCCATGATCGGGAGACTCTGATAGGCATGCAAAAGGTAAGTAGAAAAAGCTTTATATGAAAAAGTTTGACAGTCTTTCATTTTTTTATCAGACTGTTTCAGACAAATGCAATCCTTCTTTGTCAGTGGTCGAAGTGCATAAAAAAAGTATGGGAACCATGAAACTATGCGCAAATGAGGTAGGGTGAGTGAGCGATGGTAGGGTCAAAGGCGTGGCTAACGAAACAAAATATTCTGTTCTTTTTTGGTCTTTCACCTTTAGGTAATGACATATAAAATAATGCACAGCTTAAATGAAAAATCAATGCAAGTTAAGTTAAACAGTGGGAAATGCACTACTGTACATTTTGAAACTTCTATTAGTTATGCACTGCAGAGGTCTGCGTCTGTAACCACAGAAATAAATCCTGGTTGGTGTAAATAGTGACTTGTGTATGTTTGGTACTATGAGGTCCCAGTCTGTCATAGAAAGCACTGTGAATATGTAAGTCATAATTTTAAACTTGCATTACACACAGTGTAAGATAGGCTGCTACAAAGCACGCAAAAAGGTTTAAGATAAAAAAGTGCTTCCAAAATATAGATTTTAGTGCAATTTTATTTATAACTGTCCTTTAAAAGCACACACTTCACAGCTCAGCTGGTAACTTCCGTGCAGTACCGATCAAAATAATAAATCTGTGTCATCAGGAAGCTTTAAGTGATTCCATAAATTAAAGCCAATACCTGCTTCCAAGCACCCGCTACATTTGCAGATTCTGAAAATGTCAGTTTTAGAAAGTTATTTTCTTGCCTTAGCCATTTAGTGCCTGTAGCCTGTTTCTCGTCACATGTCTGGGTGTAGCTGTCAGTTGAGCTTTGTGTATTCCTCCTAGACAGTCACACAAAATAAGGAGCTTACGTGTGCCTGCATGGGCCATCTCTGGCAGGATGGAACTAGGCATAGCCCCACTTACACCTGAATAGGCTATGTTCTGCCTCCACACAAAGGGTTGCATGCCCCCTGTAGTAAGTCTGGACCCAGGGAATACAGGATGCCTATGGACCTCAAAGGGAGACCTCCAGAGGCTTCTCCCTCACTTCAAAGGCACAACTGGGTATATATACTGGACCTCAGACACCAACTCTTTAGTACACTTCTGGACCTGTGGATACTCTGCTAGGAAGAAGGATGCTGTGCTGCTACAAGGACTGCCACTCTGTTGGACTCCTGTTCTTAAGGAACTCCTGACCTGCTGTGCTGACCTGCTGCCGGTTGCCCTCCTGCCTGGGGAAGAAGACTGGACCTGCAACTTCATCATGAACGTAGGTCCCCAGAGTGACTCAAAGGGCTTGTCTGCGGGACTCCTGATCTGAGCCTCAGGGACATATAAGGCTCCTCAATTACCTCTTCTCACATATGATTGAGAATGTCCCAATTACATATCAATAAAATTCGTAACTCTAGGTTTTGCACCACAATGCTTACAAATTGAGTGAGCCCCACTCCCCATATGCAAAGAAAAAACTTCAAAGATCAGACGTACCACAACTTTTCACTAATGGCCCCATTTTTCCACACTGCTTCCCTTCGTGTTTGCTTTCTTAATGCTCCCTTTCCTAGCTCTAAGCATGTTTGCCTTTTCATGAAATGCAAACCTACAGTTGATGACAGTTCTCTCTCCACCACCAAACAATAATGAGGTACAAATGTTTGTGATATAGCCCAACTTGCCACATTGCAAATGTATTTCAAAGAAACCACACATGCCTCATCCTACAATGCAAGCATTACTCTGTTGTGCAGAAGCAGTCTTGGGCTGCTTGTATTCCGGTTCAGTGAGGAGCTAGTATTCAGTTTGGGCTGGACTGTTCTGATAGGAGCAGGATCAAGACTGATTTGCATATGACTGGGTCCCAACTGAGATGGCATGGTGCGCAAAATAATGATGGACTGAGAGACAACGGCAGGTAATTAACAGTGGCTGAGATTAATTCAAACATTCCATCCATCACGTTTCTGTATACTCCTGTGCAACGCTTAAAGTGAGACGGGTATGCCCAGACATGGGTTCTGTGCTAACTGTGCCACTAGAACCAAGCTACATCCGACTTATGAGCCCTAATAAGGGGGAAACCGGTCTAGGGTTGTTTGTGTTGTGGTTCAGGGAGGACCTGGCCTGGCAGTTCAGGCTGCACAGTTCCGATTGGAACAAGGTCAGTTGGAGCAATGTCAAGACTGATTTGCATATGCCTAGGTCTAAACTGAGGTGGCATGGTGTGCGAAATAACAATGGACTGGAAAGTGGCCCAAGTAATTACTATTGGCTGAGATTAATTCAAGCATTCCATCCATCACATTTTTGTATATTTCAGTGCAACACCCAAAATGGAATGGGTATGCTCAGACATTAGTCCAGTGCACACTGTGCCACTGGAACCAGGCTATCTCCGACTGATGAGCTCTAATGAGGGCAAAACTGCTCTCAGGTTCCTTGTGTTCTGGTTCAGGGAGGATCTGACCTGGCAGTTCGGGCTGGACTGCTCCCATTGGTGCAGGATCAAGGCTGATTTGCATATGGCTGGTCGAAACTGATGTGGCGCAATGTGCAAAATAGCAATGGACAGGGATACAGCGTGAGTAATAACCAATGGCTGAGATTAATTCAAGCATTCCATCCATCACTTTTTAGTATATGTCAGTGTGACATCCTAATGGGGACAGGTATGCTCAGATGTGGGTCATGTGCACACTGTGCCACTGGAACCAAGCTATCCCTGACTGATGAGCCCTAATAAGTGCAAAACTGGTCTTGGGTTGCTTGTGTTCTGGTTCAGGGGAGACTTGGTCTGGCAGTTCAGCCTGGAATGGTCTAATTGGGGCAGGTCAAGGCTGATCTATGTATGGCTGGGTCCAAACAGTGGTGGCATGGTGTGCAAAATAAAGATGGACTGAGTAATTATAAGTGGCGGACATTGGTTCAAGCATCCCATTCATCACTTTTTTTGTATACTTCAGGGATCATCCTTTCAACCATGCTAGAAGGGGCAACTCCACTACAACATGTTCTCTGATTCTAGTGAACCAAGTCCACCTAAGCAAAACCACTAGCAATGGTTTCCTTCCCTTTACTGATGCCTCAAGTTCTGAGTCATGTAATCGGGCTGTGCTGCTGAGATGCATATGTATATTCTTGTCCACATCTGGACAGTGTAGTGCAACCTAACATGGAGCAGATGTGTTAGGGAGGAACATTGGAATCACAATGGGCTGTTACAGTTAGAACTGGGAAGGTGATGGTGTTTTTGTGAGAAAGAAAAGGTCAAATCACAGAACAACTAAAAAGAAGTCATGATAAGGCACTTGGTATAGGAGTGAACCCAATTTGCCATCCACCTCATGGACGTAATAGCAAATAAAAGAGAACTTTACTGTAAACAAGGTGAGCTCAACCTCTGAAAGGAAACTTCTGAAATGGCAGGATTGATAAGCCTAGTAAGAACTATTACTCTGAATCCAACAGTTTTCGCTGCCTTGAATCGAGCACCCAAACCAATTTAATGATTAATTCTTTATTTCTAGAAGCAAACCGATATTGTTTTGCATCAAGAAACTGCTTTTAGTACTAATACTTCAAAAGTCTCTTTGATTACATTTTCGCTGGTTATGACTGCAGTAGAGATAATGTGAATTGCAGAAGAGCATGGGTTCTCTTTGGTCACAAGGGAATAAAGGATATCATATCCCGCGCTATGTGCACTCTAAATGAGTGACTCTCCTCGTGCATTCATTTATGTAATTCTAATGTCAAATTAGAGCCACAATATACAGTGTTTTCATGTACAGAATTATATACAGAAAAGACTTTGTTATGCATATCTCTCAGAGAAAGCCACTAGCGTGAATACCAGATTCTATTTGCTGCATGACTTAGCTACAGTGAGAAACAAAAGTTGTTTTCCACTGTTGATAAGTCATTAAGAACTTCCAGGCTGCTCTTATACGGTTCTCAGAGAGCATGTCAGTGTACGGCACTGTCTCTGTGCTTCGTTGGAGAGCAGAGAGCACAGCTTCATGCGGGGAAGGGTGGAGGAGGCACAGAAGGTGATGAGGTGGGTGACAGCAGACCGGGTATTATTTGTATATGTTTGGGCGAGGGAGGGGTGGATTGAAAAGAGGGTAATGTAGGTGTTTGCATGACAACAGTTTTTTTCCAATTTTGGGAAGGGAGGGAGTGGCAAAGACACAGGGTGGTGGAGGTGGGTGGCAGGACACCAGGTGCAACAAAAAGCAGGCAACTCAGTGTAGTTAGGCCACGTTTGGCTTCCCGTGACTCTTCTATACTTAGGCACAGCTGTTGAAAGGAGGGCAGATGATTTGGGCAGGCTAAACATAATATAAAATTGGGTAGCAGTGAATAATTGATGTTTTCAGTCGCGGTTAGCAATACTCGCAGGTGGGGTTGTGGGGGGTGGGTCACACGGGGGTTCGCGCGAGGGGGGGGGGGTTAAAAGAAAAGTTTAAAAAAAAAACTAAACTGACCGGTTTCGTGCCGCCTCTGCTTCTGGGCCGGGTCCCGCGTTTGGCGTTTTCCTGCTCCTGAACAGGCATGCTCCCTCCCCTCCCGTAAGCCAATTACAACGCTGCAATGGCAGCGTTGTGATTGGTGTGGACAGCGCCCAGCCGGGCACCTGTAGGGAGGCCATTTTCTCTATGGAGGCTGCATGCAGCCTACATAGAGAAACTGTAGAGTGCGCACCACTGGAGTCAGAATGGGGTCACAATGGAACGATTCCATCTTGTATTGGGGCAGATATATAGATGATTGCCTGATGATCTGGACTGGCTCCTCACATAAACTGACGGGATTTTTTGATTACCTGAATGATAATGATCTAAATATCAAATTCACATTTGAGCATAGCACGAGCAGGATTGCATTTTTAGATGTTGAACTATACATCAGAGACAATACAATACACAGTAGGCTTTTTCGTAAAAAAACAGCTTGCAACGCGGTCTTACATGCGTCTAGTGCACATCCTTTCCACCAGATCAGGTCGATTCCCTATGGTGAACTAGTCAGGTTAAGACGGAATTGTAGTTTTGACCCAGAATTTGAAGAATGCAAAAGAGTATGATGTCCCGCTTTCAGAACAGAGGCTACAATAGTCACATACTTAAGAAAGCTGAACAAAGGATACAAAGGGTCAGGAGACAGGATACACTCAGAGAACGCACAGCGCGTACAAACAAGGGAGATAGAGTACGAGTGATAACTGGATTTAACAACTGGTCAGGCATATTGATGCGTAGCCTTAAGAGACACTGGCATTTGCTCAGGGCAGACAGATCTCTCAATGACCACATCACGGACAGACCGACCATCACATACAGACGAGGGGTAACTTTAAGGAATATGTTGAGCCCGAGCTACCCGAAGTTAGAGAGAAAGGAGACTTGGTTGACACAACGGACAAAGGGATTCCATGGATGCAATAACTGCAGTGCCTGCAAGTGGGCATGCAACCACAAAACAGAATTCCAGGGCCCTGGGAACGAGACATACAGGATAGAATCGAATATCAATTGCTTAACCAAATTTGTTGTCTACATAATAGAGTGTAGGTGTAAAAGAAGATATGTCGGCAGCACGATCAGGACACTACGTGAAAGAATGGGAGAACATATAAGAGCAGTGAAGCAAGGTGACGTCAGATATCCCATTGCCGCACATATAACACAATGCCCTGTTCAGACGACACACAAACAATTTGAGTTTTTGGTATAGAACAGACCTCCAGACATCCAAGGGGGGCAACAGAGAGCTGGCCCTTCGCAGACGGGAAGCACTCTGGATTCTTAGATTGCGCAGTACTGAACTAGGGCTTAATTTGGACCATGAACTGCATTACTTCTTGGGTAAATGAGTGCGCAGAGTTGCCACACTATGTGCACGACTACTGATGTCGCAATGAAGATGTACAGAAAATGATGTTTACCTGTCACGTACCTAGTGATCTTTACATGATACTACACATGCATTCCTAGTGTGTATTGCATTTTGCATAAACTGTTTTAAAAGAAGTGTTTTCTCCGGAGCCAAACTGTAATCGGGTGCTTTTACACCGCAAAATCTAATACCTTTATGATTAATAATTTTCACCATGAGAGATGGATGATTATGAATGTAGTCTACTGGTAATGACACTCAAATATTTGATACTCACGAGACTATTCACACTGAGAACATTACGGATATGTGCACTATTTCCTCTATATGCTCTCTCTGATTTACCTCAGCTAATAATAGTTAGAGATGTACACCGTCATCTCGATTTTCAGCCCATTAGAGGACCTTTCTTAATTTTAACCCTTTTCCCATGCCAGAACCACGATGGTTTCTATGATTTTGACTATTGTCAATTATTTAGGCTTTCTTTCATATTGAGGAGAGGGGCCTTTTTTCTGTAAGAGATTCTTTACCTATGTGTTTGATACACTCTAGCAATTCCAAGATGGCCGCCACATAAGAGGTTATGGGGCGAGTCTGTTTTCTGTTTTGATGACCGTATTGGAGGCTGACAGAATTGGAGTCCTTTGTTTATGTCTGAGGCGTTCTGACGGTAGCCTTTATATTCACGGGCTCACCCGGCATTAGACTCGTGTCCTGTACTCGGAATGGCACGTTGAGCGACGTCTTGAGATTTAATACACAAGAAACCGGTAAGGAGTGGTGGAGTTATGCGAGGAAGTTAACAGGTTCTCCACTTTCTGTGGACCTTAGGGGGATGGCAGATTGTTTATGCTATACCGCTGGGGCAAGTAATAAGGAAATAGAAGTCTGCTGTTACACAGCGTGTTAGATTACAGGAATACCGACTAGAGATAAGATTGCGGCATATTATAACATTTACGTTTGATATAGGAGATAATTTAGGCGTTATGGTCTATGCATGAGGCACTCTTATAGATAAGGGGGTTCACTAACGTCATGAACATATGGAACACATATGTGTTAATGATAGTTTTAATACGTTATCTAGAGCTAACAACGCTTGAAGGAATATAGCGCGAATATGTCATTCACCATATGCTTACAGTGAGAAACATTCTTGTTATCAAGTCTTGGTATCATCTGTTGTAGGAACTGATACTTTGGAGTTTGGGACGTAATTGGATCCCTCTGACGGTTGAACTACGAAGTGAGACGTTGCGAGATACTGAACCCCACTTGTGGGTTGGAATTATCACCACAAAATAAGTAGGTTTTCAAGTTAGTAAAGGTTTTTCTGTCGCCTGCATAGGCTCTACTTACTAGAAGGTAGATTCTAGCCGTTTTTGTTATTTGTTTCACAGAATTGACGACAACAGGAACATAGGTATTTATCGTGGTTCTTTCTTCCTCACTACCACTTGGGTGATACAAGGTGGTGTCTTTTCATTTTCATTCACGACGTATCGACATCCAATTTTATTTAGCATAGTGATTTCCTAGTCACGATTGTTCGTCTGTGTTTGGATACACTGGCTGCACGGCACATATTTATTGGATGCCTTTCAATAGTCAACAGTAAATACACTTTTCTCCTCCATCCTTTTGGTACTTTGGGTACGTTGATACCCTTTTTATTATTCGGAACCTATCGGGTAGTCACACCCAATCTCCACCTTGTGCATGCTTGCACAGATCTATTGTTTGGACACTCGTATTTATTATTGAGTGATACTATTGTTGTACACCTGTTATTCTGTAAGGTGGTACATTGCTTGCTCTTGTTTGTTTTTGTACAGCCTTGATAAAGTCGCGGGATTATTACCCTGTTTGCGACGAAACACGTGTCGGCTGTCTGAAGAAATAGAGAATAAAGAAAGAAAACTACAAGAACCCACTTACTTGTGTATATTTTATGCTCACAACGTGCATTTAAATTTTCTGTATTACTCCTTACGTGTGCTGGGGATATTTCTTTGTCTAACCAATTGGCACAGGCCGATACCTTGGGGAGACTGGTGGTGCTCCTCACCTTTCAGCACCGTTATAAATACAAAACAATCTGACTGATCTGGATGGTATTTTCCTGAGTGGCGCCATTATTCCTATACTCCAAACCACTGCCCTTTATTTTGCATTAAGTCCGGTTAGGAGGCAGCCCAGGAGTCATCATGACTACGTTTACTAAAGAAAGACTCAATAGAGATAGAGAGGCAGATGACCTTTTCAACAATCTGTCGGGAAACAGTACAAATACTACAGCAGCGCTAGGTGGACAACCCTCCAGACAGGAGGGATTAAGAGAGAAATTTATTAGACTAGAGAGATTAAGGAGAAGCGAGATGTCTAGATGGTGGGACGCCGCCACTCTTAAACAGTACATTCGAGTCAAACGCATTCCCAGGGGACTGCGGTCACAGATCATACCTACGTATGACGACCTGGAGGCCGACCTTTTAATTGCTTGGGAAAGGGAACTGACTGAGAATTCTAATAAACTAATGGGAATCCTAATAGAGAACTGTGAGAGGAAAGTTTCCCAATTTCAAAAGGATATTGATCTCTTAGAATTAGAAATTACACAACTTAACTTAACTGAGGCTACGGAGAAAAATTATGTTATCCTCAATGATGTTCTACAACGTCACCTGGCAGACATCAAACAACGTAAGACCAGGAAATTAAAAGGGACGAACGTGATTATTCGTGTGGCAGAATCTTCACGTTCGCCCAAAAATACGATCACCTAGTTCCCAAAGGGAGCCAGTCAGTTGCCAGTGATGGCAAATCAATGAGTTCTAGCTCGACTTCTTTGGACATAGCACAGACCAGTGGCAGTGAATCGGATAGAGGAGAGGTAATCAATAATGTTTCTAACAATGGGAGCGGTTTTTTAACAGAGGTCCAAAGAATAAAACGAGGGAACCGGGAGAAAAGACGACCCGTACCTTCAGAAAAATCAGGAGGGGAAAGAGAGGTAGCGCAGGGAAACGACCGCCCAGGTGTGAGGACCCGATCCTGGAACCACAAGAAATGAATACAGTGGATATTGTTAATGTTGTCAATTTGTCAGATAAATGTCTTTCGGATGATACATTGTCTGTTCTAACGAAAGGTATGAGCTTTTGTCCGAATAGCAATGGCAACGTATGTGAAGCAAAAATAGATTTGTATAAATTTGTAAGAAAGCTAAAAATTAAGAAACACTTTGAAATGTTAGGGTGTGTAAATAAAAATCTGCAACCAAACCATGGGGTTTTTGCTTCAAGTGAACACACTATACAGGACATTTTGGACACGAGATTATTACTGTCCCTTACTGACTGTGAGGATGAAGTGGTGACTGCAGAAATGGTTATGCGTGATCTAAATGTATCAAGTGACTTTAGCATCACAAGTGAATTGAAAGCAAAATCGAAATGGACCCCACCACTATTTTCGGGGAATAATATAGACATATTTCACAAACTAGTGATTGCAGACCTTGACAGACAAACTGACAACAAGAAGACACGGGCCAGGGCCAAGAGAGACAATCTAACACAGGGTGAACGCAGGGCCTTGAGAGATCTTATGAGTGACAAGGATGTCACGATTAAAGAAGCTGACAAAGGGGGTAACATTGTTGTGATGCGCAGTAGCGACTATGATAATGACATTCTATCACAACTCAGCGACCAACAATGTTATGAGCCTCTCACTAACAATCCGACTTGGGCGCTCACAGACCATATCAACAGACATCTGAGGCAGTGGCATGGGCAGGGGTTACTTGATGATAATGAATTAACATACATGAGAGTTGATAGACCAAGATACCCCTGTATATATACACTACCGAAAATACACAAAGACTTGCCTTTCCCACCAGGCAGACCCATAATATCTGGGAATGAGGGTCCGACTGAGAGAATCTCAGAATATGTAGACACTTTCTTGCAACCCATGGTCAAGAACCTGCCGTCATATATACGCGACACGAAACATGTCCTAGGTATCATGGCGGATCTCAATTGGGATGAAAACATGACTCTGGTGACTCTTGATGTGACTGCCCTGTACACTAGTATCAGGCGAGACTCTGGCCTGGTGGCAATCAGGAAGACTTTGAATACTAGATCAGCAAGTGCATGGAGTCATACTGAAATGCTGATGGAAATGATTGAGCTAATACTTGACAATAATATTTTCCTTCACAAAGAAAAATGGTACAGACAGAAGCAAGGAGTGGCCATGGGCTCCAGATTTTCTCCCTCGTACGCGAACCTCTATATGGGTTGGTTCGAGGAGATGAGGATCTGGGGTCACATGGGGTCACAATGGAACGATTCCATCTTGTATTGGGGCAGATATATAGATGATTGCCTGATGATCTGGACTGGCTCCTCACATAAACTGACGGGATTTTTTGATTACCTGAATGATAATGATCTAAATATCAAATTCACATTTGAGCATAGCACGAGCAGGATTGCATTTTTAGATGTTGAACTATACATCAGAGACAATACAATACACAGTAGGCTTTTTCGTAAAAAACAGCTTGCAACGCGGTCTTACATGCGTCTAGTGCACATCCTTTCCACCAGATCAGGTCGATTCCCTATGGTGAACTAGTCAGGTTAAGACGGAATTGTAGTTTTGACCCAGAATTTGAAGAATGCAAAAAGAGTATGATGTCCCGCTTTCAGAACAGAGGCTACAATAGTCACATACTTAAGAAAGCTGAACAAAGGATACAAAGGGTCAGGAGACAGGATACACTCAGAGAACGCACAGCGCGTACAAACAAGGGAGATAGAGTACGAGTGATAACTGGATTTAACAACTGGTCAGGCATATTGATGCGTAGCCTTAAGAGACACTGGCATTTGCTCAGGGCAGACAGATCTCTCAATGACCACATCACGGACAGACCGACCATCACATACAGACGAGGGGTAACTTTAAGGAATATGTTGAGCCCGAGCTACCCGAAGTTAGAGAGAAAGGAGACTTGGTTGACACAACGGACAAAGGGATTCCATGGATGCAATAACTGCAGTGCCTGCAAGTGGGCATGCAACCACAAAACAGAATTCCAGGGCCCTGGGAACGAGACATACAGGATAGAATCGAATATCAATTGCTTAACCAAATTTGTTGTCTACATAATAGAGTGTAGGTGTAAAAGAAGATATGTCGGCAGCACGATCAGGACACTACGTGAAAGAATGGGAGAACATATAAGAGCAGTGAAGCAAGGTGACGTCAGATATCCCATTGCCGCACATATAACACAATGCCCTGTTCAGACGACACACAAACAATTTGAGTTTTTTGGTATAGAACAGACCTCCAGACATCCAAGGGGGCAACAGAGAGCTGGCCCTTCGCAGACGGGAAGCACTCTGGATTCTTAGATTGCGCAGTACTGAACTAGGGCTTAATTTGGACCATGAACTGCATTACTTCTTGGGTAAATGAGTGCGCAGAGTTGCCACACTATGTGCACGACTACTGATGTCGCAATGAAGATGTACAGAAAATGATGTTTACCTGTCACGTACCTAGTGATCTTTACATGATACTACACATGCATTCCTAGTGTGTATTGCATTTTGCATAAACTGTTTTAAAAGAAGTGTTTTCTCCGGAGCCAAACTGTAATCGGGTGCGTTTTACACCGCAAAATCTAATACCTTTATGATTAATAATTTTCACCATGAGAGATGGATGATTATGAATGTAGTCTACTGGTAATGACACTCAAATATTTGATACTCACGAGACTATTCACACTGAGAACATTACGGATATGTGCACTATTTCCTCTATATGCTCTCTCTGATTTACCTCAGCTAATAATAGTTAGAGATGTACACCGTCATCTCGATTTTCAGCCCATTAGAGGACCTTTCTTAATTTTAACCCTTTTCCCATGCCAGAACCACGATGGTTTCTATGATTTTGACTATTGTCAATTATTTAGGCTTTCTTTCATATTGAGGAGAGGGGCCTTTTTTCTGTAAGAGATTCTTTACCTATGTGTTTGATACACTCTAGCAATTCCAAGATGGCCGCCACATAAGAGGTTATGGGGCGAGTCTGTTTTCTGTTTTGATGACCGTATTGGAGGCTGACAGAATTGGAGTCCTTTGTTTATGTCTGAGGCGTTCTGACGGTAGCCTTTATATTCACGGGCTCACCCGGCATTAGACTCGTGTCCTGTACTCGGAATGGCACGTTGAGCGACGTCTTGAGATTTAATACACAAGAAACCGGTAAGGAGTGGTGGAGTTATGCGAGGAAGTTAACAGGTTCTCCACTTTCTGTGGACCTTAGGGGGATGGCAGATTGTTTATGCTACACCGCTGGGGCAAGTAATAAGGAAATAGAAGTCTGCTGTTACACAGCGTGTTAGATTACAGGAATACCGACTAGAGATAAGATTGCGGCATATTATAACATTTACGTTTGATATAGGAGATAATTTAGGCGTTATGGTCTATGCATGAGGCACTCTTATAGATAAGGGGGTTCACTAACGTCATGAACATATGGAACACATATGTGTTAATGATAGTTTTAATACGTTATCTAGAGCTAACAACGCTTGAAGGAATATAGCGCGAATATGTCATTCACCATATGCTTACAGTGAGAAACATTCTTGTTATCAAGTCTTGGTATCATCTGTTGTAGGAACTGATACTTTGGAGTTTGGGACGTAATTGGATCCCTCTGACGGTTGAACTACGAAGTGAGACGTTGCGAGATACTGAACCCCACTTGTGGGTTGGAATTATCACCACAAAATAAGTAGGTTTTCAAGTTAGTAAAGGTTTTTCTGTCGCCTGCATAGGCTCTACTTACTAGAAGGTAGATTCTAGCCGTTTTTGTTATTTGTTTCACAGAATTGACGACAACAGGAACATAGGTATTTATCGTGGTTCTTTCTTCCTCACTACCACTTGGGTGATACAAGGTGGTGTCTTTTCATTTTCATTCACGACGTATCGACATCCAATTTTATTTAGCATAGTGATTTCCTAGTCACGATTGTTCGTCTGTGTTTGGATACACTGGCTGCACGGCACATATTTATTGGATGCCTTTCAATAGTCAACAGTAAATACACTTTTCTCCTCCATCCTTTTGGTACTTTGGGTACGTTGATACCCTTTTGATTATTCGGAACCTATCGGGTAGTCACACCCAATCTCCACCTTGTGCATGCTTGCACAGATCTATTGTTTGGACACTCGTATTTATTATTGAGTGATACTATTGTTGTACACCTGTTATTCTGTAAGGTGGTACATTGCTTGCTCTTGTTTGTTTTTGTACAGCCTTGATAAAGTCGCGGGATTATTACCCTGTTTGCGACGAAACACGTGTCGGCTGTCTGAAGAAATAGAGAATAAAGAAAGAAAACTACAAGAACCCACTTACTTGTGTATATTTTATGCTCACAACGTGCATTTAAATTTTCTGTATTACTCCTTACGTGTGCTGGGGATATTTCTTTGTCTAACCAATTGGCACAGGCCGATACCTTGGGGAGACTGGTGGTGCTCCTCACCTTTCAGCACCGTTATAAATACAAAACAATCTGACTGATCTGGATGGTATTTTCCTGAGTGGCGCCATTATTCCTATACTCCAAACCACTGCCCTTTATTTTGCATTAAGTCCGGTTAGGAGGCAGCCCAGGAGTCATCATGACTACGTTTACTAAAGAAAGACTCAATAGAGATAGAGAGGCAGATGACCTTTTCAACAATCTGTCGGGAAACAGTACAAATACTACAGCAGCGCTAGGTGGACAACCCTCCAGACAGGAGGGATTAAGAGAGAAATTTATTAGACTAGAGAGATTAAGGAGAAGCGAGATGTCTAGATGGTGGGACGCCGCCACTCTTAAACAGTACATTCGAGTCAAACGCATTCCCAGGGGACTGCGGTCACAGATCATACCTACGTATGACGACCTGGAGGCCGACCTTTTAATTGCTTGGGAAAGGGAACTGACTGAGAATTCTAATAAACTAATGGGAATCCTAATAGAGAACTGTGAGAGGAAAGTTTCCCAATTTCAAAAGGATATTGATCTCTTAGAATTAGAAATTACACAACTTAACTTAACTGAGGCTACGGAGAAAAATTATGTTATCCTCAATGATGTTCTACAACGTCACCTGGCAGACATCAAACAACGTAAGACCAGGAAATTAAAAGGGACGAACGTGATTATTCGTGTGGCAGAATCTTCACGTTCGCCCAAAAATACGATCACCTAGTTCCCAAAGGGAGCCAGTCAGTTGCCAGTGATGGCAAATCAATGAGTTCTAGCTCGACTTCTTTGGACATAGCACAGACCAGTGGCAGTGAATCGGATAGAGGAGAGGTAATCAATAATGTTTCTAACAATGGGAGCGGTTTTTTAACAGAGGTCCAAAGAATAAAACGAGGGAACCGGGAGAAAAGACGACCCGTACCTTCAGAAAAATCAGGAGGGGAAAGAGAGGTAGCGCAGGGAAACGACCGCCCAGGTGTGAGGACCCGATCCTGGAACCACAAGAAATGAATACAGTGGATATTGTTAATGTTGTCAATTTGTCAGATAAATGTCTTTCGGATGATACATTGTCTGTTCTAACGAAAGGTATGAGCTTTTGTCCGAATAGCAATGGCAACGTATGTGAAGCAAAAATAGATTTGTATAAATTTGTAAGAAAGCTAAAAATTAAGAAACACTTTGAAATGTTAGGGTGTGTAAATAAAAATCTGCAACCAAACCATGGGGTTTTTGCTTCAAGTGAACACACTATACAGGACATTTTGGACACGAGATTATTACTGTCCCTTACTGACTGTGAGGATGAAGTGGTGACTGCAGAAATGGTTATGCGTGATCTAAATGTATCAAGTGACTTTAGCATCACAAGTGAATTGAAAGCAAAATCGAAATGGACCCCACCACTATTTTCGGGGAATAATATAGACATATTTCACAAACTAGTGATTGCAGACCTTGACAGACAAACTGACAACAAGAAGACACGGGCCAGGGCCAAGAGAGACAATCTAACACAGGGTGAACGCAGGGCCTTGAGAGATCTTATGAGTGACAAGGATGTCACGATTAAAGAAGCTGACAAAGGGGGTAACATTGTTGTGATGCGCAGTAGCGACTATGATAATGACATTCTATCACAACTCAGCGACCAACAATGTTATGAGCCTCTCACTAACAATCCGACTTGGGCGCTCACAGACCATATCAACAGACATCTGAGGCAGTGGCATGGGCAGGGGTTACTTGATGATAATGAATTAACATACATGAGAGTTGATAGACCAAGATACCCCTGTATATATACACTACCGAAAATACACAAAGACTTGCCTTTCCCACCAGGCAGACCCATAATATCTGGGAATGAGGGTCCGACTGAGAGAATCTCAGAATATGTAGACACTTTCTTGCAACCCATGGTCAAGAACCTGCCGTCATATATACGCGACACGAAACATGTCCTAGGTATCATGGCGGATCTCAATTGGGATGAAAACATGACTCTGGTGACTCTTGATGTGACTGCCCTGTACACTAGTATCAGGCGAGACTCTGGCCTGGTGGCAATCAGGAAGACTTTGAATACTAGATCAGCAAGTGCATGGAGTCATACTGAAATGCTGATGGAAATGATTGAGCTAATACTTGACAATAATATTTTCCTTCACAAAGAAAAATGGTACAGACAGAAGCAAGGAGTGGCCATGGGCTCCAGATTTTCTCCCTCGTACGCGAACCTCTATATGGGTTGGTTCGAGGAGATGAGGATCTGGGGTCACATGGGGTCACAATGGAACGATTCCATCTTGTATTGGGGCAGATATATAGATGATTGCCTGATGATCTGGACTGGCTCCTCACATAAACTGACGGGATTTTTTGATTACCTGAATGATAATGATCTAAATATCAAATTCACATTTGAGCATAGCACGAGCAGGATTGCATTTTTAGATGTTGAACTATACATCAGAGACAATACAATACACAGTAGGCTTTTTCGTAAAAAAACAGCTTGCAACGCGGTCTTACATGCGTCTAGTGCACATCCTTTCCACCAGATCAGGTCGATTCCCTATGGTGAACTAGTCAGGTTAAGACGGAATTGTAGTTTTGACCCAGAATTTGAAGAATGCAAAAGAGTATGATGTCCCGCTTTCAGAACAGAGGCTACAATAGTCACATACTTAAGAAAGCTGAACAAAGGATACAAAGGGTCAGGAGACAGGATACACTCAGAGAACGCACAGCGCGTACAAACAAGGGAGATAGAGTACGAGTGATAACTGGATTTAACAACTGGTCAGGCATATTGATGCGTAGCCTTAAGAGACACTGGCATTTGCTCAGGGCAGACAGATCTCTCAATGACCACATCACGGACAGACCGACCATCACATACAGACGAGGGGTAACTTTAAGGAATATGTTGAGCCCGAGCTACCCGAAGTTAGAGAGAAAGGAGACTTGGTTGACACAACGGACAAAGGGATTCCATGGATGCAATAACTGCAGTGCCTGCAAGTGGGCATGCAACCACAAAACAGAATTCCAGGGCCCTGGGAACGAGACATACAGGATAGAATCGAATATCAATTGCTTAACCAAATTTGTTGTCTACATAATAGAGTGTAGGTGTAAAAGAAGATATGTCGGCAGCACGATCAGGACACTACGTGAAAGAATGGGAGAACATATAAGAGCAGTGAAGCAAGGTGACGTCAGATATCCCATTGCCGCACATATAACACAATGCCCTGTTCAGACGACACACAAACAATTTGAGTTTTTTGGTATAGAACAGACCTCCAGACATCCAAGGGGGGGCAACAGAGAGCTGGCCCTTCGCAGACGGGAAGCACTCTGGATTCTTAGATTGCGCAGTACTGAACTAGGGCTTAATTTGGACCATGAACTGCATTACTTCTTGGGTAAATGAGTGCGCAGAGTTGCCACACTATGTGCACGACTACTGATGTCGCAATGAAGATGTACAGAAAATGATGTTTACCTGTCACGTACCTAGTGATCTTTACATGATACTACACATGCATTCCTAGTGTGTATTGCATTTTGCATAAACTGTTTTAAAAGAAGTGTTTTCTCCGGAGCCAAACTGTAATCGGGTGCTTTTTACACCGCAAAATCTAATACCTTTATGATTAATAATTTTCACCATGAGAGATGGATGATTATGAATGTAGTCTACTGGTAATGACACTCAAATATTTGATACTCACGAGACTATTCACACTGAGAACATTACGGATATGTGCACTATTTCCTCTATATGCTCTCTCTGATTTACCTCAGCTAATAATAGTTAGAGATGTACACCGTCATCTCGATTTTCAGCCCATTAGAGGACCTTTCTTAATTTTAACCCTTTTCCCATGCCAGAACCACGATGGTTTCTATGATTTTGACTATTGTCAATTATTTAGGCTTTCTTTCATATTGAGGAGAGGGGCCTTTTTTCTGTAAGAGATTCTTTACCTATGTGTTTGATACACTCTAGCAATTCCAAGATGGCCGCCACATAAGAGGTTATGGGGCGAGTCTGTTTTCTGTTTTGATGACCGTATTGGAGGCTGACAGAATTGGAGTCCTTTGTTTATGTCTGAGGCGTTCTGACGGTAGCCTTTATATTCACGGGCTCACCCGGCATTAGACTCGTGTCCTGTACTCGGAATGGCACGTTGAGCGACGTCTTGAGATTTAATACACAAGAAACCGGTAAGGAGTGGTGGAGTTATGCGAGGAAGTTAACAGGTTCTCCACTTTCTGTGGACCTTAGGGGGATGGCAGATTGTTTATGCTATACCGCTGGGGCAAGTAATAAGGAAATAGAAGTCTGCTGTTACACAGCGTGTTAGATTACAGGAATACCGACTAGAGATAAGATTGCGGCATATTATAACATTTACGTTTGATATAGGAGATAATTTAGGCGTTATGGTCTATGCATGAGGCACTCTTATAGATAAGGGGGTTCACTAACGTCATGAACATATGGAACACATATGTGTTAATGATAGTTTTAATACGTTATCTAGAGCTAACAACGCTTGAAGGAATATAGCGCGAATATGTCATTCACCATATGCTTACAGTGAGAAACATTCTTGTTATCAAGTCTTGGTATCATCTGTTGTAGGAACTGATACTTTGGAGTTTGGGACGTAATTGGATCCCTCTGACGGTTGAACTACGAAGTGAGACGTTGCGAGATACTGAACCCCACTTGTGGGTTGGAATTATCACCACAAAATAAGTAGGTTTTCAAGTTAGTAAAGGTTTTTCTGTCGCCTGCATAGGCTCTACTTACTAGAAGGTAGATTCTAGCCGTTTTTGTTATTTGTTTCACAGAATTGACGACAACAGGAACATAGGTATTTATCGTGGTTCTTTCTTCCTCACTACCACTTGGGTGATACAAGGTGGTGTCTTTTCATTTTCATTCACGACGTATCGACATCCAATTTTATTTAGCATAGTGATTTCCTAGTCACGATTGTTCGTCTGTGTTTGGATACACTGGCTGCACGGCACATATTTATTGGATGCCTTTCAATAGTCAACAGTAAATACACTTTTCTCCTCCATCCTTTTGGTACTTTGGGTACGTTGATACCCTTTTGATTATTCGGAACCTATCGGGTAGTCACACCCAATCTCCACCTTGTGCATGCTTGCACAGATCTATTGTTTGGACACTCGTATTTATTATTGAGTGATACTATTGTTGTACACCTGTTATTCTGTAAGGTGGTACATTGCTTGCTCTTGTTTGTTTTTGTACAGCCTTGATAAAGTCGCGGGATTATTACCCTGTTTGCGACGAAACACGTGTCGGCTGTCTGAAGAAATAGAGAATAAAGAAAGAAAACTACAAGAACCCACTTACTTGTGTATATTTTATGCTCACAACGTGCATTTAAATTTTCTGTATTACTCCTTACGTGTGCTGGGGATATTTCTTTGTCTAACCAATTGGAACAGGCCGATACCTTGGGGAGACTGGTGGTGCTCCTCACCTTTCAGCACCGTTATAAATACAAAACAATCTGACTGATCTGGATGGTATTTTCCTGAGTGGCGCCATTATTCCTATACTCCAAACCACTGCCCTTTATTTTGCATTAAGTCCGGTTAGGAGGCAGCCCAGGAGTCATCATGACTACGTTTACTAAAGAAAGACTCAATAGAGATAGAGAGGCAGATGACCTTTTCAACAATCTGTCGGGAAACAGTACAAATACTACAGCAGCGCTAGGTGGACAACCCTCCAGACAGGAGGGATTAAGAGAGAAATTTATTAGACTAGAGAGATTAAGGAGAAGCGAGATGTCTAGATGGTGGGACGCCGCCACTCTTAAACAGTACATTCGAGTCAAACGCATTCCCAGGGGACTGCGGTCACAGATCATACCTACGTATGACGACCTGGAGGCCGACCTTTTAATTGCTTGGGAAAGGGAACTGACTGAGAATTCTAATAAACTAATGGGAATCCTAATAGAGAACTGTGAGAGGAAAGTTTCCCAATTTCAAAAGGATATTGATCTCTTAGAATTAGAAATTACACAACTTAACTTAACTGAGGCTACGGAGAAAAATTATGTTATCCTCAATGATGTTCTACAACGTCACCTGGCAGACATCAAACAACGTAAGACCAGGAAATTAAAAGGGACGAACGTGATTATTCGTGTGGCAGAATCTTCACGTTCGCCCAAAAATACGATCACCTAGTTCCCAAAGGGAGCCAGTCAGTTGCCAGTGATGGCAAATCAATGAGTTCTAGCTCGACTTCTTTGGACATAGCACAGACCAGTGGCAGTGAATCGGATAGAGGAGAGGTAATCAATAATGTTTCTAACAATGGGAGCGGTTTTTTAACAGAGGTCCAAAGAATAAAACGAGGGAACCGGGAGAAAAGACGACCCGTACCTTCAGAAAAATCAGGAGGGGAAAGAGAGGTAGCGCAGGGAAACGACCGCCCAGGTGTGAGGACCCGATCCTGGAACCACAAGAAATGAATACAGTGGATATTGTTAATGTTGTCAATTTGTCAGATAAATGTCTTTCGGATGATACATTGTCTGTTCTAACGAAAGGTATGAGCTTTTGTCCGAATAGCAATGGCAACGTATGTGAAGCAAAAATAGATTTGTATAAATTTGTAAGAAAGCTAAAAATTAAGAAACACTTTGAAATGTTAGGGTGTGTAAATAAAAATCTGCAACCAAACCATGGGGTTTTTGCTTCAAGTGAACACACTATACAGGACATTTTGGACACGAGATTATTACTGTCCCTTACTGACTGTGAGGATGAAGTGGTGACTGCAGAAATGGTTATGCGTGATCTAAATGTATCAAGTGACTTTAGCATCACAAGTGAATTGAAAGCAAAATCGAAATGGACCCCACCACTATTTTCGGGGAATAATATAGACATATTTCACAAACTAGTGATTGCAGACCTTGACAGACAAACTGACAACAAGAAGACACGGGCCAGGGCCAAGAGAGACAATCTAACACAGGGTGAACGCAGGGCCTTGAGAGATCTTATGAGTGACAAGGATGTCACGATTAAAGAAGCTGACAAAGGGGGTAACATTGTTGTGATGCGCAGTAGCGACTATGATAATGACATTCTATCACAACTCAGCGACCAACAATGTTATGAGCCTCTCACTAACAATCCGACTTGGGCGCTCACAGACCATATCAACAGACATCTGAGGCAGTGGCATGGGCAGGGGTTACTTGATGATAATGAATTAACATACATGAGAGTTGATAGACCAAGATACCCCTGTATATATACACTACCGAAAATACACAAAGACTTGCCTTTCCCACCAGGCAGACCCATAATATCTGGGAATGAGGGTCCGACTGAGAGAATCTCAGAATATGTAGACACTTTCTTGCAACCCATGGTCAAGAACCTGCCGTCATATATACGCGACACGAAACATGTCCTAGGTATCATGGCGGATCTCAATTGGGATGAAAACATGACTCTGGTGACTCTTGATGTGACTGCCCTGTACACTAGTATCAGGCGAGACTCTGGCCTGGTGGCAATCAGGAAGACTTTGAATACTAGATCAGCAAGTGCATGGAGTCATACTGAAATGCTGATGGAAATGATTGAGCTAATACTTGACAATAATATTTTCCTTCACAAAGAAAAATGGTACAGACAGAAGCAAGGAGTGGCCATGGGCTCCAGATTTTCTCCTCGTACGCGAACCTCTATATGGGTTGGTTCGAGGAGATGAGGATCTGGGGTCACATGGGGTCACAATGGAACGATTCCATCTTGTATTGGGGCAGATATATAGATGATTGCCTGATGATCTGGACTGGCTCCTCACATAAACTGACGGGATTTTTTGATTACCTGAATGATAATGATCTAAATATCAAATTCACATTTGAGCATAGCACGAGCAGGATTGCATTTTTAGATGTTGAACTATACATCAGAGACAATACAATACACAGTAGGCTTTTTCGTAAAAAAACAGCTTGCAACGCGGTCTTACATGCGTCTAGTGCACATCCTTTCCACCAGATCAGGTCGATTCCCTATGGTGAACTAGTCAGGTTAAGACGGAATTGTAGTTTTGACCCAGAATTTGAAGAATGCAAAAGAGTATGATGTCCCGCTTTCAGAACAGAGGCTACAATAGTCACATACTTAAGAAAGCTGAACAAAGGATACAAAGGGTCAGGAGACAGGATACACTCAGAGAACGCACAGCGCGTACAAACAAGGGAGATAGAGTACGAGTGATAACTGGATTTAACAACTGGTCAGGCATATTGATGCGTAGCCTTAAGAGACACTGGCATTTGCTCAGGGCAGACAGATCTCTCAATGACCACATCACGGACAGACCGACCATCACATACAGACGAGGGGTAACTTTAAGGAATATGTTGAGCCCGAGCTACCCGAAGTTAGAGAGAAAGGAGACTTGGTTGACACAACGGACAAAGGGATTCCATGGATGCAATAACTGCAGTGCCTGCAAGTGGGCATGCAACCACAAAACAGAATTCCAGGGCCCTGGGAACGAGACATACAGGATAGAATCGAATATCAATTGCTTAACCAAATTTGTTGTCTACATAATAGAGTGTAGGTGTAAAAGAAGATATGTCGGCAGCACGATCAGGACACTACGTGAAAGAATGGGAGAACATATAAGAGCAGTGAAGCAAGGTGACGTCAGATATCCCATTGCCGCACATATAACACAATGCCCTGTTCAGACGACACACAAACAATTTGAGTTTTTTGGTATAGAACAGACCTCCAGACATCCAAGGGGGCAACAGAGAGCTGGCCCTTCGCAGACGGGAAGCACTCTGGATTCTTAGATTGCGCAGTACTGAACTAGGGCTTAATTTGGACCATGAACTGCATTACTTCTTGGGTAAATGAGTGCGCAGAGTTGCCACACTATGTGCACGACTACTGATGTCGCAATGAAGATGTACAGAAAATGATGTTTACCTGTCACGTACCTAGTGATCTTTACATGATACTACACATGCATTCCTAGTGTGTATTGCATTTTGCATAAACTGTTTTAAAAGAAGTGTTTTCTCCGGAGCCAAACTGTAATCGGGTGCTTTTACACCGCAAAATCTAATACCTTTATGATTAATAATTTTCACCATGAGAGATGGATGATTATGAATGTAGTCTACTGGTAATGACACTCAAATATTTGATACTCACGAGACTATTCACACTGAGAACATTACGGATATGTGCACTATTTCCTCTATATGCTCTCTCTGATTTACCTCAGCTAATAATAGTTAGAGATGTACACCGTCATCTCGATTTTCAGCCCATTAGAGGACCTTTCTTAATTTTAACCCTTTTCCCATGCCAGAACCACGATGGTTTCTATGATTTTGACTATTGTCAATTATTTAGGCTTTCTTTCATATTGAGGAGAGGGGCCTTTTTTCTGTAAGAGATTCTTTACCTATGTGTTTGATACACTCTAGCAATTCCAAGATGGCCGCCACATAAGAGGTTATGGGGCGAGTCTGTTTTCTGTTTTGATGACCGTATTGGAGGCTGACAGAATTGGAGTCCTTTGTTTATGTCTGAGGCGTTCTGACGGTAGCCTTTATATTCACGGGCTCACCCGGCATTAGACTCGTGTCCTGTACTCGGAATGGCACGTTGAGCGACGTCTTGAGATTTAATACACAAGAAACCGGTAAGGAGTGGTGGAGTTATGCGAGGAAGTTAACAGGTTCTCCACTTTCTGTGGACCTTAGGGGGATGGCAGATTGTTTATGCTATACCGCTGGGGCAAGTAATAAGGAAATAGAAGTCTGCTGTTACACAGCGTGTTAGATTACAGGAATACCGACTAGAGATAAGATTGCGGCATATTATAACATTTACGTTTGATATAGGAGATAATTTAGGCGTTATGGTCTATGCATGAGGCACTCTTATAGATAAGGGGTTCACTAACGTCATGAACATATGGAACACATATGTGTTAATGATAGTTTTAATACGTTATCTAGAGCTAACAACGCTTGAAGGAATATAGCGCGAATATGTCATTCACCATATGCTTACAGTGAGAAACATTCTTGTTATCAAGTCTTGGTATCATCTGTTGTAGGAACTGATACTTTGGAGTTTGGGACGTAATTGGATCCCTCTGACGGTTGAACTACGAAGTGAGACGTTGCGAGATACTGAACCCCACTTGTGGGTTGGAATTATCACCACAAAATAAGTAGGTTTTCAAGTTAGTAAAGGTTTTTCTGTCGCCTGCATAGGCTCTACTTACTAGAAGGTAGATTCTAGCCGTTTTTGTTATTTGTTTCACAGAATTGACGACAACAGGAACATAGGTATTTATCGTGGTTCTTTCTTCCTCACTACCACTTGGGTGATACAAGGTGGTGTCTTTTCATTTTCATTCACGACGTATCGACATCCAATTTTATTTAGCATAGTGATTTCCTAGTCACGATTGTTCGTCTGTGTTTGGATACACTGGCTGCACGGCACATATTTATTGGATGCCTTTCAATAGTCAACAGTAAATACACTTTTCTCCTCCATCCTTTTGGTACTTTGGGTACGTTGATACCCTTTTATTATTCGGAACCTATCGGGTAGTCACACCCAATCTCCACCTTGTGCATGCTTGCACAGATCTATTGTTTGGACACTCGTATTTATTATTGAGTGATACTATTGTTGTACACCTGTTATTCTGTAAGGTGGTACATTGCTTGCTCTTGTTTGTTTTTGTACAGCCTTGATAAAGTCGCGGGATTATTACCCTGTTTGCGACGAAACACGTGTCGGCTGTCTGAAGAAATAGAGAATAAAGAAAGAAAACTACAAGAACCCACTTACTTGTGTATATTTTATGCTCACAACGTGCATTTAAATTTTCTGTATTACTCCTTACGTGTGCTGGGGATATTTCTTTGTCTAACCCATTTTCAGGTTGGCAAGAGGTTGCTGTATACCATAGGTCTAACATCAAGTAGCATCATATTGTCAGCATAATAGTTGCTCCTGAAGAGCTGAAAGCAAATATATATCTATTGCGAGTGATGTAAACAGTGACAGCCTGAAGCAAATGTCAAACCCAGTAGATTTATTTAGGAATAAATCTTTGGGGGACAACAGAGCCACAACACTGAAACTGTCCATCTGCCAACCACCCTCTTATTTGTCGTCCTGACCATTCCAGGACCCCTGACATCACACCAGAGAGGCATTCTGGAATGATCATGGTGAACAACTTTACATCAGCATGAAGCATGTCAAGGTATACCACACTACCTCTCTATACACAAAAAAGAAAACAATCTGAACTGTAAAATAGAACGTTAGATAACAGGAAAAGTTAAGGCTAACGGAGTTAAACAGAGCCAAAAATGCTAGAGAAATAGCATGGATACAATATTTCTCCCAGACAAGATGAGCCTGATAATAATGTAAATTAGAACAGGTCTAACATAAAATATATACAATCAGAAGGTAGTACGAGGATCTGGACAAAACACATCTGCCACACATAAAAACAATAAATTATGACAAAACAAAATCATTGAATATGGAGGGCAAACATATTTTAAGCTCTTTTACCACCCTTCTGGGTAGCTGCATAGACTGATCTCTATCCATCTCTACACTTCCCCTCCAACGCTCCTGTGGAGCATGTTCCTTCATAACTTTACACTTGACTTCTCCCACCTTGACCACATGTTCACAATTCCACTAGTGCCCATTTGACAGCGCAGCGTTCTCCCTTACTTCATCCACCTTATAAACCGGCCCATATTTCAAACTCCTTTTTTAAGCCTTCATAGCTGCCAAGGTTTTAGAATCCTATGTGTGACATTTCCATAATTTCAGAGCAATTATGAGTGACATTTCAAAGACTATGAGTGACACTTTCTCGTTAGCAAAATCAAGCAATGACGACGAGGGAAACATAAATATCAGAAATTGCACCCATTTGCGCAACAAGAAACTCCAAGAGATCTTAAAACTGCTGTAAAGCACCAGAAACGGAAGGGCACCAATACTAACTAAATGCTGGAGGTGCCAGAGTGGTCTCAGGTACTGACATAAAACAGCACTGCTACAGGTCTCGATGTTTATCCGTGAAGAAATTCCTATTAGACTAGACCATGAGAATCTCGCACTAATATAGTAACTGTATGAAGTCCTTGTTTAACTTGCTGTAAAAGAGTGTCATTTATCGTGCAACGTATGAGGCCCTTTCCCCATTCTATGAACGTGAATCTAGGCCCGATTTTATGGAGAACTGTCTATGGTTCTTTGCTGTCCTTTGAACTGCTCAGAATGTAATTCTGTATTTGTACTAACTTCTGAGTAAAGCCTATAAGTAGATTCTTGTTAGTCATCTGTGACTGGACGACTTTACTCAAGTGATGAGGCTTTATTGATCACCCCAGTACTGAGAAGGGTCCAGCGGGAAGCACCAAAGTCCTGGCAAGAAACTTCACCGCTCCTAGGCCGGGTGTTCTACGCAAAAGCAAAACTACAAAATAAGCCGAAGGATCTCTAGGCGTGGATCTGCTGGATGACAGATTAAAGTCTGTGGTGCGCATTGTTGTCAGAGTTTGTTTGGCTTCTCTTTGGTTTCCATTATTAAAGAAAATGCACAATAAATGAGGCGTCCTCGTGGGGTTGGATTGTAACCACCCTTGTCACAGCCATCATGTGAATGTTTATAGAACCTGGCTTGTTAGCTTCTGTGCCACACATAGATATGTCTTCTCTGTAATGCCTCATTTCCAATAGCCTAAGAATAAATAGTGGAAGCCCCCTCTTATGCCAGATATACAATTGCAGTGCTCAATTCTTTTTCTGCATATGCTCAGATAGGTTTGTTCTATTTATTACTTTATGATTTTTTTCACTGGCATGAGAAAAATAATAAAGTGACGAAATAAGCAAAATTAACAAGCATTTGCAATGCAATAGGTCTCGCATTACTGAAAGTTTGAGCTATTGGCGTTGCTAATCATAATGCAGCGCCAATAGCTCAAACAGCAACAATGCTTTTTATTTATGTTTTAAAAACGAAAACAAAAATAAAAGGCATTGTTATTTGCAATGTCAAAAATGCATGGCTAAACTTATAAGGTCCCAAACGCGAGACCTATTGGCTATGCCAATGCTTGTTATTTTTCCCTTAGTTTCCTGCTAATGCTTGAACTACAGCCCTAATATGGGCTTGTTGACCATTAGAGGTTTATTTTGCGAAAGTGGGATGGCCGATGATGAAGCTTGACACCCGGGGGTATGTGAGGCCATCCTGTCTATTTTTCTGCACAATTGTGTTAGTCCATAGTACTGGATGAACAAAGTGGCCAGAGGCATTACATATTCCTCGGTGAAGGGACACCTACATTGTAAGGTGCAAAAGCCAAAAGGTTGGGCTAATGATATAGGGGCCCGCTTGTTTTTCTGTGATGGTTACAGAGAAGACTTCCCTCTTTGCAAGGCAGTAGTTATCATTAATGTAGAAGATGCAGCACTGGGGCCCAGGGTTCGGGGGGGCCCACTGCATCACACTTATGGCTGTCTCACTTTACAAAAGAGGCATGGGAACTTATTTTCCTTTCTAGTATTGGGACGGGGGGCACCCTAGCAGAAAAAAGCTAGAAAATCTGTGGGAGCTCTTTTTTTTCCTGAAAGAGACAGAAGGCCTGTTTCAAGATTGGAGTGATGGTCCAGCATGGTGGGGAAGGGGTAGAAAAGACAGATGAGATAGCCTGCTACTTAGGACTACAGTTATCACTAGTGCAGCAAGTGTAATTTCTTTGGGGTCCAGGAGTGTGAGACGCTCACAACACCTCAATTATGGGGAGCAGTATTTTTCGGTCAATGCTTGTTTCTGTTTGATGCATTTGCTGTTTTATAAGTCTCATGTTTAGAGTGGGTTGTGAGCTCTTGAAAAAATACTCCTGAAATGATCTCATAAGCCATGTCCCTCCCGATCCCCCAATCCTTGCCATAAAGTTTATGAGGGGGGCCTGACTTCAAAATATTTTACTTAGGTGGGAGGGGAGGCTCGGATCAACATTTTTTGAAGACCTCTGTTCTAGATGGTAAGGTCCATGAAGTCCCAGTTTAGTTTTGATTGTGGTCTTCTTAAATTGGTCTTTAAAAGTTTAAATTAACGGCAAGAGATATCTGGTACTTATTGTAAAGTGGTTCAGAGTCCGGTAATCAAAAAAGCCCTCAATTTCTTACATTTCCAAGGGACAAAGAACAATGAAGTAGAGGGTGGTGAATGAAACCTGCAAATTAATGGTATTTCTAGTAACTCATCTAGATACTGTCACAGGTTCAAATTTTCTTTTCACGTGAGAATCTGTGATCCATTAAACAAATTTAGTCGACAGTCAAAAGATTCATGCAGGTTTGAACATTCTCTTTAGCCTTACAAAAAACTTAAGCCAAATATTTGTATGGTTTTGGAATCAAAGATTTGGTTCTGTCAGTAACACATTGTATTGGAGTGTCCTTCTTTACGTTTTTCTTCAGCAATTACTCTCACAGTACGGAGACCTGTAGAGTACTTAACAAATTGTCTAGTTGATTTCTGGGTTTTGTTCCAGCAACCAAAGTACAAATAGGATTGCTCTAAACTGTGGTGCATCAATTAAATTAAACTATAACTTTTATTGATGACACTCTTCAATTGACAATATCAAAACACCAGTCAGCGAAGCTATTGGTCCTGATAATAATTCACTTCCATCAATAAACTGCACAGTTTCAGGTCCCTCTGTCTTTTCCATGGGAACACCCAACATTTTAGCATATGAGCTGTCCAGCAGGTTTGCTGTAGCTCCTGAATTAAGCACCATTTCCAAGGAACTGTTCCTTTGTGATTACCAATACAATGTGACTGGAATTTGAAGCATTTACAACTGTCAGACTGACTTACAGTCTCTGACAGTCTCTGACCAATACGAGATCCATGTCACACTTCTACCCAGTAGTATAGTGTTTATTTTGTTTTTGGGCTTATGTGGGTAATCCTCTTAGAAATTAACATGTTCCAGGGAGTAATAAAAACAGATTTTCATTTAAACAGCATTGACCTTCCTCTTAAGTTAAAGGTCCCCGAGACCCCCTGTGTGCATTGGTTCACTTTAATCTGATGTCTTAGAAACTTGTGTTTCTTTTCTCTAACAACCACTACCTTTTGTTAGGCTTACTGCTAAATCCATGAGTTTCTTGCAGGACTCTGGCTGATCAACCTGCTGAGCCAAAAATCGTTACGTTCGTCTTTTAAACCACAATAAAATTATAGATAGATAGGGAGGAAGGATGAAGGAACAAAGGATGAAGAAAGGAAGGATGAAGGAAGGAAGAAAGGAAGAAGGAAGGAGGGAGGAAGGATGAAGGAAGGAAGGATGAAGAAAGGAAGGAAGGAAGGAAGGATAAAGGAAAGAAGGGAGGATGAAGGAAGGAAGGATAAAGGGAGGTAAGAAAGGATGGATAAAGGGCGGTAAGGAAGGAAGGATAAAGGGAGGGAAGGCAAGAAGGATAAAGGGGGAAGGAAGGAGGGATGAAGGAAGGAAGAGGAAGGAAGGATGGATAAAGGGAGGTAAGGAAGTACGGAAGGATAAAGGGAGGTAAGGAATTAAGGAAGGATAAAGGGAGGTAAGGAAGGAAGGAAGGATAAAGGGAGGTAAGGAAGGATAGAAGGATAAAGGAAGGATAGAAGGATAAAGGAAGGAAGGATAAAGGGAGGGAAGGAAGGAAGTAAGGATAAAGGGAGGGAGGGAAGGAAGGAAGTAAGGATAAAGGGAGGGAAGGAAGGGAAGGAAGGAAGAAAGGAAGGATAAATGGAGGGAAGGAAGGGAAAGAAGAAAGGAAGGATAAATGGAGGGAAGGAAGGGAAAGAAGAAAGGAAGGTAGGAAGGAAGGAAGGAAGGATAAAGTAAGGAAGGAAGGGTGGATAAAGGAACGAAGGGAAGGAAGGAAGAATAAAAGAAGGAAGGAAGGGAATGTAGGATAACGGAAGGATGAAGGGAGGTAAGGAAGTAGGGAAGGATAAAGGGAGGTAAGGAAGGATAAAGGGAGGTAAGGAAGGATAAAGGGAGGTAAGGAAGGATAAAGAGAGCTAGGGAAGGAAGGATAAAGGGAGGGAAGGAAGGAAGGAATATATATAAAGGAATTGATATGATAGTATAGAAATATCAAAAATAAAATAAAACGCGAGGAAAGCATAAGAAGGAAGGTATTGCTGCGTGTGTCGAAAGAAACATGTAAGACAAAAGCAAAGGAATAAAGCGAGACTTGTGGTGGATGTGGAAGAAATAAGTAAGACAAGAAGAGGCGTTAGGGAAGCAAAGATAAAGCATGCAGAAAGCAGACAAGAAGAAAAGCGAGGAAGCTGAGGCAGTCCTGGTGAGAAGGGAGGGTAGGGCAGTGGGGAAAGTGAGACGGGGGAGGTTGTGTTGTGTTTAATTCCCATGCGCCGGATGAATAAACGCCATCAGCAGATGCTCGGTGATGCGCACAGAGCCCCATCCCCACAGGGGAGGAGGCAGGAAACCTGCGGTACTCGCCCATCAGCAGTGGCGGAGTGAGGGACAGGTGAGAAAAGGCAGAACAAAGACGAGAACTGTAAAGACACTGGTCTGGAAGGGCCCAGATAGTGCCCTAGTCTGAACCCTCACACCCCGAGCAGGCCCATCTTCGGCAATGCGCTGTGGTACCCGTGGCTCGCTCTGAACCCCTTTTCACCCAAGGCTCCTTCTCTGTTCAGACTCAGTGAGGACTGGCCAGGTAAGGAGCCTCGTCTGAAATGGCCGCCTTTAATACCACGGCTATAAGACAGCACGGTGTTGAACACTAGCTCCAGTACCCTCTTACTTAAAGAATGGAAACGCGCACTGCGACAACTCCCCGACATGAGGATTACAGGATAACCACTCCCTCTCCCAAGACGTCTGAGATTGTTCTCTTTCCTCACGACTCGTCAAGTCCGGCTCTTTTCCCGAGCAAAAGCGTGAGCGCCTGTCTCTTTAAGAGGATGCAGGAGCTCGCGCCGCGCGCTTCCTCTCCAGTGCCTGTGGGAGAAGCACGGGAGAGAAGGAATGAGAGAAGAACATTGGGCTGAGGGGGGAAAGGAATGAGGGAAGGGTCGGGAGGAGGAGGGGGCGGCGAAGGACACTGAGCTAGAAAAAATGGATGAGGAGAGGAGTTGAGTGAGGGAATAGACTCCGGGCTGAGTGGAGAGGCGCGCGAGAAGAAAACAAGGCATCTGGAAAAAAGAATTGCAACGGGAAAGGAGGCAACGGAGGGTTGTGGGAAGAAAAGTAGAAATTGAGAGAAAAGGGGAATGCGTAAGAGAAAGGGCAGATAGTAATGAGAAGGGATGGGTCTGGAAGAGAGTAGAGGTGAGAGAGAGAGAGACAGGGAATGGCATGAGGAGAGCTGGATCAACCAGTGGTGCGCGAACACCACAGAGGAGCGGGGGGGGGCGAGGGAGCCTGTCGTCCGTGCCGCGCGCTGATGCGCGTCCTAGACACGGACGGGAATGGGCGGAGCAAAGGCCGGACATGCGCCCGCCTTTGCCCAATTGCATGCCATTTTTTTTTTTAAAAGCACGCTACAGCCAATGTGGGCTTCCGAAAGCAAAACCACAGGCACGAGCGTGTGGTTAGCTTTCTGAAGCCCATACAAGAGGTCTCGCGCTGCGCGAGCAGGGCTGCGCACTGCAACGCTAGGAGCGAGACCTAAAAAAAGGTTCTTCAATGTATTAAAGTGAATGTTATAATGAATATAAGTTTATTAATAATTTTATATGTTTTATATTTGATTGTTAGGGAGGGCATACCGATATTTTTGTGGGTATTAAATTGCTTAATAAACGACAATGTTGAATTTAGAATTAGTAGAGGGGAACTTATGTTATCATTACACCTGTCAAATGCCTGCATTGTTACTTCAGTTTGTTTAAGAGTTTCGTGAAAACCATTTTCTGTACAGGAATATTTGTTTATTTCTGTTTACATACTTTTACAGACTGTCTTCCTCTGTTCTAAGTGAAATCCTTTTGTCATCTGCCTGGGGCTTCTTATCTCTGTGTTCTGGCAAGCGCGGGCGGGTTTTCCACACAGTAATATAAGGCCACAATTGTGTGACAGCGGTGACAGGGCAGCCAGCAGATCAGGTGTGACTGAATGCTGCCAACACAGCGAGCAAGGACACATTTTTGCCGCTATCACTATACTTTGCTTTCCAGGCCTACATTGTTAGGTATTGGCCGTGGGTTATATTAAATGAGGGCATCCGTTATTAGCATTATGTTAAAAGGACAGTTATTATTATATGCGGCCTCCTCCTGGCATCACTTTTGGATTCACCTCACAGAGGCTGCTCACTTCCACCTAGCCTTTCAGCCTCTGCTTAGATTTATTTGTATAGTGTATACAAGCGCATAGGCTACCAACACACAGTGGAAGCTTGTATTACAATCACAGCTTCCTTTCAAAATCTGTGAAATTTGATAATCACCCGACTCCAGGTCGACTTCAACACACTTTTTCAGTAGTGGGTTCCCCGTCCTGCGTGAACTCAGGGGAGGTCTGTGCTGTTGTGCTCAGCGCCGCAGAGGTCTGAGCTGAGACGCTGCTGGTGTTGTGCTTCTCTTTCGGTTTCTAGGTAGTGGGCTCCTGGCGCTGAAACACTAACAGTCAGGCTCAGCGCAATGGTGTCTGTTAGAGACAGTGCTCAGGAGCGCGACCGGATCCACCGGGCAAGTGTCTCCCTCGCGCTAATAACTCAATGCCTTTTTGTACCACCTTTTTAGTGTATTTGCCACAAACATTTCCACCTGAAACACGGCAGTGCTCTAAGAAACACGTGCCCTACTTCATTGGCAGCAGAGTAGTTCAAGTGAGAGGAGTTGAGTGCCAATGATTGGAGGACAATACAGTGACAGTTACGCACATTTATAATATTTCTATCTGCTCAGTTAAATATATTAACATAACTATTACCGCCCGGAGTAGTTGGCAAGAGGATAAGCTACGGTACTGCCACCAGCGTCATGAGGCTGCACTGCCGTGGCACCATACTCTTTCCCTGCAGCCGCGGTCCTTCCAGACTCGTGCAGAAGGAATCATGAGAGGCAGCATGGGCACCAACTCTCCGGCGGCCCCGCTCTGGACCCAGTCAAGCGGCATAATCTGATGAGAGGCTGCAGGCAGTGGCACTGTAGAAGGCGGTACGAGCAGCCAAACTTCATAACTATCCGCCAGCTCTCGCTTTTGGCGCCGGCCCCGCCTATAGTCCTAGCTCAGCATTCTGATTGGGCAAATCACGGTACACCGTTTGCCATCATCATGTCACGTGAATATGCGTGTTGTGGTGAATGGAGGCATGGAGAGCAGCTGAGCCAGCTCCCAACTAGGGCAGAACCTGTCAGTCACCTCACTCTGCGGCTGCCAGAGCAGCACATACAAGGCGCTGCTTTGCTTAATGCTATTAGCAGTGCTTGGCTTAACAGCTTCGGGAGGCCCTATAAATGCGTGACTTTCCATTTCAGTGCGGTGATGCGGATCACCACACTGAAATGCGTTAGTCTAACGCTTGATGTGTGATACTTGGCAGGGCTGAGCCTTGCCTAGGCAGCGATTGCGCTGTCTCTTTGAGACATGCTGTAATCAGGATGTGGGCATAAAGCTCCCTCCAATTTCCGCCCATCTTTTTAAGTGGCTCCTGTCCCTGTCCTTTGTAAATGGTGGCTTTTCATTGGTCAATAGAGTTAGTACTCCCTCCTTAGTACTGCATTGTCTCTACTTGTAAACTCCCATGAGGACACCCCCTGTTGCATGTGTTGTCACTCCCTAGGTTTTAATTACAGCCTCAGAGCACTATTTTCTTAAAGGGCTTCAGGCAGGACACACGCTTGGTCCTCAGCAAGGGTGACAGTGGTTACTTTACTCACTAGCACATCTCACATTTATATGAGACCTTGTATAAATTTCTCTTCATCAGCTCCACACAGAGTACAACCTAATCCAAAATTAATATAATAATTATTTTGTCACATTTCAAAGCTACTAATTGTATATATGAATGTACTTGTGGTACTGTCTTGCATGCAATGCATAATGGGTAGGGTGGATTTACCATATCTTCTGCAGGGTGCAGTGCCATATGTGACCAATAGAGGTCCCACAGGACCTCTATTGGCAACATATGGTACTGCACCCTGCAACATGGCTAGGTAAAAAACATTGCCATATTTAATGCCAATAACTCCAACTTTGCAGGGTGCAGAACCATATGTGGGCAAAAGAGGTCCTATGGGACCTCTTTTGCCCATATGGTTCTGCACTCTCAATATGGCTAGGTAAAAATATTGGCATTTATAATGCCAATAACTCAAACTCCAATAAATGTGAGAGGTGTTGCATTTTCAAAGTTAGAGCTGTTAGCGTTAAAAGTAACAATGTTTTTTACTTTTGTTTGCTTTTTTATACCATGGGCAATAGTGCTATGCACATATAATAACTCAATTGAAAATAAAAAAAACAAAAGTAAAAAACATTGTTATTTGCAATGCCAACAGCTCTAACTTTAACAAATGTGAGACTTATTGCATTGCAAATGCTTGTTTAATTTTTGCTCTAGGAAGTTTGATGCACATCAAATCTCCTCTCACCAAAACCCATCTCTTTGTCCCTTTGATCACATCATACCTAATCTTGCTTTTCGTTTGGTACTCCAAAATATTACTCTACATATCAGACAGAATCATGCTCCGCTCCTCTTCAGTCAACAGACACGAGTTGGAGATAACATGTCACCTGCTACTCTCTTTCTGAGTGCCACAAATGGCATCACACTAGTAACAATGTGGGGATTGTTGCAATAAGCCACAACATTGCTCATATAGAATTCTTCACATCGAGACCAGTAGCTATTTCTCCCTAGATGGATTCAGTCATCAACCTATTCATTCTCTCTGCTTGGCCATTTCCTTGTGGATGGTACAAACTGCACCATTTATGTTCTATCCCTGTACCATCCAAAAACTCTTTCATGCTTTGTGAGACAAATTGTACCCCATTGTTAGAGGATAATTCAGCAGGGGAACCTTCCAGAGAATAAACCACCAGTAAGAAAATGTATCACACTTCTGCTGTTAGGCTCTCTCAAAATGTTTACCTCCAATCATTTTGATACATAATCCACCAATACTATAACATATCTCTGATGAGTTGGCAGTACTTGAAATGTCCCTAAAAAATCTACACTCAATCTGCCCCAAACACTATCAAGATAATCCACTTCATCCATGCGAGCATTCCTGCACTGTAGCCCTTTATCATTGGTCTTGCAAAAAGCACATCTCTCAACCCAATCTGGCATGTCTTTGTCCATGGCAGCCTACCTTTACTCTTCTCTCAACATCTTCTAGACATCATCCCTAAATTACCATCATGATTGATTCCCAGTAATCTACTCCTGATCGATAGAAACTAACTTCTTGCTGCGATATAGTTTCCCACCCTCTATGGAAAACTCAGATTGAACCTTGCTAAACGTCTGAAGATAAGCAGGCAAAGTCTTTTCACAAGGCCATTCCTTCATGACATAGGCTATAAGTTTAATCAGTTATTTTTTTCTTTGCCAGATCATTGAAACCATATTCCTTGTCAATCATCCAAAAACTGCTGTAGTAGATGCCAGCCCAAATGTCATCCTGTGGAACTGGAAAACTCTGTCTGGTGTGACAAATGATGTCATGTATTGGGTTTATTCGGCTAAAACCACATGATGGTATGCTGATAGCAAATCAAGCTTGGAAAAGATATGTGCCCCTCCTATTGTGGAGACCATGTCATACATTTTTGGTAAAGGGTGTCCATCCACCAGAAAGACTTTGTTGAGGCTACTCAGGTCTACGCACACATCCTCAACCCATTATTTTTCTTACAAGCAACTATTACAGGAGACAACCACAAAGAGGACTCAATAGGTTCTATCAGACCTTCATCACACAGTTTCTAAAACAACTCCATCAGTTTACTCGTTAGACTTAGTGGGACACACCACAACTTATGCTTGTCCGGTTCGATACCGTCCTTTACTTTAATAACATGTTCAAAACATTTAAGCTCACCAAGGCTTTACTGAACAGGTCAGAATTAGATTCTGGCAACTTAATAACTCCATCACTGTCTCAGCTACTTCCATCATCCCCCAACAGCTGCTGAGCACAATCTGGCTTCAATACGACAATTATTTTAGACCAACTGTATGAACCAGGATGTGTATTAGATGGAGTAAAAAAAATTATCTGATCTTTTCTCATTCACAGAGTCAAAAGAAATTAGGGTGATTTTAGAACCTGAATCCGTCATCAAGTAAACAACTCCACCTCCCACAAAAAAATTCTCAATGGGATCCCTTGTCATTGGCACATCTTGCTTATGCACTTTCACACACAGAACCAGGTTGTTCATCTTGTTCCTCAAACATTGATCCTCTTGGCACTCGGGAACTATATTCACTCTTCACGTACTTTGGGACGTATGGCACACCTTACCAAAATGTACAACCATACCACACCTCATTCACTTTTCTTTTTCTGCTGGATATAGTTTGAAAGAAACAAAATGGGCTTTGCATCCATGTCTAAAACAAATTCTTTCAGATGACTGATTCGTTCCTTTGACAAAAAATCACAGTTATTAGTAGTTTTGCTGTTTTTAACTATGTATATGGTTTCCTCTTGAGATTTGTCAATTCCTTTGCAGACTCTTGATTTTATAATACTATTTGCGGTTTCCAATGCTTCTTCTAAGGATGGGTATTTACATGTCAATAGTCTTTCTTGTATTCTCGTGTTGAAATGCCATGTGACTAACTGGTCCTTTATAAGTTGTTCATTAAAATGTAAAAACTCGCACTTTACTACCAAAACTCTCTATGAAGCAACATACATATCTACGGTCTCAGTAGGCCGCTGCATCCATGAGAAAAACTTATGTCTTCTTACAACCACATTTTATGGTTTAGAAAAATATTTTTCCAGGATCTTGATCGCTTCTTCGTACTCATTCAACGTGTAATTGTCAACATCTGGAGTAAACGTAGCTAAATGCTCAAAAATCTTTAGACACTCCAATCTAAGTGAATGCTCGAAAAGCCACCATTTCCAGTCAGCTTTGAATCTGAATTTATCAATTGTTCCTAAATAGGCATTAAAAGCTCTGGACCACTCCTTCCATCTGATTGAAAGTTTACCAGAAGTTATAAAAATGGCGGTAATGGATGTATGGATTACATTCTAATTTAAAATGTGTTAGACACAAAACAGTTTGCTGATATGTAGTAGTTGAGCTTGAAATGAGCAGCTATTTTTTAAATGGAGCAAATGTTATTCAACACATCTTGAAAAATAAACAAAAATCTGCAACAAATTGATAGTCAAATGATGAGCTCCATCACCTAAAATGAACACTCATAAACTGCAGTCTGGAAAAAAATTGTCAAGTTGGTCGAGACGTAACACATTGAATTACGCAGTATTTGGTACTTCTAATGTGGTAGCCACTTTTACAGAATAATGTGGATGATAATAATTCTTCTACTGCCACACAGAGTTATGCAGTGTTTGACACTTCTAATATGGCCGCCTCCTGTGTTGTCCTTTTAATTTTTTATTTTGCTGAGGAATACCTTAAAGTCAGGCAGAATATCCCACTTGCAATATGACATCATTTATCATAGTGCAATGTGAGCATACATGACGCATTGTATGTTTTTCCACACTGGAAATTTATAGCAGAACCTTGCATTAAAAACTTTATAAAATGCCTACACTGCGGAGTCAGCTGTTGCCCCCAAGTAGGTTTGTAAACCTCTATTATAGCTATTACCCCCCAGTTTTTCCGGTGCCTTGAAAATGCTGATAACAAGGTCGTCCACCAGTCCTGGCTTCAATATAAAAGTTTCTGTATCTGCAGCATGAGTAGCTCGCTCGTCGATAATCTTATGGCCTGATGCAAATGTTAACACAGTAAATTTATTTAGGAATAAATATCGGGAACAACAGCGCAGCAAGACTGAAACCGTCCATATGCCAAAGTGCCCTCTGAGCTGTCTTCCTGACCATTCCAGAACACCTGTCCTCATACCAGACAGGCATTCCGCAATGATCATGATAAACAACTCTACATCAGAATGAAGCATATCAAAATATAACAATATACAGTATTTATAAATGCAGATGTTTAACAATAAGAACACACCCGCAAACAAATATCTATGATAAATGAAAGTATACAAATAGCTATACAAAATTAAAACACACAACATTCAACATTGATGTAAGCAATTAAGAACACACATTTTAAAAAAATTTAAAAAAATTACAACACATTTTACTCCTAACTGTATCAGGTTTTCTCTCCACCTCCGACATGACAAATCTATTTTCCTCCATGAAGCAACAAGCTTTCACTATTGTTAAAAGACAGTTTTGTTACTGGGCAAAGAGGCTGAATACATTCATACACGTGGGGGATCTGCAAACATGCTGTTTGATTTCTGGGAAAACAGGACAAAACAACGACACATAATTAAGTGTACCAGGAGTTGATTGTTTTCCGTTGTATCAGGGTTTGTTGGCATAGAAAGTATGGGAAAAGAATAACTTCCCCACATACAAAAGCCTTAACACGGGCAGTTTCTAAAGACACATGTATTAGAATGCCAATATTAAAAAGACTGAAGCCCAAGCTGCAGTAATAATATTAGGACAAACTGTGTGCTTCAATCGTGTAAGATGACTGAAATGTGCTGTACAATAGGAGTTGAAAATGAATATTAACTCACTGGAAAAGACTTGATGAAGTAGTTCCTGAGAAACACGTCACCTGAAGTATTTTTATCAAGAAATCAAAGCATTTGAAGTCAGAAATTCCAAGTTTGTGACCAGAATGAATTGTAAAAGAAGCAATACAAGTGTATATTGCATCCTATTTAAGGACTATTTTGTAATAATACAAATATGGATGCTGCTTGCCTAACATAGTGAAAACACGACGTGATAAGGTATTGCAGACGGTGTGTGGGTATGCCGCATATGAATGGCGCTGGCATAGAAGCGGTTAACCTTTTACTTAAACAATGAGGGATTCTGATTATTTTGGAACTACCGAAAAGAGCAGAAGCCTGGAACTTTGATATTTGCCCCATACACACCAGGCATGAACACAGAAATGGATGAGCCCCATAACTTCCCTTTAGGTGCCAGTCACTCCTAAGACCCACCACTACTAGAGTCAAACTTCTTTTTATAATTTTGAGTCAACCCCCAAATTCTTGCTACCACTTAACAGGGAAAGCCCGAACGTTGACAAGACTGACCAGTATATGTCAAGGATAGGTCACTATTATGCCTAATTTCAGGTTGACACGCTCATGCACGCTCATGCACATTGACAAGGCCACCTCAGCCCTTGGGAGACAAACTGGACGATGACCCAGGAGGCTCTTAATCAAAACCCACACAGCACATACAGGAATGATGAATTTAAAAGGTAAAGGCCAGACCTTTACTCATGAAAACACAGACAACCTCCGACATCATATTTACAATCCCAGAATGCATTATTTCTCCCAGCATGTATGTGTTGTATATTCACTTGCATAAGTTGTGCAGCGATATAAAATGCAACAAGTGCTTTTTTGCAGGTACTTCTTCAAGTGGAACATGGAACAGCAAAGAGATGCCCAACCGTGTACGCGGTTTTCATAATAGGAAAACGTGTAAACTGATTGCGCCACAAACTTCATTTCATTTTGTAAGAATATAAAAAGTACATTCTCATTCCTTAATATGCAAACACAAGGAGTACTGAGGAAATTTTTTTTTTTACTTATACCTGGTACAAAAATCTTTAGGTAAAATGTATTTTAGGCAACCAGATTTGCTCGCTTTCCTGTCATGCAAGTAGTTTAACGATGCATATTTTTGCATTAGGGCAAAATGTAAGTAATCCTTGTAGTGGTGAAATATTGCATCAGTAATTTACATTAGATCACATATTATTTATGTAACAGACGATAATAAACATGTTTCAATGACATGCCCCCGTTTTAACAGCGGGCAGCACCAAAGATATGAAGTAACTGATTTCTCAATGGGCTTTATGCCTAGGTAATAGTTTTATATCCTTTTTTACAGTTGGTGTACAGCAAAGCAATGCTTCAGCCTGGACTTTCCTTGATAAAAGAATGCTAATAAATAATTATTAAAATGAGATAGCGCTATTTTGGAGAATCATCTTCAATTCCTGCAAAAATAAGCATTTTGTCCCTTCTCTAGTTACCAATTAGAACATCTAAGCAATGCTGGTGTCATAGTTCCACTGGGAACCTGCCACTGGATCAGCCTGATATTAAATTATATGATAGCAGCTAGTGACATAAGCGAGCAACAGCTAGCTTCAAACACTCTAATTCCCTGTAAAGGCCTACATTTAGAAGATGTAAATGTAAATCCAGTATTTGTAAAGCGCGAACAACTACCCGAAGGCATCCCGGCTCTGGGGGTCGTCGGGAAGATTAAGCAAGGTATTGCCCAGAGTCACATGGTGCTGGGCTGACCTGCCGCCAGTGCTGGGGATCGAACCGTGAGCCCCAGATTCCAGCGTCAGTCGCCCTGGCCGCGGCGCCACACCTCTGCCCGATGAATCTACATTTGAGAAACTTACAGGGGGTAAAAAAATCAAATAAAGAGAGGTAACTGTTGTGTCCTGCCTAACCAAGGCTTCTTTTCGCTCTGTGACCATTTCTGCGACTTTAATTAAAGTTTTTACCACTCGGCTAAAAACACAAGCAAAGCAACAGTGAAAATACACAGAAATGTTCTTGTTATGTCTATAAAATGTAAAACGAAGCACAACATATAAAACTAATCTTTTTACCTTTACTTGAGGCACGATGCTGTAATAAAGATGACATTATGCTGTGAAAAATGTGTGCACTAATGGTAATGGGAAACTGAGAAGGTTTATGTCGTTATGAATGTCCCCACAGGTGGCACCCTGTTTTTGGCAAGGCTTTATCAGCACTGTGAAAGTACTTAGGACATAATACTTCCTGGAACTTCTTGGAGCCTCTGACCACTAGGATTCATGGTGCACAATGTCACAGGAAGTGAAATGTCCCAGCAACAAAATACTTTCAAAGTGATTTTGATTCACATTACAACTAATATTTACGTTAACAAATGAATCATGTATATTTCACAGAAAAGTATTGATAAAAGCTAGCGAGGAACCTTTCTCCATACATTGTTGAATTGCCCAATTGTGAAACACTACTGTCAGGAAATACGCTGAGAATTAGGAATAAGAGTAGGACTAACTATACATTTGACAGCAACAACTACATACATGTGGATATGGGCGGCAACTGCCAGAGACTGTTTGTAAACCAAGGCCTCATTGTCACAGAAAGGGACACTGCAAAATGATGGAGTAGTTCCACCCCACCAACGAATAGACATGCAGCTTGGCCTGGTGTATGGTCACTGAAAATGCGGTTTACAGAGACCGGAGTTGCCCCAATACATTTGAAAAAGTCTGGAGGAAAATTGGTTGACTGTAATGGCATTGGCTAAACTATGAGAACATGATATATTTAAATAATGTAACCATCTCTTCACAAATTATGTGGGCCAGAAACAGGACAACAGATTAAGACTGTGTTCTCAACAGAGATTTCTATCTTCACGCAGAACCGGGATGTCAAAAAATGGAGATGACAAGTTTACTACTGTACTAATCTTCAAAATATAGTGTCAATCAATCAATCAATCAATCATGTCATTTATAAAGCGCACTACATACCCGCGAGGGTCTCAAGGCGCTGGGGGAAGAGGGGGGTGGTGCTGCTACTGATCGAAGAGCCAGGTCTTGAGGAGTCTTCTGAAGGCCAGTAGGTCTTGGGTCTGTCGGAGGTTGGTGGGGAGGGTGTTCCAGGTCTTGGCGGCGAGGTGGGAGAAGGATCTGCCGCCGGCGGTCGTTTCCGGATGCGGGGGACTGTGGCGAGGGCAAGGCTGGTGGAGCGGAGCTGGCGGGTGGGGGTGTAGAAGCTGAGTCGTCTGTTGAGGTAGGCTGGTCCGGAGTTGTGGAGTGCTTTGTGTGCGTGGGTGAGGAGCTTGAAGGTTATCCTCTTGTTGACAGGGAGCCAGTGCAGGTCTCTCAGGTGGGGTGTGATGTGGCTGCGTCGGGGATGTCGAGGATAAGACGTGCAGAGGCGTTCTGGATGCGTTGCAGCCGTCTCAGGAGCTTAGCCGTCGTTCCTGCGTAGAGGGCGTTTCCGTAGTCCAGCCTGCTGGTGACGAGGGCCTGGGTGACTGTGTTTCTTGTTTCGGTGGGGATCCACTTGAAGATCCTGCGGAGCATTCGGAGGATGTTGAAGCAGGATGAGGAAACGGCGTTGACCTGCTTAGTCATGGAGAGGGTGGGGTCGAGGATGACCCCTAGGTTGCGTACGTGGTCGGTGGGTGGCGGGGCTGTTCCCAGTGATGTTGGCCACCAGGAGTCGTCCCAGGCTGAAGGGTTGGAACCAAGGATGAGGACCTCCGTCTTGTCCGAGTTCAGCTTCAGGCGGCTGGTCCTCATCCATTCGGCGACGGCCTTCATTCCTTCGTGGAGGTGGGCTTTGGCGGTGTGAGGGTCTTTGGTGAGGAGAGGATCAGCTGGGTGTCGTCGGCGTAGGAGATGATGTTGAGGTTGTGCTGTCGGGCGACGTGGGCGAGGGGTGCCATGTAGATGTTGAACAGCGTTGGGCTGAGGGAGGAGCCTTGGGGTACGCCGCAGATGATCTTGGTGGCCTTGGATCGGAAGGGGGCGAGGCGGACGCTTTGTGTTCTGCCGGAAAGGAAGGATGTGGTCCAGTCCAGGGCCTTCTCTTGGATCCCGGCGTCGTGAAGGCGTGTTCGTAGTGTGTGGTGGCAGACCGTGTCGAAGGCGGCTGATAGGTCCAGGAGGATGAGGGCTGCTGTTTCTCCGTTGTCTAGCAGGGTCCTGATGTCATCGGTGGCGGCGATGAGGGCGGTTTCGGTGCTGTGGTTGCTGCGGAAGCCGGACTGGGAAGGGTCCAGGATGTTGTTCTCCTCGAGGTAGCGGGTCAGTTGTTTGTTGACGATTTTCTCGGTGACCTTCGCGGGGAACGGGAGCAGAGAGATGGGTCGGAAGTTCTTGAGGTCCTTGGGGTCTGCCTTGGGTTTCTTGAGTAAGGCGGTGATCTCGGTGTGCTTCCAGCTTTCCGGGAAGGTTGCTGTCTCGAAGGAGATGTTGATTATTTTCCGGAGATGGGGCGCGATGGCTGTACTGGCTTTGTTGAAGATGTGGTGAGGGCACGGGTCTAGCGGTGAACCGGAGTGGATGGTGTTCATGATCTCGCTGGTGTCCTCGTCGTTGATGTTGGTCCAGGAGAGCAGGCGGTTGGTGGTTGTGGGGGCAGTGGTCTCGGTGGTTGCCGGGGCGGTCGTGGTGTTGAAGCTGTCATGGATGTCGGCGATTTTGCGGTGGAAGAAGGTGGCCAGTGAGTCGCACAGGTCTCGCGACGGCTGGATGTCGTTGGTGTTGGAGCTGGGGTTGGAGAGTTCCTTCACGATGTTGAAGAGCTCTTTGCTGTTGTGTGCGTTGTTGTCTAGGCGGTCTTTGAGTGAGGCCCTTTTGGCGGATCTGATGAGGTGATGGTGACTGCGGGTGGCGCTCTTGTGGGCGGCGTAGCTGTCCGCTGTCCGTTCGTGGAGCCAGATCTTCTCCAGTTTTCGGCATGTTCGTTTGGAGGCCTGGAGGTCTTCGGTGAACCAGGTGGCTTTCTTGCTGGTGTGGCTGTTGGGCGGATTCTTGAGCGGGGCGAGGGTGTTGGCGCAGTCGTCGATCCACTGTCTGAGGTTGCGGGCGGCGGTGTCGGGGTCGGAGGGTTCGGCGGGTGGGCTCAGGGCGAGGGTTGTGGTTAGCTGGTCTTCCGTGACTCTGCTCCAGCAGCGGCGAGGCATTTGTTCGGTGCGGTGGTGCGTGGTGGGCTTCCTGTAGGTGAAGTGGATGCAGTGGTGGTCAGTCCAGTGGGGTTCGGAGGTGTGGTTGAAGGAGACGTGTGGGCTTGCGGAAAAGATGGAGTCGAGCGTGTGGCCGGCGGCGTGGGTGGGTGTAGTCACGAGCTGTCTGAGTCCGAGGGTGGCGAGGTTGTCGATCAGGGTGGTGGAGTTGGTGTCCTTGTTGTTCTCGAGGTGGAAGTTCAGGTCCCCGAGGAGGATGTAGTCCGTGGAGGCGATGGCGTGTGTGCTGACGAAGTCAGCGATGGAATCGCTGAACTGTGGTCGGGGTCCGGGGGTCTGTAGATGAGGGTTCCTCTGAGGGTGGTGTTGGGATCGGTGTGGATCTGGAAGTGCATGTGTTCGGCGGTGCTGAGGGTGTCGTCGGTGTTGGTTGAGACTCTGAGGGTGTTCCTGTGGACGATGGCGATGCCTCCTCCGACTCCGTTGGTGCGGTCCCTGCGGGTGATCTTGTATCCGTCCGGGATGGCAATGGCGATGTCGGGGGCTGAAGCGGGATTCAGCCAGGTCTCCGTCAGGAATGCGACGTCTGGGGAGGTTGAGTCGAGAAGGTCCCAGAGTTCGATGGCGTGTTTGAGGAGGATGCATCTGAGGTAGTTGGGTTCTTTCCTGGGCGGTGGTTTGGCGGGGCGGGTGCTGGCGAAGCTGCAGTTCCGGCAGGTGAAGGGCCCTTGGGTGCGCTTCGGGGTGGCCTGGTAGCAGGCGTGATCTTTTCCGGGGTTGAGTGCGTGGAGGGTGCTGGCGTCGTATCGGCGTCTGTTGATGTGGCGGGCGCGGGGGATGCCCGGACCAGGGGGTCTGGCGCTGGGCGCGGTCACGGACGGGTGTCAGTGCTGTGAGACATTGGGTTGTTGGTTGAGGGGGGTGTGAACCCTTCTCAAGCAACAGCCTCAATCCATATCAGGTTATCAAGGAAGGGGGGTAATAGTTCTGGAGTAACGCTGACTAGTATTGGCTCGTTGGCAGTATTGATTGCTTACCCTATGAGGATAGTACCCCTATGCCCACAACTATGAATATATTTAAGTAAGGTACAGTAAACAGTTCCCAATAATAATAATAAACATGTGGTTTGATATCCCTTGAGTAAAATAGCGGTCAGAGATTCCGTACTAATCGTCACATACGTTTGTTTTAATGCAGTGAAAAAACAAATGAAAGCCTCAATTTAACTGCGAGGCAGCAGAAAATTAAGCCAGCCAACACGTGTTTCGCTCCTCAATGGTGTGCAGGCCGGGTTTTTTTTGTACTTTTAACTAGACCATAGCTACTGAACGGACCACTACTAATGAAAGATATTGACAACTCTTTCAAAAGTGTTGTGAAGGTCACTTTGCTATAAAACAAGCACAAATATCTACTTCCTGAAGATACGACTAGGACCACTAGGACAGACTAATACGGCTTACCAACAATCCATGTAAGAACAACCATAACACTATTTTTGAAGTGCAAACCATCTTAGCCTTGAAAAAGCCCAAGCCCTGCACAACACTGAGTGGCGAAATACGTGTTGGCTGGCCTAAGTTCTCTGCTGCCTCACAATCAAATAGAGGCTTTAATTTGTTTTCAACTGCATTACAATTAAAGCATGTGAAAAATTAGTACGTAATCTCTGACCACTATTTCCCTCAGTTAACCCCTTCAGCGCGGCGCCGATTTTCGCGCTGTGCGTGGGGTTAACGTTAATCTACGGGACCGTGACGGAACGGTTCCGTCATCCGCACAGCCCAACCGACGCGCATGACGGAACCGTTCCGTCATGAGCGTCGAAGGGGTTAACATCAAACCACATGTGTATTATTATTATTAATATTGAGAATTGTTTACTCTACCTTACTTAATTCAATCCTTATCAGGGTGAACCACAAGAGTCACTAAATCAACCTGTGCTTAATCCTCTGGTAGGTTGGCACAAAGGCACTCGACTTAACTTAGAGGCATGTATAAAGTATTTATGCAGCACACAACCAGTAATAAAGTGAAAGCACAACACAAGAAACATCCCAGACCAATTTAGAAAAGTAGAGTAAAAATGTACTAAATTATTTGAGACCAAAACAACAAAAATCCAAATAGTAGAAGCAGAGAGATGCAAATTTAAAGTTTTAGGTAAAAATAGTGCCTAAAAGCAAAAAGCGCCCAATGAAAAGTTGTCACTTACTAAACGCAATCAGGTAACTCAATGTTATCCTGAGGGAGAGGTAGGCCTTGCAGTAGTGAAAAATGAATTTAAGAATTTTTCACTACCAGAACATGTAAAACTTCAAAAGTACATGTCCGACTTTTTAAATACACTGCACCCTGCCCTGTGGGCTGTTTAGGGCCTGCCTTAGGGGTGACTTATATGTATTAAAAAGGAAGGGTTAGGCCCGTCAAATGGTTTATGTTGTCAGGTCGAAAATGGCAGTAAAAAACTGCACACACAGGCTGCAATGGCAGGCCTGAGGCATGTTTAAAAGACTACTTCAGTGGGTGGCACAATTAGTGCTGCTTTCCCACTAGTAGCATTTGGTTCACAGGCCCTTGGTACACGTAGTACCATTTACTAGAGACTATGGGACTTACAAGTACATTAAATGTGCCAATTGGGGGGAGGAGGGTGTAAGCCAATTTCTCCATGTTTGATGGAGAGAGCACAAGCACTTTAGCACTGGTTAGCAATGGTAAAGTGTGCAGAGTCCTGAGGCCAACAAAAACAAATTCAGCAAAACAGGAGGAGAAAGTTTGGGGTTAGACCACCCTAAGGCAGGGGGGTAGGCAGAGTTGCACTATGTGGAATTCCGCTGAGTTGCCTAAAAAGTCTGTGGAATTCCACGGACTTCTGCTCCGCCGTATGGCAGCACGCAGAGTAGCAGACCTGGCTGGCGGCACACAGCGCGTTTGTCAGTGAAAGTCCCCCCCCCCCTTCCCCTGACCCCCAGACTGCCTCCAGCTCTCACTGGCTTACCTATCGGTTGGTCTAGGTGCTGCTCTGTGCCGTGGCGGTGATCCGCGGTGGTTCTTCTGTAATTTATTTAACCCCTTCGCTGCAGGGCTTGCGAGGACTTTGCATGAGCGCGCATGTAGAGTGGAGACCGGGTTAAGGTTTCCACTATCCATGCACGCGCAGTCCTCGTTAGTCCTGCAGCGATGGGGTTTCATTAGTTACAGAAGAAACACCGCAGATCACTGCCATGGCTTCTGTCACTGCTGTCAGCCGCCATCTGTTGAGAGGGCTACCCGGCTGTGCCAAAGAGGATCTGACAGGTGGGGCGAGAAGAAGCTGCTCGTCTTCTGTACTCTTCTGGGGGCTGCTTGCTGGTGGGCAGCAGGCGCTGGATGCATCGGTGGGGCTCGGCACTGCTGTGGCTGGGATGGGGCAGAGAGTTCAGATCTGGCGGTGGCACACTGTCGCCGAAATGCAAGTCCGGGTAGCCTCCTTGGTAATTGCTGGGAGAGGTCAGGGCTAATAACTGCTGAGAGAGACATGACTGACTGGACCGTGACGGCCTGCATTGCGACCGCCTGATGGCAATGCGACATGGTTACCAGTACCACGTCAAGGGGATAAAAGCCAGGGCCTCATTTGTCAGACTGTATCCTTCCTCTCACCTCCACGAGCAACGTCAGTGGCAAAATATTCCACACTACGAAAAGAAGGTGGAGTTGTAAGAGGAGCAGGCAGGGGGTAGATTTCCATACATTATCTGCAAAATCTCTAGAAGGCTTTAGAGGTTAATATCTGAAAGCCAGCCAGAAGAACGGCAGGTTTGACTACCAGGCTGCACAATATTACAACTTACAAGGCAACTGTTGTAATCAGATAGCCCTTTAGCCGGTCCTTTAATTTAGGGGTGGGCGGCAGGGGCAAATTCCACCACACGGCGGAATTGGAGTTTTTTTGCCAACCTCCGCGCTCCCAGCGGAGAGCGGAGTTGGCAAAACACTGCAAACTCCGCTGGCGGAGCGTAGTTCGCTTCCCAATCCCACCCTAAGGGCGACAGGTCTAACAAATAACATTCTGGTGTATTGTTTATTGCAAGTAAGGCTTCTATTGTATAATGGAGAATCATAACATAATATTATATATATGATTGGTTTTATGTTCGAACTACGAGTTTGCCAACCACGACTTCCCTAACAACGAGGTCGCAACCATGACCTCATCTAAACCACGATTTTTTTTACCACGCATTCATTTACCACGATTTTTCGTGGTAAAGGAATGCGTGTTGAAAAAAAATGCTTTCCAACTAGTACCCCAATCCCCACACACTCTAAACTAATTCCCCCCACCCTAAAAATAAACACGATTACCAACACCCCTAAAAACAAACACGATCACCCACACCCCCTAAAAACTAACCCCAAACCCCCAACCCCTAAAAACTAACCCCAATCCCCCACTCTAAAAATAAACACGATCACCCACAAACACTAATAACTAATTCACCCCACCCTAATAATAAACACGATCACCCACACACCCTTAAAACATACACGATCACCCACACCCCTTAATAAACGAACTCAACCCCCATAAAACTAATTTCCCCTCCCTAAAAATAATCACGATCACCCCCACCTCCTAAAAACGATCTCAACACCTTATAAACTAATTCCCCCACCTTTAAAATAAATACGAACACCCAGACCCCCTAAAAACTAAACCCCAACCCCTAAAATCAAACCCTAAACCCCCACACCCCCTGAAAATTAACCCCTCTTACCTTTTCCTCTGCGACGCTCCTCCGCACTCCACCCTGCCCGAACACTAGACCGACTCAGCCTTAACCACGCACATGCGTGGTTAAGGCTGAGTCGTTGTTCAGGCAAGTCGTTGTTCGGCTTGCGTGACTCCGGAACTCGTTGTTCCAGAGTCGTTGTTCAGGATGTTTCCCATATGACTTATGATGTGGGTGTCTGAGGCCTTTTTTATTTAAAAAAAAAAATCAGACTGGCGTATATAGAATAATAGATGGATAGCAGTCAATTACAGGACTGTTTCCCACCTATGGGTTAAGAGTGACATCAAGTCTGGCTTTAGACCAAAACACTCTACTGAATCCACCCTCATAGGTGTCACAGACTTCATGAAACTTTCCTTAGACAATAACAAGGTAGTATCGTTAGTGCTGCTGGACTTGTCCGCAGCCTTCGATACTGTAGCCCACCATAAGCTACTTCAAAGACTCATTGAAATTGGTATTGAGGGGCCCGCCCTTCAATGGCTTTCAAGTTTTCTAGAGCTGCGCACACAGACCGTTAATCTGGGGCCTTTTCATTCTTGTGCTAAACCTCTTACGAAGGAGGTGCCACAGGGCTCGTGTCTCAGTCCCACACTGTTTAATGTATACGTGGCCCCCCTTGCAAAAATTATCAGCGATCATGGATTTGTTCCCTTTTCATATGCAGACGATACCCAACTCCTTCTTTCGTTTGATAACAGATCGGTTGCGACAAAACATCTTTTTGCTGAAGGTATGCGAGCTGTTTCCGATTGGATGACTAATAATTTTCTCCAGCTTAATGCCGAAAAACTGAAATACTACTGTTCAGCAAAGCACAAACACTGTGGTCTCCTAACTGGTGGCCAACAGAGTTGGGCCCGGCCCCCACCCCTACTACGAAGGCAAACAACTTGGGTGTTTACCTGGACCACTCCCTATCTATGAGCGATCAGATAGTAACTACCTCAGGCACATGCTTCTATATGTTGAAGCTCTTACGGAGAGTGTTCTACCTCCTCCCTTTATTAGTACGTAAGACCCTGATTCAAGCCCTGGTAGTCAGTCGCCTCGACTACTGTAATGCGCTTTTGGCAGCAGCAAATGACTCCGTGCTGAACAGGTTGCAAGTGGTTCAGAGCACAGCAGCGCGCCTGACCCTTATTATGCCTCCTAGAACTGCAGCTCTCCCATTGCTGAGACGCCTTCACTGGCTCCCCATTCGTAAAAGAATTAAGTTTAAAATCTGTTGCTTGGTCCACAAAACAATCAATGATAGGGGTCCTATATACCTTGCGGAAAAACTCGTTCACTACCTACCTAGCAGATCTCTGCGTTCTGGGGAGAAGGCTCTGCTTGTTGTCCCTCGGTTTAACAAACTCCAGACCTTTTCCTTTCTTGCCCCTCGATACTGGAACTTGCTCCCTGTTCACTTACGCAAGTGCCTGAATTTTCATAAGTTCAGGAAACTCCTGAAAACGGAACTCTTTAACAACTGATCGCCAGTTCCAGCCTCCTAACCTCCGTTTATAGCGCGGAGATACCCCTTCGGGGTGAGTCCAGCTCTCTATAAATCCTTCATTCATTCATTCATTCATTCAAATCGATTATAAGAGCTAAACTTCAATTGTCTATGATGTTACTTGCAACCCCAAAGTGGAAAACTCTATTTTATCAAAAGCTAACCAGCTACAATTTTATGCCGGTGATACCCTCACAAATGATCTTCCCCCTGTCCTCAGTGGAGGAGGGATAAAGGAGTTGTGGGAAAGCCATGACCAACATGGGCTTAACTCCTACAGCCCTCATCTCCTATGCTGTGTCTATAAATAAAAAATGAAATGCACCTGGTTTCTTGTCACCTACTTTTGTTCCGTCAGATGCCCTCATGCACCCATTTTCAAAGCCTCAAAGAAGACTGTTTTCATTAAAAACAAGTGACAAGTGATCAAGAATCTGTGTAGATTCTGACTATGAAGTGGGACAGATGTTATGAGGTAGTACAGGGACTTTAAATTATTACCTAACCCTTTGAAGTGAAAGCAGATGAAAGATGCCAGGTGCAATCTCCCTTTTAATGGCAAACTTCTTCTTTTTAAAGCAGCACTTGGCATATTTAAAGACCTCACCATTCCCCCTGCCCCATTACTCCAAAAATGAACCCAAACCTCGGATAATGATAGTATTACCAAACCTCCCTACTGCCAAGACATAAATTCAAAGACTCCCATCCTCATAAGCAGTATTATCACTACCCGGCTTCAAGGGGACACCCCCCTCACCAGAACCAGACACTCAGTGCATCACTAGTACTGCGAAGTGATGGCAGAGCGAGATGCTGCCACTACGCAGAATATTTAAATAAGTAAACAAGCACATTAGCAACTGTACACCTGCAGCCCCAAGCCACGGAAGTGAAATTATGGGCCCTCGCAGCAGCAGGAACTGTTTCCAACAGCCACAAAGGGCCACTGACACTTCCTAATTTAAAAAAATATATACCATTTTGAGCGTCGTACTTAGCACAGCTTGAAAAGTTTTAAAGTTTCTGAAGTTGTGTTGGTGGACGTTACAACTTTGCACACCCCTGGTATTAACATTTATGCAAAATATTTATCCACTTAAAGAATAGGGGGGGAGTGCCATTATTAATCATAGCATGACAATGAATACTACGCATTTGACGGTCTCATTCGCTACATGTCAAAACAGAAAAGCAAACCAAAAGAAGCATAAAAAGCCATTAGGAACATCCTAAACTGCCCTGTGAGGAATGCAACCATGGACCTACCATGAGATCAAAACAGAGACAGTGCAGCATTTCCTGGTGTGCGTACAGCAGGGGACTTAGCATGTCACGGCAGAGTCCTGCTCATGACGTTGAGGTAACTATGGGAGGACCCACAGGTTGGCTAGTTCCCCGTTCAGTCGAGGGGGAGTCCTTTTGATGCAAAAAGGAGAGAAAAGGTTCCCATATGTCTTTAGGGCGTGAGCGTGTAGACATCAACTCCCAGAAATTAGATAGTTGCTCCTGACAGCATGCTACGTCCTGCAGCCATGTCTTAATAGTGGGAGCGGACTTCCGACCCCAATGCATGGCCACCCTTCGCTTGGCCAGGAGGAGCAACATGACGGTGAGTCGGCGGATGCCAGCCGGCGCGCCCTTGACATAACCCAGCAGACCCACCAGGGAGACGTGGGGGGGTAGATGCCCTGTGACTGTATGGAGTGTCGAGAACACCCCCTCCTAGAAAGCTGCCACTTTCGGGCAGTACCAAGCGAGATGAATGAAAGACGCCTGTGGTGAAGCGCATCAAAGGCATCGCGAGTCAGTGACAAGTCCCATTTTGAAGAGCTGCAAGGGGGTGTAGTAGAGGCGGTGAAGGAATTTGCAATGTATTAAATGTAATCTGTAGTTTGAAGAAAGTGTCTGCAACTGACTGCAACAGAATGACCATTGAGTGTCTGTTATCGGGGTCCATGTCAGCTATCCACGCCGCTCGTGCCACCGGCACTATGAGTGGCACAGAGGACAGCATAGTGGTGTAAAGGTGAGTTATTAATTTACGTGGTTAGGTGGTGGTGAACATGTGTTCTAATGTAGGGAGCTACGGCGCGGGACAGGAAAAGTATTATGTAATGTGCGGCAGGTGGCTCGGAGTTGGTAATAAAGTAGATAGAGTGCCCAGTATAGTGGGGGCCAGGGATGATGTGGACTCAAAGGGCGGAATAAGGTGATCATGTGGGTACAAGTCTGAATAAGCTATGAGGTTATGGCTACACGCCCGTCATCTGGTGCCCTTGTCTTGCAATAGTGCAATTTGAGGGTTGTTGCTGAGGGGAATGGAGGGGCATAGAGGCAGGGTAGCCCTGCCCTCTTTCTCAAACTCTCCCAAGCCCAGTGGACAAACTCGACAATGTCTATGTCCACCCTCGGTGCCCTGTACCGCACGTAAAGTGCAGTTGTCAGTGGCCATGGGCCACCCGGTCTGTTTCTGTAGCGATGTGGGGCTGGAAAGGTGTTGGGTGAATCCAATAGTGTAGGAATTGGACTTACGCACATGAGGCATATAATAGCATGTCAGGTGCTCCCAACCCCCCCTTGGGCAGGTGGTAAAGTTAGGAGAACACATGACACCCGTGGTTGTTTACCTGCCCAGACCAGAGAGATCATGGCGGTCTTTAAACTCTTGAAAGACTGTGCCATAAGTGGACTAGGTATGTTGAGAAAAATGTAGAGGAACCTGGGCAGGACACCTGGGCAGGACTATCATCTTTGCAATGGCTACGCATCCTGCTAGGGACAGAGGCAGTTTAGATCACACCGTAAGTCTATCTTCCAGCCATGAAACAGCGCGGTTGTAGTTCATCAGGATCCTGGCTGAGCCAAATGCCTAAGTACCGCACCGGGTCAGCTGCCCATTTTAGAGGGTATTCTGTGGTGAATGGTTTTGTGCTTTCTGTGAGAGGAAATATGACAAACTTGAACCAATTAATTACCGGAAAAAACGCCAAAACGCATTACCTTGTGCGTTATGGGGTCGAGGTTTTCCTGCGGGTCGCAGACATACAGTGTGATATCATCTGAATACAGCGAGACAGCAAGAACCCCTTGTTGTAAAGCCAATACCCCGGCTGGATAGCAAATATTTTTTAAGAGCCGGCACTGCCTGCTCTTAAAAAATAAAACTGCAAAGTTAAATTTTTTCTTTTTAAATGCAGCCTGTTTTCCTTTAAGGAAAACAGGCTGCATTTAAAAAATAAGATTGCTTACCTAAAAAGCAATTACAGACATGGTGGTCGGCTGACCTCAGCAGACCACCATCCCTGGGATGGCTGCGGTTCCTAATGGGTCACAAAATGCAGCCTACTTCATTAATATGCATTTGGTAGGTCTATTTGCGACCCACTAGGAATCGCTAATGAAACTCAAAAGAGTTTCCTCCATTCGGAATGCTGATTCCTTAATTGTGATTCAGAGAGAATCGCAATTAGGAAATCGGTATTCCTAATAGTAGTACATCTGGGCATAAATCTTTTCCCATAGCAAGACAAGCGTCATCTCCCTCCGTAACCTCAGCATTGCATTTTACGCTTTGACCAGGAAACAAGCGTTGGATGATGACCTCTAGCCAATGAAATGCTCTTGTTGGGCGAGACTCAGAGTACTTGATGTGCCTCCACTCCCATAGCATGCGAAGACCAGGGGTACACCGCACCACATGAAGTGCACATCAGAGAGTAAGTCTACTCGCCCATCAAAAAATCACCTCCACACTCCTAATGAAGGCAAAGAAGAGTTTGTGCGCATGCGTTCAATAGAGTAAGTTCACCTAGAGTTCAGATATGAGAACCTTCTGTGCTTGGTAGAGAGGCTCATAGACTAGGAGAATGTCATTTTACTATGTTTCTCCTGTCTGCTTTTATAAAAACTGTACTTTGTGTATCAGTAGCCCAGCAAGATCATAAGCCCCAGTAAAATGGTTTCAAACGTAAATAAGCCTTTAATAAGTGCAATTTCTATGCTCGTTTGGTTTAAAATGTGTATTTCTAGTTGCAGGGCACACTGCCTCTACCCCTCTGATCTCAGTGGAGCAGACCACCTTGGTCACTGATTCGACAGAAACTGAATTTCTCCCAAATAGAATCTAATGAGGATCAATGGGGAAGCTCGATCTCCTCAAACTAAAAATAAGCTTCATTCCTTTCTGAGATAAGCAGAATAGTATTCAGGGAGGGATGTGCAATGTTTGTGCTTTGAGGTAGCTATGGATTCTAGAAAATATCTATCTTTGCAATTTGCACATTAGGTGAGAGGCACAGACTGCCTCTGTGACTGGTTAACTCACGCAACGACTTATGCATTCGGTTGTAGTAAAGTAGACACACAGCCATTCAGCCAGGTTCACTTAGGTAAAGGCAAAGGGCCCGATTCACAAAGCCATTACTGGCAGTGAACTAATATTTACGGCTTACAGTCAGTGGCGTAACGAAACTTGAGGGGACCCCCCTGCAAAGTACATGGTATTCCCCTCCCCGGTGTCCCAGTGAGGAGCTCCCAGGCCAGGGGTCCCCTGCCTGTGCACAGTGTCGGACAGGACCCCCTGGAGCTTGGGGCCCCCCTCCACACCACAAAGCTAATGTTATGCTACTGCCTAAAGTGACTCCATTTATGCCTACAAGGAACCTACAAAAGGGAATAAATGGTCTTGCTACCGCAGATCTATCAGACATGAGTGTGAAGAAATCAGCAGTTGTAAAATCCCATGGAAAGACTGGAAAGTGAACAGTATGAGGCTTGGGTAGCCTGAGATGTTTGTGAAAACCCACAATCTTTTATGTTTGTGGACCTTCACAAACTGAAATCCAGCCTTTTTACAGACTAAGAAAGGTTGTTGATTTACTCCCACCCACTGGCGTAGCAAGGGGGGGGCGGAGGGGGCGGTACGCCCCGGGCGGCACGAGATTTGGGGGCGGCAGGTAAATTTATCGCCAGCACCCCCCCCCCCCCTCTTAGGCGCTCGGCGGCGGCAAAAGGCAGGGACCGCCACGGGCGGCAGAGTGCCTAGCTACGCCACTGCTCCCACCAACTCCCGTTCCTGGATTCGAAGAGGAATGGCACACACTCATATTTGGTGGTGAGTAGGGGAAACTATTTCTCTTCTCCATGGGGAAGAGGATTCACTTTGTGGACAAAAAATATGAAAATTTAAAAATGTGCTTTTGCACATTCACCTGCTCTTCCCAGTATGTGGAATTGTACGCTATATAATTTTGCATAGGGAGAATAGGCAGCCTAAAAAAAAAGTCAAATGACAAGCCCACAAATAGGCTGGAAGACCTGGCCTGGCGTGCTTTTCAAGGTATACTGTTACACCTGTTCTGTGAATTCAAAAAAAGTGTAAAAGTAAAATTAGACAGTCGTAGAATCCTGCATCAATTAGTAAACTCTTTTTGTGAATCGAGCTCCAATATACTCAGTCACTAAGGGCCTTACTACGAGTTTGGTGGTCCGACCGCCGTAGGACCGTGCCATCCCAACCAGCAGCCCACGCTGTTGGCGGTCCAAAGACAGCCGTATTACTAGCTGACCATGACGCCGGCGGTGTTGAGGCAGCGGTGGTATTTTTCACAAATATATCGATGCCTGTGTGTGCATTTCGACTGCATATGTGTCATATGCACACATCTGCATGATATATGTGGAAGAATACCATATATCCACTTATCCATATATGTTAAAGGTATGTTTACTAGTACAGCTGATCAATAAAGAGGGAGGAAAAATGTAACAACAGAGTCACAAAATATGGCCCGTATCTCTTAACTTACAAGGGCAGTTTTGGGATGGACTACAAACGATGATTGTGGAGACCAAACCTGACATGCCTGCAGAGCTGTCTTTGTGCATCTTTTCACATTTGCAGTAAATCCGTTCTGTACTTTTTCTGCAGTTTTTAAAAGGCAAAAGCGTTTGAAGTTCTATTTGCAGACTTCTCACTTTTATGGAAGGTTTTGGAATTTGTTTAGCTCTTTGGAGTAAAATATTGCAACTGTCAGCCATTTTGTAATGTTGCATCATGTGTGCAGACTTCCTCATGTCCAGGGACCTTGAGGGCAGTGTTGGCACACCCCACTCTCAAGGAGGGCTAGGGTGAACTCTAGAGGGGTGGAAAATACAATTTTCCGTCATACAAAACGGCTACTTTCAGCCACAAGTGTCAATAAAATTTGTATTTTCTTTCAGAACAAAGGTGAGATTACAATAATGTAACATTACCCTTTATTCCTAAACAAACACTGTGCTGACACTAATATGTACAAAAGGGGATGATGGACGGAACGTTTGAGCCAATCAAACACTCACCCCCAGTCAACTGATGACGGCTGAAATGCCAGAAACCGGTCCTAGGATGCTTGTTTCCGGTCCAGGGAAGACATGGCTTGGCAGTTCGGGCTGGACTGTTCCCATGAGGCACAGGGTCAGACTGATTTGCATATGGCCATGTCTGAACTGGGGTTTTAAATAAGACACATACACCACAAGGTATCTTGGAGTTAGGAGTACTAACACAAATACGAAACTAGCAGAATAAAAATGTTTGAGGCTTTTTCTTGAATTAGCAAAACTCTGACAGGCAGGCAGCAGGGGGGACACCTCAAGGGCATTCCACAGTTGATGTATCAACACTCTGAAAGAATGTCTAGGGATTCTGGCCCGACTGAAACATGGGACCATAAGGAGAAGTCATTTTTTGGATCTGAGAGTCCCGGCTGGAGCATAATGAAATATCAGATTGGACAGTAAGACAGGGCTGGTCTCCTTGAAGGCCCGATGGATCAAGCAGTGAGTCTTGATTTGTATTAATTCCTTGACAGGCAACCAGTGCAAGACTTAGCATGATCTCTCCTTCTCCGGGTGTAGACACAGCTAGCTTCCGAAGCTTCTACAATTTATTAATGATCTTAGCCGCAAGTCCAAAACAGTCTTGATTTGCAATATTCTATGTGATACATGACCAGGGCTGCCGGAATTATGCGACAGGGGAGAACCAAATTAAGCAGCAGGGTTGATTAAATTATGTAGCAAGTAAAAACAAATTATGTAATTGTATAACATTTTGTGACATTGTTATTGCATTATTTTATCTTTTTTACACATATTACCACTGTCTGGGCAAATGTTCCACCTCAATAGTAACGGTTTAAAACTCAAATGCAGCCAAAGGCAGTTCAATCAATCAATCAATCAATCAATCAATCAATCAATCACGGCATTTATAGAGCGCGCTACTCACCCGGGAGGGTCTCAAGGCGCTGGGGGAGGGGGTAAGTTACTGCTCGAACAGCCAGGTCTTGAGCTGCTTCCTGAAGGAGAGATGGTCCTGGGTTCGCCGAAGGTGAGTTGGGAGGGAGTTCCAGGTCTTGGCTGCCAGGTAGGAGAAGGATCTTCCTCCGGCGGTGGTTCTGCGGATGCGTGGTACGGTGGCGAGGGCGTGGCTGGTTGATCGTAGCTGGCGGGTGGGCGTGTAGAAGGTCATGCGGTTGTTGAGGTACTTTGGGCCCAGGTCGTGGAGGGCCTTGTGTGCGTGGGTGAGGAGTCTGAACGTGATTCTCTTGCTGACGGGGAGCCAGTGCAGGTCTTTCAGGTGTCCGGTGATGTGGCTGTGTCGGGGGATGTCCAGGATGAGTCGTGCGGAGGCGTTCTGGATGCGCTGGAGTCTTTTTTGAAGTTTGGCTGTGGTTCCGGCGTAGAGGGTGTTCCCATAGTCCAGTCGGCTGGTGACGAGTGCCTGGGTGACGGTCTTCCTGGTTTCAGTGGGGATCCATTTGAAGATCTTGCGGAGCATGCGCAGGGTGTTGAAGCACGAGGATGAGACGGCGTTGACTTGTCTGGTCATCGACAGGGAGGAGTCCAGGATGAAGCCCAGGTTGCGTGCGTGGTCCGTTGGCTTGGGCGCGGTGCCCAGGGCCGGGGGCCACCAGGAGTCGTCCCAGGCGGAGGGTGATGAGCCCAGGATGAGGACTTCCGTCTTGTCTGAGTTTAGTTTAAGGCGGCTGTTCCTCATCCAGTCGGCGACGTCTCTCATCCCGTCGTGTAGGTTTGCTCTGGCGGTGGTGGGGTCGTTGGTGAGGGAGAGGATCAGCTGGGTGTCGTCGGCGTAGGAGATGATGTTGAGGTTGTGTTGGCGTGCGATGGCTGCGAGGGGGCTCATGTAGACGTTGAAGAGCGTTGGACTGAGTGAAGATCCTTGTGGGACGCCGCAGATGACTTCAGTGGCCTCGGATCTGAACGGGGGAGGCGGACTCTCTGGGTTCTTCCGGCGAGGAACGAGATGATCCATTCCAGTGCTTTCTCTCGGATTCCGATGTTGCTGAGGCGCTTCACTAGGGTGCGGTGGCAGACGGTGTCGAACGCCGCGGAGAGGTCCAAGAGGATGAGGGCTGCTGTTTCCCCGTTGTCGGTTAGGGTTCTGATGTCGTCGGTGGCTGCGATGAGGGCGGTCTCGGTGCTGTGGTTGGCCCGAAACCCGGACTGCGAGGGGTCGAGGGATCCATTCGTCTCGAGGAAGGCGGCAAGCTGTCCGTTGACGGTCTTCTCGATGACTTTGGCCGGAAACGGAAGGAGCGAGATGGGACGGTAGTTCTTGAGGTCGGTGGGGTCCGCCGTTGGTTTCTTCAGGAGGGCGGTAAGCTCGGCGTGCTTCCAGCTCTCCGGGAAGGTGGCAGTGTGGAAGGAGGAGTTGATGATGTCCCGGAGATGGGGTGCGATGGTGGCGTCGGCTTTGTTGAAGACGTGGTGTGGGCAGGGGTCGGTTGGTGATCCGGAGTGGATGGAGTTTATCGTGCGGGTGGTGTCTTCGGTGCTGATCGGGGTCCAGTTGCAGAGGGTGGTGGTGGCGGGCGTTGGTTCGGCGGTAGGGTGCGTGGTTTGTGCGTCGAAGCTGTTATGTATGTCGATGATCTTGCGGTGGAAGAACGTGGCGAGTGAGTTGCAGAGGTCTTGCGAGGGGGTGATGTCGTTGTTTCCGGCGCTGGGGTTGGAGAACTCTTTGACGATGCTGAAAAGTTCCTTGCTGTCGTGGGCGTTGTTGTCCAGTCGTTCTTTGAGTGCCGACTTCTTGGTGGCACGGATCAGCTGGTGGTGTTTGCGGGTGGCGTGCTTGAGGGCGGTCCTTTTGTCTGTGGTCTGGTCGAGTCGCCAGGTTCTCTCGAGAGTGCGGCAGTTCTTCTTGGATTCCTTGAGGTCGTTGGTGAACCAAGGGGTTTTCTTGCTTCCGGGTCTGCTGGGAGGGTTTTTAGTGGTGCGAGGTCGTCGGCGCAGGCGGTCAGCCACTTGGCGAGGTTGCTGGCTGCTTCGTTTGGGTCCGTTGTGTTGGTGGGTGTGTTCTGGCTGAGGGAGGCGGTGAGCTGCTCGGTGGTGATCTTGCTCCAGCTCCGGCGGGGAGCCTGTTGCGGGTGGTGGTGGGTCGCAGTCTTTCTGAAGCTGAAGTGGACGCAGCTGTGGTCGGTCCAGTGTAGTCCGGTGGCGTGGCTGAAGGAGATGTGCTTGCTGGAAGAGAAGACGGGGTCAAGCGTGTGGCCGGCGTAGTGGGTGGGCGTGTTCACCAGTTGCTTGAGTCCGAGGTTGGCGAGGTTGTCCAGCAGGGCGGTGGTGTTTCTGTCATTGTTGTTCTCCAGGTGGAAGTTGAGGTCCCCTAGGAGGATGTAGTCGGCTGAGGGCATGGCGTGCGGGCTGATGAAGTCTGCGATGTCTTCGCTGAATAGTGTGCGTGGTCCCGGGGGTCTGTAGATGAGGGTGCCTCGGAGGGTGGTCTTGGGGTCAGTGTGTATCTGGAAGTGTAGGTGTTCGGCGGCGGTGAAGGTCTCGTCGGAGTTAGTCGAGATGCGGATGGTGTTCTTGTGTACGATGGCGATGCCTCCTCCCGTCTGGTTGACGCGGTCCCTCCGGGTGATCTTGTATCCGTCCGGGATGGCTATGGCGATGTCGGGCGCTGAGGAGGCGTTCATCCAGGTTTCGGTGAGGAAGGCGATGTCCGGTGCTGTTGCGTCGAGCAGGTCCCAGAGTTCCACGGCGTGCCTGTGGACGGAGCGGGTGTTCAGCAGGATGCATTTCAGGTTGTTGCTGCTGGTGCTCGACTTGGCGGAGGTGGTGCACGTCCGGGGGCAGGTGAATCGGCAGGTTTGGCAGGTGAAGGGTCCGTGGGTGCGTCTCGGTGAGGCTCGGTAGCAGGCAGGGTTCCGGCCGGCATTGAGTGCGGTGAGTGTGGCGGCGTCGTAGGTCCGTCGAGTAGTGTTGCATCGGTGGGATCCAGGGGTTCTGGCGCTGGGCGCGGTCCAGGCACGGACGGGCGCAGACGGGCTTGCCTTAGGCGCGCCTTCGGCGCGCCAGCGGCGCGGCCGCGCAGCGGCCGCCATTTATGGGGAGGTGGGAGGGAGGAGCAGCTGGGAGGCGGGAGGCAGGGGCAGCGAATGGGCAGTCAGGGGGGCGGGGCCGCAGGGGACGCAGCGGCGGGAATGGCGAGAGGCAGCGGGGGCACAGAAAGGAAATGGGGGGGAAAGCAGACAAAATCACGGGCACAACGTAAATGGGGCAGCGAGGGGCACAGAAAGGAAATGGGGATAAAAACAGACAAAATCACGGGCACAACGTAAATGGGGCAGCGAGGGGCACAGAAGGAAAAAGGGGATAAAAACAGACAAAATCACGGGCACAACGTAAATGGGGCAGCGAGGGGCACAGAAGGAAAAAGGGGATAAAAACAGACAAAATCACGGGCACAACGTAAATGGGGCAGCGAGGGGCACAGAAGGAAAAAGGGGATAAAAACAGACAAAATCACGGGCACAACGTAAATGGGGCAGCGAGGGGCACAGAAGGAAAAAGGGGATAAAAACAGACAAAATCACGGGCACAACGTAAATGGGGCAGCGAGGGGCACAGAAGGAAAAAGGGGATAAAAACAGACAAAATCACGGGCACAACGTAAATGGGGCAGCGAGGGGCACAGAAGGAAAAAGGGGATAAAAACAGACAAAATCACGGGTACAACGTAAATGGGGCAGCGAGGGGCACAGAAGGAAAAAGGGGATAAAAACAGACAAAATCACGGGCACAACGTAAATGGGGCAGCGAGGGGCACAGAAGGAAAAAGGGGATAAAAACAGACAAAATCACGGGCACAACGTAAATGGGGCAGCGAGGGGCACAGAAGGAAAAAGGGGATAAAAACAGACAAAATCACGGGTACAACGTAAATGGGGCAGCGAGGGGCACAGAAGGAAAAAGGGGATAAAAACAGACAAAATCACGGGCACAACGTAAATGGGGCAGCGAGGGGCACAGAAGGAAAAAGGGGATAAAAACAGACAAAATCACGGGCACAACGTAAATGGGGCAGCGAGGGGCACAGAAGGAAAAAAAGGGGGGGAAGCAAGAAGTGCGGGCACCGGGGCCGCAGCTGAGGGGCGATCTTACCTGCAGAAGCAGCGGGCAGACAACACAGGCGGAGCTGTGTGGTGGGGGAGCGACCTACCTGGCAAGGTCAAGGGTCGCTCTCCTCACCGCGCAGCGGGCGCCATTTATGGGGAGGTGGGAGGGAGGAGCAGCTGGGAGGCGGGAGGCAGGGGCAGCGAATGGGCAGTCAGGGGGGCGGGGACGCAGCGGCGGGAATGGCGAGAGGCAGCGGGGGCACAGAAAGGAAATGGGGGGGAAAGCAGACAAAATCACGGGCACAACGTAAATGGGGCAGCGAGGGGCACAGAAAGGAAATGGGGATAAAAACAGACAAAATCACGGGCACAACGTAAATGGGGCAGCGAGGGGCACAGAAGGAAAAAGGGGATAAAAACAGACAAAATCACGGGCACAACGTAAATGGGGCAGCGAGGGGCACAGAAGGAAAAAGGGGATAAAAACAGACAAAATCACGGGCACAACGTAAATGGGGCAGCGAGGGGCACAGAAGGAAAAAGGGGATAAAAACAGACAAAATCACGGGCACAACGTAAATGGGGCAGCGAGGGGCACAGAAGGAAAAAGGGGATAAAAACAGACAAAATCACGGGCACAACGTAAATGGGGCAGCGAGGGGCACAGAAGGAAAAAGGGGATAAAAACAGACAAAATCACGGGCACAACGTAAATGGGGCAGCGAGGGGCACAGAAGGAAAAAGGGGATAAAAACAGACAAAATCACGGGTACAACGTAAATGGGGCAGCGAGGGGCACAGAAGGAAAAAGGGGATAAAAACAGACAAAATCACGGGCACAACGTAAATGGGGCAGCGAGGGGCACAGAAGGAAAAAGGGGATAAAAACAGACAAAATCACGGGCACAACGTAAATGGGGCAGCGAGGGGCACAGAAGGAAAAAGGGGATAAAAACAGACAAAATCACGGGTACAACGTAAATGGGGCAGCGAGGGGCACAGAAGGAAAAAGGGGATAAAAACAGACAAAATCACGGGCACAACGTAAATGGGGCAGCGAGGGGCACAGAAGGAAAAAGGGGATAAAAACAGACAAAATCACGGGCACAACGTAAATGGGGCAGCGAGGGGCACAGAAGGAAAAAAAGGGGGAAGCAAGAAGTGCGGGCACCGGGGCCGCAGCTGAGGGGCGATCTTACCTGCAGAAGCAGCGGGCAGACAACACAGGCGGAGCTGTGTGGTGGGGGAGCGACCTACCTGGCAAGGTCAAGGGTCGCTCTCCTCACGCGCAGCGAGCGCCATTTATGGGGAGGTGGGAGGAGGAGCAGCTGGGAGGCGGGAGGCAGGGGCAGCGAATGGGCAGTCAGGGGGCGGGGCCGCAGGGACGCAGCGGCGGGAATGGCGAGAGGCAGCGGGGGCACAGAAAGGAAATGGGGGGAAAGCAGACAAAATCACGGGCACAACGTAAATGGGGCAGCGAGGGGCACAGAAAGGAAATGGGGATAAAAACAGACAAAATCACGGGCACAACGTAAATGGGGCAGCGAGGGGCACAGAAGGAAAAAGGGGATAAAAACAGACAAAATCACGGGCACAACGTAAATGGGGCAGCGAGGGGCACAGAAGGAAAAAGGGGATAAAAACAGACAAAATCACGGGCACAACGTAAATGGGGCAGCGAGGGGCACAGAAGGAAAAAGGGGATAAAAACAGACAAAATCACGGGCACAACGTAAATGGGGCAGCGAGGGGCACAGAAGGAAAAAGGGGATAAAAACAGACAAAATCACGGGCACAACGTAAATGGGGCAGCGAGGGGCACAGAAGGAAAAAGGGGATAAAAACAGACAAAATCACGGGTACAACGTAAATGGGGCAGCGAGGGGCACAGAAGGAAAAAGGGGATAAAAACAGACAAAATCACGGGCACAACGTAAATGGGGCAGCGAGGGGCACAGAAGGAAAAAGGGGATAAAAACAGACAAAATCACGGGCACAACGTAAATGGGGCAGCGAGGGGCACAGAAGGAAAAAGGGGATAAAAACAGACAAAATCACGGGCACAACGTAAATGGGGCAGCGAGGGGCACAGAAGGAAAAAGGGGATAAAAACAGACAAAATCACGGGCACAACGTAAATGGGGCAGCGAGGGGCACAGAAGGAAAAAGGGGATAAAAACAGACAAAATCACGGGCACAACGTAAATGGGGCAGCGAGGGGCACAGAAGGAAAAAAAGGGGGAAGCAAGAAGTGCGGGCACCGGGGCCGCAGCTGAGGGGCGATCTTACCTGCAGAAGCAGCGGGCAGACAACACAGGCGGAGCTGTGTGGTGGGGGAGCGACCTACCTGGCAAGGTCAAGGTGACAGGTGACCAGTCTAATTTTATGTAGGGCCTTTTTCCATGAAGCAAACGCATCGCTGTGTTTTTAGTAACTCTTGATCTGTTTAAGCTACCAACACATTTTTTAGTAAAATATGCAAATTATGCAGCAGATGATGGAATATGTTGCAAATGCAGCAAATGCATAATTCTGCGTAAAACACCATGGCCGAAAATTCACATATTCCAGTAACCCTGGACACTGCACAAGCCCTGACCACAAGCTGCATAAATCCTTTTGAATAAACCTTCTGAATTTCAGGATTAAATGAATAATTGTAAACAAAGGTGATCCCGAGATATCTAACAGAGGGCACAGGACAGGGAAAATGTCCTTGCTCCTCTTGCCAAAGGCCTGCATCCATGCAACCTATTTGGTCCCACCAGTAGGATAGCTTCCTTTTCTTGTTTCAGTTTTAAGTAACTGGAAGACATCTACCCCTGAGTTGCTTACAGACTACCAATGGTGATGGTTGAGGTTAAAGGGTCGGTTGCATGTTGCCAGCCTAACATGATGTCTGAAAGCCGAAACATCTTGCCCCGGGGGGTCAACATAAATATTGAAAAGCACACGAGAAGTGTGGGAGTCCTATGGAAGTCTGCGGCTCGGCTTGATATCTGTGGAGTGAGAAGGAGGCATAGAGACCACTTGAGATCTATCTGACAAGAAGGAATGGAATTATTGTAGGGCAGATTTGGAAACTCATGGAATTGGTAATAACACTAACACTTTTTCCTTCCACGTGTAGCTGTTTATTAATTTGTAATAGATATATGCATTTTAAACTTTCCTTTCTCGGGAAATAAAAAATCACACAATGAGCTCTTAAGTGACAAATACCTTCGAAGACGTTCCAGCACTCGGACATGACAACTGAAATTCACAAATTTAGTTATGGAGTCTTATGAAAAGTCTCCAGTCGGAAAGCTAGAACTACTGATACCCTCAAGGAAGTGGAAGGAAGGAAGCCTGAGTGTCGATATAGAAATGTATATCCATAATTATTATGCATTGAGGGCATAATAGTCATAATAGGCTCCAGAGACACTTCTGCTGAACCCATCTGTTGGGACAGTGGGTGCAGGAGAAGAGGTTATCTACAGGGGACTTAGTTTTGAGTCTGCTCCCTCCACGGTAACCAAACTAGCCCCAGCAGACATGTTTCTACATGTTTTGAGGGAGCCCAGTGGGCCTGAATGGATGTCAAAGAAGCCCACAGGCCACCCTTTCCCCTCCTCTAGGCGTGCAGTGTTGACTATCAAGGCTGTTAGGCAGTTATCCTACTGTCCCACCCCGCAGACATCAGGGCCGTTGGACCTTTTTACATTCTCTCCAAAGTGGGCACGCAGAGACAGGCGATAGGATAGAAGTCCATTGTGGTTGCACATGTGATAAAGCTACACCTAGATGTAGGTCAGGATTAGAAAAGGCAAATGTCATGGAGGTTACTTGCCTGCTTGAGGGTTTAGCTGGGTGTTTAGTACTGGACCCTGGTGACAGGTCTAACAAAGCATCTGTATAACTGGTGAAGCTCCCCCTGAGTTTAGAGAATCTTCTGAGAGATTCGGCTGCGGTTATGAGGATACTGCATTCTTTAGATTTTCTTTCCCTTCCTGTGCGCTGATTTTGAAATCCAATTAGGTCTGAGGCTCATATACTACACGAACCCTCCTGCTCTTCTGATTAGAAATACGTTTTGCTTCATATGCCCAGAACACTGATAAAAAAGAGGACCAACACAGGCCAGGCCTGCTGCTGACTACAAGCAGTGCAGGGTGTTGGTGCAAAGTGTCCCATTGCCAAATGTCTAGTACTGGAGAGCTGATTGCCTCGGTGCAGCAGGGCGTTGTATTCAGGTGCACTGAAATGGAACGCGTGCTCTTTCCAGAACCGTTGTCCTCCAACTGGAGTGGCTCTCCTCGCCAACATAAATACAGAACATTGCATTAGCTAGAGTATACGAAAGGAACCTCTTTTGGATGAGAAATACCAATTTACAAGTTGTATTCTATGCCAGCAAATGTTATTCAAATTACCAGGTAGGAGTAATTGCCATTGAAACACGGTAATCTGCTATTTACTTGTGATAGTACATTTCTAATTTATATTTGGTAGCTGCGAGGAGTAGATGTGCATGATAAGGCCCTGCCTGAGAGATCTGAATGGAGTCTGGTGGGTCTGCCCCTGGACAGCCATCTGCATTTATAAGGAGGCGAGGTATCCTTTGGTTCCTCTAAGAGCATCACAGGTCTAGTGGAGCCACGTTCGGTGTGGATCAATCAACTTATCCTAGAACTACTGCAGTATTCTGTTTAAAGCTACAGGAACACCAGAGCAAAATTGAAAGGAGCTACTTCACAAAGTTTGAGTTTTCACCCTTACTTTATTGCTATGTTTAGACAAACTGGTTTACTTTTAACCCATTTACTGATTCAAAAGGCTATTGCGGTACATGTCTCTCTCTGTCTGTCGGGCATGTCTTTGCCTGATCCTTACAAGCTGACGCCTGATTTTTAAAAAAAACCTGTTCTAGAGCCTGGCTCTGCCTGTCTGACTGATCTCCACCAACTCTTCAGGGTTCTGCTTTCTATGCATCTTTGACACCTGATTCTGTTGCAGTTCTACTCAAGCGTGAGAACCCTTAGGCCAGCTTACAACTATGCTGTCACGAATACGGGACGTTGGCTCCTAACCATGTCCAGTATCTGGAACCCAGTAACAGAGCTCTATGGGGTTCATGTGGCTGCTGCATAAATCAATCGAAACGTGCTAGGGGTGTGTCATTACCTGGCTGCAATCCTTCCGGGAGGACAGGTTTTTCCAGGTCTTCAAAGGCAATACCTTTTCAGAGCATATGCATCTCAGCTGCGGTGTTCCTCAGGGCTCCTCCCTGAGCCCTACACTATTTAATGTGTACATGAGCCCGCTGGCTGAAATAGTCCATCCATTCGGGATAAAAATAGTGACATACGCCGATGATAAGCAACTCATTGTGGCCCTAAACCACACGGATAACTCATCTTCTGGTCTGGGTCCCTGTCTTGAGAAGGTGGCCGAATGGATGGAACACTCCTGCCTTAAACTAAACGGAGAAAAAACGGAACTGATGCTCCACGGAAACTCTCTGTGTTTGACGCAGGGCGATTGTGGCCGAAATGCCTTGGCCCTGCTCCCACACCTAAAAATCAGATAAAAAGTTTGGGTATGTGGCTGGATCGCTCTTTGAACTTTGAATATCAAGCGACAAAGTTATCAGCCACCTGCTATGGCATTCTCAGGATGCTCCACAAAATCCTCCCTCTTCTTCCCTTCTTAGCCAGAAGCTTGATGGTCCAGGCCCTCATTCACTCACACCTTGACTATGGGAATGCCCTATACCTAGGTGCCCCTCAAGCAGCTACCGCAAAGCTACAGATTGTTCAGAACTGTGCCGCCCGTCTACTTCTGCAGACCCCTCATCGACAATCCGCCAAACCTGCATTGAGGGCTCTCCATTGGCTACCGGTACTGGAGAGAATTTCATTTAAAGCCTTATGTATCACTCATAAGTCCTTCTGGGGGAAAGGACCAACAATCATTCAAACTATTGTCTCACCATATTGCCCTAACAGAAACCTCCGTTCGACCAACCTCCTTCTTGCATCAGTCCCAAAAATTAAAAAAGCAAGAAGTGGTGCGCGCGTTCCTTCTCTTATAACGCTGCCAAGCTTTGAAACACCCTCCCTTTCCATCTACGTCAGGAGTCTAATCTCCTGACCTTCCGGAAACTCCTTAAAACTTGGCTGTTTCAAAAATCTGCATAAGCATTTGTGTCTACTCCGTCCGCTGATGCTGTGAGCACTGGGATGCCTTAGGGTAGCTATGCGCTTTATAAGTGTTTCTTCATTCATTCATTCATTAGGCACACCTTTAAATCCTGGAAAGTCTGCACTAGCCTTATGTCACGTCACTTACATGAAAATCATGATCATCAAATCTGCAGTAGATCTGCCTCAAAAGCACTCAGAAAGCCCTGCATGCTACATATGTAAAACAAGTATCAACATCTCGATGCAATCCCACAGCTTCACCAACATCACCCAAATGTTCCAGGCTGTCATCCGGCTCCTGTTGACTCTATTCACACATCGGCATCATACCACCAGATATCCCTTTAAATGTTTCACCAGACAACTCATGATAAACCCAACATTGAAAGCGAGATCAGCCAAATCAACCAAAACAACCATGCAAGGAGGGCCACATGGATCATCAGGATTTGAATTACTGGGACTCAAGGAAGAAAAAGATGGAGCAGTGGGTTAAATGTACGCCGCCGACATCTCTTTGTGACCTGCAGACGGGACGTTTGCATACCAGCAAAGCCAATTCAGGTCCACCCTTTCAAAGTTCACAAGTGAAATAATATAAAATTGGGTAATGTTAACACCTGTTTACAGTGCTTAAAAATGGGAAGACGTGTATGAAGCGCCATATAAAAAATGATTGCTTTCCTTAAACTACTCACCGAGTGAGCTGTCCAATATGAAAATCAGTCAATACGAATATCATGGCTTAACCATGCATGTCTTTACCCCACGGGCATTACAATGCTTTGAACTTTTACAATGCATTGTAATGCGACGCAGGACTTTACTATGCATGCCTTTACCACGCAATTGCAGTGATATTGACTGTGGTGTGTGTGTGCATGTGTGCGTATATATATATATATATATATATATATCAAATAACATATGTACTGTATATATATAACATACATATATTTTAAAAACAAAAAAATGATATATATATATATGTGTGTGTAAAACCCTCTTATTTAAATATATATATATATAATATATTTTCTCTCTCTCTACACTTTTAAATATACCCCTTTCTACCCCTTGTACTTACCCACCCGTAAACCTTAAAAAGCCTTATTATCCTTACTACCCCATACCCTTACCCATCCATAACCCTGCAAAAATCCCTAAAACCATTACTACCCAGTACCCATCCCTGAACCCTAAAAACCCCTTACTACCCTGTATCTTACCCATTCCTAAACCCCAAAAAACCCTTTAAAATCATTCCTACTCTGAACCTTAAATGTCCCTTATTTAAATTACTTAATTATTATATCATTTAAAAAAAGACTTACCTGCATAGTAAAGTACTGTGTGGTAAATTACCCAAAAAAGGCTGGCGTGGCTCTTATCAGTGTGGTAAAGGCATGCGTGGTAACATCCTTCGGGGTGAACACCATGGGCTCAAGGTTGTACACCATCCCATGCATACACATGAACAATACCAGAACATCAGCAGAGCAGGAGTACCTTTAGCCTAGTATGTTTGATATTAGGTCCCATGCGCTCTGTTGGATAAGCCATGTAAGGGAAATAACACTGGAGCTCAAGGAAGCACCTCCCTACAAGCGATTCCCATAGATACTTGGGTAACAACACGCAATCAGTTGGCCCGCTGAACAGCAAACATTATTTACGTCATATAACACCAAGTACCCATAGTGTTACCACAAATATAAGCAATGTTTATTCATTTCAGTCACTCTCACTCTCGCAAACCAAAATAAGCAACGAGACTGAGAGACACCTCGTCTGGGCTTCCCAAAAAAGCACGTATTTTTTTAGATGGTTTCAATGTGACCCAGCTATATCCCTGTAGGACCCATATGATAAGTCGATTTGTCACATTCCTGGAGTATTTTATGTAATTCATGGATGTTCACAGTAATATCCACCTATAGTGTGCCTGAAAAAAAGATACGTTTTAGACTATACGTTGTGCATAAGACATTGTCACGTTCAAAAAACTTATCAAAGTATTATTCCATCAAACTTGCTCCTTCTCTGTCTATGTCAAGTTATAGCTAAGAGGAGCAAACAATCACACAATAACCAGATCAAAAGATAAATGTAACATTATTTTTCATAACGGGGTCAAGGGCATTACCAACATTTAGAAGACTGTTTACATTTCTACAACGCCCAACTAAGATTCCACAATTGGGCTGCACTGCATGTAGGAACATTCTTTAAGTTATAGTGCACATGCATGACATATTATTCCACTTATATCAACACAGAACATGTGTAAAAGAAACATCAACAAACCTACACCTTGACAAACTGCACGTGAAATTCGAAAAGTGCATTCCTTAGAACCGACCACTGAAGGGCTTTGGAAAGTTCCAAAAGTACCAAAAGAGTTCAATAAAGTGTCTTTCTGGGTCAAGACAGATCCGTTCTCCAAATCCACAGAAATGCATCAGTTTAGCATATTTTCATGATAGAATTATTCTGGGGTTCCAAAGAGCGTGCCAGGCTCACAACTTTTGAGTAAGAACATTTCATTTATATAAGATGCGAAACTGAAAAACATCTTTCAGACTTTGAAAGAAACCCTTGCCACTGTAGTCCTTGGCCATCCAGACCGGACATTCATTGCCAGAAGCTAATGCTTTCAAGTCATCATATGCAGCCCCAGCCAGTTGTCCATGGTCTCCGGGCTAGTATCGTATGTACCTCTTTAATGCGTAATCACTGCAGTTTATGAATGCAAATGTAGGTGCTCTCAGATATTGGAAATCACAGTAGTCAGCCCTGGAGACCACCATCACCAACCAATAGTGAAGATGAAAGTTATGGGACGGGAGTCAGGTTTCAGCCAGCCTCAGCTGTCAACTCAGATGTTTGAGGACAGCAGTGATGATGTTGACACAAGTCAGCTATGAGAAGAAAAGGACACCTTCCATCCTTATAGCTGAAGTATGCAAGACACAACTGTCACATCTTAACGGGATCTCCAGGGTCTTAATAACCTTTATTCATGTATCCATTGCTCGCCAAACCCCTCAAGGAAGCCACAATGTCTGTTTGGTGATATCCGATCACTAGTTGTAGTCCTGGGTTGACTTTCTGCAACTGGCCTATGGCATCTCACATCTCTGTGCATGTGTCATCGGATAACACCGCAGCAAGTATTCTGAAGGGAGTGGACAATCAGCCGAAAATTTAAAAAAACCCTCTTAAATTTACCCTAACTTGAAATACAGCTCCACACTTTACAAACTATACTGCATCATAACACCGCGGAACAAATAAATCAACACAGCAAACAGTATGTAAAATACCAGCTGCATAAAACAAAGTCTGCCAATGAATTTCCTTCAAAGCATCTAGTCCAAATTTAAAACAAATTGTAATTTCAAGGCTTAGCAATGGCAAAACCGTGATACAAAGGGTTATATGAAGAATCTGTAATCTTTTTACACAATGTATAAATCTCACAAATATTGTGGCACATGGCGCATTTTACAGGGTTTGTCAAGGCACAGATATGTGCAGGTATAAATAGTAAATCTATACTTGCCACTTCATATACTTACATTCACAATGTTTTAGTAGTCGAAATTCTGGCTACTGTACTTTAGTAGGACGATATGTAAAACACAATATTTTGGTAGTGCACTACTTTATGTCAAAGTTAAGTGCTCATGGCAGTCAACGAATTGACCTAGCACAGATGTCAAGTGACCATCATTACTGCCAAATCGACCCATGTCATGAGTGACATGTTTAGCCAGTCTTTGCTTCTAAGATTTATAGTTTCACTTTACCTTTACACGTCACTGGGATTTGTAGTTTCACTTTACCTTTACAAGTCACTGGGATTTGTAGTTTACCTTTACAAATCACTGGGATTTGTACTTTCACTTTACCTTTACAAGTCACTTGGATTTGTAGTTTCAGTTACTTATACAAGTCACTGGGATTTGTAGTTTCACCTTACCTTTACATGTCACTGGGATTTGTAGTTTCACCTTACCTTTACATGTCACTGGGAGCTGTAGTTTTACTTTACCTTTACAAGTCACTGGGATTTGTAGTTTCACTTTACCTTTACAGGTCACTGGGATTTGTAGTTTCACTTTACCTTTACATGTCACTGGGATTTGTAGTTTTACTTTACCTTTACTAGTCACTGGGATTAGTAGTTTCACTTGACCTTTACAAGTCACTGGGATTTGTAGTTTCACTTCACCTTTACAGGTCACTGGGATTTGTAGTTTCACTTTACCTTTACATGTCACTGGGATTTGTAGGTTTACTTTACCTTTACTAGTCACTGGGATTTGTGCTTTCACTTTGCCTTTACAAGTCACTGGGATTTGTAGTTTCACTTTACCTTTACAAGTCACTGGGATTTGTAGTTTCACTTGACCTTTACAAGTCACTGGGATTTGTAGTTTCACTTCACCTTTACATGTCACTGGGATTTGTAGTTTCACTTTACCTTTACAAGTCACTGGGATTTGTAGTCTCACTTTACCTTTACATGTCGCTGGGAATTGTAGTTTCAGTTTACCTTTACGAATGTGAGTTTAAAAATCACACCATTCAAAGTCTTGTTAGCTAAAAAGCTGGGGCTGGCTTTGTCACGCCTGGCAAAGGTCCACTGGCAGCTATGAATAGGTTACATCAAAATCAAACATAATTAAAGCTTACAAGGTGCTATTGGCTGCGATGCTCTGCAAGTTCATTGAGCAAATATATAGGAAAGTAGTTTTTCAATTTAAATAGCTAATGTAAAAGTGTTCAGTTAATGGCAACAAAAATGCAATTATGTATTAAAAGGAGTTACAAGTAAACATGTACGTAACATTGCAGCACAGAGAGGTTCATAGTGCAGCTCTCACTCAAGCCACTACCAGCACGGCAGAACAGTGATGACCCTTAGCTGGTGACACCAAGGGCAACTGCTAACGTCATCTGTGCCTAGAGCTGGGCGTGGATGCCCTATTACTTACCGGTAATCTTAATTACTTCTGGTCCCGTTGTCCTCGGCCCATTCCTTATAAAGTGGAAAAGACCATCTCCACAACAGAAAAAAAGAACAGGAGAATGCTGGGACACCTAACCCCACCCCCTCCCACTCGGAGTACATAAGCTGTACCTACCCAGCATGCAGCCTGAACTACCAAGCCACCAACAGGAAGGCCGGCCGGCCGGGACTAAGGGAGGGGCGTAAGGAATGCGATGAGGACAACGGGACTAGGAGTAATGAAGATTACCGGTAAGTAATAGGGCATTACCTCCCGGTCCCTTCAGTCCTCGTCCCATTCCTTACAAAGTGGAGCATACCAAAGCCAGAAACCCGTCCTTCCAAACTCCCACAAACACCAGGGACACCACACAGAAAGCAGCATCCACAAAAGAAGCAAACAGGAGAACCACAGGAAAAAAACACAGGCAGGAGCTCACAACACGCAATGCCCCAAAACAAGTAGGAGATGACCAAGAATAGCAAAACAAGGAGCAAAACCACAGAGCCGCCACCCCAAAGGGCAGACAGCCCACAAGGGGAACACCCCCGAACCAACCACAGAGGAGAATCCAACAACAAAGAACCAGAGACCAACCCCACCAGAAGGACAGCGACGAGTCCACCCACTGAAGAAGACCCAAGGCAACCCGACACTGCAAGAAGACAGGGCCACACCAACAGGGACACAATACTCCCAGCCAAGGCCAGAAAGGAAGCAAAGCACAGAGACCCAAGCCCAAAGGGAACTCCCAGAAGGGCTGAAACAACCAGGACCTCCCCAAAACAACCAGCAGAAGAGGGCCCAGAAGAAGCGGACGCGCCCACAGGGCAAAATAACCACGGAAGGGCACCCAACCTGCGAGAAGACCGCCAAGGTCAGGAACACCACACATTGCCCAGAACCAGCAGCAGAAACGACAGAGAGCGAACCCCCACAGAGAAGGGAAGAACGCCCCACCCCGCCGAAAAACAACCCACAATGACCCCACCAGAAAGCTGAGGGGAGCAACGAGAGACCCAACAGGCCCCACCCAAAGCGGAAGACAAAGGATCGACAAGACCAACCACGGGACCAACCCCAACACACCGGGGGAGGCCCTCAGCAGACCAGCCCAGACAAAAGAGGACAAGGCCGCAAAAAGAGCCAAGGCACCGACCCAGAGGACTAACCTAGGGCAGGCCCAGACAGAGCAAACCAGGAAGAGAGGGAGCAGCGACCATGAGCAAGCCCCCCAATCCGACAGACCTGGGCAACAGAGAGTCCAGAGAAAGCCCCAGAGGCGGACCAGGCCATGGGGCAGGAACGTCCAGCACCAATCACCAGTGGAGACACCAGACAACAGTTCAAAAACCCCCAAACCTGGAGAAGGACCCTGGGCATAGGGACAGGCCAACAGGCCAGGACCGAGGCATCCACCTCGAAAGCAGGGGACACGTAGGCATAAAACCTGGTACTCCACCGAACTAAGGCAAGGGAGGGGCCAGAACCACAACCCCCCCACCAAACCTAGGCCAACAGGACACTGCCCAAGGAAGCAAGGGACGGACCCCAGCAGACCCCGAACCAGACCAGGGCACCAAACCAAGAGCAAGGAGAGGCAAAACCCCCAAGGCCACTGAGACCAGGGGAACCCAAAGACCAAACAGGGCCAACAGGGAAGAAGCAGCCACGAACAACTCCCACCAAAGGCGAAACCCCCAACAAGAAACCGGGGGGTCGACCACAGGGGAGAAACACGGGACCGTGGAAGAACAAGCCACCGGGCAGAGAAGAAGAACCCGAAACAGGGAAGGGGGAAACCCCCAGCCAAACCAACAGCCGACCAACCAGCCACAACGGCAAAGGACGACACCTAGGAACTACTCCAGGCGAGACCCCAGAGCAGCAGCAGAAGGGCAAAAGCAGGAGAGAGAAAAAACAGGGCGGCCCACAGCCCAACCCTGCAGACGCCTCCACAAACACCTGAGAAGCCAGCAGACGGGACAACAGACTCCTCATCTGATGGGCAAAACCAGAGATGGAGTAATAGGAAAAGGGGAGGTCGTTCCCGTAGGAACAGAGGGAATCACCAACCTATGGGCCCATACCACCAACAATCCTTCGGATGGGGACCCTACATGCAACCCCCATTTCAACCCCCACAATATGGGTATCAATGGCAACCTTTCCAGCCTCCTTTTTTAGGGAGGGGCCACACCAGAGGAGGAGGCAACCGGAGAGGTCCGAGAGTACAATGGCAATCGAACCAAGAAGACTCAATGATGCAGGGCGCAAGACCGAGTACCAGCAGAAGTCCACGGGAATAATAAATCTGAGTACGAGGATTCTTTCCCCGGTACAACAGGCTGTTTTAAACAGAGGACTAGGTTTTATACCAACTGCGAGATCAAATCTTTTTGACCTGAGAATTGAACTAGCAGAATTTTTCCGCAGGTTACGATTAACAGTCTTTTTCGCGGAGGCAGATGGGCCGCCAGAAATTGAGGAAGATAAGAACACAGGCCTCAAAAGAAAGCCGAACTTCACCCCGCCTAATCACACGATGCCACCGGCATTATTGGCATTTGAAAAAGCAGTGACATTGGAAGTTGACAAACTTAAAGACAATGAAAACAGAGTTTTCAATAATTTGTCAAACAGTGAACACCATGCCATTACTGAAATTGATAATATGAATGACATCATAATAAAACCGGCGGATAAGGGGGGTGCTACTGTGGTGATGCCCCTGGACATGTACCAAAAAGAATGCAGGAGATTACTGGATGACTCCCGGAATTATATGCGGCTGCAGAAAGATCCAACTGAAGAAGTGAAAAAAAACATACATGATCTGGTGAACACAGCATCAGAAGAAGGGTGGATTACAACAGCAGAAGCAGGTTTTTTGAAAGAAGTAAATCCGAAAATACCTTACTTCTACATCCTGCCTAAAGTGCATAAGAACACTAATCCACCACCGGGAAGGCCAATCGTATCCGGAATCGGATCAGTTTTGGAGCCATTATCAAAGTTTATAGACCATTTTTTAAGACCGATGGTCCAAAAGATGCCTTCATATCTCAAAGATACTCGAGATATTTTGATAAAATTCCAAACACTGTCGTTCGATCCTACAACAGACCTTTTTATCACTCTAGATGTGGAGGCGCTGTATACCTCTCTAGAAGTGATTGAAATGTTGTTAAATGATGAAATATGGACATCCATTACCCCAATCAAATTCTTAATTGAGTGTGCGAGATTGGCCCTAACTAAAAATTATTTTGAATTTAAGGAGATTATTTTTTACAAACCCATGGAACATCTATGGGCATGACTTGTGCTCCAAGTATAGCCTGCCTCTATATGCATAATTTTGAGACCAAATTCATCTATAATAACAACAACCCTTACAACACAAAAACGGTGGTCTGGAAGAGGTTTATAGATGATATTTTCCTGATTTGGAAGGGGAATGAAACTGAAGCAAAAGAGTTCCTCAGTTGGCTCAACTCACGGGATCAATATTTGAAATTCACTATGACAGTGGGAAAAGACTCCATCAATTTCCTAGACTTGAGAATCTGGCCAGACAAAGGAACACTAAAAACTGAGGTTTTTTACAAACCCACGGATGTGAACAATCTATTGAGATATGATAGTTTCCATCCGAAGACCCTCAAAGATAACCTACCAGTGGGACAATTCCTAAGACTCCGTAGGAATTGTTCAGATAAGGATACATACGAAGTCCATGCGAAGAAGCTCACACATAAATTACAAGCCAAATTCTATCCTAACAGACTTGTCAAACAAGCATACAAAAGGGCTAAGAATAATCCCACGGAAGCATTACTGGAGACTTACCCAAAACCTGAAAATAAAAGACCAGTATGTGTGACTACGTATGGCACAGAATCCAATAGGATCAAAAGAATTATCTTACGACACTGGAAAGTTTTAAACTCTGGACCTCTCAAAATGGAAAAACCGATGTTTGCCTTTAAGCGAGGCAAGTCCCTTCGGGACTCGGTGGTTCATACCCGCCCTAAGAGAAAAGCAGGAATACGACAACAAACAAATACTCTCTGGAATCTCCCTGTAGTGGTGGGCCATTTCCCTTGTGGAACATGTAATGTATGTGGTCTCACAAAGGCTAGTAAAGAGATTGATTTGGGTTTGAAAACACCCTGGGAACAGAGAAAGTTCTCTAATTGCAACAGCAACAACGTTGTTTACATTATGATCTGTAAATGTCAACTTAAATATATCGGAATGACAACCCGTAAAATCAAGGTACGACTAAATGAACATCGGAGTACCTTCCGATGTGGAAAAACAGTTAAAAAATGATGCGACACTTTCAAACGACAGGACATAATGAGAATGACTTTACATGGTCAATAATTGAAAGACTACCTAATACATGTAGTGACAAACAGCTTTTAAAACTTGAACAACGATGGATATACCGTTTGTCAAGTACAGTACATGGGTTAAATGAAGAAATCCCATGGACAATGCTGATGTAATTGTAAAAAAACAAGGGAAATCTTTCTGATCAGATTAATGGGACTTGATAGGTAAAGGGTGGATGTTATAATCTTGAATGCCATTCAATACCACCATTCCCATGACCATACAACAATTCTAATATCTGATGATGTAAAAAACGACACCAAAGAATAGGGTTATTAACTACACACCCCTATATGTTTCGAAAAAATAAATGTGCAATATGACTGTAGATTTACACCATAAGAATGTATTAAAGGCCATAGATTGGAGAAAAAAAAATTTCAATAGAACTTTATTGTTCTCTAGAAGCATAAGGAGCAATATATTGCAGCGATAATTGCGCAGTTTAGATTAGAAATATGAAGTACTAGAGAAGACGTGGCGATTTATAAAAACTAAAATCCCGAGTAGAAAATCCAGTTAGAAATGAGTACATTCATCATTTTTACAAAAAAAAACGAAACACGAGGATAGAACTATTGACTACATTGCCCAGCAGTCAATGTTCAATAGACACGCCGTCGCGGGGTTTTGCTGTCACTGACATCAATCACCAATCAGGTGATGTCTACGTGAGACGCCCGTCCAAACCAATAACGTTGGACTATCAAGATGAACAAGATATTTAAGACGCCTCGCCCCCGTTCACGATACTCGGCGGCGGGCGGTGTGAGTGCTACAGGTACACACGCGGTGACCGATCTTTGAGGAAGTAAGTGGCGCGCTTGATCTGTATAATTGTTTGGGCACTAAAAAACGGAGGGGATTACACCTTTTACAGAGCGGAGTGCGTATCTGATTTATTTAACGGAACCACAAGAACAAACAATTCTTCTTTTTTAACAAAATCTTACATCGGTATTTTCACGGGGTCACTTTCAATAAGATACTTGGGTAGTTGCAAAAATGAAGCCCGTTACTCAGGTCTTTGAAAATGTAGGAAAGTATAATGAAGGAACATACAAATAATTTTAAGACACTCTAATAAGTATTTAGATAGGATTTGAGTATATGCGTTAGTATGGAAAAACATGGATAAATGAGAATACCCCTTGGCCTGCAGCCACTCAAGAAATAGCATTCCTCGTATGATAAGATAATGATAGTGAGGAATACACCTAGGTTGTATTTCCCAATAAAAATATCAGGAGTGTTTGGAATTCTAGATGTATAATCCGGTCTTCGCCCATAGGAATACGATATAGACGTGAATTAGTGAATGATAAACATAGCATACCATTGGGCTAGTTCTAATAATACGTATGAGGAGTGACCTTAATGATGGGACAGGTCGGTGTAACAACTAGAAAAAGAAATAGAAAAACAAACGTGAAACCTCATGAGCCAGAGAGTTCGTAAAAAACAAGGGTTTAGAATGTATAAGAAAATAATTACCATCCAGTCTTACCATATAGATGGGTTTCTTCTTCTCCCTTTTCCAGTGTGTGACTACAAGACGGCACCATAGTCCACCAACCCGCATGGTACAAGTCAGTACCAGACAGTAGGTGAGAAATATCAATGATAATAACAACGATATAGGATTTGGCATGACAATACCTAAAATTGGATTTTTTTTATATATATTACACAAGCCATAAGTGGGTTCACTAATGAGCATGTATATATATTATATTTTTTTTAAAGTATATGAATCATGGGTAGACAAACAGATTCTGAGGTCAATTGTTAAATGAATGTGGTGACAAACTCGCAATGACCCTAGTCTGTTTGAATTGTTTCAACATAAATGTAGAGAGCACCACAGGACATAGAGATGTGCGAGGTAGTGGCATATGTAGATGAACAGATTGTAGATAACACTCATCCTAAACACTTAAATTAAGTTTTTCGAATTTGATATGGTGATGATAAAATTTAACAGTTTTTTGATTTTGAGAATTCACCCCCCAAAAAAATGTTGTCCAATATTTTGTTTCCTTTTCCTTTAGAAAAACTACTGGAACAGTAAGAGAAATAGGTGAGTGCAATAGGCCTCATTTTTTAGCATCAATGAATAGCGTAGTATTGAGCAGGGACACATAGGAGTATACATTCTAGCCCTGAAGAAGGCCCCAGACCCGTAAGGGCTCTCGTTGCGGGCCGAAACATGTTGGCACTTTGTAAATAGGGTATATTTGAACGAATTATTTTCAAAGAACCCAAATGATCTCACGATTTTATCCGATACCCCAGGTACCCCAAGAATAAAACATAGAGCGTGGGTATACCTGTAGGTATTTTTAATTATCACCCATCTGGTTCCCTGCATAACCAGTCAATATTTTATATAAGAACTCCCATAATATCTGTGGTTGAGTCCGCCCAGGTAGTACCATCTTACCTGGGTGTGGAAAGACGCCTATGATGAAGCATGTCACTATCAGTGAGTGAGGCGTCTTCTCCAATATCTGTGGATATTCAAATACCTAGAGTGGTTACGGATTGGGACAAAAAAAAAAATTCTGGGGTCTCACCGGTTTTGAGTTCACCAGTCGTATGGTCGGTATATCCAGCAGGAATACAGACAACAGCAGTTGCCTTTTGTGATAATACAGTACTTGGGAGATTGCAACGTTGCTGCTTCTCTCACTCTCTTCTGTGATAAAAGGGACAACAGACAAGTCAGCAAGACATGGCGCCCCCACGGGCCCGGAAGGAGTGGCACAGGGCAACTGCCACAACCCTGAAACCCCCAACCACCGAGGGCACAGAGAAAGGCACAGGAGCCAGCCACAGCCAGGCCATACAAGGAACTCAAAGAGGCAGGAGGACAAGGAGATATCCAAGCAGCCCACACTTGCACGCCAACGCCCAGCCCACACCAGGCAGGCGCAGAGGAGTGGCCAGAGGGAAGGGAAAGAAGGCCGGCCCGGTCCCCAGCAACACCAGGCACAAGACCGTCAACCACCAAGAGGCCGAAAGACCCACACCCAAACCAGGCGCAAAGCGACCAGAGAAAGGAAAACCAGACAAGGGCACAGGCAGACACGCAAAGGCGACCTCCAAGGGACTAAAGCTCTCATGGCCGGAGCCGGACCCAACCAGGCAGAAAAGGCACCACCAACCCCCGCAGAGGCAAACAAGGGGCCAAACACAGGGACAGCGAGGCCAAGACAGACAGAGGCAAAGCCAAGGACCCACCACCAGACCGGAAGACTCGAGGCCACACCACAACCCAAGGAGGGACAAGCCCGGAGAGCCCAAAGGTGCACAACCCACCGAGAGGGGAAGAACCAGAAAAGGGACAGGGCAGAAACCGAACCCCAGCAGACCCCGCAACCGTAGAGCCACCAAAAAGAACCAGAAGAACAGGGACCAGAGCACAGGCCCAAAACCAGCCCCTAAACCAGAGCGGATGTCCAGAAAAAAGACACAGCCCGAAAACGGGAAACAACAGGCTTGCGAAGCAAGAGCGAAAACCGGAAAGCCGCAACGCGGCACACACCCGAGGGCAGGCAGACACCAGACCACACCGGCCGCCCCACCAACTTCCCCACCAGCCAGGCAGAAGCAACAGGGGAGAAACCAAGGAGCCGCAGAGGCGTAGGATGACCCACAACACCCAGCCCCAACCGGCGGCAAACAAACCGGCAACAGAGAGGTAGTGGACCCCCAAAAGGGGCCAAAGAACTCGAAAGGAAGCAAAGAGGGGAGAAGGAAACCGCAACATGGCACCCAACCCCCACCAGCCAGCCCAAGCGCAACCCACAACCCAGCGCCGGGCAATAGGCAAACACCAATGCTGGCAACCAGGCCCACCAGGGGCACCACCAGCGCAGCCCCGAGCCGACAGCCAACCACGGACAGCCGCTGGAGACCAGCGAGTGGCAGCAGAGGCACAGCGCACCAGCGCCAAGGGCCAAGCCAGGCCAGAGAGAGGGCACAACATCACACCCTACCCTCCCCCCTCAAGTGAAAAAGTAACCCGAAAAGAAGGGAGTCTGGGAACCCCAAGGGCCCGACGCAGGAGGCAAAAAACGCGACAGACCCACAGAGGAGCAAGGAAAACCTGAATGGAAAACCACCCGGGGAGGCAGAAGCCACACAAGCCTGGCAGCCCCCACCAGCCAGACCAGGCACAGACCACCATCGCAGATCCGGGCAACAGGCAGCAAACACGTACACAACCAACAGGGAGGCCGGGGACCCCAAAGGCCAGAGTCAGAGAGCCAGAACAGGAGACAAACCGCCATGCAGTATTTACCCTGGGACAGGCAGACATCACAACAGCCCCCACCAGCCAGGCCATGAACCGACAATCAGTGCAGCGCCGGGCAGAAGGCCATCCGGAAACCCCCCCTGAAAGAGAGAGAGACAACAGTGACCCAAACACAGATCAAGCAACAGGGATGCTATGGTACCAAAAAGCCAGAGAGCAGCCAACATCTACAGGCAGTCCCAGGCGGCCCCCCAGGGAAGGCATCAACCAGGCCCAAACCCGAGAGCAGAACAGAATACAGGCAAGAAGGGCGAAAGGCCTCAGGTAGAACCAGGACCAGAAACAAAATGCTATGCTGTACTCACCCCGGGGTAGGCAGACACCATCACACACCATCTGCCCCCACCAGCCAGCCCAGGTGCCTGCAACAGCCCAGCGCCAGGCAAACATGAAAAGCATGCAGCAACTGGTAGACTCAGGCAAACCCAATCATGAAAGCCAACAGCACCTGGCAGTCCCAGGTGCACTCCCATCCAGGAACCAACCAGGCACGATGCTGCACAACTGCAGAGAGTAGACGAGAACAGGAGCCATAAGGGAGGAAGGCCGCAGGAGGAAAAGGCTTCCGGCCATCCAGGAACTCCAGGGGCACCACCAAGACCGGCCCCGAGGTATCCCACAGAAGCAGCAGCAGCGCGTCCTCCAGATCGGCCCAGCCACAGGAAGATACGTCCTCTAACCCGGAACAGACCAGGAGGTCCGGTGCCCCAGCCACAAAGGGCCGGCCGCCAACACACGCGGCTCCCCGCAAGCCCGGCAGGCCAGGAGACGGCGCAACAGGGCGTCGAGGACAGCCTAGCAGCCCGACAAAGACATCCAGTGAAGCCTGCAGCAAGAAGCAGCAGCAGGTAAGTACAAGCAGCAAATCCACGTCCCATTTTGTCGGAAGACAGCAAAAAAAGAACAGGCGGAATGCTGGGTAGGTACAGCTTATGTACTCCCAGTGGGAGGGGGTGGGGTTAGGTGTCCCAGCATTCTCCTGTTCTGTTTCTGTCATGGGGGTGGTCATCTCCACTTTGTAAGGAATGGGACGAGGACTGGAGGGACCGGGAGGTAATAGGGGTGCAAACATTTCTAACCCCATAGGAGTTTATAGAGTAAATATTTGAGTGACCAGAGGTAGAGCCTATTGGTGCAGTCCAGAAGAGAGAGTCCAAATCTAGGCTAGCTTGTACTGGGTTTGGTAACCTCAAGAAAGAAATGATTGCCCTTAGGGGTCTGAGTAGGGAGGAAGAAGCCTAGTAGGCTGGGCCGGTATACATGATGACTCCCACACAGGTGGTTGAGAAAGACGCAGAACCAGGACCAGACTAGAAACAAAAATATGCCCTGCCAAAAATATTAAAAACGGCCCCATGCTGCAGGAAGTCGTGACTAGAAACGAGGGTTGGGGGGACTTGATTTGGTAATAGCTGTCCATCCTGCCATGAAAGCTGCCCTCATGCCTGCAGTCTGCTAGGAGAATGCCGAAGTATAAAAATGTTGAGTCTGGCCCTGCGCAGAGCCCACTTCCGTAGCCCAAGGTAGGGGGTGGTTTAGAGTACAGACCTGTGTTTCCCATACTTTTTAGAACCACGACCCACTTTTTAGTATGACAATCTTTCGTGACCCACCTAACTTTAATGGACACGAGGCGGACAAATAAAGCATCATGTGGTAGCGCATTGTTATTCACAGACAGCACATTTTCCATTGAAATGGTCACTAATTTGCATAGACATATAGTTTTATATATAAAACTATATTGCACACAAATGATATGTGTAGAAATCGGGTTTCAATTAATATTTATTATTTGTGCATCACCACGTGTCTTGAACTGTTCTGATCCTACTAAAATCTTCGTTTCCATCACACTTCTGAATTACAAAAAATGTACTTCATTTTGCTTTCCTAACTGCTGAATGTGTACAGTTAATTTGCAGATATTTACATTTTGGTGTGTATTAGGATATAATATATTCCTCCAGCTTTCCTTTTACATAGCATGTACCCCAGCAGGATTGTCACATAATTCACTATATTTTTCTTTTTCTGACTTCAGTGAGAGTTCATAAACACCAGTTTCTGTGTTAAAAAAGCAGCAGAAGACATAGTTTGGCATTTGACCTCTGTCTTTGAAGTGCACCAAATGTGACAAGAGAAATACAGAATTTAAAGGTAGTTTTATTTATTGCCTGGACTTTGGCGACCCACCAAAAATCTGCGACTCCCCAGATCAGGAAACACTGGTATAAACAGCTGCCCAATGTCAGGATTTGCGTCTTGATGGCTTTCAGTTCCTGATAGTTCTAGGTTACACAGTCATTGGTTGTGAAGAAACGAGGACCAAGAATACACGGATCTTATTCGAGTTAGTGTTGCGGGTTCAGGCCGAGTGTTGTGTGGGTTGTTCAGGGCTCAAAGGGCCTGAAGTAAAGACTGAACAAGACAGAGGAAAAAGTGGATCTCTGAGGGATCCCAGAAGATGTTGGGTGAGGGGAAGAAAAGTAAAGAGGAAGATAGATCAGTTGGTTTCTCTTTCTTCATCCCTTTCTCTTGATTTCACTGTTACTTTCCTGCTCTCTTTGTCTCTTTTAGTCACTCTCTGCTTCTTTCTCTTTCTTTCTTTCCCTCTCTCTCATTCTGTTTCAGCTACATTTATTCCTTGACCACTGGATGCCATTATTAAATACACACAGCCAGATCTCAGCTAGCACACCATCAAGTCATGAGGCAGGCCTACACCCAGCTGACTATCCGACTGCAAATGTAAAATGTGGGTGGATGGTAAAGATGGGTGCTAGCGAGGTAAAGACACCAAAAATCACCTCTGGGCTGGCTGTGCACTGCATGTCAGGAAGCTCCACTGGCTCCCCATATAGAAGAGATGCCAATTCAAGCTGATGATCCACGCCTACAAAGTCCTGCACAACCAAGGACCAGCCTACATCAACCACCGTCTGAATTTTCACCAACCTACCAGACAACTATGCTCTGCGTACCTCTCACTCGCCCACACCTCCTGCAGTCACTGAAGCAACACCGGAGGACACTCCTCCGGCTACCTCGCGGCAAAAACTTGGAACGACCTACCCCTGCAGCGACAGACCTCCACCTCTCTTCTGGAATTCCGGAAGGCACTCAAAACCTGGCTGTTCAACTGAGTCATCAAACTCTCACGACCCTCCAGCATCTAGATACCCTCTAGGAGGTGATTTGTCGCGCTATACAAATCGACTGATTGATTGATTGATGTCACCAGGCCACTGTGACATCAATGTTCTTACATGTCCCTTATGACAGCACAGGCATAGATGCACAACAAGGAGACCGCTTGCACTAAACAGGCAATATTTGAGCAGCCACTGCCTACTATGGGCTGCAAAGTGCACTGACCTTCTTACGCACTACCAGGCAGGCCTGTAGGGGTATCTGGTGATGCTGAGAAATCCATATGATCAGGGCCGGACTGCAAAAGAAAATTAGCCCTTGCATTAAGGTTCAAACAACTCCACGCTGTCAGGAAAGTGACGATAACACATGGGTGTGTGTCTTGAAGACTATATCAGATGAATTGAGTTCCTGTGGTAAGTCATTATACACAAGTGGAGAGCATCAAAAATTGCCTAAATCATGTCCAAGAACCTCTAATGCGTCAGATCAGAGATTTTTTAAGGCATGGGCAAAATGGGCAATTGCCTATGGCCCCCATCTTCCAAGGGGCCCCTTGAGAAGGTGAACCTTCTCTCTGTTTGACCTTCTAGTTCGTATCACAAACTCGCTCCCTCTCTCTGTCTGCCTTTACCTCTTGTCACTTTCTACCCAGTGTTACCTTAAGGATTTTTGGGGCACTGGACAAGACACGGTTTTACTGTTTTAGTTTGATCCTGTTTCTGAAATGTTAACATATATTCAGTATTATTTGGCATGACGAGGGCTTGAAATAGCAGGAAATGGGTAATAACATTCAAAGTTGTTCTGAACTGGCCCCCCAAAAATATGTCTTGCACGGGGCCCCAATAATCCTTAAAATGTGGGCAAGGCGCTGGCTAATAGACTGCGCCCAATTATCTCGTCAGTGGTCCATCCCGAACAATCGGGATTTATGCCGCAGAAGAGCACGTGGCTAAATCTTTGACATCTCTATGGAGTCATGCAAATGACAGCGAAACGCCCGTAGGAGGTAGCGGCCCTGCTCTCGCTGGATGCCCGTATGGCATTTAATAGCTTAGGGTGGCCGTACCTCTTTGTAGTGCTGACCAGGATGGGCTCAGTGACAAGTTTTGTGAGTGGGTCAGACTGTTGTACTGCGAAGCAATGGCGAGAGTCAGGATTAATTGGACAGTTTCCATTCCTTTCCTGCTGCATAGGCGCACATGTCAGGGATGCCCCTGTCCCCTATGATCTTTGCACTTGCGCTAGAACCACTTGCAGCGTGAATGTGACATGATCCCCTTGTTCACAGCAATGTGGGAGAGGGAGGATTAGAGAAGCGTATCTCCCTGTACGCTGATGATATCCTCCTATATGCGCACAGACCTCGACAGGCGATCCATACACTCCTGCACCTATTCTAGCTGTTTGGGGGCTACTCTGGATACCAGATAAACTGGGATAAGTCCTTGGTGTTTCCTCTGGCCGGAGTGCTTCCCCCCCTGATGACAGCCTGTGGGGCGCTAGTGCGGAGGGAAGAGTTCACATATCTGGGTATTTGTATAACTAAGTGGGGGGGGGGTCGTGTCTCTCAACCTTCTACCGGAGCTAGAGAGATTGCGAGGGGATGTTATCCATTGGCGGCAGCTTCCGCTATCCTAGATGGGTAGAGCCATCCTCTTTTATAAGATGGCCCTCCCGCGTTTATTATATGTGCTCCAGACTACCACCTATAGGATTTCAAATTACTTCTTTCGGGCGATAGATGGTGAACTCTGTGGCCTGCCTTGGGCTGGGGAGAGCCCACTCATAGCGCTGCGTAAACTTCATCGAGGGGTGCATGCGGGTGGATTGGCGGTTCCAGACATTAGATACTACTATCTGACATCCTAATTGATAAATATTAATGATAGCCGGCGTACTGAGTGGACCGGTATGCCGTGGGGGTAGGGGGTTACCCAGCGGCGCTCTATCGGAAGAGTTGCGAGAGACAGCTCCCAGCGCACACACTGGTGCGGGCATGGCGTGAGGCCACAAAATTACTGCGATGGGACAACAAGCTGACGGCTCGGACCCCGCTCTGGGACTGTGATAAGCTGCGGGAGGTGTGCCGCTTACAGGGTTTCCGGAGATGGAATATTATTGGAACTGAACATCTTGGAGATGTCTGGCAGAATGGGGCAATGATCACCTTCAAGGACCTCAAAACTGAATATCAAATGGTGGACAGTGATTGCTTTCAGTACCTACAGTTAAGACACTCCCTGAGATGTCATATACCGGACGGAGAACTATTACCCGAATACTCACCACTGGAGGACTGGCTCCTCTTAGACCTGATGGTAGAGAAGGCCATTTCTTTCACGTCCCTTAAGCTCAAAAATAGCTCTCCGGGCCTCCTGGGCCCCCTGAAAGAGGCATGAGAATCAGAAGTAGGGCTCCTGGAGGACAATGACTGGGCAGAGGCATTATAATGTCCTAGAGAGATGACCATGAGGGCGCGCTTCCGACTGATTCAACTTAGACTTTTGCATGGGTCATATGCCTCTTGGAAGAACCCAACATCGATGGGGGCACTGTGAGTCGGACCGGTGTGCCCGGAGGTGTGGGAAGAAGGCTTGTTCTTTCACATAATATGGGCGTGTCCCAATATTCAACAATACTGGGAGGGAGTCATCAGAATTATAGCTGAGGCCATGGGTCTCCAGGTTCCCATGGAGGCGAGATGGCATATACTGGGGATCACGGGGTAGGAGAAATGGCCCAAGCACATGGGAACATGGCTCATGCTAGCCTCAGGAGTGCGGCAGCCTCCCCCTGGGTACGAGACTGGGAGCACGACATGGATTGGTGCCAACAGGCGGAGAAAGTTATACATCAAAGTAGGGGGTGCTCCAAAAAAGGGAAAAGATCTGGACCCATTGGGAGGAGTATAAACGCCAGTAGACGATAGTTGGGAATGAGCAGTGGCACAGGTGGAGTCGGAATATAGGCAGCGGGAGGTGGTATTATGTAAAGTTCCTAAGTAAGTAATGTATGGCCTATTGGTAAACAACCTTCCTCCAATTCACCAAAATACTGTAACTCTGTCTATGCAATGACTGTATTGGTATAGTAAGCATATGTTCAATAAAAAGAACGTTTAAAAAAATAATAATCCTTAAAATGACACTGCATCAGACATCTGGGAGTGGACTTCCACCTTGTTAGAAAGAATAAAATTGCATTTTCGTAACTGCGACCCATGACAATTATTTTCTAATTTTCGTCATGAAGAGTGTGGTGTTTGAATTTGATAAATAACCCCACACACTGTCTAAAAGGGATCATGTCACGGATTAAAATGTTATATTTAAGTTATTTTTAGTTATGTAATATTCTTTTTTGGAGCATGGGAATAATTGTGGACATCTGCCAATATGGTTCATTTGCAAATTGCAGTTGGTGATCTACTGAGCTTAGAAGAACATTTTTTATTTTATTTTTCATGTTATGTCTATTTGTGTAATGTTCCCATTTCTTACTTACACTTTTTTGTAACATTTTCACCCACATGAGACAGAGTTGAGCTGAAAATGTCTCCCACCGCCATCTTGTGTTGCTTCTGTGTGCAAGGAATGCCCTCGTGTTCAATTTACAGGTCAAATCGCAATGTATTTTGCGTAATTTGTGTAATGCTCACTAAATGTATGCGCATTTTATGATGGAAAATATCTGCAATTTCATCCACGCGTACTGAGAGGACAGAGCTCAACAATGGTGTACAACTTTTTTTCATTTGGGTTGTATGAATATTTAAATTATGTTTTTTTTAGATGATTAAATATACTATAATTGATATTGTGTCCAGAATGAAGTGGCTAGTAGAACAGAGGGATGTGGTGTGGGAGCAAGCTATTGCTTTTACTACAGAGGTACAAGGGATAGAAGGGTTAGTGAGGCAGATTTTTTTTTTTACTGTAGTGGAACATGGACAGGTTAAGCGAGTTTTCCAATGTCATGGAAATCTTATCTGCATTTATTACAGCCTTATAGCCCTCTGTGGTGGGCTAGAACAGCTGTTAAAGGCTCTGAACCAGTAGCGAGGGCCTATAAAGAGGGTTAGGGTCTTTTTACAACTGGTATAGTGCAAGGAAGAAGGGTTATAAGGCTATTAGAATATTCCACCACCTAAGAGTAGAATGTTCCAAATTAAAAAGGGAGAAACAGAAAGACAAACATTGGACTGTTGGAGCAGAAGGCTTATATCAGCTATAACAAGCTTGGAGCCACTGCATTGTCTTTAATGGAGCTCTCAACATTCCAATGTTCTAATATGTCATCTTGTCATCTTCAGCACTCTGGTCCACTATTAAGCAGGGAGGCCGGCGCACCAGGCCTTTCAGCTACATGGCTAGATGTGGTCAAAGTACTCACCACAGATGTTTGGAGCTCGTTACACAAGACACTTCAGATGTCTTTTTGTGAGAATGCTCTTTTTGTTGCTGCACATGATTGAGTAGGTATACCGAGGTCGGTGTCCAGGATACTCAACTTTTTTCGCAAAGCGTGCAACTGTGTCAGAGTGCTCAAAGAAGACGAGGACGGTGAGAGAGTAACAGAGTACTTAAAGAAAAAGAGGATGGTGGGAGAGTGGCAGAGTGCTTGAAGAAGAAGGGGATGGTTGGAGAGGCTGGCGGAACATGTGCCTGAAGCCTAACAAGAGGACGTCAACTGTGTTCATTTTAAGGCCTCCTCTTTTCACTCCTCCCTCACCTTTAAGTGTATACATCTTTAAGGCGTGGGTGAACTGGTCTTGAGGTCTTCCCACATTTAGGTCTATCCATAATATAAGGAATAAAGTACCCCCACTGTATATTATAAGGATATTGCAAGTCACTGAGGAGTTCCATAACCTTTATCATGTACGGCAGGGGCTACTTTAGCCCAGTACATGGTCACAACATCATCTTTCTCACAAACCACTTAAAACCTTGCTGCATAGCTCTTTTATTTGAAAAAGAGAGCATGTTTGCAAACATGAATGAAAATAGAACCTCTAGTGCAAAATTAAACACATTAAAAACCTATTAGAAATTAGTGGGAAAAGAAGATATTAGAAACAGTTCAATACAAAAAAAGAAGAAGCTGCAGTAGTTCAGAATGTGTAGAAACATTCTGAAAGATTCTAACTTTTCTATAATTATTTAAGGCATTCAGAACTTGACTATTTTAATGTAATACAGATGAGTTCAGACGTCTTTTTTTTTAGAATTGGCAAATGGGTACGTCACAGATCGTCGCTTATAAAGATATTAGAGACAGGAGTTTATACAGGGATTGCAGAATCCCATGTATTATATGTATCTAATTATTTTTTTCTGCAATAAATGCTAATGAAGGTCTCTTTCCAAATAATTAATGCTTTTGAAAAGGCATGTGTCTGCGTGCGTGACCATATCTGTTCTCACACATTCCTGCACCAACTCATGCTTAATTAAGCACTGCTGTATGTGTACTACGAGTACGACATATATGAAGCTTGTCCCTGAACAATATGCACTAAGCCCAATGCTTCTTGCAAAGACCATACAATTACCCCCCAACTTTCCAACCTACACTGGATATGGCTTCACAGTTAGCAAATCACCACCAAAGTGCTTTCTGGCCTCGTCAGGAGCAGGAAGCGCTAAATAAAAGCTGAAACACAATATCAGTGGTTGGCCTTATTGTTAGGCTGTCCCGGTTGGAATGAAAACACTCTAGCTGGAGTCACCACTGAAGCACTGCAGCATCTTTACAAAGACAGCCTTGAACATGCAATGGAAACGCGGTAGCAGTAAAGGGGTCTCTAAGGGAAGACAGCAGACTGTGCTTAGAAGACGAGGGAAATCCACTGTGCTGCACTCAGCAGCTTCTGATTCATACCATATGTTGCCTATTGAAAAAATTCGTGATTTAACAAACTGTTTCTAAAATATTACCATCACAGCACTAAGAAGCAAACGTTTTCAAATTCAAAAGTAAGGGGGCAATGAAATGCCAATTCATCCTGCATCGTCGTGCGTGGCGTGGGCGAGTGTGCACGCCTTATCCTGCAACTGCATATTTGTATTACATTATATTGACCCACAATATGCACACTCAAACACACTGCATACGAATGAAGTGATCACCTCTGGGGAGGCCAAATGTGCAGATAAGGACCGAGGCAAAAGGCGAAAAAGTGATGTGTCTAGGATCATTCAATTGAGTCAAGGGAGTTGTGATTTGAACCCGCATCTTTGGTGTAAGAGGTCAGCATGATTGCCAATACAGCGCTTCTCAGCCACACAGCACATATAGACACACCCAACGTGCACATACACAAACATATATCCTCACACCTAACCCCATGGCCTAGTCAACGTGCCGACATGCACGTCGGTGCACCGACATGGTATCTCAATACACGGATTTAACCTCTGAAACTCAAGGTATGCTATTTAATGACCAATCAGCAGCACTGTTAGTGCCTGCAACCAGCAATAAAAAACGTGTTTTTCTTAAACAGGCACATGCACAAACATGCATAAGTACATTAGCATGCTAATTCAAGCATGAACGGGTGCAAAGATAAACACACAGAGATGTGCGTTACATTACCATTCACTCACATGCCCTGGTTAAATCAAGCACACATCCCTCCCTCTCCTATTCTTCGACGTCACTTAGAACTCCGGGGTGGCAGCAGCTATGCTGGATGAGAGGCGCCCATGGTCTCTCTTCATCAGCACGTGACGTGCCCAGCTGCCATCGGAGTCTGGCTGGCCCAGGGGTGCTAACCACTATCTAAAAGGACGGTGAGCCTGATCCTTTCTGACAGGAATCCAAGCTGCACGCCCTGTGGAATAAAGTGTTTACGAGTGTTTTTTTCTCTCTAAAGTTTATCCAGTCTAGGGGCTGCTAAGATGTCGGCTGTGTAAACTGTAAACTTACGTTTTTATCCTAGCTTACCAATATGCGAAAGGTGTATGATCGTGAGCAAATCGATGTGTCAGTTTCCATATCTGCAAAAAGCGCGTGCAAACAGGCACACCCTCGGTATGAGAAGCTGCATTAAAAACGTGATGTGCCTACTATTAAGTAAACCGAGACACCTAAGTATTTATAAAACTTGCAGGGTATTAAAATGAGAGGGCCTTGGCTTCGATTAAAAAAATCAATGGGACGGAACACGTATCCTACGTGCGCCCTACGGCGTTTGAGAAAAGATAATTTCTACTTAAAAGAAGTAGGTTTTGCTCATACAGTCCAACAACTGAAAGATCACCAGTTTGGGTGCCATATCATTTCAGCCACTAAGAAGAATACGCCCCTTCTCCTCGCAGCCAACGTTTGGGCAACTCATTTCACGGAGACCTCTGTAATGGAATATTATTATTAAAACAATAATATAATTTTTCAACCCAAAATATTTTCCATGCGCCATATTTCCTTTAAAGGGAGATGTGAAGAGCTGTATCATTTCCAGGTATAGGGTGTATCTGTATCCACTGAGAAAGGGAGTGGGCATCACCATGGGGGATTCGGACACCCTGAATAAGGAAACACCCTCGAGTTCAGGGAGACTCCGCTGCCGCCTCCCTGCACCCCCTCCTTTGTTTCTGGTACCCTCTGCAGAATGGAGGGGCGAGGGAGGGCGAGGCAGACAGGCAGGTGATAGCGGGAACACCCACCTTTGTGCATGCCGGTGAACCTGTCCTTCAGCACGGTGAGCTCGTAGATCTTGCCGAACTCCTCGAAGAGAGGCTTTAAGTCCTTCTCCTCCAGGTTGCGCGGGATCTGCCCCACGAAGAGCTTGATGGCATCCTGGTCCTTCATGGGGATGGTGCCCGGCCGGCGCGGGGAGCTGGCCGCGGTGCTGAAGTGAGCGAGCTCTCCGTTGGCCACCGTGGCCATGTTCAGCACCGCCCGGCGTGGACGGCTCCCTCGCGGCTTCCCGTCCCCCTGCCTTCCCTCCTGTCAGAGTGGAAGTGCCCTCCCTCCTGCCCTCGGCGGCCTGCCTTCCCCACGTCCCCTCTTTCTTTCTTTCGCTCTTTCTTCTATGTCTCCAGCAGCTGCTCCTGGGCCTGGTGACGTCAGCCTGCTGCCCCTTTTCGGCTGGGCGCGCGGCTTGTTTGCATAATGAGGCAGCGGCGGCCAATCGGCGAGAGCGGCTGGCAGCGGGGGCGGCAACGGGGTCTGGGCGGCAATTACGACGTGGTGGAAGGGGGGAAGGACGAAAAGGGGGGAGGGGGGCAAGGTCGGGCTGCCATGGTAACCACGCTGCATCCACCCCTCCAGGGCCGGTAGACGCGTGAGGCAGAGCACCCTTTGATGATGGGGTTAAGGGGGATAAAAAAAGACTTCAAACGTGCTAGGGACAGGCTTGGGGGATCTGGGGAGGGTTTGGTTATCATCCCCGTTTTCATTGTCGTCTAGCACGTTCTAGTAATCACGTGCGCTTCACAAGCCAAGGTACCGCTCATTGAGACAAAATAATAAGCATTAGACGAACCCACCACAGCCCATTCCCCCAATTAATGAGCAAGTCACATACTGCAGCGCATCCCCTCGAAATACACAAAGCATCACCACCACCCTAGAAACTATTCACCCAAATAACCATAACACCAGGCCCCTCACCTCTGACCCTGCTCACCGCACAGCTTCAACTGCTGAACCACTGAGTAACCCGCACCTCACCACAGGCCCTGTCGTAAGCAATCGTCGATCACAATCCCTTGCAGTCCACTCCCTGAGCAATCTACCCCGGGCCCACCCTCAAAATAATATGTCCTCCACATAGCCCCGTACAACCCTTTTTCAAAATAATATGAAGTTCTCACAACCTCCCCACGCACGATTCGAGAAATATCTGCACATCACTCAGCCCCTTGCAGTCCATAACACGACAATCTTTACACGTCAAATCCCCCCTCGAGACCGTTTCCCAAAATAGCCCACTCGCCGCCGTCGCACTCCGGTCTATGCCTCAAACTAAGTGCACTACTTTACGTTCTACTACACAGCCTGAGGGGGCTGTGTGCATTGTATACTGCCACGGCGAATGCTCTTTTGTACTTGTGTGCTAGAGATGGGGGGGGGTTGTTCTACAGGAGCCCAGTTACTTGTGACGTCAAAGGAGGGGCGGGGGCAGGGGTGGGTGAGGGATAGGGTCTTTAGTGTGAACCTGCAGAAACAACGTCCAGCAGCAGGGGAAGGTGGGATGCTCCAGTGTTCATGTAAACAGGCGGGGCGGGGTCGAGGTGGGCATGTTTGCTTGAAGGAATTGTACTATTGAAGGGAACTTTGGGGTGTCAGAGAGGTTGTACACACACATGGTGGTTTCAGATATTACACAAGGAGCAGCAGTGATAGCTTCCTTCACACATACAGAACATGTGTATGCATCAGCACAAGCTTGAGTGATGTACACACACATAGACAACTGCCAGACAACGGGCCGGGCAATATTCCATATGCATAGCCAAGCAGGCTCACCTCATGCACATAGATCACATACGGCATGGGCAGCATCAGTGCACGCTTCCCCCGGCATTGGTGCAAGCTCACCTTATGCAAATAGATTACGTACGGCAAATGCAGCATCAGTGTACACTTCCCCCGGCATTGGTGGAAGCTCACCTCATGCACATAGATCCATATGGCATGGGCAGCATCAGTGCACGCTTCCCCCGGCATTGGTGCAAGCTCACCTCATGCACATAGATCACGTACGGCATGTGCAGCATCAGTGCATGCTTCCCCTGGCATTGGTGCAAGCTCACCTTATGCACATAGATCACGTACGGCATGTGCAGCATCAGTGCATGCTTCCCCCGGCATTGGTGCAAGCTCACCTCATGCACATAGATCACGTACGGGATGTGCAGCATCAGTGCACGCTTCCCCCGGCATTGGTGCAAGCTCACCTCATGCACATAGATCACATACGGCATGGGCAGCATCAGTGCACGCTTCCCCCGGCATTGGTGCAAGCTCACCTTATGCAAATAGATTACGTACGGCAAGTGCAGCATCAGTGTACGCTTCCCCCGGCATTGGTGGAAGCTCACCTCATGCACATAGATCCATATGGCATGGGCAGCATCAGTGCACGCTTCCCCCGACATTGGTGCAAGCTCACCTCATGCACATAGATCACATATGGCATGTACAGCATCAGTGCAGCTTCCCCTAGCATTGGTGCAAGCTCACCTCATGCACATAGAACAGGTACAGCATGGGCAGCATCAGTGTACGCTTCCCCCGGCATTGGTGCAAGCTCACCTCATGCACATAGATCATGTATGGCACGGGCAGCATCAGTGCACGCTTCCCCGGCATTGGTACAAGCTCACCTCATGCAAATAGATCACGTACGGCATGGGCAGCATCACTGCAGCTTCCCCTGACATTGGTGCAAGCTCACCACATGCACATAGAACAGGTACGGCATAGGCAGCATAAGTGAACGCTTCCTCTGACATTGGTGCAGCTCACTTCATCCACATAGATCACGTATGGCTTGGGCAGCATCAGTGCAGCTTCCCCTGGCATTGGTGCAAGCTCACCTCATGCACATAGTACAGGTACGGCATGGGCAGCATCAGTGCACGCTTCCCCCGGCATTGGTGCAAGCTCACCTCATGCACATAGTACAGGTACGGCATGGGCAGCATCCGTGCATGCTTCCCCTGGCATTGATGCAAGCTCACCTCATGCACATAGATCACGTACGGCATGGACAGTATCAGTGATAGGGTTGAATTGGGATAAAAATAATAGGCCCTGGCACCCTAAAAAAAGTGGCCCACATTTGCAGATTGCCCCTTTTCACAAAACACTGTTTCAGTGTTTTAAGTATTATAAAAAGAAGGAGGGGGTTTCTCTGAAAGAAGCATGTTTTCTTAACTTCACTGAGATACAAAAAAAAATGCAAATGTTACCAGGACTCTTGGCAGATGGATTAATCACAATGGTGAACCACACCTGAATATAAGTGAGGCCACTTCTGCTCAGGGCCCCAGGTCAATCTGCATACATTAATGGCCGCCCCAGCGAGAGACTTGGAATGACACCTCTGCCCGCTAGTAAAATGGATGTAATAGAGGTCCATCTGCCTCCAGAAAGGCTGCTCAGGCCCCCACTGGGCCACTGGCGGCATCTAAAAGTCACAGGCACAGCACAAATCGGCCAACACTCTGGCCAAAAAAGCGGCCATAGCTGCAACTCAGATACCGGCCCATTGCCCGAGTGCACGCCATACCAATCCGACCCTAATCAGTGACTGCTCTATAGGCATTAGTGCAAGCTTGCTGCATGAACAAACAACAAGTATGGCATGGGCAGCATCAGCGCACACGTCTCTCAGCATTAGTGCAAACTCACCTCATGTACATACAGCAGGTACAGCAGGAGTAACATCAGCACATGCATCCCACTGCATTAGTGCAAGCTCATCTCATACACATAGATCACGTACAGCAAGGGCTTTATTAGTGAATGATTCTATCAGCATTAGTGCAAGCTCATGCCATGTACATTGATCACTACAGCGTGGGCAGTAGTAATGAATGCTTCCCTCTGCAGTCGTGCAAGCGCACCTCATGCACCAAGTACAAGTACAGTATGCGTAGTATCAGTGCCCGCCTCCTTCAGCATTAGTGCAAGCTCACCTCATTCACATAGAACAAGTACAGTATGAGCAGCATCAGTGCATGCTTCCCACTGCATTAGTACAAGCTTACCTCATGCACATAGATCACATACAGCATGGGCAGTCTTAGTGAATGATTCTATCAGCATTAGTGCAAGCTCATGCCATGTATATAGAATGTTATGTTATGTTATGTTATGTTAAAGGTGATTTGTAGGGCGCTCGTTCACCAGGCGGTTTCTTGGCGCTGAGGGAGGGCGTCCGTGGTTGCAGATGATAATAGTTTAGTTGTATGCTTGGGTAAAGAGCCAGGTCTTAAGTAATTTCCTAAACTTGGTGTAAGAGTCAGCAGTACGCAAATGGGGGGGCAGGGTGTTCCAAAGCTGGGGGGCCAGAATCGTATATCTCAATCCTCCATGTTTTTTCCGTTTGAAAGTGTGGGGGATCAACAAATTTTTGTTAGAGGAGCGTAGATCACGGGAAGGGATGTACCGTTGTATGTTAGAGGCGATGAAAACGGGTCCATGGCCTGAAAGGGCTTTATAGATGGTGCAGCCCAACTTAAATAGGCAGCGTTGGAGTAGAGGGAGCCAGTGGAGGCTTTTCAGCATTGGACTCACTCGTTGATGTTTGGGCTGACCAAAGATGAGCCTGGCTGCCTGGTTCTGGACGAGTTGCAACCGATGTAACTGGTAGGCTGGTATACCAGTATAAAGTGAGTTTGCGTAATCGATCCACGAGATGACCAGGGCAAGTACCACTTGGGTCAGAGCTGCAGTGGAGAGAAATCTGCTGATTTTCCGAATTCTTCGGAGTTGAAAAAAGCACGCAGTGACCACTGAGCTGATCTGGACCTTCATGGTAAGATCGTTACTGATGTTAATTCCTAAGCTTTTTACCGAGTTAGCAGGGAGAGGAGGGCTCCCTAACAGCGGTGGCCAAAAGTTGGAATCCCAGGGATTGGCCAAACCGCCTGTGAGAATCAACTCTGTTTTATCTGGGTTTAATTTGAGTTGATTGATGTTCATCCAGTCGCTAATGAAATTCATAGTGGATTTGAAGTTGGACACAGATGATACGGAGATGTCGATGTTGAATATCAACTGAAGGTCGTCAGCGTAGTTAAAGACTACGACCTCTCTATTGCGCAGGGCCAAGACTAAAGGAAAGATGTACAGATTGAAAAGTAGGGGTGAAAGAGAGGAGCCCTGCGGGACCCCGCAGGTTAATTTCTTTTCCTCTGCTCTAAAGTTGGCCAGACGAACCGATTGGGAACGGTTGCTGAGAAAGGAGGTAGTCCATTTCAGGGGCAGGCCCTGGATCCCAGCACAGCCGACACGGTCGATCAGCAGTTGGTGATCGACCGTGTCGAAAGCAGCTGACAAATCGAGGAGAACCAGGGCCTGAGTATTGTCCTGATCAGCCCCCCTTCTCAGTTCGTCCATGACCGCCAGAATGACGGATTCGGTGGAATGTTCGGGTCTGAAGCCTGCCTGATGGGGGTCCAGATAATGTGTCTGTTCTATAAAGGAGCTGAAGCAGGTGGCAACATGGGCTTCAAGGATCTTACTCAGATAGGGTAGCAGAGAAATAGGGCGGTAGTTGGCCGGAGTTGAGGGGTCTAAACTAGGTTTCTTGATAATGGGGACCACTTCCGCCATTTTAAAAAGATTAGGGACGGTCCCTTGGGCCAATGAATTATTGAGAAGCTGTAGGGGGGGGTTAGGATAGCGCAGAAAAATGTCCCGAAGAATATAGGGAGGACAGCTGTCCATGGGGGATCCAGAACCCACTTTTGTAAGTAGGGCGAAGAAGGCCTCTCTGGTAATAGGTGGAATACCATCTAGATACACCAGGTTCTTACGTGGATGATGGAGAGTCAGAGGAGTAGAGGATTTAGGAATGCTAGCTTTAATGGTGACAATTTTCTCGATAAAGAAAGTATTGATCGAGTCGCACAAAGATTGCGAAGGAGCGGGTTTAACAGTGACTCGGTCTAATTTAGAGAGTTCATCCACAATTGAGAAGATATCCTTCGCTTTATTTGTGGAGTGTAGTACCTTGGCAGAGAAATATTCTGTCTTAGCTTGAAGGATAGCGGTTTTGTAGTCTCTAGAGAGGGACAAAAAATTGGCCTTTTGATTGGGGCTATAATCGCATCGCCATTTACGTTCAGCTTTCCTCAGGGCTGTTTTCTTTATTTTCAAATCTGCCGAAAACCAGCGTTGGGCGTCATGGGGCCTCTTTCTTTTAACTTTCCTTAATGGTGCTATCTTATCTCTAGAATACTACAGCGTGGGCAGTATTAATGAATGCTTCCCTCCCTCTTCAGTCGTGCAAGTGCACCTCATGCACAAAGAACAAATACAGTATGCGTAGTATCAGTGCCCATCTCCTTCAGCATTAGTGCAAGCTCACCTCATTCACATAGAACACGTACAGTATAAGCAGCATCAGTGCATGCTTTCCACTGCATTAGAACAAGCTCATCTCATACACATAGATCGCGTACAGCAAGGGCAGTATTAGTGAATTGCTTCTATCAGCATTAGAGCAAGCTCATGCCATGTACATAGATCACATACAGCATGGGCAGTATTAATGAATGCTTTCCTCTGCAGTTGTGCAAGTGCACCTCATGCACAAGGAACATGTACAGTATGCACAGGATCAGTACACACCTCCTTCAGCATTAGTGCAAGCTCACCTCATTCACATAGAACATGTACAGCATGGGCAGTATCAGTGAATGCTTCTATCAGCATTAGTGCAAGCTCACCTCATGTACAAAGAGCAGGTACAGCATGAGCTGCATCAGTGCACGCTTCCCACTGCATTAGTACAAGCTCACGTCATGCACATAGATCACGTACAGCATGGGCAGTATCAGTGAGTGCTTCTCTCTGCATTAGTGCAAGCTCACCTCACGCACATAGATCACGTACAGCAAGGGCTTTATTAGTGAATGATTTTATCAGCATTAGTGCAAGCTCATGCCATGTATATAGAATACTACACCAGGGGCAGTATTAATGAATGCTTCCCTCTGCAGTCATGCAAGTGCACCTCATGCACAAAGAACAAATACAGTATGCGTAGTATCAGTGCCCGCCTCCTTCAGCATTAGTGCAAGCTTACCTCATTCACATAGAACAAGTACAGTATGAGCAGCATCAGTGAGTGCTTCTCTCTGCATTAGTGCAAGCTCACCTCATGTACAAAGAGCCGGTACAGCATGAGCTGCATCAGTGCACGCTTCCCACTGCATTAGTACAAGCTCACGTCATGCACATAGATCACGTACAGCATGGGCAGTATCAGTGAGTGCTTCTCTCTGCATTAGTGCAAGCTCACCTCACGCACATAGATCACGTACAGCAAGGGCTTTATTAGTGAATGATTTTATCAGCATTAGTGCAAGCTCATGCCATGTATATAGAATACTACACCAGGGGCAGTATTAATGAATGCTTCCCTCTGCAGTCATGCAAGTGCACCTCATGCACAAAGAACAAATACAGTATGCGTAGTATCAGTGCCCGCCTCCTTCAGCATTAGTGCAAGCTTACCTCATTCACATAGAACAAGTACAGTATGAGCAGCATCAGTGAGTGCTTCTCTCTGCATTAGTGCAAGCTCACCTCACGTACATAGATCACATACAGCAAGGGCTTTATTAGTAATGATTTTATCAGCATTAGTGCAAGCTCATGCCATGTATATAGAATACTACACCAAGGGCAGTATTAATGAATGCTTCCCTCTGCAGTCATGCAAGTGCACCTCATGCACAAAGAACAAATACAGTATGCGTAGTATCAGTGCCCGCCTCATTCAGCATTAGTGCAAGCTTACCTCATTCACATAGAACAAGTACAGTATGAGCAGCATCAGTGAGTGCTTCTATCAGCATTAGTGCAAGCTCACCTCATGTACAAAGAGCAGGTACAGCATGAGCTGCATCAGTGCACGCTTCCCACTGCATTAGTACAAGCTCACGTCATGCACATAGATCACGTACAGCATGGGCAGTATCAGTGAGTGCTTCTCTCTGCATTAGTGCAAGCTCACCTCACGCACATAGATCACATACAGCAAGGGCTTTATTAGTAATGATTTTATCAGCATTAGTGCAAGCTCATGCCATGTATATAGAATACTACAGCGTGGGCAGTATTAATGAATGCTTCCCTCTGCAGTCGTGCAAGTGCACCTCATGCACAAAGAACAAATACAGTATGCGTAGTATCAGTGCCCGCCTCCTTCAGCATTAGTGCAAGCTCACCTCATTCACATAGAACATGTACAGCATGGGCAGTATCAGTGAATGCTTCTATCAGCATTAGTGCAAGCTCACCTCATGCACATAGAGCAGGTACAGTATGAGCAGCATCAGTGCACGCATCCCACTGCATTAGTACAAGCTCACGTCATGCACATAGATCACGTACAGCATGGGCAGTATCAGTGAGTGCTTTTCTCTACATTAGTGCAAGTTCATCTCACGCACATAGATCACGTACACCATGGGCAGTATCAGTGCACGCTTCGCACTGCATTAGTGCAAGCTCACCTCACGCACAGCATGGGCAGTATCAGTGCATGCTTCCCACTGCATTAGTACATGCTCACGTCATGCACATAGATCACGTACAGCATGGGCAGTATCAGTGCACGCTTCCTACTGCATTAGTTCAAGCTGGTGCTGGTGAGCGCGGGAGCCGGTGCCGCGGCCCGGAGCCGTCCCTCAGGTCGGAGGAGCAGACGGCGCCACCATCTTGGGTCACCACGCTCGGCGGGCCGCCCGCTCCGATCGAGTTTTTGGGAGCGCCACGGGCAGTGGAACCCGGCTCTATTTTCTCCTCTGGTCCCCCGCTATCATTCTCCTCTCTTCCAGGGGTCCGTAGCTCTTTTTAGGTGTCGGGAAGCACCGCGGCGGGTGAACGGGAGCAGGGAGATGATCAGGACACGTCTCACCCGCTCGCCATCTTGGCCATGCCCCCGAAAAATAACTTTAGACTCATTTTTAAACGAACTCTACCTGCGACAAAACTTTCCATTATGGAAGTACTTACTGTAGCTGCTGTGTAACTGTGAATGAAAAGACAAACTGGAAACCCTTTAGAGACAGCAGGGGAAAACGCTCTCACCTTATGTCCCAAAACTAAAGATAGAGCATTAACCTTTAATGTAGAATGGTAGAGAACGAGATAACAATCTGGTGCCTGAATGGCAGTGTCAAAACTGAATAACTATTATCAATTCTATTATTAAAACTATTATCAAGTCATGCTTGACCAAATTGTGTGATCCTAGGCAATTATTTTATTACAACATGCCGACTTTTTCATCAGTATCACATATCAGAACATTTTCAAACATGAATTCGTGACGTGCTGTAAAAACCTTTCTTGTATTTAATAAACCTTAATGTTACTCCCATGTATAATACCAACTTAAGCACATTTAGGTGTGCATGACAACTGACTTTCCTCTTTCTTCACAACTGGCATTATCGTCGGTGTGAAAAGGAAGGGCATGAATATTTGTAACATGGGTAAGCTTCAAAAGTATGATGCATAGGGAAACTGTGCTAAAAACACATTGCTTTGCCACCATTTATTGAGAGTTTTCTTAGGGATGTTTAACCACAAACCGTATTAAGGAGGGTAGGGTTTCCTGTCACACCATGAATGCACGATTTGCTTACTTTGCTCTCTCTCTTCAATTCGAGGCAGGTACTTTCAAAGTTCATCAGCCAGCACTAGAAATTTCATACAATAAAATGGAGATTCTTAATCCTTAGTCTTCTTAAGATTCTTAATAAAAAATAAAGTTCATTGGGACAATATCAGATGGCCCAAAAAGATGGGTTCTTCTACCGCTTTTGGAGAAAGAAATCCAAGTCCCTGAGTCCAAGTTTGATCACGAGCTTTCATTCATGCACAGAACGAGCAAAGTAGTTTCCACACATTGTAACTATGAAGTTGGATTTTTTTCTGTCCGCCCTGGAAAATCTGAAGCATACATTGAATCTGTCTGTGTGGTGTCAAGACAGGCCGATTGTAATGGCCTACTTTTGGGTCTCACAGTATATCTGAAGGCAGAATTATGACTACAAAATGCAGCGGTCTGGATGGCCTGCCAAACTGGGAAATTCGATCATGTTTTAAGGGCTCGAAGTGGTCTTCACCGACCCAAGCGCCCACCCCTCCTGGAGCATAGAAATCAACTAATTACCTGATTCGTAAAGCGTTCCACCTTCCAGAGACATGCTGCCTCTCTTTTGTATCAACAAGCCAGCCCGGGTTATAAGGTCGGCGCCCTGCATAATTAAAGAGCAGGCTGGGTGGACGTTCTTTTAGGTTCTTAGGACCCAAGCAGTGGAACTGGCTGCCCCTTCATCAGAGTGTTGTAATCAGTTGTCCGCAGCCTCATTTGACAAGATCACAACACAAAGACGATCTCAGACTTTCTTTTAGTAAAGCTTTCAGAATGTATTGTTTCTGTTCATTTCCACCGTGGCTTACTACTCTATTATCCGTTTTTAGTGCCAGGAAACCTTTGGTGACAGTCTGCTGTACAAGAATTTAGATTAAATCAAATCTGTTTGTGGTCCGGGAGAAATGTGCACGTCTTCTGTCTATACGATTCTGGGTGTTTACAGGTGAAGCTTTTATTGGTGTTCCAGTTCTGTGTGTAAGGAAGCTTGCACTGTGGCGCTTAATCTTTATCTGTAATGTGTAGTGTGGGAGGCTGACGCAACCCATGCTGTACGTGTTCTATGTGAATGAGGTGAGCTTGCACTAATGCTGAAGAAGGCATGTACTAATACTGTGCATACTGTACCTGTTCTTTGTGCATGAGGTGCCACTGCACGACTGCAGAGGAAAGCATTCATTAATACTGCCCATGCTATACATGATATATGTGCATGAGGTGAGCTTGCACTAATTTTATTTATTTTTTTTAAACATATTTTTATTGATATTTTCTCCCCCCATACACTTTACAACATTGGGTTGAGCAGCGGTGGTGATACAGCGATATTGGCATGGTGTCCAGCCCTCTGTTAATGTCAAATCTTTTGCTTTATGGGATTCCCCACTACTGTTGGCCCACATCTGATTATGCATGCAGCCCAAAGCCGCCGCTCAATTACTTCCAGGATGTAGTATGCCCAGACCCTCCCCATCCCTCCCAACAGATGCCTATACCCCATCGCAACCCTCCCTAACCCCAACCCTCCCTACCACGGGTGTGTACTTTACCTCGCTCAGCCTTTGCCTAAGTGGGCGCTCTGAGGCGCGCCAGGGGCCCCCCTCCTCGCTCCTCTGCGAGGCTATGTGACCTACTCGGCCGATCTCGGCCTTCCCCTTCCCGACCCCACTCTGTTACCTATAATGCGACCTTAGTCCTGCATATTCGGCTCCCCTGCGTGCCCCTCCAGTGATTCTTCGTCTGCGTCCGCGCCATGGCCCTTTAGTTGCGTCACCAATGCCTCCCACGCTCTAGCCGCTTCCAGCATCTTCTCATTATTCGCCCTCCAAGCCATCTGCAGCCGCACCATACCCTCGCTTTCGGCCCACCCCAGGAATGCTACCCTCCACTGTTCCACCGATGGCCCCCGCGTGGATTTCCAACGCCTAGTTAACTCTCTTTTTGCCAACAGTAATCCTAAGTCCAGGAATTTACTAGTTATTTTCGTCTTTGCTGTGTGCGGGAACCAGTGCAACAGGCAGGTCCCCACTCCCGGTTCTAATTGCCGATCTGTAATGTCCCCCAACACTTCAACCACTTCCTCCCAATATGTACCTAACTGGGGACAACCCCACATCATATGCCTAAAATCCGCCTTATCGGAGTTGCAGCGAGGACACCTTGCTGTGTCTACCTTAAAGTACTCATTAACCTGGGCCGTCGTCAAGTATGCCCTATGTAACACGTAATGATGTATTAGTTGGAGCCTGGCGTTACGCGTGCTTTTCCATGCCGTTTCTACTATCTTAGGCCAAACCGCCTCTGGGATGGCCACGCCAAGGTCTTCCTCCCATTTGGCCTGCAAGCGATCCAATGGCTGCGTCCCTCGCCTAGCATTCTCCTATACAGGCATGTTATGGCCTTATACGTTCCTGCCGCCATGACCACATATTGACAAGTTAACGTCGTGCGTGGTTCTGATAACCCCCCCCCAATGTTTCTGGATGGCCGCTACTAATGCGGTGTGTAACAGAAAGTCTCCCCTTGGGAGGTCGTATCATTCTAACAGTGTTTGAAATGGAACAAGCACTCATCCTCATATAGGTCCCCTAGCATATGCACCCCCCGCTCCTCCCAACCTGCCAGTGCCGACCAGTCTCCCCCGTGTGGCCATGCAGTGCTCATGCCTAACGGAATCTCTGGGGCATATTGTCTCTTCGCCCGATCTCAGATTCGACTGCGATTCCAGCACCGCTGCAGTGTGCGCTTCTCCTGCGTGAGAGTCCCCTGTCTTAGCCTCTGTCCAAGCACTATGAAGGAGAGCACATGTCTCTGGGTCCATTTGCCCGCCGGGTCTCCCCGGGCCCCGGAACTCCCGGGCTACTGCCTGCGTCAACCACTGCAGCTGCGCTGCTAGGTAATATAATTCGAAGTCCGGGACCGCCCATCCCCCCTCCGCTCTAGCCCGCATCAACGTAGTCAGGGCCACTCGCCGCCTCCCGGCCCCCCAAATAAAGCTCACCAACTCAGAACGAAGCATGCGGAACAGCGAGCTCGGTATCCAGATTGGTAATGTCCGGAAGTAATATAACAGCCGGGGGAGCGCCACCATCTTCAAAAGCGCTATTCGGCCTGCTACAGATAATGGCAGTGCCCCCCAAAATGCCATACTCCCTTTTATCCCCCGCAGTGCCCTACCTACATTCCCCTCCAGCAAGTCGCCTTGCGAGTGGTATATATTAGTACCCAGGTATGGGAGACAGCGGAGCTCCCAACGCATCCCCTCCGTCCCAATCGTTCTCCGCGCAGCAGGTTGCACTGGGAACAAACTGGTTTAGCCCAATTCACCTGGAGCCCCGATACCCTTCCAAACGCCGTCAGCAAGTCTGTCGCTCCCTTAACCCCTTCTCCCGCGTCTGCCAGGAAGAGCAATAGATCATCTGTGTAAAGGGAGATGTATTGGGGGTCCCCACAGAGCTCCAATCCCCTATACTGCACACCCGTTCGCGCATGCATCGCTAGCGGTTCCATAGCAAGCGCAAACAACAGCGGGGACAGCGAGCACCCCTGCCGCGTCCCCCTGCCAACCAAACACTGCGAGGAAAGCATGGCACCCGTACGCACTCTGGCCGTTGCTTTGTGGTATAGCGTCCGCGTCCAGCTTATGTACTCCTCCCCAGCCCCATCGTTCTCATGACTTGATAGAGGAACGGCCACTCCAGGCTATCAAACGCTTTTTCTATGTCGACTGATAGTACCGCCGCTGCGGGCTCCAGTCCCCCGCTGCCTTCTAGCACCCGCAGTAGTCGCCTCCACATTACCCGCCGTGTTTCGCATCGGGATAAATCCTGCCTGGTCGGCATGGACCAGCTGCGTCATGTATGGTAACAGTCGGGTCGCAAGAATTCGGCTTAGGATTTTATAGTCCGTTGTCAGCATTGACAGCGGTCGGTACGCCGTTTTATCACTAGGCTCTCTCCCCGGTTTCAATAGAGGTATAATAAGAGCCTCCCGAGTAGTGGTCGGTAAAGTGCCTGCTTTCCGCACCTCCCGGTAGACCTCCAGCAACCGTGGCGCCAATTGGTCTACATATTTGGCGTAAAATTCTATGGGTAACCCATCAACGCCCGGCGTTTTATTGCGGGCCATATGCTTGATGGCGCTACGTATCTCCCCCAGTGTGATATCTTGCCCCAGTGCCTGCTCTTTCGCCAGCTTAGGTACCTGTAAATCGGCTAGAAATCTACCAATCTCATCTTCGCTCCGCTCTAGTTTGCTGCGATATAGGTCGGCGTAGTACTCCAGGAACAAATCATTTATCCCCTTCTGAGTATATATTATTGTGCCGGCTTCCGTCGCCAATCCCAGTATCGGGGTGCCCCTCAGATTCGGGTTAGCCAGCCACGCTAGCAACGTCCCCGCTTTGTCTCCGTCTGCGTGCGAGCGCATCCTGTACGCTCTGTAATCAAAGGCACGCAACCGCTCTAACTGCGCCACCACTACTGCCCTGGCCTCCTGCGCTTCCCCCTGCAATTGCTCGTTTGCCAGGCAAGCCTTCTCCGCTTGGCGCAGCCGTTCTTCCACCGCATCTACTTCTGTCAATAACGTTTTCCGCACCCCAATCGATGTGGCCATACAAAGTCCCCGGATTACTACCTTAAAAGCCTCCCATTCAGTCGCCAGCGACTCCGTGGAGCCACTGTTCTCTTCAAAGTACCGGACAATGCCCGCTTCTAAGTCCGCGCTAAAAGCCGGATCTTCCAGAGCTTCCGGCCGCAACCGCCACGTAGGGATCGCCGCTCTCTCCCGGTTCCATCGCATCGTAAGCAATAATGGGTTATGATCGGATATCGTCCTGCTTAAATACTCGCTATGATGCACCCTAGAGTGTGTGGTCTGCGTGAACAGTATCGTGTCGAGCCTCACATGGAGTTCATGGAGCCCCGAATAATAGGAATAGTCCCGCTCCCCAGGATGCTGAACCCTCCAGCTATCAACCAGGCCCCATTCCCCCTGCCACTTTCGCCTTGCTGCTGCTAACTTATGGATCGGGGCTTCGTGAAGCGGTGGTTGGGATCTGTCCAGCTCCACGTCCTCTATCGAGTTGAAGTCCCCCCCCCAGCAACAGGGGACAAGGGGCATAGTGTGCTAGTTTCCCGGACAGCCGGCCAAGAAATGCGGCCTGGTCCACGTTGGGGGCATATATGCTGCCTAACGTCACTTCTTCCCCATAAAGGCGGCCCTGCACCATCACAAACCTCCCTTCCGGGTCCACTATCTGTTGAGTCATCTGAAAGGGCACCCCAGCACGAACCCATATCAAGGCCCCCCTCGCGTAAGCAGAATATGTTGTGTAATACAATTGTCCCCTCCATCTACGCTTCAATGCTTGACCCTCTGCGGCATTAATGTGCGTCTCCTGCAGAAACGCTATGTGTGCTCCTCGCCTCACCAGATAAGCATGCACCTTATGACGTCGCTGCATCGTGTGGAGCCCTCGCACATTCCAGGTCATACACCCCAGTTCAGGTAACGCCCCCATGCTTGTGCTTGTCACCTACTCCCCCTGTCCCCCCTTGCTGTACACACCGGTGGCCCTAAACATACCCCTAATTCCCACAACTTGTGCCCTCTCCCACCCCCCCAGAACAGGCGCTACAACTCTAGTACCCATCCAAACTCCAAAACAAAGGTCCCCCTGGTGTATACCAAAGGGTGTGTGTCCGAACGATCAAAGGGGAGTAGTCCTGAGGCGTCTGAATGCCGGAGCATGCTGCCCCTCCATCCGCCCTCACCCCCAAGATAATCAGGCTGACCCCACTGGGGCCGTGCTCTCGTAAAAGCGCTTCTATTCACCCGTATTCTGAACATCCCCTTCCCCCCTGCCATCGTCAGACCCTTACCCCCCCGCTCTCATCTGCGGCTCGGTACCAGACAACTCCCCAATCAGGCTCCCTTCAATTAAATAAAACAGAGCCCAATGTTACTCATCCACAGTCTCGTCCGCCGTCCCTGCTGTAATGTGTGGCAGCAGGACACTCCCAGTCTCCGACACTTCCAAGTCCGAGCCCTCCGATCCTTTCTCTGAGTTCGTCACCACCGAAGGCATCAGCCTCGATTCCTGAGACAGGGTTGATGCTGCTTGCAGAGCAGCCTGCCGTTCCCTTTCCGCTTGCTTGTCTGAGGGTTTGCGGGTCGCCGTTCCTTGCCCTCTGTGGCGTCTTGACCGGCACAGTTTCAGTTCCCCCTGCTGCTTCTGCTTGCTCCGTTCCGCCATTCCCGCACCGACCCTGTAGGCCTCGAGCCACGCCCAGGCATCCTCAGGGCTGTCATGGAAGGTTGTCTTCCCATCAAGTGCTATCCGTAGTCATGCCGGGAACATCAGGGAATATTGCAGGTCCTCCTCTCGAAGTGCGCGCTTGACTTCCAAAAATGATGCTCGGCGTCGCTGAACCTCCAGCGTGTAATCCAGGAATAGTGTCACCTTGCTGTTGCCCACAGAGAAGTGCCGCGCGGCGCGAGCCTTGGTGCAGCAGCAGGTCCCTATCCCTATAATGGAGCAATCTGGCCACCACCGGTCGTGGAGGCCTGCCCGGGACCGGGGCCGAGCCGGCACCCTGTGCGCCTCTCCAGCGTGTAGAATTGCGACAGCCCAGTGGGCGCAACCTCCCTGCGCAACCAATCCTCCAAGTAGTCTATCAAGCTAGTGCCTTCCGTTCCCTCGGGAAGCCCCACGACTCGGACGTTGTTCCTCCGATTCCTCCCTTCGGCGTCCTCCGCTCTCCTCTCGAGAATTTGTAGCCGGCGCTGAATGTCCACCTGCTGTGATTCAAGCGCCTTCCGGCTCGGCTCCAGAGTCTCCACTGCGGCTTCTATCGTCTTCACTCTGTCGGCTAGCTTGTCGTGGTCTGCGCGCAGTAGCCCCAACCCCTGAGCCACATGCGCTATGTCCAGTTGCAGCGCCTCTCTGGAATCTGCTATGGCCTGCAGTATTTGATCCACCTGTGGCTGGGGCAATCCTGCTGCCCCAGTCGCTTGGTCCCCCTGTGTATCCGCTGTTCCTGAGTCTTCTTCTCTTTCAGGGGTTGCCCCTGCTTTCCCTTCGGGCTTCCCCATGGTGTCTTGTCAATCTCCGTTCTCTGCGGCTCCACAGCGGTTGCCCTTCCAGTGCCGTGCCGTTCTCCACCACAGTGGCTCGCTCCCAGCTCCCACTATGTCCACTGCTCCGCGGCTCCGCCTCAGCACCTGGGTTGTCCGCTGTCCCGTGCTGCCCGCTGGCGCCCTTGCTCGTTCCCAGTCCGCCCTCTACTCTCCGGGAAGCGTATGACCCGCTCCCGGATCCGTGTCCGCCGCCAGGGCTATACCTGTGAGGCATGGAGCGCCTCCGCGGCTCTATGGCAGTTCAGCTACTACCCCTCCTGGCCAAGTCCTTGGGCCTCTGGGCTCACCACCTCGCCTCCCGGTCTCCTGATACACTTGACTAGGGGCCTTCTTCCTCCCTTAGTGCCAGCTCCCGATGCCTCCTTGCTGCGGTCGCGCCCTGCTGATGGTGCTATGCTCTCGCGGCCCTCCTGCTGCCGCCAGCCCCTGTCCCAGTCACGCCGCAGTTCCAGGTACCCAACCGCGGCCTTCCCGCCGCGTTTCCAGCCAGAGCCCCCAGATGATCGAGTGTTCTGCCTCCTCCCTGCGGCTTGGCCCGATCTCGCGCTGCTACCCTGGACGCTCAAATATTCACCTCCTCGCTACGCTCTTCCTGAGTTGCTCCTCTCTGATCTTTCTCTTACTCTGTCCACTGCATTCAGATGGCTCCCATTCACCAATGCTGCCCCGGGCCATTGATTACCGCATTTGCGGTTCACTGATGGTGCCGGTTGACTTTTCCTCTGCGCCTGCCAGCCCGTCTCCTGCTGTGCCCTCCAGGGCCATTCACCCTGGTAATCCTCTGCCTGGCCGATCGTTTCCTCGTCAGTGCCCTCACTGCGGCCAACCTCTTCCAGTTCGGCCCCTCTGTGCGGCCGCCGCCCGCCGGTCTTCGCTCAATGGGCGCGAACTCTCGGAGCCGCCGGAGTCCTGCACCGGCTCCCGGGGCAATGTTGACCCCCGCGGCTCGCCCGCTGTCCTCCGATGGCCGCTAGGCGCCGCAGTCGGCCTCTGCCCTCCTGCTGTGGTGCGGCCGCCCCCAGCTCCTCCCAGCTGCCGCGGGGCCTCCCTCAGCTCCGACGTCGCAGTGCCACCGCCATCTTCTTTTCACCGGCCTCACTTGCTGCGCATTTCTGCATCGCCGCCAGCTCGCGGTTCTCGAGTCCACACCTACGGCTTCCACCGCTGCCCGCGCTCTCCTGCCGCCGCCCGCTTAACAACCTGGCAGGGGGGAGGCAGTTATGCGCGCTTTTTCAGGAGAATTACTGGGTTTGGCTCGGAGCTCCGGACTCACACGTCCGCTTCCATCAGCTCCGTGGCCACGCCCCCGAGCTTGCACTAATGCAGAGAAGCACTTATTCATGCTGCCCATTCTGTACGTGATCAATGTGCATGAGGTGAGCTTGCACTAATGCTGAAGAAGGCATGTACTAAAACTGTGCATACTGTACCTGTTCTTTGTGCATGAGGTGCCACTGCACGACTGCAGAGGAAAGCATTCATTAATACTGCCCATGCTTTACGTGATATATGTGCATGAGGTGAGCTTGCACTAATGCTGAAGAAGGCATGTACTAATACTGTGCATACTGTACCTGTTCTTTGTGCATGAGGTGCACCTGCACGACTGCAGAGGAAAGCATTCATTAATACTGCCCATGCTATACATGATATATGTGCATGAGGTGAGCTTGCACTAATGCAGAGAAGCACTTATTCATGCTGCTCATTCGGTACGTGATCAATGTGCATGAGGTGAGCTAGCACTACTACTGATAGAAGCATTCACTGATACTGCCCATGCTGTCTGTATGTGATCTATGTGCATGATGTGAGCTTGCACTAATGCAGCAGGAAGCGTGCACTGATGCTGATCATGCTGTACGTGTTCTATGTGAATGAGGTCAGCTTGCACTAATGCTGAAGAAGGCATGTACTAATACTGTGCATACTGTACCTGTTCTTTGTGCATGAGGTGCACCTGCACGACTGCAGAGGAAAGCATTCATTAATACTGCCCATGCTATACATGGTATATGTGCATGAGGTGAGCTTGCACTAATGCAGAGAAGCACTTATTCATGCTGCCCATTCTGTGCGTGATCAATGTGCATGAGGTGAGTTAGCACTACTACTGATAGAAGCATTCACTGATACTGCCCATGCTGTCTGTATGTGATCTATGCGCATGATGTGAGCTTGCACTAATGCAGCAGGAATCGTGCACTGATGCTGCTCATGCTGTACCTGCTCTATGTGCATGAGGTGAACTTGCACTAATGCTGACAGAAGCACTTATTCATACTGCACATTCTGTACATGATCTATGTGCATGAGATGAGCTAGCACTAATACTGATAGAAGCATACACTGATACTGCCCATGCTGTACGTGATCTATGTGTGTGAGGTGAGCTTGCACCAATGCAGAGAGAAGCACTCACTGATACTGCCCATGCTGTATGTGATCTATGTGCATGACGTGAGCATGTACTAATGCAGTGGGAAGCGTGCACTGATACTGCCCATGTTGTACGTGATCTATGTGCATGAGGTGAGCTTGCAGTGATGCAGAGAGAAGCACTCACTGATACTGCCCATGCTGTACGTGATCAATGTGCATGACATGAGCTTGTACTAATGCAAGCGGGAAGCGTGCACTGATGCTGCTCATGCTGTACGTGTTCTATGTGAATGAGGTCAGCTTGCACTAATGCTGAAGAAGGCATGTACTAATACTGTGCATACTGTACCTGTTCTTTGTCCATGAGGTGCACTTGCACGACTGCAGAGGAAAGCATTCATTAATACTGCCCATGCTATACATGATATATGTGATGAGGTGAGCTTGCACTAATGCCGAGAAGCACTTATTGATACTGCCCATTCTGTACGTGATCTATGTGCATGAGGTGAGCTAGCACTAATACTGATGAAAGCATTCACTGATACTGCCCATGCTGTCTGTATGTGATCTATGTGCATGATGTGAGCATGCACTAATGCAGCAGGAAGCGTGCACTGATGCTGCTCATGCTGTACCTGCTCTATGTGCATGAGGTGAGCTTGCACTAATGCTGACAGAAGCACTTATTCATACTGCACATTCTGTACATGATCTATGTGCATGAGGTGAGCCAGCACTAATACTGATAGAAGCATGCACTCATGCTGCCCATGCTATACGTGATATATGTGCATGAGGTGAGCTTGCACTAATGCTGAAGAAGGCATGTACTAATACTGTGCATACTGTACATGTTCTTTGTGCATGAGGTGCCACTGCACGACTGCAGAGGAAAGCATTCATTAATACTGCCCATGCTTTACGTGATATATGTGCATGAGGTGAGCTTGCACTAATGCTGAAGAAGGCATGTACTAATACTGTGCATACTGTACATGTTCTTTGTGCATGAGGTGCACCTGCACGACTGCAGAGGAAAGCATTCATTAATATTGCCCATGCTATACATGATATATGTGCATGAGGTGAGCGTGCACTAATGCTAACAGAAGCACTTATTCATACTGCCAATTCTGTACATGATCTATGTGCATGAGGTGAGCTAGCACTAATACTGATAGAAACATTCACTGATACTGCCCATGCTTTACGTGATCTATGTGCATGATGTGAGCTTGTACTAATGCAGTGGGAAGCATGCAATGATACTGCCCATGCTGTACGTGATTTTATGTGTGTGAGGTGAGCTTGCACCAGTGCAGAGAGAAGCATTCACTGATTCTGCCCAAGCTGTACGTGATCTATGCGCATGACATGAGCATGTACTAATGCAGTGGGAAGCATGCACTGATACTGCCCATGCTGTACGTGATCTATGTACGTGAGGTGAGCTTGCACTAATGCAGTAGGAAGCGTGCACTGATACTGCCCATGCTGTACGTGATCTATGTGCATGGACGAGCGGAGGGCTGGGGGTGAGTGCGCACATCAGGCGCATGAGCGACGAAGGGCGGAGGCCTCCAGTGCACGGCGGTGAATCGGCGGCAAGCGCACCTCACCGGAGCACGCCAGTTCCCGCGAATGGTGCCGCTGAGGAAATATCCTTGAGCCGGCCTTGCTCTCAGGAGGCGGAGGCACCAGGCAGCCCAGACTAAAGAGAGAACGAGCTCTAGAGCCCAGAACAGCTCAGAGGTGCAGCATCGCCGATAAGACTGTCCCAGACGGCGGTGAGAGCACGCGATCCTTGAAGAGCAGAGGGGACAGGCTGGCACGGGGAAACGAGCCTGTGCAGTCTCCCCCTGAAGCGGTGAGCACAGTGTAAGTTGGTTCCGTGCATCGCTTGGCGGCTCCCCGCAGGGCGGGAAGACATGCGAATCGGCCGAGCCGCCATTAGCTGCGTGAGGCTAGTAGGTGTGGCGAGAGCTGGGCTACAGCTTGGGAAAACGCTGCAGGGCGTACTGAGGCAGTGCAATTGCCTAGTCAACGGCTTCGCACAACAGAAGAGTGAGAGCAGAAGTAGTGGACCGACAGCACAGTGGATACAACATCCCCGGTGGCTCCTCTCCTCCACCCACGCAGGTCGGCGACTCCTCACGCCCGTCTGCCCGCCGGGGGGCCTACCGGCACAGTGGTAAGCTGTGGACCTCTGGAAGTGAGAGGGAGGTCCGCCGGAACCTGGGAGAGTGCCCTGCGACAGACACCGGACGAAGGCAGTATCCAAATCGGTGAGCCTCATTTCGAGCGGGGGGCCGCATCCTAACGTCTTCACTCCGCACTCCTAGCTACAGCCTGAACATGTCTACAACACGGGGGAAGAAAGACAGGAATGTGAAGGACATGTTCACCAAGATAGCGGGAGCGAGTGGCCACACATCCCCGAGTGTACTAGGAGGGCAGGAGACGGAGAACATGGAGGAACCGGTTACAAGGGCATTCCTGGCGCAACTATTTTCAACCCTGAGGGAAGACCTACAAGTCCTCAGAAAAGACTTTGCCAACGAGATGAAGGAGGTGCGCCGGGACTTGGACACAGTGGGAGAAAGAGTGGCTGCAATAGAGGACCATGAACAGTCTCGAGATGAAGAGGTGGAGCAGCTACAACAAGAAGTGATCCAACTTCAAGCACAACAAATAGACCTCCAAGCCCACGCAGAAGATTTAGAAAATCGCTCACGCAGAAACAACATACGAGTGAAAGGAGTCCCTCCCAACGAAGAAGGATCAGACACTGCTCAGTATCTGCAAGGCCTCTTCCGCCATGTATTGCAGGAATCTCAGGATTTTGTAATCAAAATCGATAGGGCCCATAGAGTAGGAGCGCAGAGGAGGGCGCTGGCCCCACCTCCCGACATCTTGGCATTCCTGCCAGACTTTCAGCTCAAGGAACTTATCCTGCGACGAGCAAGGGATGCTCAACCACTAACGTACCAGGGGCATGCCATTGCCTTATATCAGGACCTGGCGGCGATCACGTTGCAGAAGCGCCGAGACTTTCGTCCAGTCACGACACACCTTCGGAACCAAGGAATCTCCTACTCCTGGGGTCACCCCTTTCGCATTGTATTCAAATGGGACGGCAAACTCCGGCAACTCCGGTCACTGCAGGAAGCATGCCGGGTCTTGGGCATCGAAAACCCTCAGCCAGAGGAGACCGACAGCGGAGATAAGAAAGGACAAAGAGAGAGGTGGCAACGAGTTGGAGGACGGAAGCGGCCGGAGCCCTCCTCTAAGCCAAACTCAGAAACTATACCGCAGGAACGTCAGGCAGTGCTGGCCTCCCTGATTGCTGAACCCGGTTCCAGAGCTGGCGATTGAACTGACTCAGGGGTCAGATAAGTGATTCAAAGCTTTGCCGGGGGGCGGTGGGCGGGCGGCCGGGAGCGGGGGGGGGGACACCAATGTCCACGAGATGCACCCTACAAACTGTTTCACCATGGGGACGCGGTCATGTACTGCGGCTCCTGGACATTTCTTGGGGGTAACCACTGTTTGGTTTGTTGGGGTTAGGGAGGGGGGGGGAGGGTCGATATCCATAACATATCCTAGCGCGCAGTCTCTGGAACTCGCAGAGCATTCGCACAAGAGTTCATATACCGACACACACAGTCCCGACCAGCTGAAGGGGGGCTCCCGCGAACCGGAAGACGCGTCACAGCTCAGGGGTTAACATAGTCCAGCCCGCAACCACCTACTATGACTAAGGAGGTAGTGAAAATAATTACACTTGATGTCAAAGGGCTCAACAATCCAGTCAAGAGACACGCAATCCTATCCTACTTAGAACATACAGAGGCCGATATATGTCTCCTGCAAGAGACGCACCTCCTCGCCAAAGATTGCCATCGCATGCGATCGAGGGCGTTCCCCCAACAATATTTCTCATCTACAGGGGAGAAAAAAGCGGGGGTGGCCATTCTTCTATCCCACAGGTGTAAGGGGGAAGTGAAAGAGAAAGTGGCAGAATTAAAGGGGAGGCTCTTGGCCTACACTATTCAATTCAGCACTCAAGCCCTGGTGATAGGCTCCATTTATGCCCCTAATTCAGGACAGGAGAGATTCCTTCAAGCAGCCTTAGCAGACGTCACGGCTCGCATGACACTAGTAGGGGGGGACTTAAACATGGTCATGGACTCGAACAAGGACAGATCGCAAGCTTCTTACTTTCATAAAGGGGAGTTGTCAGGAGATGGGAAGAAATGGCTGAAGGAAATGGATTGGTTGACATCTGGAGGGAGGCTCACCCTACCTCAACACAATACACATTCTACTCCCATGCCCATAAGTCTTATGCTCGTTTAGACTACTTCCTGGGTACGGGGGAGATTAATAGTGTGGTTCAAGCTGTGAGTATTGAACCCGCGGCCCTTTCAGACCATGACGCATTGACGGTACAGATACAGATGACACCATGACCCCGTCAGGCTGGCAGCTGGAGACTCAAAGAAACTATGCTGCACAATAAAACTGTAGAACAACAAATCACTAAATGCATTACCGAGTACTTCACTCTCAACGACACCCCGGGCATGGCCGTCACTACATTATGGGAAGCGATGAAAACAGTGGTAAGGGGAGAGTTAATAGCAATTTCGGCGGCTAATAACAAAGAGCGCAAGGAAAAGAGAGCAGACCTAGCAGCTCAGGTGCAGGAATTAGAGCGGGTGCATAGCAGGACGGGGCGCCTAGGGTTTGGCGACAACTGAAGGCAGCCAGGCGCAGTTAGCCGGAATAGACTTAGACAGGGCGGAGTATGCAGCAGTCCGCTTAAAACATTCCTACTACGTCGGGGGAGACCGTACGGGCCGGTTGTTGGCGAATAGGTTGAGGGCCCAAAGACAGCGGACGAAGGTCTCCTCGATTCAGAGGAGCGGGCAGGAGGAAGCCATAGGGGATCAGGAGATAGCTCACACTTTCAGGGAGTTCTACGAGAACCTATACACAGCAGACACGTCATCGGAACACGACATCACAGCTTACCTACAGTCCGTCAACATGGCCACACTGACCCCAGATCAGGCAGCAGCGCTGGATGCTCCCATCCGCATAGAGGAAGTTGTCACAATGGTTTTGCGCCTCAAGGTGCTCAAGTCCCCGGGCCCGGACGGGTTCCCTGCCCTTTTCTACAAGAAATTCTGCCCCATCTTAGCTCCGGTCTTAACGAAGTTGTTCAACTCCTTTGGGAGCACACACCCGATCCCAGCTAAGATGTTGGCGGCAGCAATAGTGGTCTTGCCCAAGCCAGGAAAAGACAGGCAGCAATTCGGCTCGTATCGCCCGATATCTCTACTTAATGTAGACTTTAAAATTTTTACCGGAATACTCGCAACACGTTTAAGCCCCCATATGCCAAACCTGATAGAACACGATCAGGCAGGATTCATTCAATCTAGACAGTGCGGAGATAATACAAAGAGGATACTTCACCTTATAGATAAAGCTCACCAAACACAAATGGATGCACTTCTGCTGACGGTGGACACTGAAAAAGCGTTCGATCGGGTGGATTGGGGATTCCTGGGGCACACAATGGCAAGATTCGGGCTGGGGGAGAAATTCCGGGAGTGGGTACGCTGCTGCTATGATGGGCCTACGGCATCCATTCGAGTCAACGGCACCTCGTCGCGACCCTTTACCTCCAAAGAGGAACCAGGCAGGGATGCCCGCTGTCCCCGCTATTATTTGCTCTATATATAGAGCCCTTGGCACAGAGGGTCAGAGATAACTCTAGAATTAGAGGAATTCCATTTGGGGGAGAAACACATCCCATTAGCTTATATGCGGACGATGTGATAGCGGCACTGACGGAACTGAAGACCTCCCTCCCCGCCTTCCTTGAGGAGCTAGCCACATTTGCCCAAGTCTCGGGCTTCCGGGTTAACGTGGGCAAATCACTGATCTTGAACTTAAAGCCAACGCTACCCAGACCGGACCCCACGGAAGACTGGCTGTCCGGCATAAAGATGGTGGACACTATCCCCTATCTAGGGCTGGAACTAGCGGCCACGGTCCACCAGACAGCTCAACTGAACTATGCTAAGTTAGTGCGACAAGCGGGAAAAGACTTGGGCACCTGCAGTAAATATTACCTCTCCTTGTTAGGGAGAGTAGCTGCAGTCAAAATGTCCCTGTTACCGAAGGCATTGTACTTATTTCAAATCTTACCAGCGCTGCTCCCCGAGGGAGTGATTGCCTCACTACAATGCAACATTAATCAATTCGTGTGGGCAGGGACACGCCCACGGATGGGCAAGGCTATAGGGTATCTGCGCCCCGAAAACGGAGGCCTGGGGAAACCAGACCTACTCGGCTACTATAAAGCGGCCCAATTGAGATACTTAGTGGAATGGGCGAGGCCGGAATCCGAAAAGCGCTGGCTTTTTCAGGATAGAGCACTGGCAGGTATCCCACTATGGAAGGTTCCTTTCCTGAAGAGGTCGCAGCGACCTCGCAGTCTGATGGGCTCGCCGATCACTAAGTCAGTGATGAAGGTTTGGGACGGGGTGGCGATAACCAAGAAACTCACGACATTTCCGTCCCCCTTAACCCCCTTGTTCGGAAACAGTGAGTTTGAGCCGGGAATGTCAGATAAAGCATTCGAGGAATGGCAGGGAACCCCCTGCCGTTCGGTGGGTCATCTCTTTTACCTATCAGGAATAATCCCATTCCCTCAAATGAAATCAGACTATGGGATCCCCGAATCCGAGAGACTGAGATACCTGCAAGTGAGACACTGGGTCCTTCAAAAGGAGATGAGAGAGCAGGGGAACCGCCGATTGACCAAATACGAAAAATGGTTAGTCCCCAAATACACTGATAAAGGATTGATCTCCGAAATATATGACATGATCAGGATCGGCCCCCCCCCCCGCACAGGCAACACCGAGTCAGAAGAAGTGGGGGAGGGAACTGGGAGGCGACCTTACACAGAAAGACTGGGAGGGGATTTATTATAGAGCAAAACATACAGCCCGCAACGTGGCCAGTATTGAAACATCTATGAAAATAGCTACTTACTGGTACCTCACGCCAGCACGCCTCCACAGAGGCAATCCAAATAGGAGCCCTACTTGCTGGAGAGGCTGTGATAGAGAGGGAACACTGCTCCACATACTATGGGAATGCCCATTGCTGACTAACTACTGGACGCAAATCCTAGATGACGTAGATGAGCTATTTGATACACAGATCCCGAGGCTCCCGGTATACGTAGTCCTGGGCCTACCCAACCCAATCACATTTCCACTTAAAAGTATGAGAGGCCCTCAGATGGGGCTGGCACTGGGGGCAGCTTTGCAGAATATATTGACACACTGGGGGTCATCCACCTCCCCTACATACGTAGGCTGGCTCCACAGGATATGGCACATCCTGGGGATGGAACGCATTTCTGCCACATTGAATAACTCTGAGGCCTCCTTTCAGACAGTATGGCGCCCATTTCTGAAACTGCTGTCAACAGAGTTCAACAAAATTACCCAGCCCAAATATCTGAGAGTGCTGCGGCTCTCGGAGCTAGGGACGGAACAACAACCATCCTCACCGGCTTAATAGGCGACGCTCACGACACAAGACAGAGACTCGACAGACAAGAATTAGGGACTATCGGACGGGGATGGGGGGTGGGGAGTTAACGTTATTGGTTCTCAGCACACGGTTGAGATTTCAACAATGCAATTCACTTAAAACTTCAAAACTGTTCTTGTTGCTTGGTTTACAATGATGATATTATGTTTATTCTGGTATAAGAACATGCGAGAATTGTATAATATGCTGCAATCTATTGCCCATACCTTTGTATTGTTTTCCAATATCGAAAATGGTAATAAACACATTTAAATATGAAGTTATTTTTTCACTGAAGCGCTGCATTACCATTTTACCATTACCTGCATAGTTGCCTAATGCAGCAGCCTTGAAATGCGCACATGCGCAAATGCCAATCTTCACTATGATCAGTTTACGTAATGGGCAAAAGAAGAGGAGCCAAGACGTGTTTTTAAAAAAAATCTGATGATGAGTGGGGAAGTGTCTGACGTCATCCATATGACGCTGAGCTGTAAGACCAGGAGCCCATGGAGCCCCTGTTACCCTGGGCTGCTTCCCTTTCCTATTTTCCAATGGAGTTAAATACGTTTCCCTTGGTGATTTAGGGATGGTGAAGTCAGCGCCCTGACATGCGCAGACAAAACTGTTGGTGAAAGCAAACTTAAGCAAACAGCGTAACACAGTTAAGAAAAGGGAGTAACGTTACGCTTTTTGCTTAAGTAGCAGCAGGATGATTTTTTTGTTTTCTCTATGCTGCTCTGTTCATTAATGGGAGAGGAGGGTGCAGCCCTTTTGCCCATTATTAACGAACCGCCGCTGGAAATTTCAGAAAATTAAATGTTATCCATCTTTGTACCTCCACCAGGCAGCCATGTAAGCGATTCGCAGATCCAGATGACTTAGGTGCAAGCCGTACGATAATCTCTGTACCATCCACATATAACAGCAGTTTGCATCCATAAGGGCAGTTTGCATCCATAAGATAGGATTCATTTGGATAGAGGTTCCACTGATATGTTAAAAAGCAGAGGGGAAAAGGGGACCTCTGGTGCACCCCTACGGAATAGTACGGGTCCCTGGAAAAGAGTTTGTCTCGTTTAACTGCCTGACATCTGTTCTCCAAGAAGGATGTAAACCACCTCAAAATGGTACCTGTGATATCTGCATTTCTCAAACAGTTTATGAAGATGTTGTGATCAAGTGTGTCAAATGCAGCAAAGAGGTCTAAGAAAATCAATGCTACAGTATGACTTTCATTCAGTTGCACCCTTAGTTCCTCAGTTAGATAAGTGCAGTCTCGGCTCCTTTAGCTGATGGAAGCCATTTGGCATTCACCAAGCACCTCAATTTCCCTCCAGAAAGTTGTTTACACATCAATTTTTCTAGAGTTTAGCCCACTGCAGGCATAAGAGTAATAGAGTCAAAATTAGAGACAGCTTTGGATCCAAAAAGCTTTCCTTTAGTAATGGGAATACAGTATCCTTATTCCAAGCTTGAGGGACCCGATTCCAAATACGATTGCAGGACGTCTGGACAAAATTTGACAAAGGTGGTATCAGATGCTGTACAAAGGTCCAAATGGGCTCCCTCCACTGCCTGGCTGTCTAAAGAGCTGAAGCACTCCCATTGAAGGATCTCCTGAGATGGAGAATCCTCCTGTAGTACAGACTGGGCTGCTTCGATGTCAGAGTAAATGAGCTGTGGTTTGGACTGAAAAGAGAACCAGTCAGAGAAGCAAAGTGAGAATGTATTAAGCATTCAGGATGGAGAAATGTGTTTAGGATTGAGAACAGCTTTTGTGGAGGACTATCTGTCTCATGAATCTGCTTGCTAGGAAGTCAGACTTGCCTTCAACAATAGAAGTTTTGTCGGTCGTCACTGTAGCATCATCCTTCATAAAGAATCTTCTCCACCGTCTTTTGACTTTTCTGAGCCTTAATGTTTTGCTCTTTAGTTGGCCATTAAACCAGTCATTCTTAGGATGAATAGTTCAGTGTCTAAAGTACAACCCAAGAGCATATTTCTGGAAGGTGTTCTATAAGATAGTACATAGACCTAAAATACATTTCCTCTAAAATATTGCAACTGTAATTGTTTTTATATAGAGCTTACTACCCCATATGAGGCGTAGACACGCATTTCAGCAAGCAGCTTGTTACTACAGAACCCAAGGTGGATTAGTGATGGATTATTAGAGGGAAGTATAAATTGTTATTGGAAGTGGTGGACCTGTGAGCCTATTAGTTGGATGAATAGGAAAAAGGATGGATAAAAGAGGAAAAGTTTAGAAAGGGTTATTTGGGAGTTTATAGTAGTAAATGACGTTTGGGATTAGTCAGAGGGTGAAGGTAGAGATATTTGAAAGAGGAATAGGAGGCATCATACAGCAGTGGTTTGGGGAGATTTGGAATTTGTTTTCTTCCCCTGCAGTGAGAGGAAAATATATAAACATATGGATACATAACCTCAACTAAAAAGGTATACATAGATATATTAACATGATACACGTGCTACACATATGCAAAATAATCAAGAGATATAAAATTGGACGAAAGTCCCATATGTACTTTCATTTTGCTGTAAATTGAAGTTTGCGTGAGTTATTTTTGTAATTAAAATTTTTTTTATTATCACATGTTTTTGCTTGTATTTTATATTTGTCCCCAGTATTTCTAAAATATTATCAAGAGAAGTTAGTTTGCCCGCTTTCTTCTTAATCACCCTTTAGACATTTGAGTTAACCTAGGTGTACTTAGTGGGAGGACATTCACACCTGGCTTGATCTTGATTGTAGGTGGCTACATAATGCTCAATTGTATCAAGGAATGATCAGTCCCAACTAGCAGGTGTATGACTTCAATTCTTAACAGACCCGGGGACCACGTGACCCACAGTTGAAGGCCTAATTGTTAGACCACACTTAGAAAATTAGTGGCTTTTTAATTGTTGTGATCATCAATATTCCAATCAAAATCATTAAGAACCATAGATTTCTGTGTGTCGTCCAGGTCTACCATTGATTAGACCTTGTACAAATCCAAGGCCCTACCCATCACATGAGGCCCCTTCACCATATCAACACTGACAATGGTACAATGCTAGACAGACACCAACAATACCAGCATGAGAAGCAAGCACCCAGGTGACTGCAGGACTGAAATTGGATCACGGGGTTTGAGGATGAGGCACCAGACTCTGGCGCTAGGCGGAGGCTGCAGGGACCGTGAGCGGCCCAGGGAGGTCAGGGCTACTCACTGGGGCCGCGCAGCAGCCTCCATAAGTAGTCCTGGGTGGGGGCGGGCTGTCGAGGAGGCGGGAGGCTGGGAGCGGGGAGCAACGGCAGGAGAAATTGACGGGAAGGGCGAGGACGAGCGAAACAAGCGGCAAAAGGAACCAAGTTCCAAAACAATCAAGCTGACAGTAATATCCACAAAAAAGACAATATTGAGCGAAATAGCAGTAACAATAACAGGGCCAGCTTTAGGGTGGGGCGACCGGTGCATCTGCACTAGGGGCTGACCTGGAGAGGGGTACACTGACCTCAGGGGGAGCTGTGTTTAGTAATAACGTACGATTTAAAAGCACCTGTTGCTGAGTTCCTTGTGTGTCCACCTTTCTGGCACAAAAAAATGTCAAGATAACTCTTGGGATTAATGTTCCTGCTAAAGAGAGAGATGGAGTTTTGTCTAGAGGTAGTTTTGACTCGCCATAAAGTAGCGCAGAGGGTTAATATGCCTGCTGCAAAGAACAGATCTGTATTTTATTTGGATCGCTGATTGGCTTAGTAAAGCCGGTCTTTACCAGCACTTTAAACCAAATGAAACATATGTGAGAGAAGGGCTCTGGAGAGATGATTGTTGCACCAGGTGCCACCAGCACTAAAGCTGGCCCTGGACAATAACAACACTGACACCAACAATATCAGCACGAGAAGCAAGCACCCGGGTGATCAAATATGAGGTCATGGGGCTTGAGGATGAGGCACCAAATTCTGTCGCTAGGTGGAGGATGCGGGGATCGACGCGCAGACCAGGGAGGTCAGCACAATTTCTCTAAATATGTCTAAAAATTCCTACGGTATAACAAAAATGTTAACATGGCATAAGTTTTCATAGTATATTCCTTCCCTTTTACAGTTAATTTCTTTTAATTTTTTATTCTGCTACTTCCAACAAATTATTAGTCATATATTCTGTCATATGCCTTGGAAGGGACAGTGTGGAAAAATAAAAAATACACACATTTCACAGTTACTGGCCTTTGACAGCAGAGCTTGACAGATTTGACAAGTGTATACAACAATGATATTACTCAGTTTATAGAGATCCTACAGGACAATGTCTCAGTCAGCAGTTTCAAAAACATATATGGAAACCAATGACTTTGTCATACGTCAGCTTGTGAGCTTATGATATACACACAATTTGCTATCAAATAAAAGTTTTCATTTTGGAAAATAAACTCAATTTCACAAAGGAAATCTTATCATTATAAAAACACAGATCTTGACATAAATATGAACATTATATTTTTGGTAACAGATGTTTGTTGTTTAAAGTCTGAATTAAACCAGGAGTAAGCACCACAATGCCAAGTATGTGCACAATATGCCAGTAATTACTATCGTTATGCCATGGTCATCTATATACTAGCTGTGGGCACCAGCATGGCACGGATCCCGAAATATACAGCAGAAATTGCCACGATTATACCAGGGCCATCAACGGTGCCATCGGGTAACAGATACCTGGTATATGAAAAGAATTACCACCATTATGCCTGGCCTAGCATTATAGCAATACAGTGGCATGTCCCTCCCTGTCTCTGCTTGGAGTGCCTCACCCAGATTACACTCTTTTGCTCGTCTCACAGTCAGTACTTGCTGAAAGCATAGCAGGCCCTTAGCATGCAGGAACTTTGTAATTGGCAGCGCAGAGCATGACATACTGACAGCCCGCGTTGCCTACAGGAGATTGTGCTGGGGATAACTTCAGTTCACAGACTCCCTGCCTCAGTGGCGGCTGGTGACATTTGAAAGTGGTGAGGCGTAAAATTATTGTCATACTGCACTTTGGCGAGCGAGCGCAGCGAGCGTGCCCAAACAACCTACGTTTTTTTTTTTTTTTTTTTAAAAAGAGTGGCCAAATGGTGCATTTTCCAGCAATTTTCTAATCAAGGTTCTGCGAGACCTGTAAACATTCTGTTCTTTTCACTGCCTTCATGACCCCTTAAACCAAGGCAGCAGAGACCGAGCTAGGTTTACTTCCTTGAAAAGACAGAGCCAAACCATTGGCATGCATGCTCATTAGTAATACTCCCTGTAGAAGTAAACATGGGGCCTAGAAGCCTGAAGGGCCCACTGAACCCTGATTATGTCTGTAGTTCACAGTTCAAACAGTTGCCAGGAGACTCGTTTACTTCCTTGCACTGGGCACAAGACACACCACTGGCTAGGCCATTATCACCGACAGCAGGAGTTAGCCCACATTAGTTATAAACAACAGAAAAGCCTTGCTTTGCTGAGTTATCTCTGATTAAGTGCATAACCAGAGAACACAGAAGCAGGTAGCTTTGGGGAGAGAACCTTGCAGACAACTCTGGTGGAGAAAAAAACCTTCAGAGGTGACTTGTGATTAAGGGTCCCAGTTTTCCGTTTTTACAGATAAATACAGGCAGAAAACAACATGTTTCCTGTCTATATTTATTTTTAAATGCAGAAAAATACTGAAAATTGTGAATGCTGTGCAGTCCCAGCGTCGGTGCAGCACCAGTTAAAAATGTTGAGGGATGCCAGGGGGTCTCTTTCAGTAGGGTACAAAGTTGTACCACAAGTGCAAGAATTCAAAGTAAGAGGTTTGAAGTGACAGTGTGGATGCCTCCTAAACGCATCTGAATTGAGACAACTTAAGATATCTCCAAACTGTTAGTCGCCTTATTCTGGTAACCGGAAAATGTATGTTGGCATGCCAAGCATGCATCCCCTCAAAAAATGGTATCAATATGGTTGCTTGTTTGTAAAAATCAAATCACACTGCATGACTAGCGTGGCGATATGAATTGATTTATATGCCCAAACCCTGCACTCTTCTCTTGGGAAATGAGCATATTCTGGCCTTGATTAAGATAGATATATAGATATATAAATAAAAAATTAAAAAAAACACACACACACACTTCCCCAGGAAAAGGGTATCTAGACACTGCAGCTACTCTCGATGCTACAAACAGGAGTACTTCGGTTCTGGACCTTCCTTCAGAACACAGAACATTCAGGAAGATGCACAAATATTTAAAGGAAGAGGGGATACACAGCCCTGAGATCTTCCTGCATTGAATCCCACACCTGAGAGTTAAAAATGCCTAGTCTCAACTATCATGGCCAAAAACGAACAGAGCGAATGACTTTTACAAACGCTGCTTTTGCTAGAATGCAGTGTGTTTTTCAATAGGAGTCCAATTACTTGTTTTACTGAACACGCCTGAAGATTACCATACCGGTCTTTACATCCAACACCGTTCAGTCAGACTTTGAATCTTCTTTTGATAGATCATCGGGGTAATCCAACTGAAACAACTGTAGACTACAACTCCCAGAATGCACTGACTGGATAAATGAAAGTCCACTTCATAGCTATCAAAGGGTAGGGGGAAATGGATCAATGCAGCAACTGTGCCATAAAAATAGGGGAGCAGTGTGACAAAGCTGTGGGCCTTGCTCGGTAATATTAAGCCAATTTAAAAATAATAAACTATTATAATTTGTCCAGTTCCCTTTCGTTGTCATAGAGACTAGCGCTATGAAGAGAACATCGCGCCTAAAGGTTTTCTCACCAGTTATGCGCCGCTGGCGAAGGACACAGAGCCGTCCCGGTTTATGACCGGGGTTTCCTGTGGTGGGGGCCCGCGGGACGAGCGCTTGGAAGAACCCCTGCCTAGAAGCTCCATCCTGCAGCAGCACTCGTAGTACAGGGCCCAGACCTGCTCCTCTGAGATGGGCATCTGGCAGCGCGCCAGCACGGCGTTGGCACGTTTCAAAACGACGCCTTTTTCCTTCATGAAAGTCTCCATTTTGCCAGCTGCTTGTCTGTCCAAACCAGGAGCCTCGGCCATGCTCGCGGGAGGGAGGGATGGGGGTGGCACGGGTGTTCGTGGGTGGGGAAAAAAATAAATAAAATAAAACCTACCTTACCGCCGGCGCCGCCTCCGCTCCAGGCCGATGTGATAGTGCAGCCGGGTCCGCGTGTTCCCGCTGCTTTCCTGCAGGAACAGGAAGCAGCCAGCAGGCAGCCTCCTTCCCCGGCCCTAAGCCAATCACAATGCTGCAATGGCAGCGTTGTGATTGGTGAGGCGCAGCGGAGAGCGCCCCAGCCAGGCCATTTTCTTTATGTAGGCTGCATGCAGCAGCCTACATGGAGAAAAAGGGAGAGTGCGCATGACTGGGTTGGTCGGCCCTGGGGCCGACCAAACAGTCAGTACCCACAACAGTGGGCAAGCCACTCCCCCCCTGCCCTCAAGCAGGACCGCCCACCCGCCCGCCCACAACCAGGCACTTCTGCTTTCTCGCAGTGCGAGAAGCAGAAACATAAAATGGTAATTTTACCATTTTATGTTTCTGCTTCTCGCAATGCTAGAAAGCAGTGAGGCGACGCCCGCACGCCCCTATGGGGGAGCCGCCACTGCCCTGCCTTCTTGCCTGATTCACCGCCGCACCCGGAGGCAAAGCCCGGGCCAAGGGTGGGCCCGTCCTTGCGTCATTGCCAGGAAGAGGCAGGGCAGGGCCACTCCCCTTGGATTTTGTTTCCTGGGACCATTCGTGTGATACTGATGCCATCCTAAGATACTGTACCATTGCAATTACGTTTTATTCAACGTGCTTGGGCTGTGATTTATTGTTTTGACTATCACCATTACGGAAAAGGAAGCCTAAGGTGGCCAAGAGGCTACTCAGCCAGATAACCGATGCGATTTTAAGACTATTTATAATTTACTTAATAACACTATTGGACCACAGCTGGTGGAAAGGAGTATTGTGTTCTACACTGAGGGTTGCGTTTAATTGTATTTCCATGGGAAAGAGAAAGCACCTGGTTACTGTGAGCAAGTCTCAGTCTCAGTCCCCCGGCAAATCACAACTGTTGTTACTAAAATATATTACAGGAGCCATGGGGGCAATAGATAGGCAAATATCATCGGTTGAAGAATCACTGTTAATCTGTGGGGAATCTACAACAACCTCGGTAACCTCGACTCACGTCACTTCCAATGATCCTAAGAACTCCTTAAAGAGTCCCACAGTCAATAATGATGAAAGGGGTGCTGAGGCAAGGAGGGGTGTAGGAGAAAATGAGTGTATTCAATTCATTTCTGAATCAATTTCATTATCTGAATCCAATTCACCACCACCATCCAAATGAGTAAGAAAACCCCCAAATCCACCCCGTAGGTACTTGTGCGATAAAGAAGCCTTCACGGAAAAACACAAACCACCATTCAAAAAAGGGGCACCCAGCAAATTGATAAAGCTCCGGTCGAAACTATTAACACGGCTTCTAATAATTTAATACGTAATTTAATAAGTAGTAAACTGGATGCCTTATGGAAAGCTCGCAAGCTTTTTGAGCAAAATTTTAATAATGAAGGTGTGAAAGGCAGCGAGTCTTCTAAGACCCTCAATGCTGCCCGGTGCAGGGTTCACTTTGGGTTCGCTATCAAAATAATGAGGCAAGCGCTGGAAACTGGAAGACAAGAAAAAGGTTTATTTCTCATGAGGAGATCACGTCAACTGAGACACCGGGATGTCTGAGGGAGGTGTTCTCCTGATAACTCCTTTGGCTCTTCCTTTTATACAGGTTTGACACAATGCATTTGTTTCATTAACATGGTTACACAAGCTTGGGGTCCCCGCCCGGGCAGGTTGTCACACAAGCCCAACAGTAATTCTCTTCCCACCCAGGTCAAACAGACAATCTTATCTTGCAGCTGGACCTTGCTTCAGGGTCTAAAACATGTGAGACCGGCCAGATCTAAGAGTCCGTTCTGTTGATAAAAACAGGTCCCATTGTTGGTAACAACAAGTCTTGCTGTTTGCAGTGCAATAAATCATGTTGCAAGAGTCTTTTTGGTGTTTGGAACCTGTTTGTGTAACTAGGTGCAGTGAGGGGTAGAGTGTCCAAAGGTTTGCCTGAAAACAGAGATGAGGGGAAAACGAGTTTGTGGCAGCAAGTGGCGCTGAGGTTTGTTGTGGCAATAGAGTTTATAGCCCCCAGCACACATACCAGGTCGGTCAGAGGGATGCTAGTAAGGGCAGGGTGAAACAAAGGTGACCAACAGAGTACAAAATGGCTGTGATAGATTAAAATGACTGCAACTTATGTGCACATAGAATTCCACCAGACAAGATGGCGCAGGTAATGTTCATGATTATCGTTTTGCTTTTAACAGTGGCCTCTTTGAACATAACTAGCCAGCTTTTCAGTCTATTTCGATCTCCATAATGTCCCGTATCTCTTGATCATACATTACTCTCATTTTTGTTAGCTGAGTGTCCATAGTCTTAGGGTGCAAGGTAGTTATGCAAAGAGAACACAAAGGTGGTATACAGTGTATACCCAAACAACAACCACATATTGTCAATACTGGGACCAAGAGAATCATTGATATTTTCCAACCCCACTCCTTCAAGATGCCCCAAAGCCAACTTCCAATTGTCCAAGTCTCTGATCCTTGATGAATTTCTGAAGATAGTCTATGGAGATGTTCGATTGCTTCATAGACAGAAGGTGAATTATCAGGAATGTATACACAGCAGCTGGCACCGATGATGCGGCATGCTCCTCCACGGTCCGCTAGTACCACGTCCAGGACCATGCGATTTTGCAGGGTAACCAGACGGATCGCTTGGAGCTCAGCAGTGTTGTTGGTGAGGATGCCAGCAGTGACGTTCAGGGCGGTCTCTACCGCTTGGGACAGATGTCTGATGGCTCGGCTGTTTGCCATCGGACCCCATAGCGGGACGAGCCCTTTTGCTGCGTCGAGGAACTGTGATGAGGTAGAATCTGCTTGATCAATGTCTTTAGAACGCTTTTCTCGATGATGCTCTGCAGGGGCTGTGTAGGTTGGTGGCAAAACAAAGGCGATGTAGCACGTGCCCCCCCAGTTTCTTGGGAGCCAGGTGTAGGCTTTGGTTCCACAAACAAAGTACATATTGGGTGATGCAACAAGCGCTGGGGGGGTTGGCAGTGTTCAAAGTCCTTACAATGCTACAGGTGATGTGACGCACATTCTTAGTCCCACGGCCTTCAATGCATACAAGGCCAGAGACGTTCACCACAGATAGGGCCACAGTCAGTGTTGCAGCAGTTCTTTTCTTCAGGTAGGAAAATGTGGCTCTGTTAGGATTATTGAACACTTGCATTTCCACTCGTTCTTTGGAGGGGACATTAATCTGGAATGTCGCATTGAAGGTGTGAGGGCAGAAGGGGGCGGCTGTCCTTCCTGTTTTGTTTCGCCAGAACTCGTTGTAGAACTGGGCGATTGTTCCGTCGGAAGTGGCATTGTCTTTGTAACTTTCTTGTAGGAGCATCATCCAGGCAAGGCAAGATCCGTGAATAGAAAAGGGCGAAGGGATGAAAGGGATGGAATGTTCAGTGGCATGTGGTAACAGCCCACAGACCCAACAGTTGGTAGCATTGGTGGCAAGATTGTGCTGGTGCAACATCTGCACGAAAGAATTATTCCAGAATTCTTTGCGTCGTTCTCGGAGATGTGGCAGTAGTGATACCAGGTAGTGTTCTTTCTTGGTGGTTGGTTGCATGGTGGGTGACAATGTTCTGTATGCAGGTGCATTCTCTTCAATGATCCAGAGTGCGACCATTAGCAGGAGACAGGTGAGAAATGCGGCTACAAGTGCAATTGTCTTTGTGCTGTGCAGGTTAGCAGTCTTGGTGTCTTTGCGGTGGTTTTGCAGGTGTTCAGTTTATCAGGACTTGCCAGGGGCCCGTCCACCTAGGCTCCAGATTCTTCGTTCTTTGGAAGTTGCGAATCAATACATGGTCGCCTGGCTTTATTTCATGTCCCGGGCCCCTGGATACGTCAGGCAAGGCTTGCTGCACCTGTTGGTGGATAATTGTTAGCTCGTTTGTCAATTTATGCAAGTAATCCGACATTAATATGTTCGGGACATCGTTAATGGAGGTGGGTTTTGGTGCCGCCCAAATGCTCAAAGGGGTGGTCAGGGACTCCAAACCCTCCCCGTGGTACTACTGTCCCCTTCCCTGGGTTGTGTTGTAGGCAGACTATACATTGTTGTACTAGGCGTTTTGCAGATTCTGCTATCTTGACGTTATGCCATACTCTGGTGATTAGTTCAATCATGGGGGTGGAGCCTATGTGTGCTGGTAAATGTGCCATGGTCAATATGGGGATGAGGTAGGCATTGGGTAACAGCCATTTATTTCCGTCTTTAGTTCTCCAGCAATCTTCCTCGTCTTTTAGTCCCACCTTTTCCCACTCGGTCAATTCGTCTTGTGTGCCTGTAGTCTGTATGTCCCTTACAGTGGTCCTAGCGTCAGTCCATCGTTCAGCTTGTGACCTGGTCACATACATTCGTGTCGTAGTTCTGTCTCCTGCCGTGGCTCGGGCAGTAACGTCTGCTAGTGCATTTCCCTGTCCAATGAGATCAGTCACTTTCCTATGTGCTTGGCATTTTATCACTGCTAACTTCTTGGGGAGGAGGACTGCTTGCGTCAAGGCGGAGACTAAATCTCCATGCAGGATGGGTGTACCGTGTGAAGTCAGGAACCCTCTTTCTTTCCATAAGATCCCAAAATGGTGAACCACCCCGAAGGCATATTAGCTGTCGGTGTATATGTTAACTGTCGTGTCAGTCACTAAGATACATGCTCGTGTGAGGGCAATGAGTTCTGCAGCCTGGGCTGAACGTTGGGGAATACGGGCTGTTTCCAGAACGGTTCGGGCTGTGGTGACAGCGTATGCAGCTGAGGTGCTGCCGTCGGGAGTTTGATGCACGAACCATCCACCCATAGTTCTCCATCTGGTTCTAGAAAGGCGGTGTCTCTGAGATCTATTCTACTCTTTGTTTGTTCATCGGTTAGTGTCACACAGTCGTGTAGTGGAGTCACGCTAGGATCATTTTCGGGTAGGGGTAACAGTGTGGCTGGATTGAGGGTGGTGCATCGCTTTAGGGTAATGTGCGGTGCTAGCAGGGTTAACTCATATCCTGTCAGTCGGGCGCTAGTCAAGTGTTGGGTTTTGGTCTGGTTTAGTAGTGTGTCAACTGCATGGGGTACTAAAACAGTGACTGGATTGGAGAGTACTATTCCTTCGCTCTGGCGTATCGATACTGCTGCAGCTGCCACAGCGCGCAGGCACGCTGGCAGCGCTCTGGCTACTGGATCGAGGGTGGCAGAGAAATATGCACAAGGGCGTTGTTTGTGACCAATTTATTGTGTTAGGACAGACAATGCACATCCTTCCCTCTCGTGCGTGTAGAGGAAGAATGGTTTGGAGTAATCCGGGGTTCCTAGGACAGGCGCTGAACAAAGGGCATTGCGTAGTTCTTTAAAGGCTGACTGGCATTCGGGGGTCCAGGGGAGAGGTGAGGGGATGTCTTTAGCTAGGAGGGAGAGAAGGGGTTTGACAATGAGGCTAAAGTTCGGTAACCACTGTCGGCAAAATGAAGTGAGACCTATCAAAGAGCGGACTTGTTTCTGATCTTTGGGGACAGGGGTGTCTAGAATTGTCTGGATCCTGTCAGGCGTGAGTTTCCTCCCTTCTTTGGATAAAAGGTGACCCAAATAGGTCACTTGTGATTTACAGAACTGCAATTTCTTTCGGGAGACCTTGTGACCATTCTCAGCAAGAAAATGGAGTAGTTTGATGGTGGCTGTGACGGCTATTGGTATGGTGTCCGCTGCTAGAAGGATGTCGTCTACATATTGTATTAGTGCCACTCCATCTGGCAATTGTATGGCGTCCAACTGTCTTTTAAGCGCCTGGCTATAGATGCTTGGGCTCTCAGTGTACCCCTGAGGTGCTCTGCAAAATCTGTACGAACGGGAGTTTAGGGTGAATCCAAATAGATAGCGGCTGTCCTTGTGTATAGGTATGGAAAAGAATGCGTTTTGAGGTCAATTACAGTGGAGGTGGTGGCAGTGGAGGGGATTAAAGTCAAAATTGTCGTGATGTCGGAAACTACTGGGTATTGTGGCACTACGATTTTGTTTATCTCCCGCAGGTCAATGATGAAGCGGTAGGCTTTTCCGTCTCCCTCTCCCTGTCTCTTTACAATCGGTAGTATGGGACTGTTACAAACGTTGCTCACTACTTCCTCTACCACCCCTGCCTCTACCAAAGAGTGTATGATCTCTGTCAGTGCCTTCTCACCCTCTGGCGATATTTTGTACTGCGGTACTTTCGGTAGGGTTGCGTCCTGTGGTATTGTTACGTGTACTGGGTCAATCATCATTCGTCCTACGTCTGAATCAGCCCTAGCCCATAAGTGTGATGGCAAAGTGTCCAGTAGGGATGCGTCAGTCTCGGAGATGGGAAACATGTGCTGAGAAGGGTTCTCTCTATGGCGCTGGGGGTTGTCATACAGGACGACACGCACTCCGTCTGGTGAGCATCTGATAGTCGCATGGAAGTGTTTCAAAAGGTCGAGACCCATAATGGCGTCTGGGGTGTTGGAAGAGAGGAGGAATGTCGTTTCGACGCTATTGTTGTCAAGGTTAAAAGGGATTGGTCAGGACAAAGGGTTGGTGGAGGGCGTACCGTCAAATCCTATTGAGGTCACATGTGAGCCTGACAAGGGTGCCCTTGGAATCAGTCGTTTGGATAGTGCACTACATGTTGCTCCCGTGTCTACCAGAAATGGCGACTTTGTGCCCAGGACCTCAGCGGTAACATAAGGGCCTTGCTGATCAACATAGAGCTCGACTGGATCCCTCCCTTGCCCCTGGCTGTCCTATGCAAAGTCGTACGTATTGTCATAATCTGTCTGTTGGTACTGATTCTGTTTGGGATGGTCAAATGTGTTCACTCTTCCTGGCCTTTCCTCGTTTGCTTCACTCGCGTACCCTCTCCCACGTCCTCTTCCTCTCTGTCCACTTGCTATTTCCCTCGCCCCTCTGCCCCTACCAGCTCCTAACAAAGCCGGGCATTGGGTTTTCCAGTGTCCATATTCTTTGCAAAATGCACATTGATCCTGTCCTATGTCTTGGCGTCCTACATATGATGTCGATGAATTGTTTCTAGGTGGCTGTACTCTAGGGGTATTCTGCTGGTATCCTCCCCTATATTGCTCCCTTCCTGTATTCGCCCCTGGAGTTGTGCTACCATTACCCTTTCCTTCAAGTCCTTCTTTTTCCTTTCTGTAGCCCTGTCATTTTCGTTTTTTCTGATGCTCATAGTACTGGGCCATTTGGAGAATGGCCGCCGGTTTAGATGCTGCCCAACTACTTTCACTGGCTTGTAATTTCTGGGATACATCTGGCAGTAGTCCTTTGACATAGTTCTGCACAAATAAGTGGTGTCTGGTTGCGGTGGACATGTCTTGTCCACTGTAATCGGAGAACACCGTTTCAAATCTGGAGAAATACTCTGAGACATCCTCTTGTGGTTTCTGGCGGCACGCGGTTACTATGGACCAGTCTATCTTTTTCTCTGGGATCAGCGTTTTCACTTTCTGCACTATTTTGTCAGGGAGGTCCAATATTGCTTTAACCGGTTTTTGACCAGGGTTCCGCTGTTTATCTAATGTGTTGAGTTGTTCCCAGGTATGACCAAGCAGTTCGGTATGGTCTATTTTCCTAATCTGTTTCCACACATCTGCTGGCAAACATAACCCGAAGAACAAGTCTATGTCGGCAAGTGTCATTATTGTTGATCCCAGAGCGGTACCTAGCTCGGTGTAAAAGGCGGTGGGGTTCTTTCGTAAATCCGGTAAAGATTTACGGAACGTCAAAATGTCCTGTCTGTCCCATGGTTGATACACCCAATTGTAGACCACCCTTCCTCTAGCGTCTTGATGGTTCATATCGTCATGAGTCCCTTGTCCTCTAGGAGGTACCCAATAAGGGGCAGCTTCTTTTATCGGCATCATGCTATCTGGTTTTTCCACCGGGGTCCTGCTATCTTAGATGTCCTGTCCTTATCTATCCGTCCTTGTTCCACGAGGTGACGGAATACCTCCAGTGTGGATGAAAAGAGTTCTGTAACATCGTTGTCGCCTTCATCTCCGGTGTCTACCTTCCTATAGAGAGCCACTAGCCGCTCGGGCCCTACATCTTGGTACTTCTCTTCATATGCAGTAAGAGTGTGGTAACAGAGATGTACAATAAAGTATCGTTTGCGGTTTTCAACATAGGAGTTGCATATGTCAGTTACATACTCTTCTGTCTCCTTCCTATCTATGAGGGATTTAACTATTTTATCAATGCCTGCTCGCTCATTTTTACTTAATCGCGGGACCCTGGGCGCTCCTTTTTCTTTTGATCCTACCTCTAATACTGTATCCTTTGATGAGGCATTTGGTGTGGGTGACTCGGTGGGGAGCAGAGGCGGTGGAGACTGAGGCGATCGTGCCATCTCCGGCTATACTTTGGTGGTCCTGGCGTTGTGCTACGGGATGAGTAGGGGCGTATGGGGGTGGCATGTATATGATTGGGGGACCTAACAATAAATCATCATCTACCCTTTGTTTTGCTGGTAACTTGGGGTAAAGAGTCGAGGGCGCCCTAACAGGGCATTGACCTGGTATTTTTGATTCCTGTTCCTTTTTATCGATTTCCTTTTCTTTTAGTTTTTCTTCTAATCTTTTACAGGCTTGGTAAGCTGATTTTCGCGTTTCTTTATCTTGTCTAACTTCGTCCCTTTTCTTTCTTTGAGCTGCCTCTTTTCGCCATAGACCAAAACTGTCAAACATGGCTGGTCTAGTTTTCTTTTTGTGGAGAGCTAATTCTATCGTTTCTATTTTAGCGGGATCGAAAGATCCCGTCAGTGGCCACTGATTTACCCGGTCCTTCCTAGTGTATTTATGCCATAGTTTGCTAAAGCTACGGTGGCTAATCCATACTTTACGTACATGTCTTTGTTAGGGGTGCATTCCGGCGGTGCCGGCTGACTGACCTCTAAAGAACGGTCTGGTCCAAAACAATTACAATCAAACAATCTGGAGAAAACAGGCATGACGTATTTATCGGTCAAAAATGAATATCTCAATCAATCAATTTAGACAAAAAGTCTGCACTACCTGTCCTTCGCTGCCTGCATAGAGAGAGAATATTCCTATTCTTCGTTGTTTGCAAGCAGGGAAATGTCGCAAATAACTCAATAAAAAAAGGAATACTAGTATTTCAATCAAACTATTCAATCAATCAATCAATTTAAGTCGGTTTTTTTCACGACCTTACCCGGACCGTATGGACAGTTCTTCATCTTCCCCTTCCAGCGCCTGGTTGTCCTCTCACTCCAACAATCAATGCGGCGTTCCTCTAAGGTCCCAGTCAGGACCGCAGGTCACTCGAGAGAGGTCCGTTCGGAACCGGTGAAGTTCAGTTGATCGGCAGCCAGACAAGGGTCTTCTCAGGTAGGTATACCCCAATCGTTTAGTCGTTCACTCCGTCGTTAGGACCTCTCTACCGGACCCACGCATCGCTGATGGGCCCCAACGTTTGGGCGCCAATTTGTGAAAGGCAGCGAGTCTTCTAAGACCCTCAATGCTGCCCGGTGCAGGGTTCCACCTCTAATTCACTTTGGGTTCGCTATCAAAATAATGAGGCAAGCGCTGGAAACTGGAAGACAAGAAAAAGGTTTATTTCTCATGAGGAGATCACGTCAACTGAGACACCGGGATGTCTGAGGGAGGTGTTCTCCTGATAACTCCTTTGGCTCTTCCTTTTATACAGGTTTGACACAATGCATTTGTTTCATTAACATGGTTACACAAGCTTGGGGTCCCCGCCCCGGGCAGGTTGTCACACAAGCCCAACAGTAATCCCACCCAGGTCAAACAGACAATCTTATCTTGCAGCTGGACCTTGCTTCAGGGTCTAAAACATGTGAGACCGGCCAGATCTAAGAGTCCGTTCTGTTGATAAAAACAGGTCCCATTGTTGGTAACAACAAGTCTTGCTGTTTGCAGTGCAATAAATCATGTTGCAAGAGTCTTTTGGTGTTTGGAACCTGTTTGTGTAACTAGGTGCAGTGAGGGGTAGAGTGTCCAAAGGTTTGCCTGAAAACAGAGATGAGAGGAAAAACGAGTTTGTGGCAGCAAGTGGCGCTGAGGTTTGTTGTGGCAATAGAGTTTATAGCCCCCAGCACACATACCAGGTCGGTCAGAGGGATGCTAGTAAGGGCAGGGTGAAACAAAGGTGACCAACAGAGTACAAAATGGCTGTGATAGATTAAAATGACTGCAACTTATGTGCACATAGAATTCCACCAGACAAGATGGCGCAGGTAATGTTCATGATTATCGTTTTGCTTTTAACAAAGGGGGCTGCACATACCCGTCTACCGAAAGTGGAAACTACAACTAGCTCTTGAAAGGACTTGCTGAATTCCCTTGCAAACGGAGAAATGATAAATGTTAAACACATTATGAACGGTCAGCCCTGTAAAGAGGCTTCGAATAGGGCTGTAACTAATAAAATCGTTCCCGATAACTCCAACCCAGACCCTTAAAGGCGTACAAGTATTAATCTAAAGAGCCGTAAAGGCATAATGTGTGATGAAGAGACTTTAGTCCAGGAAGCGCTAGGCACCAGGGTGGCTGGTGATAGATGTCAGGGCTCCACTGCAGTGACCATAACGACAGATGATAGTTTTAGCAAATCTATGGAACAGGTAGATGATTGTCTCGACCTTCCACCTGCGGCCACCCCATACGTGATAGTCTTGGCTAACGTTCCACCTTTACCCACAAGCAGGACCGATAACTGGTTTGCATTAAGAAATAAGTCCCTAAACTGGTTGTGTGTAAGAACGGGTTTAACCGACCGGTTATTTAAACATATCAAAATGGTGAGGAGGGTCAAATGGGTGGGTAAAGGTAAAAAAACTCTGCACGGGATTTCAAAACTCCACGGCTGGTGGACACCATCCTGACCAGGACTAGGGCCCCTAATATTTCTCCAACCTCTATTTCATCTCTTTCGTTGCAATATTTTTATCAGCCAGAAAAACAGTTTGAAAGAGACAGATTGTGGTTTACTTCCATCCCAAGGCGCATACAGAATTTTAACCCTATGGTACCTACTTATAACCATTTCCAAAGTCTGTCAAACTTGGATGGGTAGGATTGACTCAGTGGCGAGGCCTCCGCAGCTAGGGAGGAAGTCCCAGCGATCACCTCTAATAGAGTTAGAAAGGGATCTATATCAAGGCATGATAACACCATCCAACCTTCTAGTAGTACCACGTTAGTGGTCTCAGGTAATAACAACAAATCCAACCCTATACTAGCTCCCTACGAACATGTAGATTTTGTATTTTGGAATGTGGCAGGATTGCGGAGTAAGGTACAAAATTTAGAATGGCTAGAGTTTGTAGCCAGTTTTCATTTTATATGTCTACAAGAAACCTGGCTTACGGAGCCCATCCACATGAATGGGTATAAAACATACTTTACCCCTGCCATTCCATCCTTACACGGTAGATCAAATGGTGGATTGTGCACATATGCATCTAACAGCTTACAATTTACCAACATCTCTTTGGTAAAACACAATCCCTATTATCAATTAATATTATGTGATTCGTCTGGTCCTGCCAGATAAGCCATAATCAATTTTTACAATAATGTCCCTACGCAAGCCATCATAGACATACCACAGAAACTGAACAATGACTTGGAGTATATTTATACAAACAACAGCAAGTATACCATTACCTTACGGGGTGGAGATTTTAACTTATGTTTGTGCAATGTACAGTCAAGTAAGATATGTGGTATGACAAATGCAGAAGATGCTGACCAAACCCATTTCAATCATTATGCTTTAGGGGATAAGATGAATAAATTATTATTAAAATTTGACTTGGCCTGTGCAAATGAGATCTCCTCTCCTTATGCCCCACGTAAATGCACTTTTAATGGGAGAAATGCACATAGCATTATTGACCACATTTTGTTATCTAATAGGTGTGCTGACCAGGCATATAACTTTTTTACTCACTCGATTTCACTAAGTGATCATTACCCTTTAAGTATTGTAATATTGTCAAATCTATTTTTTAAGCAGCCGCACAATAAAACGGTCTCAAAAGTAGAGGAAATAAAGTTAGCAAGCCTTAATGGGTATACCCTGCGATGGACATAGATTGTCCCGGAGGGGTTCCTTAAGTAACTGGTAGCAAGTAAAAGAAAAGCCAATAAGATCTGTCTAGATGATTTGACAGCACCTAGTAATATCATTAAAGCTTTTTTGTCAATTGGACAGGGAGTGAAGGAGAATCTGTCTGTCGTAAGTTAAGAAAGAAAGACAGGTGAAAAAGGGCTGGTTCGCTACTACATGTACTAGGGCCCATAAACGGTTAAAAGAGGCTCTTAATAAATCCCCCAGATGTAACCTTGAGGTCCATACCTGTAGAATTAATTAGAAGAAGGCGCTGAAGTTGAGAAAGTCACAGATAAGGGAGATGGTTTGGGAATCGTTGGGTGAAGCGTCCGCCAATAGGGATAACAGAGCTTTCTGGAGAATAATTAACTCCGCACCACTGATAGCAGAGGAGGCTCCCAGGATAGAGATGGTCATTACGGAAGAAGACTGGATAGAGCATTTTACTACCATTTATTCTCTATTCAAAGTGGCGCCTGCATTAGAGCAAGGACATAATCACATGGCAATAGTAGATACCCCACAGACTACCTCCATGATCCCCTTTAGTACGGAAGAAGTTAATGATGCAATCCCAGTTGATTTATTTAAAGCGAATATTGCTCTATAGGGTCCTTTATTGACCTTAGTTCTCAGGGCATGCTGTACAGCTGGGTTCTTGTCAACATGGGCCGAATCAATTATCGTCCCTATTTATAAAAAGGGAGACAGATCGAACCCGGCCTGCTATAGGCCGATCTCTCTACTTGATTCCCTGGTGAAGATTGCAGGACGTATCATCCTGAATAGATTACAAGACTGGGCAGACACACATATCATCCTCTCAGATTTACAATAGGGATTCCGTCCCGGGGTTGGAACAATAAAAAAGAGACTCAACTTAAACATGCTTCTTGGGAAGTACGTTAAAATTAGAGGGGAATATGTATTTAGCTTTTGTTGATCTCTCCTCAGCTTTTGACTGCATCATACATGCCAAACTGTGGTCAATTACGAAAGAGCTGGGTTTAGAAACATCAATCATTAGCTTTTTGAGGGGCCTATACTCGGGATGTAATGCCAGGGTCAGATATAGTATTAGAGGGGAATGCACCGAAGCATTCAGGGTGGAGAGGGGGGTGAGACAGGGCCAGGGCCGGACTGGGAACCAAAACCAGCCCTGGCAAACTGCTCGGCTGGCCCCCCTGGGGGGGTCAGTGGTGGCTGAGCTGTTTGCTAGGGCCGGTTTTGGCCGATTTTGTTAGAGGGGGCCGATATTGACGGCCCCTGGTAACAAAAACGGCCTCTCAGGGGCCCAAAAACGGCCCCCACCCTGGCGACCCACCGGGGAAACGCCTGCTGCCCGCTACGGCCAGTCCGGCCCTGGACAGGGCTGTGTCCTGGCCCCCTTTCTGTTCTCCCTATATATAAATAGCGCGGGTGCGATGCTTGCTGCATTGTCTAAAGATCTACCGCAAGTAGGAAGTCACCCTGTACCGGCTCTTCTCTACGCCGACGTTGCCGTCCTTATGGCACGCACTCCACTTGCTCTTCAGTCCCTGCTGACAAATTTTGCTGAATACATGCTGGATTTCGGGCTTTTAGTAAACCAATCAAAAACCTTTGTCATGCAAAGTGGGAGGAATACCACTAATTGCAGAGATCTAAAAATACATGGTAAAACCATAGGTATCACTAATACTTTTTCCTATTTGAGGATTTTATTTGATAAAGAGTGCCTATTGAATAAGGCAATCGCCAATAGGAAGCTACAATTCAGAAAAGCCTGTATGGCACTCAGAGGGTTTGCCAGACGACTGGGCTCTAATCCACCAGAGCTGATGATGTCAATTTATAAAGCTAAATGCCTTAGTGTCGCACTTTATAGGGCGGGAGTGTGGGGACATAAGAAATGTGGTGACATACAACTGTTTGAGAACAAGTTTTTTCGGTATCTTCTTACCACCCCTAAAAGTGCCCCAGTATACGTATGTCATGCCGAACTCGGAGCCCCGTTTATTACAGACCTGATCCTGCTACAGCCCTTTCTACTGTGGTTTAAAGTATGGACTTCCGTATATACCAATTTAAACCATGCCATAAATTACTGTCTTAAATCTAGTCTATACCAGCATATTCCATGGCTTGTCTATATTCAACGTTTTTGTAATGATCTGGGCCCCCCGGAGTACTTTGAGAAGCCTGAAACACTTGACCTTATTAGTAGGGATTCTCTAAAAAACGAAGTCATGACATCTCTGGAGAGCATCAGACTTCCATCCGAAATTTATAAACCTAGTGTTTTGAAAAATAAAATGATTTTAACAACTTTTGATCTGCAACCCTATCTTAAAGCAGTTTTAAATGCAAGACATAAGTTTGTCCTGACTCGCCTAAGACTAGGCACCTTCCACCGGCTGGTCAGTTTTCCAAACATGAATGACTGGTCCACAATTTTAACCAGTTGCCCCTGTAGTGATGTGATGGCTCAGAATACTATGCATGTGGTGTTTTTTTGTAAGTTTTATAACCATCAGAGGAAGCACTACATTATACCGATTTTAAGAGGTGCACACTTAACGCAATGTCGACCTGCGTATTTAAACTTAAAATCCTTACCTTCTCTGGAGATCTGCTGTAGTATGGCATCCTTTATGTGAATGGTTTTCAACCTTAGAAAGAAAATCCGTTTAACTCTCCCGCAGTAAAGAGATTAGAGTGCAATCTCTACGGTGTTTCGCCGTGTGGCGATATGTGTTCTAAGTACATATCATCTACTGTATTTTTATGTTCCTACAACTGACTAGATTTGAGCACATGGCGGACCTAACATGAGGTTTTTGTCCTCCTTCTCCACTCTGGTTTTGCTGAATTATGGACAATTCCGCTATAGGAACTTTGTGTCAACGCAGGGAAAACAATCCACCTAGTTGCGAATGCTTTTTTATTCTTTAATTATTAAGTGCTGCACACCAATTCTTCTTATTAATATACTGTGGTATTGTTATTTGATTGTAAACCCATTTTTACTACTGTGTTTTTATGGTTAACTCTGTTTTTATTATTTTGCAAACATGTCAAAATAAGGAAGTAGCATTGATTACAGCAGACAATCCCATATGATAATCTCAAAGTCATCGCCCCCACACCCGCCATACCCGTAGATACGTAGATGAGTCCCAATAAGCCGGTCCTGGACGAGCGTGGAGGCAAACGCAAGAAAGGTACAACATGGGATTGGCCTAAGTCAACAGTGCACTAGACTAATAAGTAGGTCAAAAACAAAACTCCCTGGAACCCCCCCTCCCCCATAACCCCCCTCCCACCCTCCCCGAACCGGTGTGCTAGGCAAGTAGCTCTTGTGAACCTTGTGTGGGGATCTTTTACTAGTGAGCAGGTTGAGGGAGCTCTTCCGTGTGTGCTATTTCGGTGAGCCGCAGGAGGCGGAGGTATTTAGGGCATGTCACTTCATTCATTTCAAGCGCCAGCAGAGACAGCAATGGGCGCCATATAGTCCTGAAGGTATCCGTGGAGTTCGTTAGGGTGGCTTGGATCCGTTCCATGCCTATAGTATACCACAATTTGTGTAGCCAACCGGTGTGGGTCGGTCGGGTCCATGTGCCCCATAGTGATAGAATGTGCTGAATGGCTGCGCCCATCGCCAGACCCATCTGTTTTCCCCTAATCGACTTCAGGGGGTAGGTAAGTGGGTTGGGCAGCCCTAGTAGTGTGTAGGCGGGGAATCGGGGAATTTCAGTCTCAAATTGCTTGTCTATGTCGTCCAGTATAGCACCCCAGTAGTCAGCCAATTCCTTACAGTCCCAGAGTAGGTGAGTCAGTGTGCCCTCTTCATCGCAACCCCGCCAGCATGTCGGGCTTCGATCAGGGTTCCCTTTATGCAGCCTGGCCGGTGTCAGGTACCAGTAGGTGGCCACTTTAACCGCTGCTTCCCTACTAGCTGTATTGCGGGCCGTATGATTAGCCCGGAAATATATCTCTCGCCATTCTTTCTCCGTTAGGTCTCTCCCAAGTTCCCGCGCCCAGCGCCTCTGTCCCGCAGAGGGTAAGGAGGGAGTTGGTGAACGCAGCATAAAGTATAGGTCAGAGATCATCTTTTTATCTGAGACTTTGGTTATGAGCCACTTCTAATACGTGGTGAGCTTTCTGTGAACCAGCGGCCTCACCTCGGGGTGAAGGAGCCAGTGGCGGATTTGGAAGTATTGATAGCGTTGCGGGGCGGAAATTGTGTAGGCTTGTTGCACTTCTGCAAGCGGGAGGAACCCCTCCAGATCGAAAAGGTGTCCCGCCGATCTGCACTCCGTAGCCCGCCATTGTGGGAACGCGCGTTTGTCTAGCCCGGGTAAAAACTCCGGGTTGTCGAATATGGGTGTCATTGGCAAAGGAAAGGATGTGAGTCCGCGTTTGACTGCCACCGAGTCCCAGACTCTTAGCAGCGTATTTGTGATTGGGGAGCCCTTGAGATTTGGTGATCTATCTGGCCGCTTGAGAAAAGGCACCTTCCATAAAGAGAGCTTCGCCAGCGCTCGGTCCTGGAACAGCCATCTTTTTTCCGACTCGGGCCTGCTCCACTCCACCAAGTGTCTAAGTTGCGCCGCTCTAAAATATTCTAAAAAGCTCACGATACCCAATCCTCCCTCGTCTGGGGGTCTGTGCGAAAGATCTCTGCGCATGCGAGGACGTGCCCCAGCCCAGATGAATTGCTGCACCGCACTCTGTAGTTGGTGGAGGGTCCCTGGTGGGGGCCAGGCCTGTATGGTCTGAAAAATGTAGAGGGCTTTGGGCAAAATATTCATTTTGATAGCTGCAATGCGGCCTAATAGAGATAAAGAGTGCTTTTGCCACTGTCTAAGGTCTTTCTGGATTTGGGAGAGGAGTTTGGCATAGTTCTGCGTGACCGTACGCGCCACGGAAGGTGCGAGTTCTATCCCAAGATAAGTAATTGTGTCACGGGACTGCAGCTCACCGCACTGTGGGCGCTCATCCTCTCGCCGGCCTGCCCCACTACCCAGATGTAAGACCATGGATTTCTGGACATTTACCTTGAAGCCGGACACCCGACCGAAGGCGGTCAGCTCTTGCAAAAAAGCTGGTACTGAGTGTTCAGGGGACTCCAGAGACGCCAGAATATCATCGGCGTATAAGCTTACTGTGTGACGTTCCCCCGAAGGAAATACCTAAGATGTCGGGGTTGTCTCGAATTCTTTGTGCTAGGGGCTCCACGTAAAGCGCAAAAGAAGGGGTGACAAAGGGCACCCCTGTCTCGTACCCCTCTGTATCTCAAAGGGTCGGGAGGCTACCCCGTTTACCTTGATTACTGCCGTGGGCCTTTCGTAGCAACTCGCTACCCAGGTTCTGAAGCGATCCCCCACGCCAAAATGAGCCAAGGTTTTGTCAAAAAAATCCCAGCTGACTCTGTCGAACGCCTTTTCGGCATCGACCGACAGCAGTAGGGCGTTCATTTTAGTCCGATGGGCTTTATCTATCAAATGTAATATGCGTTTAGTGTTGTCGCTGCTTTGACGATTAGATTTTCTTTTTTTTAACCATATTTTTATTGACAGTTTGCATTTACAGTGACATTTTGCATCATGTAGCGATTCATCAGAGCACACTTACTTGTATTTATATCATAATGCATTGTTATTCGTACAGTTATTAGTCGAGTTTCTTGTCACTCTTATGATCTTTCTACAGAGAATTGCTGAATTGAACTGGGGGGGGGAACCTGAGGGGGTGCTCATGGAATTCTGGGTACAGGTGTCAAATAAGGTCTTAGGGCGGCATGTGCCCCGGTGAATGGTGGTTCCGCGAGTTACCAGGGGTGAGGGGGGGGACCTGTGGTGAGTCTAGCTCCGGAGGTCCGGCTTACACTTGAGGTGCATTGCCTGGCACTAATACCTAGCGACTAAGTGTGCACTACAGGGAGGGGATCTGGCATCCGGGTTCGTGGCCTGCATCTATGACTGTGTGTCTCGTGGTGTGTGAGGGTCTCTCTCCGGGTCATCATGGGTTAGTGGTTGTTTAAATTGATTTAATAGGATAGCCCAGTCCAGTGATATAGGGTGTTTGCGTATCCCTTTCACCTCTTCTTCTCTCAATGTTTCTTCCTCCGCCATTGTGTACCGCCCCCTCCCATGCAGCGATCGGAGGGCCTGTGGGGGACCGCCAGTGCATGGCTATGTTCCGTTTGGCTAATAAAATGGCCAGTGAGACAAATCTGAGGGGCACTTTGTGTTGTTTCCTCTTCTGATAAATATCCAGTGCACAGGCTTCCCATGACTGCTTTGACGATTAGATATGAAGCCGGATTGGTCCGATTCAATAATCCCGGGCAGTCGCAGGCCTAATCTAGCCACTAGGACCCCAGTGAACAACTTGAGATCGAGGTTGAGGAGGGAAATCGGGCGATAGGAACTACATTGAGTTGCATCTTTCCCTGGTTTAGGGATGACTACGATGTCAGCGGCCAGCATGTCCATAGGTATGGTCCCAGGCCCCTGGAAGGAATTAAAGAGCCGCGTTAAGATCGGGGCTAGGAGTGGGCAAAGGGCCTTATAAAATCCCGCCGAAAATCCATCGGGCCCGGCGACTTCAGGGGTTTGAGACGGGAAATGGCTCCAATCACTTCTTCGATCGTAATGGGCGCGTCCAGTGCTTTGGCCCCCGTGGCATCCAGCGCCGACGTGGCAGCCCCCTGAAGGTATGTGTCCCCGTCGTCGCATAACTGTGAGGCTTTACTGTATAATGTGGAATAAAAGTCCCGAAGAACCGCAGCAATCTCCTCGTCCCCCTCAACCGGTTCCCCATTGTCATTCCGGAGCGTTTGTATTTTGGCGCGTTGGGCGCGGGCCCTAAGTTTACTGGCTAAGAGTCGCCCCGTTTTATCGCCACCCACATAGTATGAGTGCTTCAGCCGTAGGGCTGCGTATTCGGCTCTGTCGAGGTCCAGTGACCCCAGCTGTGCCCTTGCTGCCTTTAGTTGACACCATATCCGAGGCGCGCCGAGTCGTTGGTGTATTCGTTCCTGCTCCGTCACTCTCTCTGTGAGGAGTTCCCTCTTTTCTTTACGCTCCTTGGCTTCAGCGGCAGAGATGGCGATTAATTCGCCTCGCACCACGGCTTTTAGTGCCCCCCAGAGCGCTGAAAGAGGTGTGTCTGGGGAATCATTTGTCGCGAGGTAGTCAGAGATGCATTTTTGTAATTGCTGGGACACCCCTGCTCTAGAAAGCAAATTTTCTCGGAGTCTCCACCTCCCTGGAGATCTTTTGACCGAGGGGATAGAGAGAGTTAGTGTCACTGCATCGTGGTCCGAAAGTGCTGCTGGAATGATGTTTACTATGTCTACCAGTGTGTGTACTTCTGTGGTCCCTATAAAGTGATCCAGCCTGGCGTAAGTTTGGTGCGCATGGGAGTAGAAGGAAAATTGTGTGAGTTGGGGATGAGCCACCCTCCACAAATCCAGCAAACCTCTATCCCTTAACCAGTCCCTCCCTGTCTTGGAGATCGCCCCTGATTGGCCATATCGTTGACCTGATCTGTCTTTCTCTGCATCCATGACCAAGTTTAGGTCTCCCCCCACAACCACCCTCCGTTCCTGGGAACACAAGACCTCCGACATTGCTACTTTCAAAAATTGTTCTTGTCCCGAGTTTGGGGCATATACCGAGCCCACCACCAGGGGGGCGCCCCCACCCAGAGCTTGTGGGCCAGTAACCGGCCCTTCACTTCTGCCACCTTGCCCCCTACCGTACCCTGGAACGATTTAGCTATCAGAATGGCCACCCCTGCTTTCTTATCTGAAGTGGAGGAGTAGAATTGGTGGGGGAAAGCTCGGGATCTCATGCGGTGCCAGTCTTTGAAGAGGAGATGAGTCTCCTGTAGTAGGCACACTGACGCCCCTGAGTTCTCTAAATAGGATAAAATGGCTCTCCTTTTAATGGGTTGTTCTGTCCCCTCACGTTAAGAGTAAGTATCTGCAATGTGGACCTTGACATAGGGTGTTTACGAAATCAGACCGCTAAGTATGGTGGAATACAACCCCCCTGTCCTCCGAGCCCCCTCATAGGTTCTCGATACCCTGCACTCGTGAGCGTGTGTCCCATATGTATCCCCCCTCTGAACAGCACACCGGTTCCCCCCTCCCCAGCCCCCTCATCCCCCCAACTTAGCAACGAAAAACCCCCACCTCTCCCCCCCCAGCCAGAAACCCCCCCTGCCCTCCCTAACCCCAACTAGAAAACCCCAGAGTCCCATCATTGTCCATTGCCCATCGTATGTGAACGTGGGCATGTGGTGAATAGAAAATCGGGGTTAGTGTGTGGTCCAAGCATCCCGGGCCCCCCGCTCCCGACCTCCCCCCCCCCCGGCCATTACAATGTCAATGCTGAACAATCCCTCTAGTGGAGTCACGGGTGGGTCGTCGGAGCGGTTTCTTTCTGGACTGTTTCAAGTGCCGCCAGTCTCTCATGCACCATTGTGTCGGAGCTTGGACGTAGTTCTGGGCTGGGTGAGCGTCTGCTGCCCACTGTCTGCCATTCGTTTCCTGGCGAGCTCTGTGTGCGGCTGGGTGACTCTTCCATGGTTCGCTGTTCCAGGCCGAGAATCTTACAGGCTTCTCGGAGGGATCGGAGTTGGTGTAGCTTGCCGTTCAGTTTAAAAATCAGGCAGAAGGGATGGCCCCAGGAGTACGCCACTCCTTGTGCTCTCAGGTGAGTAGTCACTTCCCTAAAAGACCTCCTCTTTTGCAATGTGATAGCGGCGAGGTCCTGGTATAGAGCAATGGAGTGTCCTTGATATTGTAGAGGTTGTTTCGACCGGGCCTCTCGCAATATTCGTTCCTTGAGAGGAAAGTCCGGTAGGAAAGCTAGAATGTCCGGTGGAGGAGCAGGGGCCCGTCTCGCCAGCCCGACTCGGTGTGCTCTGTCTATGCGGATTGCAAAGTCCTGTGGCTCTCCTAGTATGTCCCGAAACAGACCCTGGAGGTATTGGTTCACATCCGACCCTTCCGTTTTCGATGGGACCCCCCTGACGCAAATGTTATTTCTTCGTGAGCGGTTTTCGAGGTCCTCAGCGTGTGCCTGGAGGTCCAGTTGTTGATCTCGCAGGCGAATCACTTCCTGTTGGAGTTGCTTGATCTCTTCTCCTTTGGTTAGTTCGCGTTCTTCAATCGCTGCTACTCTCTCCCCGATTGCGTCTACGTCGCGGCGAATTTCTCGTACCTCACTTGCCACTTCACTCTTAAGTGTCTGAAAGTCCTCTCGTAGGACATTAAAAAGCGATTCCAAGAAGGAGCGGGTAATTGGGACCTCCCCATCTTCCGAGTCTGTCTGAGCTTTCTGGGTTGGAGACGTTCTATTGCCTTTGTCCCCAGGTAAGGGTCCTCTGATTAGCATCTCTTTCAGCGACCTCTCCCCCCTCTTCCTCACCGAGGACATTGCTGGGCCGGTCAGCGAGTAGGAGGCCTGAGCCACCTCTGGAGCGCTATCGCCGTCTGGTAGGGGGCAAGGGGGCCCTATGCCGTCCGGTGGCGTACAGCCTCCCCTAGGAAGCACCCCCCGCGTTTGCGTGGTCCCCTTATCGGCTGTTTACAGCAGACTCCTCTCTTCTCCGCCAGCCGAGTGTTCTGGCCGAGTGTAGGCCCCTCTGCTCTCCCCACAGCCTCGTTGAGTCCCTGGGCGCCACTCTACGGTTTGGCTCCGCAGGCTCGCAGCTCCGCTACGGTCTCCCACTATTGTCTCAGTGGCAAGCGTGTTCCCTGGGCCTCTCCTCTCTCCCGGCAGGGGTCGGTCGTGTCATCGATCTGCTGTTTGCAGGGGAAGATCTATGGGGCCCACAGTCCCGTCCTGCTGGCGTTGCCCCCCCTGGAGGTCCTCTCCACTTCTGCGCTGCGTACCGCTGGTGCCCCGACCCAGTGAGAGCCCGTTGTCCCTCTTTTGGCGCTGGGCTCCCGCCCGGCCCCTGCTCTTAGTGTTACCAGCGCCGCTCCTCGCGCACCAGGCCCCAGTTTCGGCGGACTTGCACTAGGCCTGTCTCACACCCCGTTGTATGGGGCCTCTGGTGTAGGTCTCTATCTGTTCCGGGACGGTATCCGTGGGCCCTCTGCGCTGCCCCGACTGTGCCGTCGCTCACCGGGCCCCTTTCCCCTTTCCCGGTTCTCGTTGCCGCTTTGCCTCTCAGCTCCTCAAGTGGCGGCGCTCTGTTCGGTGTCCAGGTGTCCCTGGCTTCCCTTTCTGTGACTCTCAGGCGTGTGACCCCCGCAGTGTCTAGCTCGGCTGGTGTCCCTCGTAGTGGAGTGCGCCCTCCCTTCGGTGGTAATTGCGGGCACCCCTTGTCCTCTCCCCGTCAATCCACCGGGTTTGGCAGCAACGGCCGGCTCAGTGACTAACGGGCCGAGGTGCCATTTGCATTTTGCGCATCCCGCTCACTCCAGGCCCCTCGGAAGCCCCGGACCTCTCCAGAGTTCCAGAATGCCCTCTCCTGGGCTACCCCTGCTCGTACCTCAGCTCGTCTGCCGCAGTGTCAGCGCAGCCGTGCCCCTGGCCGGAGGTTCGCTCCAGTCTACTTCAGCGCAGATGACGGGCGCGGCGCGGCCCGGGCGGTCCCTCTCTGCTTTCGGCCGTGGCGTACCGCTTCAGAGCGTCCAGCCTCCCATCGCTCCGCACCGCACTCCTCCGCTCCTCCGGGCGTTCCGGGCCCGCATCTGAACGCGGTAAGCAGCCTCCTTGTTGTTTCTGGTCGGAGCCCCTCCTGTTGACGCTGGGGCCGTTGCTCTATCGGTCCTCCGGCCTGGGCGCCATTTTCTCTCCGCTGCAGCCTTCACTCCGCCACCACTCAAGCCTTCGAGCGGGCACAAACCTTCGCAGTATGCGCTTTCTAGGCTGCCGCTTCACTCTCCGGACCCTTCCCGCATTGTTTATTGGTCTAAAAAGGGCTCAACGCTGAGATGGAGCCGGGCGAACGGGTCAGGAGCAGGGAGCCTCCGGGACAAGCGACTGTTCAGCCCGCCATCTTGGCCACGCCCCCTACTACTGTGTTTTTAAGGTATAATTATGCATATATTCTGAGCTGGTCCTATGAAGTGTATCTTTTTTATGTTTTTATATTTGTACTGTTTTATACACTGCTTTTATGGATTGCTAATTGCCTCTGAATAAAGTTATTAAAAAAGAAATACTGCCAGTACCCATGTGGATCAAACCTCAATGTGATTCACTGGTCTACAGGCCCTGCAATGTAAATCAGACTGTAAATGTGATACAGGGCCTGTAACTGGCTTTGGAGCACTGAAGTGCAGCATTCTGATGGAAAGCTGTTGGCCATGACAACAGACACAAGCTCTCCAGCAGAGCCCTACTGCCTCCATGCTCCTAGAAACACTGACTCTGCATGAATGATGGGCTGCGCATGGACAGCTGGCACATAGGTAAAGGTTTTTCTTGCTGTTCAAGGTTTAGATAGATGCACAACTTCATCCCACAGATTGACAGATAAAATCAGTTGGGGCAAAGCCTAAAACTATTTTAAAAATCTCCTCATGGTATTTTGAATTGAACAATGCATCTTTAGGGATCCCTCCGCCCCCTATAATTAATTCTTCATCCCAGTAACTAATCTGCACAAAATGCTAGAGGTTCGCTCCTATGGATCTCTGTACAATTTTTGAAAAGGTTAAAGCAGATTAATTGATCTGGACCATAGTTGGTAATCATAAAGATGGTGGACTCTCTCTCTAATGTACTGCTCATGACCAAACATGAAATCACAAACCACATATAGGACATCCCTGGTGACATTAAATATGATGTGACTAATCATGTCATGATTATAAAAGGTAAGAGAAGCTAGTTGTACGCCAATGTGCTATCTGCACAAGTTTATTGTGCAAAACAAGCAAAGCGCAATATTGCTATTCGAGCAGCAGCATTTAGCCTCCCTTAGCTGTGAGCAGACAGAAGAGCGGTTTGGAATAATCTGGCAATCCGAAGGCAGGTGCAAGGGGGCGTGGTTTGACGCCGAGAGAGATGGCGAATGGCTGACGCCGCTCCGGAGCTCGACCCGAGGAATTTCATGCTGACGGGCGTTCGGTAGCGCCTGGTCACCTCTACAAACCTCAGGACTTTACTCTTGACGACCTCTGGAGTACTCTGACACCTCCTGCAGCCATGGTAAGCCCGAATGACGCTTCCTCTTTTCAAAATGCGTGGCGCGTCTCCGTGACTGGATTCGCGGCCGCCATTTTTCATCTCTAACGCGTTTAATGCGTTGTCGGCACTGCTGCTCTTTTTCTCTATCGGTAACATGCTGGAACACTAATTAGTCCTTTTGTGGGCTTTGTTTCACCAATTTGCATTGCCATGCTGCTTTCCTCTACAAATATTATCGTTTTTTCTGGATTTTACAGTATTTTTGACACTTCTTGATGTTTTTCAATTCTCTTCATGTGACCACTCCTTATAACATTGTGGGAACCCTGCTAATATTGTAATTGTGCGAGAGTGGATATTCCTCTGCAATTTTGGCAGTTTGTGCTTTCCCCATCTCTACAGTTCAAATAACACCGTCTCTTGTGTGACTGTTTCACAAATTTTATACAGCGAATAAACTTCTCTTGCTATACAACACAGTCTATGGGGAGAATCAAGTCCGGTAGAGGTGCGACTTTATCGTCCATCCCATCTTCACGTCCTAAATCCACGACAATACTTACTTCGAACCCTTTTTCAGTCTTGGAAACCGATATTGAGGAGTAAGGACAAGTCGCACTTTCCCATTATACAGATACAACGACCACTTCACCCACGTTTACTCCTCCTCTTTCACATCCGTCCACATCAAATGGGAAAAATGTCCCTAAAATATCCTCTTCTTCTACATTATCAACTACTAAGAGAATTAAAAAGGACCCTCCTTCACCGACCATTTCTCCACCACTAGCCTCCTAAGAAATGCTTCTGGATGAAATCCGAGCTCTTAAGCCTTACATGGAGGAAACAAACTTACGTCTACAAGGCCTCGAAGATAAATGGTGTACTTTGGATAATAAAATTAATTCAATGGAATATCAAATGGAATCTCTACAAACATCCTCTCAACAAATACAACCTATGAAAGCAGAAATCTTACAACTACAGAAGCAAGTGGAAAATCTCGAAAACCGAAATAGACGTAACAATCTGCATATTTATGGCCTGGCTGAGGGTTTGGAAGGCACCAATCCCATTTTTTTTTTTCCAGTTTTTTTTTACCGCAGATTCTCCAATTTCCAAAAACCCCGACGTTAAACATACAAAGAGCACACAGACTTGGTCGTTCTCCTCCAAATCCATCTGTCCAACGTAACCCAAGAGGCATAATATTATACTTCTTGGAATACACAGATTTGTTGAAAGCCCTACAGGCTGTTAAGATCAAACGTCGTATATCATGGCAGGGTTCCCAATTATTCTTCTCACAAGACTACGCGAAAGTCACGGCAGACAAGCGGAAAAGTTTTTTAGGCATACGTCCAGCTCTACGTAACTTGAACGCTAGATTTGGTCTACTCCATACATGCCTTTTTAAAGTAACTTATAAGAACAAAACAACAACTTATGAAGATCCAGCCTTGCTTCAACAATTGCTTGATAGTTGTAGAGAGGATCCCATGGAATGCGCAAGATCATCTTCTATTTGAACATTTTTCTTTCAAACTAATGATAATTGTAATTTTACATAGTTTCGATGATGCATTTTGACTGATTGGTTTCCTTTCCTTATGTTTCCCTTCCACCAGGTACCGTCTTTTTTCCCCTGATCCACCCTGTGTTGTATAGTCCACTTGAACTGATGCCCTCCTCGTGGTCTTCACCGGAGTTTTGTGGCTGGCTGTCCGTCTCCCCTCTATGGCCTCAGCACCCTCCACCCATGTTTGAGTCTTTGGTATGTTTTATTGTTCTTTCTACCCTTTCTCTGTACCTTCTCTCCTTTATTTTCTTATATCTTTTCTTTTTCCTGTTCCCCTCTCCTTCTCTTCTTTATTCTTTCTACTTCAATATTTTCCATTTTATATCTTGCTTCTTTGCTGTTGGAGTACTTGTTTTTCGATTTTCTAAATATTACCAAGTTCTTTATTGTATCCCTGTTTTGCTGTAATGTTCTAAAAAATGTTTTATCCTTATTCTATATAGTTGATTAATGACATTACGTATTATTTCTTGGAATGTTAAAGGTTTGGGTACGCCTATTAAACGGCAAAGAGTTCTTACCCATTTATCTAATCTTAAATCAGATATTGTGTTTTTACAAGAATCCCACTTAGTTGCTTCAGAAGTTCTCAAACTCAAGCGACAATGGGTGGGAAATGTCTTTTCTTCCCCAGGTACTAGCAAAAGGAATGGGACTGTGATTCTCTGCCATAAGAAACTTGAAGTATCCCTTCTCTCTCAAGATTCGGATAACGAAGGGCGTTGGTTAATTGTTCACCTTAAAGTTAATGATATACCTATTACTTTGTTTAATGTATATGCTCCTACTAAACCTGATAGTATTTTTTGGCCACACATTTCTACTCTTTTGATGTCTATTTCTACACCATATGTTGTTTTTGGGGGTGATTGTAACTTAATTATTGATCCATACATTGACCGTACATCCACAAAACCCTTCGTTTCTTCTCTAATGCATCAACACTTTACCACCCTGATTTCCCATAGGTCTCTTGTTGACTCCTGGAGATTCTGCAATCCACAACTACGCGAATACACCTTTTTCTCCCCCACTCACCTCTCACAATCACACATAGACTATTTATTTGTTTCCAAAGCACTAACACAATCTATACTACAAGCAGATATTGGTTCCATATTGATCTCGGACCATGCTCCTGTAATATTGGACTTAGAGTTACTTCCGGTTAAGGTTACCAGCAAAAGATGGTGTTTCAATACTTCTTTGTTGGCTGATCAAGCTTTCACTTCTTCTTTTGAAGACTTCATCACTTCTTCTGTGTCGTCCTTCTCGCTTGTTTGGGACGCCTTTAAAGCTTTGTCCAGAGACTCAGTTATCTCATATGTTGCTAAAAAGAAACACCAAAACTCCCAAAGAGCAAATGACATCCTTAAATCTATTAAATTACTAGAGTCACTTTATACAGTAACTAACTCTAGGTCCGACCTTAACAATCTCATTAAAGAGAAATTTAAATATAATAAGTTATCCACGGAAACGCTTCTGCTTATCTCCTCCGAGGTAGTGCTTGTTATTATGGCGGCCAGAACAAAGCAGGCAAACTCCTTGCCTCGTATCTTAAGATCAAGAAAGACCGTAATAATATTGATTATGTTTTAAACTCTAATTCCTCTCCAGCAACTAAAAATCAGGAGATTTTGGAAGAGTTATAAAAATACTATATCTCTCTTTATACCCCTGAAAGTGTTCCAGACTCTATGGATATACTAAATTACCTCGCCTCGATACAAAAACAGTTTTCCACAGATATTGATTTCTCGCCATTGGAACGTGATATTTCTATAAAAGATATTTCTCATGCATTAAAACTTCGAAGGCACCTGGTCCAGATGGATTCCCTATCCAGTTTTACTCCCATTTCTCCAAATCTCTTCTTCCTTATCTCCTCTCTTTATTTTCATACTTTATATCCTCGAATGCTTCCAGTGGTACCTTTCAAGATGCACTTATCTGCTTAATCCCTAAAGAAGGGAGAGACCCTCATCTTTGTAAAAACTATAGGCCAATATCATTAGTTAACACGGATTATAAACTATTTGCCAAAATTCTTGCTTTTCGCCTAGAACCCCTTTTACAGTCCATTATTTGTAAGGAACAATCTGGCTTCATTAAGGGACGAAATATTTCTGATAATACCAGAACTTTCTTTAATATTTTGCACAAATCTAATAAATACCCTCATTCACTTGCAGCCATTTCTCTGGATGCAGAAAAAGCTTTTGACCGTATGGATTGGTCATTTATTTTCCACACTTTATCCTGGTTTGGCTTTGGACCTAAGTTTATTTCTTATATTTCCCTATTATATACTTCACCCAATGCTTCCATTTTTGCCAATGGCTCCATTTCTAACTCCTTTACCTTACAGAGAGGTGTCCGCCAAGGTTGTCCCCTTTCCCCACTTCTATTTATTCTTGCTCTAGAACCCTTTCTTGCTAAAATTAAACAAAATTCTAAAATATATGGCTTTCAACACGATAAAATTCATGTTAAAATGAGTGTTTATGCAGACGATATTCTGCTATATATGTCTAAACTAGAACAATCTATCCCAGCTTTCACTGCTGAGGTCAATGCTTTCTCTTTAATTTGTGGTTATAAACTTAATCATGATAAATGTGAAGTTCTCCCTCTTAATATTTTATGTTTCAAGCAAGATTTTGCTTCTACTAACTTCTCATGGAATTCCCAAAAGATTAAATATTTAGGTCTTTGGTTTGTCCCCTCTATCAAACAAACTTTATCCCTAAACATGACTCATGTCCTCTCCACATTATCTACATCTATTTCTAAATGGCATCCCCTATATATATCATGGTAGGGCAGACTTGACACCGTCAAGATGATGCTTGCTCCTGTTATTTTTTATATGATCTCTGCTATTCCCCTCAGCTTTCCTTCTTACTTTTTCAAAAAAATTAATTCTATTTTATCTTTCTTTTTATGGAATAAATAGAAATCACACCTATCCCTCTATATGCTAAAACGCCCTAAATCGCATGGTAGAGTTAACTTTCCTGATTTCCAACTTTACCACAATGCTTTTCTTCTTAAACAGCTTTCTAAATCCTGAAACCAATCCATAACCAACCCTTCTCCACTGTGAAAAGACATCGAGCTTTCCTTCCTATCTCCCTTCTCGCTCAATGAATCTCTTACATTCACTCACAAGACACGTTTTTATCCTCACCTATACATAAAGCTACTCATAGATTGTATCAATCTTTTCTGATTTCTCACCTTTCAAGTAAAGATCAATTTCTTAATTCTTCCATTTGGCACAATCATCTTCTTAAAATTAATAACAAACCCATCTTTTGGAAAACTTGGCGAGACAAAAGTCTACTCTGGATCCATCAACTTTTCTCACATGATACTCTCCTTACTTTCTCTGAAGCACAATCTCTTTATAAACTGCCAAATTCATGTTCTGCCAAATTTAAGATATTGACTCAAAGTCTATCTTCTTCCTTATCTTCAATATCTTCTGTACCACCTTCCTTATTATCTCACCGTAATATACTCCCCATCTTAAGTGCCCAATCTAGTGCCTCATCCATATACAAATTTCTCAACACACTTTCCAAACACATAACTAAAACTAACATAGAACTCCAATGGGAACATGATCTGCACACATCATGGTCCACTGCTTTTTGGGACAAATTATGGTTAAAAATCCGTAAGACTTCAAGATCAGCAAGTACAACTCAAACACTTTTCTTTGTCTACAATCGCCTTATGTTTACTCCACTGTCCTTACATAAATTCAATTCCACATTTTCCTCAAATTGCTGGTCATGTAACACCCCTCATGCAGGTTTATACCACATGCTTTTTCTTGCCCCTCTACTCATCAATTTTGGTTAAAGGTATGGTCTCGGATCAATGTAATCTTTTACACTCATTTCTCTTTTTTCACCTACAGATATTTTTCTAGGTACATAATCTGAACATTGGCATACCCTTTCTTGTAGCGCGGATGTTGTAGATTTATTAATTGCAATTGCTTTCCAACAAATAACAAAAAATTGGAAACAATCCATACAACTTTCTTTTCAAGCTTGGTGGTATAGTGTTTGCTACAATCATCGACTTGATCGTGCTTACGTCTCCCCTATGTCTTTACTCCTGAAAAGAGAACATATATGGTCCCCGTAACTATTTTCTTAGATACTTCTGCACAAAAATTTGCCAAACATCATCCCCTTTTGGAAGAAGTTCCCAACCCACCATGAATTGTTTTTTTTTTTACAGTTATATTAAGTACTTACTTGTTTACCCATTCTAATTACATTATTACAGCTATTATCCCTTAAAATGTTGACATCTTTTTATACTGTATTAAGCTCTCCTACTCTTATATCACTTAGTTAGTCAGATTATTATTGTACCTTCTCCCCTTTTTCTCTTTCTTCTTTTCTTTTCACAGTTATTATAATCTTTTTCTATATACAACTATTTTGATTTTTCTTATATCTCTTTGCCTATCATATGACGTTAATACATTTATTGTTCATTGACTTTTTGTTATTTTATTTGATTGTATATTCTTGGTTGTATCTCTTCCAAAATAAAGTTTTCTGTTTAAACTGAAAAAAATGCAAAAACAACAGTTGATGGACAGATTGCAGAACAATGTCATACATTCACCCCAGTACAGAGATCTGGGCCTAAATCCATCGTTTTTTTGCTCACCATGCCATTCCAGTTTGGATCCAGCCATATGCAAATCAGTCTTGACCCTGTGCCTCATGGGAACAGTCCAGCCCGAACTGCCAAGCCAGGTCCTCACTGGACTGGAAACAAGCATCCTAGGACCGGTTTCGGGGTTTCACCCCTCTTCAGCCAGGATAGCTTGATTCCAGTGGCATGGAGAGCACGGGACCCACGTCTGGGCATACCCGTCCCACTCGGGGTGACAAATGCAAAAACAACAGTTGATGGACAGAATGCAGAACAATGTCATACATTCACCCCAGTACAGAGATCTGGGCCTAAATCCATCGTTTTTTTGCTCACCATGCCATTCCAGTTTAGACCCAGCCATATGCAAATCAGTCTTGACCCTGTGCCTCATGGGAACAGTCCAGCCCGAACTGCCAAGCCAGGTCCTCCCTGGACTGGAAACAAGCATCCTAGGACCGGTTTCGGGGTTTCACCCCTCTTCAGCCAGGATAGCTTGATTCCAGTGGCATGGAGAGCACGGGACCCACGTCTGGGCATACCCGTCCCACTCGGGGTGACAAATGCAAAAACAACAGTTGATGGACAGAATGCAGAACAATGTCATACATTCACCCCAGTACAGAGATCTGGGCCTAAATCCATCGTTTTTGCTCACCATGCCATTCCAGTTTGGACCCAGCCATATGCAAATCAGTCTTGAACCTGCGCCCAATGGGAACAGTCCAGCCCGAACTGCCAGGCCAGGTCCTCCCTGGACTGGAAACAAGCATCCTAGGACCGTTTTCGGGCTTTCAGCCCTCATCAGTCAGGATAGCTTGACTCCAGTGGCATGGAGAGCACGGGACCCACGTCTGGGCATACCCGTCCAGGGAGGACCTGGCTTGGCAGTTCGGGCTGGACTGTTCCCATGAGGCACAGGATCAAGACTGATTTGCATATGGCAGGTCTAAACTGGGGTGGCATGGTGAGCAAAAGAATGATGGATTTAACCCAGATCTCTTGACTGGGGGTGAATGTTTTGATTTGTTCTGCATTCCGTCCATCAATTGTGTGTCTTAAACTGAAAAAAAGGCAGGTGCAAAAGCTAATGTTTGCTTTATCAGCACAAATGGTTGTTCTGCCTCCTCAGTCTAATGGAATAGCTCAGGAGTATCTTTCTTAACCTTATTCTAAAGCGGCTTAACCAGAGCCGCAAATCTCCAAATTCATTGTCTACAATATCCCGCATTCCCTAATGAAGATTATACCTGAGAGATGGTAACTCACAGATGGCTACAAGCAGGTTTGCAAATAGGTGGCACACCCTAGCGGAGATGTTGTCACCAAAAATTGAACAAAGTAGAGACAAAACTGCAATTGCTCTTTTTTTTTGCCTTATGCCCTTTCGTAGACAATTTGGTGAGTAAATATATTGGATTAACCTTGTATTGATCCTGATTGGCAATAGCTAGTAACAAATCGTCAACATACTGAACAAGAGCAGACCCCTCAGGAAAGGCTAGGGAATTGAGGTTGAGACTGGGAGTGTCTCTGCTACATTATTTGGCTTCTGCCAAATGGTAATGCAAAGAGAGATTGACTTTCTTTGTGAATGGAAATGGAGAATAAGGCGGAGCATAAGTCAACGACTGTAAACTATTTCTCAGATTTGGGAATACATGATAGGATGGTAGCAAGATTGGGTACTACAGAGAAACTTGGTATTACAGCACAGTTTATTGCCCATAGATCTTGTATGAAGTGCCAACAATCTTTTACAACTAACTTTTTTATCAGAGAATTGGGTGTTACATATGCTGAAGGTAGGCATTAGAACTCCTTGTTTAATTAACATGCAGAAGATGGGTTAGGTTCCAGCTTTAGCAAACACAAGGAGATGATGGACGGAGCACTGAAACTTTTCAGACACTCACCCCCAGTCACAGATCTGGGTTGAATCCATCATCATTCTTTAGCTCACTTCTTTAGATCACTATATGCAAATCAGTCTTGACCCTGTGCCTCATGGGAACAGTCCAGCCCGAACCGCCAAGCCATGTCTTCCCTGGACCGGAAACAAGCATCTTGGGACCGGTTTCGGGCTAACAGCCCTCATCAGCCAGGCTAGCTTGAATCCAGTGGCAAAGTGAGCAAGGGACCCACGTCTGGGCATACCCCGCCAACCTAGGGCAGACAAAGCAAACACAAGGAGATGATGGACGGAGCGCTGAAACTTTTCATCTCCTTGTGTTTGCTTTGTACTTGTACTTGTGGTAAAACAACAGTTCAAATTATTGAGGATAATTTATCTGATGATGATGAGATATTAGTTGTGAGTGAATCAAAATTGCATAAATGTGATGTGCAAAGTAGTGTAATACAAGACCACATATTGAATACTGATGAAATTTACAACCCACCTAAATGTAAAGTAATGATAGCTGGTGTATGCGTAGACATGTATGCAAATTCTTGTTCGCCGTATACTTTGATTGAAATAGAAGATACTGATGTGACTCCAGTGGGTTACTGTGGAGCAAAACTACCCATATTAGGCTGTTTTGAGCCATCTGTAAATTCTAAAGGTAAAGTGGCTTCAGGGAAAATATATGTGGTAGACAAAGGAAGATTACTTCTAGGTTGGAGGGAACAAAGAAACAGGTGATGGCTATGGATATATCTGAAATGGAAGGGTGAATTTCCTGATGTGATCCAAGAACAGCTGGGTGTAAAAAAAAAGGGCTCTTTGCAGATGCCTCCCCCACACTTTTTGACCCCATTTGGACTACTAGATTCTTCTTTTCAAACATGGACAGTGCACTGAAGCCTGCTAACCAGGCTCCAGTGCCAGTGTTCTCTCCCTAAAACTTGATGTTTTAGCGAGAGAGCACTGGCATTATGTGTGAATTGGTAATCCAAATTGCAAGGACTTTACCCCCTCATAAGTCCCTAATATATGGTACCAGGGGTTCCCAGGGCATAGGTGGTCAAGGGGTCTCCAGGGCTGCAGCATGGTTTTGTGCCACCCTGAGTGACCCAAGTAAATTACTGACAGCAGGCCTGCCATTGCAGACTGCAGGAGCAATGTAAACTGCTCGAACTTGACTGTGTCCACACCATGTGTGGCACAGTCAATACACTATTTTTAATATATGTCAGGCACACCTAAGGAAGGCCTCCTGAGCCCAGGAGGCAGAGTGCATTATATTAAAGATGAGGACATATAAGTGCAAGCCTATATGTCCCTATAGTGGCGTCCCCATTGGAAACTACTATAAGTGTTAGCGGTCCATAGAAGCGCATGGGCTGCCACCCATACATTCTCGAGGTTGGCAGCTCCATTATGGTACTGCCGAAATATGTCATGCTTGGTATCAAACAACGTGCCTTCTCATCCCTGACATGAATCTCGTGTCTTGGGTGATGTGGCATGCATCCAGGTGGCTACCTTAGAGGTTGCCCACATGGTTTCCCCAGCTTCTCTGTGATCTGGCTGGCAAGCCCGCGCTTCCAATGTTTGCCACCAAGACAGGAGTCTGACCTCCTGCCAGGCAGTGTGATCACTCCCAGGAGTCAGGAACAAAGGCTTGGGCAGGAAGGAGGTCACAACTCCCTCCTCCCAAGCAGGCTAGGGAAGTGGCACATCAAGGCGGTGAGCTTCAAACGCTGCACCGCCTCAGATATGCAACAGGGCTGACTCCCAGTGGAGGACACATCCCTCCCCCTGCCCCAGGCCCCAGGACCATTTGCACCCAGACAGGTGGGAAATTAATTATTCAAGAAGGTGTACACCCCCAGAAGGCTAGCCACACCTCCAGAGTGAGCAGCCTGGTCTGTACATCAAAATTAGATTTCTGCCATCTTTAGAAGTGGCAGAATAGAGGGTTCTGGGTAGAAAAGATGCCCCATACCCCCGGATGTAGTCACCTCAGGGGAGGACTTGCTGTCGGGACTAGCTGCCCATTGGCTAATAGATCCCTAAATCTAGGATTTAAGAGACCGCCCTGACACCAGAACCTCAGTTCTGAACAACCTGCATCAAAGAGGACAGAAGAAGAGACCTGTACCAGTGACAAGACATGCATAAAGCGAAAGAGGAAGACCCTTCACCTGTGTCAACGCTCTTGGAACTGCCAGATCGAGACACATCCTAGGCCATCTCTTAGTTCCTCGAAACAGAGGGACCCCTGTGGAAGCCTGAAGCACCCTCAAACGCCTCTGGACTGGTGGCACTAGTCCCCTGCAAACTGCAGGTAAAACAACGCTCCGCATCCAAACAATCGCTGGTCTTCAGGCCCTCCGAAGGTCGCCCAAATCCAGATGGTCTAGTGTATTGTGGGAACTGTAGTCCTGCCTTCCACAAAGTTACAGGCTGCTACTGCGTTCCCATGGACCACCGGACGTTGAAGTTACTTTCTGCTCTATTTACCGCTGCCAAGGCTTGTTGGTCGCCATTCCGGCAATCGACCACTTCACTCGACGCTGCATCAAGAGGGAACTCAATCCAACCTTCAAACAACATCAGCAACCACACCATTGTTGTCTTTTTTGCATCTTTTCCCCCCTCAGCACCTTTTCAATCGTAAAAACAGCTCTCCCACGACTCCCGTTCAGCACCAATGACAGCCAGTTCAACCCTGCATCCAGGCTCCACGGGCCAGGTAAAACAGTACTGACTGTTGTGGCTTGGTCCTGGGATCCGCATCACCTTTACCCATCAAGGGTACCATGCAACTCGACCTGCAAGTGACCGATTGTCACTAGTGGTTTTTCCCATTGACCACATTGATAAAGTTTCACTGTATTATTCTGCACTGATTTTGTATTGCTTCAAAAATCTATAACTCCGGTTACATGTATGCTATTTCCTTCTTTTTGATGTCAAAATTAAGATAACAATACACTCTATTTTTATAAATTGACTTTGGATTTCTCTCGAGTCGTGTCAATTACTTATTGTCCATGTTGGTACCCTGAAATGCTTAACATATGCTCCTCTAGTAAAGCCTGAATGCTCTTTGCCACTCTTCCAGGACTGGCCTAAGGATTTATTAGTGTGAATCCAAGGACCATCTTTGGGGTATCGTGATAGTATTACATGGTGAGGACTAACCCCACACCACATAATAATTCACTTTCCTACATTGGTGTTACAGCGCTGGGGATCCTGAACCTGTGTTTCACAGTACCACTTTGTCATAAGTGATTTTGCACGAGAAATTCACATAATTGACTTTAGCATCAAAAATATTTTTTTCAGATTTTTTCGATTGTGAGGACTCTCTGTAGACCCCCATTCCAATAATACGTTTAAAGGCTTAGGTGAATTAGGAAAATGGTTTAAAAGATGTGATGCGATAGGGCGTGGCTTGGGAAGCCATCATGGCAGACGCCATCTGAAGCGGCTTTGTCTCGACAAGCCAATAATCCGACATCATCCGCTGATATTACCCCTTGGGCGGACCCGGCGTTAGCCGGGCTGATGAGAGGGCCCCTGGGGATGCAGTGAGGCCGAAGGAGGGTAGCCCTAGACCCCGGAGCCGGACCTTTAAGCGGGGTCGCCCGGGCCTGGCCTCCGTGACTCGCGGCGCTCTGCCAGCATTCCGGAGCGGGACGTGAGACGGGCTACGGACCAGTTGCGGCTCTCGGGCGGCCCCCTCTTTGCTTGAAGAGGTGGTGGGATGCGAGCTGCTTAGGAGGCCTGCCTGATCAGAGCCGGGGTGGCTGTGGAGATTGGCCGCATGGACCCAACTGTGTTCCCCATCTAGCGCGGCAGAGTCGGGGCAGGCCGGCCCGTCTCCGCGGGACTGCCCCGAGGGACGACGGTGACGAGCCCTGGTGCGACACCTTGGTTTGCCACTGTGGAGCGGTGCGGGTGCCCCGCAGGACCGAGGGGAGGTGCCCGCGGCCTGGAATCAACAAAGCTTTGGAGCTTCTGGGCCCATAAGGTAGGCCCGCGGCGCAGGACCACTCGTCGCCCCCCGGGAGAGCGCAGGTCTTGGGAGATATGTTGACAGTGGCATTGGACGGTGCAGCAAGTTTACCGGGCAAAAGAGGTGGCCTCCCGCCCCTGGGACACAGACTTGAGCCTGGATCGCCCTTCCCCAGAGGATTTGGCCTAGATTAAGTTGGTTCTACGACAGGGTCCCCTGCACCTTTACCCAGGATGGGGACACTGCAGTGCCTCCCCCCCCCCACACTGTGCAATATGAGCCCGTGCCCGGGGGACTTCTGCGAAGGCGATTGTGCTGGGGCCCACACATACCTACACAGCCAGTGTGATCGCCCTGAAGATATTGCAACGGATGAGTCGGCGGAGAACTAAGGCCTGGAGGTCCAGCGGGTGAGATCCCCTTAAGGGGGCTGCCTTGCGGTCCGTCCCTGGGCTGCAGAAACGCCATGCTAGGCTCAGTGCGGCTTGAAGAGGTGGCGGGATGCGAGCCGCTTAGGAGGCCTGCCAGATCGGAGTTGGGGTGGCTGTGGAGATTGGCAGCATGGACCCAACGGTGTTCCCCATCTAGCGCAGCAGGGTCGGGGCAGGCCGGCCCGTCTCCACGGGACTGCCCCGAGGGACGACGGTGATGAGCCATGGTGCGACACCTTGGTTTGCCACTGTGGAGCGGTGCGGGTGCCCCACAGGACCGAGGGGAGGTGCCCGCGGCTCGCGGCCTGGAATCAACAAAGCTTTGGAGCTCCTGGCCCCATAAGGTAGGCCCGCGGCGCAGGACCACTTGTCGCCCCCCGGGAGAGCGCAGGTCTTGGGAGATATGTTGGCAGTGGCATTGGACGGTGCAGCAAGTTTACCGGGCAAAAGAGGTGGCCTCCCGCCCCTGGGACACAGACTTGAGCCTGGATCGCCCGGCCCCAGAGGATTTGGCCTAGATTAAGTTGGTTCTACGACAGGGTCCCCCGCACCTTTACCTGGGATGGGGACAATGGAGTGCCTCCCCCCCCACTGTGCAATATGAGCCCGTGCCCGGGGGACTTCTGCGAAGGCGATTGTGCTGGGGCCCACACTTACCTACACAGCCAGTGTGATCACCCTGAAGATATTGCAACGGATGAGTCGGCGGAGAACTAAGGCCTGGAGGTCCAGCGGGTGAGATCCCCTTAGGGGGTCCGCCTTGCGGTCCGTCCCTGGGCTGCAGAAACGCCGTGCTAGGCTCGGTGCGGCTTGTGGCCTGGATCGGACTGTGTCCGTGAGGCCCGGCCTGCGGTGATCCGCCCCGGGGAGGGGAGCAATCCCAAGAGCCCCCCCCTTTGACCTCCCCTCTCTTCAAAGAGACGCTTGGGCAGACAGGTGGTGTGGCGTGGCGGGGCTGCGGCCCTCTGATCTTAACAACATGACAAAGGACAAGACCTCGGGCCCAACCTCTAAACAAAGCACACTTTACCAGTATACCACTGCCCTCACCGGGGCCAGCGGCACTGATGGCAGGAGTCCTGCTCTGGACAACGCCGCCCTGCTCGCCTCCATAACGCAATCCCGCGACATGATAGATGCCAAGATTAGTGCAGTGGGCTCCCAGGTTTCCTTTCTCCGTCAAGACCTCAGGAAGGCTGTAGACCGCATCACTGAGGCGGAGACCAGGGTGTCATCGGTGGAAGATACGGTCGCAACTCTACAGCAAAAGGTCAATAAGCTCACAGTCATGACCCAGGAACTTGCCTCACGGGTGGAAGATGCGGGGGACGAGCAAGATGAAACAGCTTACGCTTTATTGGATTCCTGGAGGGATGCGAAGGCGCCTCAGCGGAGGGTTTTTTGACACAGTGGTTGGGGTCTCTCCTGCCGGAGGGCTCCCTTTCTTCATGTTTTGTAGTGGAACGAGCCCACAGAGCACTTATAAGGAAACCCCGCCCAGGGGAGCGGCCCGCCCTATCATAGCTAAACTGTTGAACTATATGGATCGGGACATTATCCTTCAATATGCCAGGAGCCACAGAGATAAACTGATGCATGACTCACAACATCATTATTTTCCCCGATTGCACGCGGCTTGTTCAGCAGCAGCGTCAATCATTCGCCACGGCCAAACGCAGACTCCGAGAGCTAAACATTCAATATATGCTTCTGTACACGCTCGGATGCACGTAATCTATAAGAATAAATCTTAATTTTTTTACACCCTGGAGGCTATCTTCACATGGGCCGATGAAACTGTGCATATCAGGCCTCCTACTCTGCCTCCACTAGAATCAGACTCTTCCCAAGGCACCAGAAGGAATTGGCCGAAGAAGTCTACCTCCAAACGACAGCACAGGTCCAGATGCAGCTGGCGCTCTCAGGCACAGGGTGATGACTCCTGAATATAATGAACATCCACAGTGAATTTAGCTGTGTACCCCCAAGTGGCCCACGCATAGACTCAGATCGATTGGCCCGCCCTTGGAATAACACTGGCTTGGCGGACGTTAACAGGAGCTACCTGCACGCCCTGAGACATTATGGTTGAGGGTATTGGGACGTTGGGGAACCATTGGCGGGAGACTACCAGAGCCCCCCGTTGGACCCCAGGGTTCATTCTGACCGCGACAGATACTTCATGTTGTCTGAGGTATTGGGGTGAGTTTTGCAATGTGTAGTTCAGTTGGGGCACAGGCATAACAACACCGTAAACCCTACACATACACCCCATGAATGGCGACCCCTCTGAGGGATAGATGGCTACACATACCGCTAATACAGAGCCCGGTGGGCTCAATATCATAACGTGGAATGTCCACGGGGTAGTAGACAAAATCAAGCGGGGAGCAGTTCTAAAACAAGCGAAAAGACTGGACGTGGACATACTTCTTATGCAGGAAACCCATATGCTAGGGACCAAGGCACCCTGCCTAGCCCGTTATGGATTTAATCAGGTTTTCTACTCCGGATTTGTCCAGGGGTCACACGGTACAGCGATCCTAATACACCGGAGGGTCTCAAACAGCGTCTCCAAAATATGGTCTGAACCGGGGTGGAGGGGGAGGTTCTTCTTCATCACGTGCACAATTCATGGGGAATCCCTGACACATAGCAGTCTTTATGCCCCTCCTCCGCTCAGGCAAACTCTGGTAGACAAAACCATACAATTATGGGGGGAGCTCCCGGACCGCCCAACAGTGATAGGGGGCGACTGGAATGACATAATGGCACCCATTAACCGGTGGCGGGCGGGGGGCCCAGGACGCAGCACAGGGAACACTAGACTACACGGTTTGGTCTTTACTCTGGGGTGGTCGGATGCATGGCGCGCCTATCATCCGGCGGAGCTGGGCTTCACTTATCTCGCAGCAGTACCACGATCTCTCTCGAGAATTGACTATCTTTTCCTACCAAGGGCATATGTCCATAGTTTCACAGGAGTTTCCTTCATTCCTAGGGGGCTATCAGATCACTCCCCAGTAACATTAAAACTACACATAGGAACACGCACATCCCCCTTCAGATGGCGTATGTCACCCTGGCACCTGCGTGACCCGTCCTACCACGCCACCATCAGACAAACAATTTTTGACTACTTAGAATCCAACTCGGACACGGCCCTCTCTCGTATGATACTATGGGAGGCTCTTAAACCCACGATACGAGGGGTAGATATTAGCCATGGAGCTGGGGAGAAACGTCGCCGTCAGGCACAGGTGGTGGATCTTGAGGCACGCCAACGTGCTCTAGAGACTTAAGTAAGAGAGGGCACAAGAACCAATGCCACACGTGATCTCCTCCTCACACAACTGCAACTACACCAGCTGCTTACAAACAAAGCTAAACACATCTGGCAGGCGACTCAATCCAGAATATACCAGTGGGGTGATAAATCCAGCAAAATGCTACATCGTCTCTGTCAGGCGGCGCTGTCACCCATCCCAGTACTGGCGTTGCGTAACACAGAGGGGACTCTATGCACCACACCCACTGCAGTCGCTCAAGTGTTCGCATCATATTACTCCACACTTTATACAAAACAGGAAACCATAACTCGAGACCAAATTGAGGAATTCCTCAGCGATATACCACCGAAATCGCTACCGGGTCACATTCGCGAGCAACAGGACGAACCAATTACAGTTGAAGAACTCAATAAAACACTGACGGGCTTACGACCTGGCAAAGCACAGGGCCCCAACGGGTTCCCAAGTGAATTCTTACTATCTCAAATGACCCTCTCGGGCCTGCACCTCCTTGCGGTACTCCATGAAGCCCTAGAGCAATACATCCTTCCCCCAGATTGGCGTCATGCGAAATTGTGGTGTTCCTCAAGCCGGGCCGCCTGCCTGAGAAACCCTCCTCATATTGCCCTATCTCTCTTCTGAATTTTGAGCCGAAGCTCCTAGGTAAGGTCCTTGCAGACCATCTCTACACACACATCCATGAGCTCGTCCATCTGGACCAGGCGGGTTTCATCCCACACAGATCTACACGACACAACATCAGACGAGTGCATAACGCTATTGCGAAGGCCTCGGATCTTGGACACCTGGCGGCCCTCCTACTTGCTGACATTGACAAGGCCTTCGACTCCCTCAGTTGGGATTATTTATTTCTCATCTAGCGAGCACTCAATTTCGGCCCGCTTTTTCTCTCATACGTCCGTCTGTTATACACAGGTCTCTCGGCTTCAGTGCGGGTGGCGGGGACACACTCGGAGCGATTCAACATCCATCGGGGCACAAGACAGAGGTGCCCGCTTTCCCCATTACTATTTGCTTTAGCGATCGAGCCCCTGGTGACATGGATGAGGCGGGACCCCTAGTGCGGGGATACGACTGGTCTGTAGAAACATTAGACATGCAGACGATGTCCTGTTCTTTCTTACAGATCCCAGGTTTTCTGGCCCGCGAATTATACAAATCTTACGAGTATTCGGGAAAACTACTGGGCTTAAAACTAATCCAGAGAAGTCGGTGTTGTTTCCGGTCTGTGGAGATCATGGGAGGGGCTCATGGTCGACGCAACTAATGCATGCTACGGAAGGGTTCCAGTATCTAGGGGTGTTCTCCGTGCCCAATTGTCTCATGGTCACATAATATTTCTCCGATATTGCCACGCCTCAGAGAGGAGATCAAAGCGTGGTCACCTCTGCCTTTATCCTTATATGGGCGGTCGTCCATCTTGAAGATGGTCTCCCTTCCGCGAATATTGTACCAACTTCAAAACTTCCTGTATGACATTCCACCTTCGTGGTTCCGGCAAGTTAATACTCTCCTAAACCAGTTTCTGTGGGGAGGAGGTGCAATTAGGGTGGCCCTCCGGACATGTACAAAGTCCACTTATTGCGGAGGGATCGCTGTGGCCGACATTTACGCATACTACTCCACTTCTCGCTTACTCAATATTAACGATTGGTGGTATAGTGCGCAGACGGACCAGGCTTTCACAGTCGAAAGGTGAGCAATGAACCCTCAAACCTTACTTGTCCTCCTATATTCTCAGTCGAACCTAAATTATTTGCCACCGGCGTGTAAAGTGGTCATATCATTATGGCGGGGTTCAGTTAAGAGGATGGGCTGGAAAGGGCGACTGACGCAGACAACTCCACTCTGGCACGGTACCTACCTCTGCCAGGTTGCGACACTACCCAGCTTTAGGGCTTGGGACAATATCGGGATCTCAACACTGGGTGACATAATGCACGGGACGGTACTCAAGTCCTTCCAACAACTGCAAACAGAATACCAACTACACCGTAGTCAATTTTACAGATACCTCCAACTCAGGCATGCAATGACACCATACACCCGTTCCCTGAATGACCTACCGGACTTCCACCCACTGGAAGGGCGCTTGTTGATGGGAGACCCTGGCTCTCACAAGATTCGACAGATTTACCAGACACTAATTACTCATAACTGCACCACATTAGATACATTGCGCACGACCTGGGAAGGGGATATTCCTGACCTCACTGACGACGATTGGACTGAGGCCCTAGCAAGTCCCCGTGGAGCCGCTATCGCTACTCGGTATTGCCTTATCCAATTCAAGTACATGCACAGAGCATACTACATGAGGTCCCGGCTCTGGCGAATGGGCGTGATCTCGTCCCCATCTGCCTCCGATGCGGGGACAAGGCGGCAACTTTTCTACATACGGTGTAGAACTGTAGGGCGCTCCAGCCCTTCTGCCGAAAGGTGGCTTCGTGCTTAGAACAGGTCTTATCATGGCAACTTGCCCTTGACCCCAAATGATTTTTACGACATAGCACTAACGGGATCGGGGGTAACTGGTATAAGCAACATCTTCTTTTCCTAGGAGTAACGCTAGCTAAGCAGGACATAGCTCAGCACTGGAAAGGGACCTCGCCACAGCCTAGGGGGGTGGAAAAGTGCCAACGATAGATGCATGGGGATGGAGATAGCAGTGTACAAGGCACGAGGTTGCCCACAGAAACATTACAAGATCTGGTTTCGCTGGGCCACATACAGAGGCATAGAACTGCCCCCCACACAACCTCCGGAATCCTTCATTACATAAACCACCCATGCACGTAGGAGGTGGATTCTTCCTGGGTTAGCGCACATGATTTCTCAGGAAATTTGACAGTGACTATTCATGGGTCGGGATGGGGTATATCACCTGTGCCAAAGTTGGTTTTCATGGTTCGATTATTTTTCTGGCTTTGTTTATACTTTTGCAACATGTATGTAATTGGGCCTCATGAGGCAAGACGTACCGGCAAAAATACCAATAAAATGTGTTTAGAAAAACAAGATGTGATGCCTTAGCCCAAATTGATAATTATGGGGAAGAAGGTGAAGCCCTCAGCTCTCAACTCTTCCCCAGACCCCCTCCCTTTACCAGTGGGAAGTGACAAGTTACTCTAGTAGACACCCCAATGGTAAGATGGAAGGACCCCTTGAGGATGAGTTGGACCTACTTTCCCTGGAGGAGAAAAAGCTTGAACTTGAGGAGAGGAGACTAGCCCTAGAGGAAAGAAGGCTTAAGTTGAGCCTTAGGCTCAAAGATGGTGGTGGTATTTAAGTAAAGAGAAGGAGGAATCCTTTGACCGTAAAACCCCCAAAGTGATTGTCCCCAGGTTTAGTGATGGTGATGACATTGATAAGGGGTTTGTAGGCTTTGAGTGGGCCTGCAAAATGAGGAGCATATCACACCAGCACTGGGGCTCTCTATTGTGGGAGTTATTCTTAGTGAAGAGCAGAGATAGGCCTTGACCCTAAATGAGGTAGTGGCTGAGTCCTACAAGCATAGGAAGGAGACACTCATAGAAGGGTTTGGACTCACCACAGAAGAGTATATGCTGAAGTTTAGGGATGCCCATAAAGGTTAAAATGGGTGGACTTTGTGGACTCCTCAGTTAAAGCAGTGGAAGGCTGAATAAAAGGTAATGAGGTGGACACTTATTATGGGCTGTATGATTTGATTAAGAAAGAGCACATTTTAACAAACTATTCCTCAGGCATATTACACCAGCATCTGGTAGATTCAGAGCTTTAGAGAACTCGACAAGAAGGCTAATGGGTGGGTAAGGACAACAGCACCCAAGAAGACCCAGGGTGGTGACTCCAGAAAGGGGGAGGTTAGACCCACAAAAGCAAAGGAGGGAGGTGGTAAGCCCACCAAAGAAACTCCCTCAGGACCCCATAACCCTAAAGAGTAGGAGGCTAGAACCCACGCCAACTCTGGCAAGCAGAGTCAGGGAGACCCAGGGCGAACAAAACTCTTGGCTTTGACTGCCAACAGGCAGAGCATTACAGAGGGAATCCAGCCTGACCAAAAAGGTGGTTAGCACTGGGCTGTCCAGTGTAGCCATAGTGAAGGATACCTCAGATGAGGAGGTCATCTTAGCTTTTAACTGGGAGAAGGGTCCAGATGGTACGCTGGTGATCCCTTAGGGGGCAGTAGGCACTTTCAGTCCATTCAGGTGAATGGGATCCCTACCACTGGCCTCAGAGACACAGGTGCCAGTCATACCATTGTGGTTGATAGCTTGGTATCCCCCAGATCAGTATGTGCCAGGGGGGACAAGAAGAGTAAGGGTACTCCCAGGGGAGGTCACAGTAAGACTTGTTGCCTTAGTGCCCCTAGAAAGGTAGGGGATCCTTAGCTGGCATAGGGTGGTAGTCAGTCCTGATCTCCCCCTAGTTTGTATCCTAATCAATGAACTCCCAGAGGTTGTTCTGATCTCAGAAGGAGCGGTCGCCCAGGACGCTGTCCAACCCAAAGATCCTGAGGCTCCTGTCCCTAAAATTAGGAGACTTAGGTGCAGTAAGGAAAAAGGAGTAAGAAAAGAAAAGGGAAGCCATTCTTAACTAGAGATCCAGCAAGCCAAGGGCATTCTACCCCAGTAAGGGAGAACTCCAAAGTTGGCACTGGTAAGGCCTCTCCTGACCCTAAAGAAGTCCTGAAAAGTCAGGCAGCTGGTCAGAATCAGGGTGTCACCCCTGAGCTGGCAGAAGGGGGGGGGTGGAAGAAGGGTGTCTGCCATAGGAAAGTGGTAGCCCCCTACTCTAAACAGCAAGGGGGGTTCCAAGAATCCACAGTTGCCACTAAGGTAGCTCCTTCACCTGGAGTGGAGAGGTCAGGGTGTGGTTTTGGATACTGGCAGTTGTCAGTAGCCTCTTCTGGGTGCTGGCCTTCATGGCAGCACTGTACTTGGCATAGGAGGCAGACCCCACGACCAAAAGATATGTTATGTGCCCAGGTTAGGCCCAAGTAACGGAGCTACACATTCTGTTTACATTGTCCTAATTTTGTCCAATAACATTTCTACTGTGACCTTTTGCACATATTTGCTTGCACAACAATGTTGGATTAGTTTCTCTGAAACTACTTTCTTTACACAGCTAGCTTTCGCATAACATTATCACGATGTCTTGAACACCATGTACAAGGCCTCTTGACGCACTACGTACAAATGTCGTTCTATCTTCATCCACGGGGCGACAGGGCTATCTACATATCTTTAACGTTGCTAATCGATACGCGCATCACAAGGATGCTTTCTATTATAAATAATGACCACCCCAAAAAATTAGCAGAGGAGGCACTTCAGCTGACACCGAGGGTCCCTGCTGAGACTTCACCACGCAGTGGTCTGACATCTCCATGAGGGGTGACGAGTTTGTGACCAAGTCGGGGTCCTACATTCTCTCCTGCCAGGTAATGGGGTTGGATCATTCCTTGGGGGGATTCTTGGCTTTACACCGACACACACTCTAGGTACACGCAGAGTAGGGTTCGCATAGTAGGAGTACGCCTGAGTACTACCTTGTATCATATGGCTGCATATATACACTGTTTTAGCACCATGGTAGAACTGTATCTACTATTTACTCTTTTGGTGCTTGTAATCACTTTCATCTGCCTCTGTCTACTGATTATCGCAGCACATGTATTCTATACAAGAATAACGTTGGTTCAATAAATATATTGAAAAAGTCCCACTGTGTATTCTCTGTATTTTTCTCTGAGCACAAGTAAGAACAATTGACTGAGCAAAAGGTCCTGATCTGTGACCACGATCCCTGAGGGGTCAGGGTTGTCATGTTCAGTGGTTGCCGGAAACCATTCGCTCCTTGATAGGGTTAGGGGGGCTTATGGTGGCACTGTGAGCTAGCTGGTCTTTAGGCCAACATATCCTGCGGGGGTGCCCGAAATCAGTCTAGGCGCCTCACCCAAAGTTTATATTGTCCAACAAACGTGCAGGTCCTACAGATTAGTGGGAACTACATGACAGTAAGTTGGGCCCCCTGACCCTGCTGGTCATGGTGGGGTTGCTCAAGGGATGGGTAACATCGGTGGGTAAGCTAGGTGTTGTCCAAGCAAAGATAGGGTTAGAAGAGGTGGGCACCTCACTACTCAAGGGAAAAGCGGAGGAAGAAAAAGATACAGCTGTAGTTAAAGTTCAGTTTAAAATGGGTCCTGTTACTGTTGAGATGGGTCAACTGCCCAGAGGGAGTGACCTTGACAGGAGGATGTGAGGCTCAGTAGGCCCTACAATAGTACAGCCAGTTTTCTTTACAATCTTCTTCCCTGACAAGCCAGGAAGATTCTCCAAGGGTTGGGCTCAGTCTCCTGGGCGTGTTGGCTGGGGGGAGGGAGGGGGTCTTTGCTCTTTGAAAATGCCCCCCCCCCCCCATTTTGTGCCCCCATTTGGACTTTTAGATGCTGGTTTTCAACTCCGACAGTGCACTGAAGCCTGCTAACCAGGCTCCAGTGCCAGTGCTCTCTACCTAAAACTGTTATGTGTGAATTGGCAATCCCAATTGACAAGGACTTTACCTCCTCATAAGTTCCTAGTATGTAGTACCAGAGGTGCCAAGGTCATGGGTGGTAAAGGGGTCCCCAGGCCTGCAGCACGGTTTTGTGCCACCCTGAGTGACCCAAGTAAACTACTCACAACAGGCCTGCCACTTCAGACTGCAGGAGCAGTGCAAACTGCTTGAACTCGACTGTGCCCTCACCATGTGTGGCACAGTCAATACACTATTTTTAATATAAGTCGGGCAGCCCCAAGTAAGGCCTCCTGAGCCCAGGAGGCAGGGTGAATTATATTAGAGGTAAGCATATATAAGTGCAAGCCTATATGTCCCTATTGTGTCGTTCCCCATTGAAAACTACTATAAGTGTTAGCGGTCTATAGGATAACATTGGCTGCCACCCAGGCATTCTCGAAGTTGGCAGCTCCACTATGGTGTTACCAAAATATGTCATGTATGGTATCAAACAACATGTATTCTCACCCCTGGCACAAATCTCATGTCTTGGGTGGTGTGGCATGCACCCAGGAGGCTACCTTAGTGGTTGCCCACCTGGTTGCCCCAGCTTCTCTGTGCTCAGGCTGGCAAACCCGTGCTTCCCACATTTGCTGTTGCCAAGACAGGATTCTGACCTCCTGCCAGGCAGCGTTATCACTCCCAGGAGTCAGGAACAAAAACTTGGGCAGGAAGGAGGTCACACTCCCTCTTCCCAAGCCGCTAGTGAGGTGGCACATCAAGGCGGTGAGCTTCAAAGCCTGCATCGCCTCTGATATGCATCAGGGCAGACTCCCAGTGGAGGAAGCAGCCCTCCACCTGCTCCAGGGACATTTGCACCCAGACAGGCGGGAAATTAGTTATTCAAGATGTGTACACCCCCAGAAGGCTAGCCACACCTCCAGGGTGAGCAGCCTGGTCTGTACACTAAAAGTTAGATTTCTGCCATCTTTAAGAGTGACAGAATAGAGGGTTCTGGGTAGAAAAGGTGTCCCACACTCCCAGATGTGGTCATATTAGGGGCAGACTAACTGTAGGGAATAGCTGCCCATTTGCTACTAGCTCCCACACCCCTAAATCTAGGATTTAACGGACTGCCCTGACACCAGAACCTCAGTTCTGAACAACCTGCATCAAAGAGGACAGAAGATGAGACCTGCACCAGCGACAACAAGACTTGCACAAAGCATAAGAGGAATACCCTGCACCTGTGGCAACGCTCTTGGAACTGCCTGATCGAGACTCGTCCTAGGTTATCTCTCAGGTCTCTCAGACAAAGGGGCCCCTGTAGAAGCTTGAAGCACCCTCAAACTCCCCAGGACTAGTGGCACTAGTCCCCTGCAAACTGCATGTAAAACGACTCTCCTCATCTGAAGAACCCCTGGCCATTGGGCCCTCCGAGGGATTGCTCAAGCCTAGATGGTCTAGTGCATTGTGGGAACTGTAGTCCTGCCTGCCACGAAGCGGAGTACCATGCGAAATTTGTAAAAACATTTCGCTGATATAACTAGACCCATGAGATTACTTCTTAATAAAGGAGAAAAATATGTTTGGTATGAAGAGTGTAAAAGATCGTTTATTGCCATCAAAGAGTGCATTGTCAAAGCTCCTATCTTAAAGTTATATCATCCAGAGTATAAGACAGTTCTGATCACTGGTTCAAGTGCATATGGACTAGGCACAGTACCTCTCCAACTTCAAGAGTATTAATTTCAGATGAAATATGTTTCTCCCATGAGAAATGTTAAGGCAGACTGCCTTTCACATTGCCAATAACGTCAAAAGAGGATGATTGAGTGGGAGAGCATGACACAAAAGATGACCCCCATTATTTCCTTCTAACATAGCAGACCCTAAAATTGAGGTTTTTGTTTGTCAGGTTTTATTTGGATAAGCCCCTACACCGTTCATTCATAACCATTCTATTTTGCTCAAAAATGTCTCTTATTTTAACTTGTGTTTCAGCATATATCATCATGGTATGTTATGTATACTAGTAATGAATTTGTCATTGTATTATCTTATGCCACAATCATGTTTTATATTTGTTTGTATTCTATGTCTAGCTGCCTCTGTATGTACAGCTGTGACAGGACCTGACTTGTGGGTGTTTTTATATGGTTTTATGGCCTTTATAGGCGGAGTAAAGAGTTGTTGTTTGATTGACACAAACAAAATGGATGGTGGCCCAGGTAGGGTTGTTGCTTGAAGGAGAAATCAGTGAGGATGAGTGAAAGGGTGTCCTAGATGTCAATGATGGATTGAAAAGAGTAAAAGGCAATTTAACAAGGGTTTGGAAAAAGAAATGGACAAGTGATTAACTGCTTGGTAAGTAAAAGTTGATATGGCCAGAGTTGTCGGTGGTTAATAATGTTATATACAGAGGTGAGAGGTTTGTGGTCCCAGAGTTTGTTCGGTAAAGGCTTAAGGAGTAATTGTAATAAGGGCATGGACGTATGTCAGCTATGAAGCTCAAAGCATGTAAGGATGTTTGGTGGCCAGGTATGGAAGGGACAAAGAGAGGTATGTGAGGAATAGTGACAGTTGTGTGAACAGTGATAAGTCTTGTGTGGTCAGAGAATCACTATAGTACTGATTATGTATCCTGATGGAACATAGAAGAAACTGGGCATGGACATTTGTGGATTACTTCTCTAAATGGCCAGAAGTTCGCATAGTAGGTGAGGTGAAAGCAGAGTTACTGATTGTTTTTTGTAGGGATGTGCTCGCATGGGAAGGTATTCCACAGGAGACATGTCACGGATAATGGTCCATAGTTTGTTTCAGAAAAAATGTCTGATTTCTTCACATTTCATAAAATACAACACCATAGAATTGCGCAGTACCATCCCAGAGAGAATGGAAAATTTAACAGAGTATTAGGAGACTGCTTGCAATTGGGGCCACAAAGGCCACAAAAAATGGTTTGAATTGGAAAGAAGAGTTAAGAGGAATGTTGTGGAATTATAGGTCCACACCACATTTAGTTATGGGTAAATCACCTTTTATGCTCCTCAGAGGAAGGAAACCTGCAGCAAAAGCCAGTCGTGCTTGGATGAAAAGTGGAGATGGTAATGGATATGATGCGAGCGTAGTGGTTAGAAGAGTGAAAGAAAGGCAGATAAGTTACAGTCACAGACACAATAGTAGGTTGAAGAGAAGTGTGCACTGGTTTAAGGAAGGAGATTGTGTATGTGTCAAGTTGGGTGTATCGGTGAGAAAAGGTGAATCTAAATTTTCAAGTGTTAAGAAGATAAGAAAGGCGTTTGGTAACACTGTGATGTTGGAAGGCAGTGAAAAGTAAAATTTGAGTAAATTGGTTCCTTATTTTGCTGAAATAATGCACTATAAGAATAACGAGTGAAAACAGTCCTATATGTAAGGAAGGCGGTAGGGTATATCCTGACAGAACAAGAGTAAGCCCTACATGGTTTAAGGATTATGTTAAGTAAAATGTATATATATGTATATTTATGTAGTATTGATTAAGCATATTTATTTCTTTTAATTTTGAAAGGGTGAGATGTGTCATATTCTTTACGTAGTTCAACTTGCTTTGATACTAGAATGTTTAAAGGGAGAATTCTAGGAGGAAGTGTAGAGGGTGTGCTGGGAGATAGCAGTTGGAAGGTTGCACTGTGGGGTCCTGTTATGCTTTACTACTTGTTCCTGATTTAACAGACTATTCTACACTATCACCTTTGTAGTGGCTTCTTCAGTGTCCATTGCTATCTCCCATTTGTTTCCTCCTTCCCTTTCCTGTCCCTCTCACCTGTTGTTAAAATCATTGCATTTGTAAAGACATCAATTTAGATTTCTAGATTCTTTCTTCCTTGACTGTACCTCTGTGCAATGGTCAGTGACTGTAACCAAATTAGCCAAGCCTTTAGTTTGCAATGCAATACAGATAATACACAATTACTCCATTACCTTTGGCAATTTGTAAAGACATCAATTTAGATGTCTAGATTCTTTCTTCCTTGACTGTACCTCTGTGCAATGGTCAGTGACTGTAACCAAATCAGCCAAGCCTTTAGTTTGCAATGCAATACAGATAATACACAATTACTCCATTACCTTTGGCAATAATTCCTGAACAAAAGCAGCACCTACAGCTTCTTGAGCAGATTCTGCAGGCCGAACAAAGCCTGAATATCTTTCCAAAACATCTTTTAAGCTGTCTAGGTCACCAGCAAGGGGGCGGGGGGGCTCCCTTTTTATTGCATTTATACTTTGAAATGTAGTCCAGTCAGTCTTAACTGGACACACTTCCATCACTTAATTTAACAATCCATGCTTTAGTAGCTGCCAAACCAACATCATCATGCAAAAAGAACAATTGATGAACAGAATGCCTAACAATGTCAAACATTCACCCCAGTACAGAGATCTGGGCCTAAATCCATCGTTTTTTGCTCCCCATGCCATTCCAGTTTAAACCCAGTCATATGCAAATCAGTCTTGACCCAGCTCCCCATGGGACTAGTCCAGCCCGAACTGCCAGGCCAGGAGTCAAGCTAGCCTGGCTGATGAGAGCGAATACCCTCAAAATGGTCCCAGGATGCTTGTTTCCGGTCCAGTGAGGACCCAGCTTGGCAGTTCGGGCTGGACTGTTCCCATAGGGAGCAGGGTCAAGACTGATTTGCATATGGCTGGGTCCAAACTGCGGTGGCATAGTGAGGAAAAGAATGATGGATTTAACCCAGATCTCTTGACTGGGGGGTGAATGTTTGATTTACTCAGCATTCGGTCCATCATTTGTTGCTGTAGCATCATCAACACATGCATGTCACAGTCAAGTTTCCTTTTCCACCAGTCGATCTCTCACCTCACTCGGCACCACTACACTCAGGTACTGATTCACATGCATCCAATAGGATTTATAACATTCAAACACGATCCATAACTCTTCTTGGAATCTTAAGGGGTTTTCGCAGTTATTAAGAAACTATTTCTAAATCTTAACCAAATCGGCAGGGAACCATGGGACATAGATGGTCATTCTTCCTCTTGAACCTCGATATTCTCTAATGGGGAAGGAGGGCTTCTGGGGATTCTTCAATGGAGGATGGTGTGTCAGGTACCTAATGGTCAATTTGTAGTAATTCTCTAGCTAGACTATCCTCTGTAAATGTCAGCCTGCAGGTCCATTCTGTTCATAGAGCAAACACAGGGACTAGATCAACAATGTGAGGTCGTCTAGTCAGCCTCTTGTCATGTGTGCCACATGCCATGCTCCAAAGCTTTGCCACCAGTCGCGCTGCTAGTTATCGGTCTTGCTGCACCCCCTGCACCTGCATGCGTGTCGTCTCCTTGTGTTCTTGGTGCCAGTTGAGCATCCCACGCTGTCCTATCCTGGGTGCATCAACTGGAACACACCCAGCTTCATGCATCGGCATGGGAACATTTAAAACATCTAATACATCCTCGTTGTTTCATTATTCAGGTCCAGATTTGTCAGTAGAAATTTGAATACATAAATAAGGCAGAGGCAGAGCAGGAGGGGTATGAACCCTAACTTAGGGGCTCCTTACGATGGCGGCCGGAAAACCACCCCGACCGCCATGGTAGCAGAAACCAACCATCCGCTGGTACCGCGGCAAAACTGGTGGTCCGATTAGGATCAACCGCCAAAATTTCCCGACCGTGGCGGAACGACGCCACAAAAGAACGCCAGTAGCGGGCGGAGCAGCTGAAAATCCGTCCGCGGCAGTCTGATTCGCTGCGGAAACACACGAAACCGCCGCCAGCCCAGCGGAGTGACCGCACGTAAAATTAGGATTCCCTCGATGTGACAGCGGGACATTCCGCTGTTTCCCACCGCCGCGAACGCAAACAGTGATGAATGGCAGAGCCGGCGGAAGGACTGTTGCATAGCCACTGCTGCGGACGCTCCGTGACAAATATGGAGGTCAGCAAAAAAACACACAACAAGGCCACCAAGTGCACACATCAAACTAGCTCCGCCCCCAAAAACACCTAACACACTACAATAACACATCCCCATGGCAACTTCAAAAATACAAATCCCAGGACAACCCACACAACACACCTGACAGCAATACCCCATTTTGACACACCCACATAGCTGAGTATAAAACCAGCCCCTTCCCTGACCACAATCCTTTGCATCACTCCAACCCTGAAGGAAGCAAACCCTGCAGCACATCGGATAGGCAAAACACCACACATCTCACAAGCACAACAACACACATACACACCCCCACACCACCCCCACCACCCTCACAACTTCACCTCAAAACATTTGCACAGCACACACCATGGCACAAAAGAAAATGCCCAAATTCACAGACAGTGAGTGGTCAGTCATGGTAGATGAGATAATCAGAGTAGAACCACAATTGTTTGGTACCCTGGTCCAACAGACACCATTAGCCACCAGAGCACAAATGTGGACAAGGATAGTCAGCAAGGTCAATGCAGTAGGGACCATCCCACGCTCCAAGAAGGAGATCGTGAAGCGGTGGCATGACCTCAAGAGCAAGGTGAAACAGAAGAACAACAAGAACCGTCAGCTGGCTCAGATGACTGGCGGTGGCCCTCCCATTCCACCAAGAACATTCACTGCATGGGAGGAGAAGGTGTGTGCCATACTGCATCCAGAGAGTCTCACAGGAATACCCGGGGGAGTGCAGGCTGGTAAGTACAAACAAATGTATACCATTACCCTGCTATGTACTGTCATGCACAACTACAAAGCTACACCTCCTAGGCACAATTTCATTCATCTGCACCACAATAACCAACACAGGTCTCACAGATGTAACATGCACCCCATCTGATTCACCCCAAAGGTAGCCAGCAACATTCCCAGGGCTGCATGTGTCCAGGCAGCCAGCACCACAGCTCCCACCAGGCCCCCTTGTACCACAGCTCAGAAAGATGGAGCATTCCCCCACCCAGCCAGAAGCATGTGGCAGCCATTGCATCTCACCAACCAAACTTACAGGTAGGTAGCCATCTTCCCAGGGTGGGCTGTTTGGGGGTGGGAGGCCTGCACTACAACTCCCACCAGGCACCCCTGTCCCACACCTGAGCAGGATGGAGCAGTCCCCCCACACCCAGAAGCACGTGGCAGCCATTGCATTGTTCACCTTCATCTAACAGGTAGGTAGCCATCTTCCCAGGGAGGGCTGTTTGAGGGTGGGAGGCCTGCACTACAACTCCCACCAGGCACCCCTGTCCCACCCCTGAGCAGGATGGAGCACTCTCCCCACACCCAGAAGCACATAGCAGCCATTGCATTGTTCACCTTCATCTAACAGGTAGGTAGCCATCTTCCCAGGGAGGGCTGTTTGGGGGTGGGAGGCCTGCACTACAACTCCCACCAGGCACCCCTGTCCCACCCCTGAGCAGGATGGAGCACTCCCCCCACACCCAGAAGCACGTGGCAGCCATAGCATTGTTCACCTTCATCTAACAGGTAGGTAGCCATCTTCCCAGGGAGGGCTGTTTGGGGGTGGGAGACCTGCACTACAACTCCCACCAGGCACCCCTGTCCCACCCCTGAGCAGGATGGAGCACTCCCCCCACACCCAGAAGCACGTGGCAGCCATTGCATTGTTCACCTTCATCTAACAGGTAGGTAGCCATCTTCCCAGGGAGGGCTGTTTGGGGGTGGGAGGCCTGCACTACAGCTCCCACCAGGCACCCCTGTCCCACCCCTGAGCAGGATGGAGCACCCCCCCCCACACCCAGAAGCATGTGGCAGCTATTGCATTGTTCACCTTCATCTAACAGGTAGGTAGCCATCTTCCCAGGGAGGGCTGTTTGGAGGCCTGCACTACAATTCCCACCAGGCACCCCTGTCCTACCCCTGAGCAGGATGGAGCACTCCACCCCACCCAGAAGCACGTGGCAACCATTGCATTGTTCACCTTCATCTAACAGGTAGGTAGCCTTCTTCCCAGGGAGGGCAGTTTGGGGGTGGGAGGCCTGCACTACAACTCCCACCAGGCACGCCTGTCCCACCCTTGAGCAGGATGGAGCACTCCCCCACACCCAGAAGCATGTGGCAACCATTGCATTGTTCACCTTCATCTAACAGGTAGGTAGCCTTCTTCCCAGGGAGGGCAGTTTGGGGGTGGGAGGCCTGCACTACAACTCCCACCAGGCACCCCTGTCCCACCCCTGAGCAGGATGGAACACTTAAACACACACCCAGAGATATGTGACAGAAAGTCCACCCCAATGTGACAACAGAACAAGTAAGTAGACAGTGCATGCACCCCACCATTCCCCTCAAAAAGCATGGAGCCATATGACAACACCAGCCCTCACATCCCACCAAAATTGACACAGATACAATATCAGATTACAGTGTGCAGACAGCTAAGCGTATGTAATGGTCACAGAAAGAAAGGTGTGACTCACCAAATCCCATGTTGAAGCAAATCAGGGCACAAACATGCACAGCACTGAATGCCATCTGTAAGTTCCATAGGGGCTGAGCTTGAAGGACCATATGAAAACAAAGCAAGCATGGTCTGTAGAACCAATAAATCAAACCGCACGACATGACAAAGGTATGCATGAGATGACAATGGCTAGTTCATGCGCAGATGTAACGCCTGCCAGGCAGAGTAATCAGCAAAGATGCTTCACATCAAGTCGTATTACCGCCAGTTGTCAGATGACAACATGTCCTCGTAATCACGAAATCTGCACGTGGGGCATGGTATCCATTGACATGTCACACCATGGAAAATTAATGTATGTACCTCCACATCATGTCATGATGCACATTACTGTGCAGAGATACAATGTGAGAACTAGTAAACTGTGTGTTGCATAACCTGTAAATAAGATACATCAAACACCAAGTTTGAGGGGTGCACGTCAATGACCATTTCCCCTCTGTCCCACAGGTGACCAAGAACTGACTGCAGAGGATGACAACACCAACCTGCAGAGCCAGTCTCCACCCCCGGAACATGGACTCTCTGATGATGACTCCCTGGATTTCGAGGATGCGGAGCAAGAAGCCGGCCCATCTGGCATGCCAGGGCGCAACAGGTCCCAGGACCCCACTGTCCCCCCCTCCACCACATCAGCAACAACAACAACTACGCTGACCCCTGCTGGAACGACCTGTGCGGCCTCCACCACCACCACCACCAGTGCTGCCTGCAACACTCTCCCTGCCCCAGAGGATGACCACCCCACCCCACCAACTGAGGAGGGCAGGGAGAGTAGGCGGGTGCGTACAGTAGCGAGGCAACAGGTCCGTGACAGCAGGCCAGGTGGGAGGGCAAGGGGGAGTCTAAGCCAACCGGACACTGGGACTGAAGCCCTGGACAACATCACCAGAGTCCTTGGGGCCTATGAACGGGCCCAGGGACAAACGGGCCAGGCTCTGGAAGATTCCTGTGAGCTCCGGCTGCTGCTGAGGTCCATAGACACCCGCATGGGCCAAATCGTGGACCTCTTGGGCCAGCTAGTGGCGGTTCAGAGGGACAGGCCTACGGCACAAACAACACCTCCACCTCCCTCCGGTGGCCCGCAGGATGACAGTTCCACATCCTCCCCTGCGGCCACGGAGAGGGGGGACTCCTCAGACCCCACTGGCCCTGCAGCAGAGGCCACGCCTGCCAAACGACCAAGGGGCCGTCCAAAGAAATCCAAGTGAGGATCCCGTGGCAAAGCACCTGCCAAACGCCAGTCAAGGAGCCAGCCAGCCATGATGGCACCCCTCTTCACCTTGCCATTTACTTTGTTGACTGTCCTTCCCCACACTTGCATGTTAATGGCATCCGTCTGTTGGACTGGGTCACCACATCAATGTGGTGACTACTCGATTGTCTCATCTTACATCTCTGACAACTCATTGCTTCACTATTCACCTATTTTGTAAATATTCACTCCCCTGTCACATGTCCCCATTGTAAATAAACACTCCTTACACACCTATGTCGTTGTGTCTGCTCCGTGTTTAATCACAGGATGTGCAATGTTCACCATGATTACAATGTACCAGGAGCACGGGTTGTTTGTAGGCAAGGAGAGGCAGATGGGACCTAGGAAAACACAACATAACAATATTCACTAGTCAGGCGGTGGCATCACAGCAATCACACAACACTTGTCATCAAGGTGCTCCAATCTGCCCACATTACAATGAGCAACAGTACCGACATAGACATCCTGTATCTGTGCCAAACTACCCTGTCCCAGAAACATTGGCAGCCAACACTGAGTCAACAACAGGCTGCAGTCACAAAGCTCACATAGACCTTTTCACCAACAACGACATCAGCAGACAATGGCCCCGCTGTACATTGTCACTCACCTTCAAGTGAAGTAGAGGTTGATGAGCTGCTGACGCAGGTCGACACCTTCCTCCTCTCCACTATCCTCGTCACTGGACATGGGTTGGTTTGCAGGCGGGGGCCTCGGCTGCTCATCAGCGCCCAGGAGCGGGGGGATCTCCTTGCGCAAGGCCAGGTTGTGGAGCATGCAGCATGCTACTACAATCTGACATACCTTTTTGGGCGAGTACATCAGTGCACCTCCGGTCTTGTCCAGGCAGCGAAACCGTGACTTCAGGCGACCAAAAGTCCGCTCTACCACACGACGTGTCCTCCCATGGGCATCATTGTAGCGGACTTCACTTGGGGTCCTGGGATTCCGCAGTGGGCTCAGCAACCAAGGACGGTTGGGATATGCAGAATCACCTAGGTGTGAGATACACAGAGCAACTTTGTAATATAACTGTGGCAGAGTACAGCATGTCACACACACAGCACGCTACTTGACTCTGCGTACTCACCCACAATCCATGCACGCTCCAGAAGCAGATTATCCATCAGCTGTGGCACAATGCTGTTACGCATGATGTACGAGTCATGGGCCGAGCCAGGAAATTTGGCACAGACGTGTGAGATGATCATATCTGCCTGGCACACCACCTGCACATTGATGGAATGGAAATGTTTCCTGTTCCTGTAGATGTGCTCTCGTGCCTGTGGTGGAACCAGGCCAACATGTGTGCAGTCAATGGCACCAACAACATTGGGGATGTGCCCAAGGGCATAAAAATCACCCTTCACAGCCGCCAACTCATGCCTCCTGGGGAAATGGATATATCTATCTTGTAGGTCATCATAGCAGACAGGACATCACGTAGCACCATGCTGAACATGGGTTGCGACATCCCACCTGCGCTGGACACGTGTACTGGAATGATCCAGTAGCCAAAAAATGCAAGGCCGCCATCACCTTAGACGTTGGTGTGACAGCAGTCGGATATGTTCTGCGAGGCCGCAGGTGTGGGTCCAACATAGCACATAGGTCTTGTAGGGTGGCTCGATCCAGACAGAATCCCTGTATGACCTCCTCATCCTCCATGTCTGCCAGCACTGTGAAGGGACGATACCCATTTGGTCTCCTCCTAGGTGAGATGAAAGGGGACACATGTCAATGCAATCCACCATGAGATGTGTCCGACATCTTACGTTTTGACTGACACAACGCCAACAATGACTGTCATCACAGTTCAGATTACAGCCCAACTTACAGGTAGGGACACCTTCAGCTACACTAGTCGTACACTTGTCCACTTTTCACACAGCGAGTACCTCCAAAACAAATCTGACTATGTGAATGCCCAAAGGGATATGGCCACATCTTGCATGAGCAGCCCTGAGAGTAGTTCATACAGCATATGTGTGAAACAGCAACACCACTGTCTCCTACCTAGCTGCTGTACCTGCCACACCTACTTGCGAAAGTCGAACAGGGCACACATCAACAACACAATGAGCACAGCCTGTGCGTAAACAACAAGTATGTGCATGAGCCAAGCAAAGTAGACAGTGTAATATGCACATTGTGTAGTCAGACATTCATCACTGTGAGTTGCTCAGCCCTATCACACATTGACATGTGTACCCATTGGTGAGTCCATCACAACACTGTTCTGTGTACATGCCCAGCAATATCACAAGTGACATCTGACGGAGTACATGCCAATGTTTCAATCATATACACCAACATGGCATGTGTAGTCAGCAGTGGGGTAAATGTTACAAGATTGGGCACACATTGGCATTGTGTGCCCAATCTTGTGCCATGATTCATGTGTCTACTGTGCACTGTTGAGAACTGGCCATTGGCCATTCACACAGCATGATGTGTCCATAGGTGCTGTCAAGTTGCTCCGCCACACCAATCACGGTCACTGGCTCCAATGTATGGCAGCCATATCACGGTAGCGCCTACCTGGCCCCTGCGGTGTGTCACCGCTATGCCAAAGCCACACTCGCGGTAGTGATACATATATGTTTATGGTCAAATGCCGGTTGGCATGCTCCGCCACCCCGATCACGGTCACTGGCTCCAATGTATGGCAAATGCAAAAACAACAATTGATGGACAGAATGCAGAACAATGTCATACATTCACCCCAGTACAGAGATCTGGGCCTAAATCCATCGTTTTTTTGCTCACCATGCCATTCCAGTTTGAACCCAGCCATATGCAAATCAGTCTTGACCCTGTGCCTCATGGGAACAGTCCAGCCCGAACTGCCAAGCCAGGTCCTCCCTGGACTGGAAACAAGCATCCTAGGACCGGTTTCGGGTTTCACCCTCTTCAGCCAGGATAGCTTGATTCCAGTGGCATGGAGAGCACGGGACCCACGTCTGGGCATACCCGTCCCACTCGGGGTGACAAATGCAAAAACAACAATTGATGGACAGAATGCAGAACAATGTCATACATTCACCCCAGTACAGAGATCTGGGCCTAAATCCATCGTTTTTTGCTCACCATGCCATTCCAGTTTGAACCCAGCCATATGCAAATCAGTCTTGACCCTGTGCCTCATGGGAACAGTCCAGCCCGAACTGCCAATTCCAGGTCCTCCTGGACTGGAAACAAGCATCCTAGGACCGGTTTCGGGGTTTCACCCTCTTCAGCCAGGATAGCTTGATTCCAGTGGCATGGAGAGCACGGGACCCACGTCTGGGCATACCCGTCCCACTCGGGGTGACAAATGCAAAAACAACAATTGATGGACAGAATGCAGAACAATGTCATACATTCACCCCAGTACAGAGATCTGGGCCTAAATCCATCGTTTTTTGCTCACCATGCCATTCCAGTTTGAACCCAGCCATATGCAAATCAGTCTTGACCCTGTGCCTCATGGGAACAGTCCAGCCCGAACTGCCAAGCCAGGTCCTCCCTGGACTGGAAACAAGCATCCTAGGACCGGTTTCGGGGTTTCACCCCTCTTCAGCCAGGATAGCTTGATTCCAGTGGCATGGAGAGCACGGGACCCACGTCTGGGCATACCCGTCCCACTCGGGGTGACAAATGCAAAAACAACAATTGATGGACAGAATGCAGAACAATGTCATACATTCACCCCAGTACAGAGATCTGGGCCTAAATCCATCGTTTTTTGCTCACCATGCCATTCCAGTTTGAACCCAGCCATATGCAAATCAGTCTTGACCCTGTGCCTCATGGGAACAGTTCAGCCCGAACTGCCAAGCCAGGTCCTCCCTGGACTGGAAACAAGCATCCTAGGACCGGTTTCGGGGTTTCACCCCTCTTCAGCCAGGATAGCTTGATTCCAGTGGCATGGAGAGCACGGGACCCACGTCTGGGCATACCCGTCCCACTCGGGGTGACAAATGCAAAAACAACAATTGATGGACAGAATGCAGAACAATGTCATACATTCACCCCAGTACAGAGATCTGGGCCTAAATCCATCGTTTTTTTGCTCACCATGCCATTCCAGTTTGAACCCAGCCATATGCAAATCAGTCTTGACCCTGTGCCTCATGGGAACAGTCCAGCCCGAACTGCCAAGCCAGGTCCTCCCTGGACTGGAAACAAGCATCCTAGAAACCGGTCCTAGGATGCTTGTTTCCGGTCCAGGGAAGACGTGGCTTGGCGGTTCGGGCTGGACTGTTCCCATGAGGCACAGAGGTCAGACTGATTTGCATATGGCCGTGTCTGAACTGGGGTGGTGGAGTGAGCTAAAGAATGATGATGGATTAAACCCAGATCGGTTGACTGGGGTGAGTGTTTGATTGGCTCAAACGTTCCGTCCATCATCCCCTTTAGTATCGCTTTGGTCGCCCTAAGTTGGCGGGGGTATGCCCAGACGTGGAGTCCCTGCTCACTTTGCCACTGGATTCAAGCAAGCCTGGCTGATGACGGCTGAAATGCCAGAAACCGGTCCTAGGATGCTTGTTTCCGGTCCAGGAAGACGTGGCTTGGCGGTTCGGGCTGGACTGTTCCCATGAGGCACAGGGTCAGACTGATTTGCATATGCCCGTGTCTGAACTGGGGTGGTGGAGTGAGCTAAAGAATGATGATGGATTAAACCCAGATCGGTTGACTGGGGGTGAGTGTTTGATTGGCTCAAGCGTTCCGTCCATCATCCCCTTTTGTATCGCTTTGGTCGCCCTAAGTTGGCGGGGGTATGCCCAGACGTGGGTCCCTTGCTCACTTTGCCACTGGATTCAAGCAAGCCTGGCTGATGACGGCTGAAATGCCAGAAACCGGTCCTAGGATGCTTGTTTCCGGTCCAGGGAAGACGTGGCTTGGCGGTTCGGGCTGGACTGTTCCCATGAGGCACAGGGTCAGACTGATTTGCATATGGCCGTGTCTGAACTGGGGTGGTGGAGTGAGCTAAAGAATGATGATGGATTAAACCCAGATCGGTTGACTGGGGGTGAGTGTTTGATTGGCTCAAACGTTCCGTCCATCATCCCCTTTGTATCGCTTTGGTCGCCCTAAGTTGGCGGGGTATGCCCAGACGTGGGTCCCTTGCTCACTTTGCCACTGGATTCAAGCAAGCCTGGCTGATGACGGCTGAAATGCCAGAAACCGGTCCTAGGATGCTTGTTTCCGGTCCAGGGAAGACGTGGCTTGGCGGTTCGGGCTGGACTGTTCCCATGAAGCACAGGGTCAGACTGATTTGCATATGGCCGTGTCTGAACTGGGGTGGTGGAGTGAGCTAAAGAATGATGATGGATTAAACCCAGATCGGTTGACTGGGGGTGAGTGTTTGATTGGCTCAAACGTTCCGTCCATCATCCCCTTTTGTATCGCTTTGGTCGTCCTAAGTTGGCGGGGGTATGCCCAGACGTGGGTCCCTTGCTCACTTTGCCACTGGATTCAAGCAAGCCTGGCTGATGACGGCTGAAATGCCAGAAACCGGTCCTAGGATGCTTGTTTCCGGTCCAGGGAAGACGTGGCTTGGCGGTTCGGGCTGGACTGTTCCCATGAGGCACAGGGTCAGACTGATTTGCATATGGCCGTGTCTGAACTGGGGTGGTGGAGTGAGCTAAAGAATGATGATGGATTAAACCCAGATCGGTTGACTGGGGGTGAGTGTTTGATTGGCTCAAACGTTCCGTCCATCATCCCCTTTTGTATCGCTTTGGTCGCCCTAAGTTGGCGGGGGTATGCCCAGACGTGGGTCCCTTGCTCACTTTGCCACTGGATTCAAGCAAGCCTGGCTGATGACGGCTGAAATGCCAGAAACCGGTCCTAGGATGCTTGTTTCCGGTCCAGGGAAGACGTGGCTTGGCGGTTTGGACTGTTCCCATGAGGCACAGGGTCAGACTGATTTGCATATGGCCGTGTCTGAACTGGGGTGGTGGAGTGAGCTAAAGAATGATGATGGATTAAACCCAGATCGGTTGACTGGGGGTGAGTGTTTGATTGGCTCAAACGTTCCGTCCATCATCCCCTTTTGTATCGCTTTGGTCGCCCTAAGTTGGCGGGGGTATGCCCAGACGTGGGTCCCTTGCTCACTTTGCCACTGGATTCAAGCAAGCCTGGCTGATGACGGCTGAAATGCCAGAAACCGGTCCTAGGATGCTTGTTTCCGGTCCAGGGAAGACGTGGCTTGGCGGTTCGGGCTGGACTGTTCCCATGAGGCACAGGGTCAGACTGATTTGCATATGGCCGTGTCTGAACTGGGGTGGTGGAGTGAGCTAAAGAATGATGATGGATTAAACCCAGATCGGTTGACTGGGGGTGAGTGTTTGATTGGCTCAAACGTTCCGTCCATCATCCCCTTTTGTATCGCTTTGGTCGCCCTAAGTTGGCGGGGGTATGCCCAGACGTGGGTCCCTTGCTCACTTTGCCACTGGATTCAAGCAAGCCTGGCTGATGACGGCTGAAATGCCAGAAACCGGTCCTAGGATGCTTGTTTCCGGTCCAGGGAAGACGTGGCTTGGTGGTTCGGGCTGGACTGTTCCCATGAGGCACAGGGTCAGACTGATTTGCATATGGCCGTGTCTGAACTGGGGTGGTGGAGTGAGCTAAAGAATGATGATGGATTAAACCCAGATCGGTTGACTGGGGGTGAGTGTTTGATTGGCTCAAACGTTCCGTCCATCATCCCCTTTTGTATCGCTTTGGTCGCCCTAAGTTGGCGGGGGTATGCCCAGACGTGGGTCCCTTGCTCACTTTGCCACTGGATTCAAGCAAGCCTGGCTGATGACGGCTGAAATGCCAGAAACCGGTCCTAGGATGCTTGTTTCCGGTCCAGGGAAGACGTGGCTTGGCGGTTCGGGCTGGACTGTTCCCATGAGGCACAGGGTCAGACTGATTTGCATATGGCCGTGTCTGAACTGGGGTGGTGGAGTGAGCTAAAGAATGATGATGGATTAAACCCAGATCGGTTGACTGGGGGTGAGTGTTTGATTGGCTCAAACGTTCCGTCCATCATCCCCTTTTGTATCGCTTTGGTCGCCCTAAGTTGGCGGGGGTATGCCCAGACGTGGGTCCCTTGCTCACTTTGCCACTGGATTCAAGCAAGCCTGGCTGATGACGGCTGAAATGCCAGAAACCGGTCCTAGGATGCTTGTTTCCGGTCCAGGGAAGACGTGGCTTGGCGGTTCGGGCTGGACTGTTCCCATGAGGCACAGGGTCAGACTGATTTGCATATGGCCGTGTCTGAACTGGGGTGGTGGAGTGAGCTAAAGAATGATGATGGATTAAACCCAGATCGGTTGACTGGGGGTGAGTGTTTGATTGGCTCAAACGTTCCGTCCATCATCCCCTTTTGTATCCAATGTATGGCAGCCATATCGTGGTAGCGCCCGCCTGGCCCCCGCGGTGTGTCACCGCTATGCCAAAGCCACACTCGCGGTAGTGATACATATATGTTTATGGTCAAATGGCAGTTGGCATGCTCCGCCACCCCGATCACGGTCACTGGCTCCAATGTATGGCAGCCATATCGCGGTAGCGCCCGCCTGGCCCCAGCGGTGTGTCACCGCCAATGCCAAAGCCCTTACAGCCAATGGGAACCGCAATCGCCGTAGCCTAATGCAATTTTGAAAATCGCGGTAGGCGTGCTCCGCCACCGCGGGGCCGGTCATTGGATGCAATTGAAAGATGCACGACCGCGGTAGCGACCGCCTGGCCCCTGCGGTGTGTCACCGCCAATGCCAAAGCCCTTACAGCCAATGGGAACCGCAATCGCGGTAGCCAAATGCAATTTTGAAAATCGCGGTAGGCGTGCTCCGCCACCGCGGGGCCGGTCATTGGATGCAATTGAAAGATGCACGACCGCGGTAGCGACCGCCTGGCCCCTGCGGTGTGTCACCGCCAATGCCAAAGCCCTTGCAGCCAATGGGAACCGCAATCGCGGTAGCCTAAAGCAATTTTGAAAATCGCGGTAGGCGTGCTCCGCCACCGCGGAGCCGGTCATTGGATGCATTTGAAAAAAGCAGACCTGGAACACCAATTGCAGCAGCTTCGAACCACTGAAACTACCCCAGGGGACTATATGGGCCTGATTCACTTTACTACTCCTAAAGTGAGAAAAATCCTAACTTTAAGACTTTCGGTATTCACAGAAGGCATTTAGGAGTCCTAAAGTTAGGACTACTAACTACTGTGAATACCGAAATGAGTAAGTTCATTCTGTGAATACCAAAATGAGTAAGTGTATTCTGTGAATACCAAAAAGTACTAACTTTACGTTTTTGAAGTAAGTTAGTTCTGTGAATCAGGCCCTATATGTGTAGGAGAGAGCCTCACATTTCCACTGCTTCCAGACACTGCTGCCTGACACCCCTCACCACCAACTGCTGCTGCTCCTGTCTCCAGACACTGCTGCCTGACACCCCTCACCACCAACTGCTGCTGCTCCTGTCTCCTGGACCCAGTGATGGCGAGGACTGACAAGATCAGGGCCCGTTCCTTCACCACCGAGGAGCTGGAGGTCATGGTGGACGAGGTGCTCACACAGTATGAGAGGCTATATGGTGCTCCAGATGTCATGGTAAGTGTTTCAGAGTGGAAGTGAGAGTGCAGGGAGTGCACACATGGAGTTGATCTGCTGCAGTATGTGCCTGAGAGTGTGGGGTTGTGTCATACACTGCCTAGCATGCTGACTCCAGGGGAAAGAGGTGTGTAGGCTATATTTCATGTTTCCCTGGCTGCACATCATAATGGGAGGGACATGCCATACAGTGACACAGCAAGTTGGTTAAGCGGGAGTCATGACTGAAATTTCCTGTGTGAATGGATGTGTGGGTCCATGATGTTCTTCACAGGCTCATCTGTGACATTACCAAGGGTATACGTCCAGAGGGTACTGATGGAAGTGTGTCTGACTCAAATTTGCCACCATGTATGGGTCAGCACTATGCACAGGACTTAAATGCCAGAGGGTGACACTCTTGGCGGTAATTCACATATGACACAGCAGAATGTTGTACTTTTGTACAGTGCCCTCCCATTTTTATCAGCATGTGTAATGACTCGCATGTGTAGGCACTGTTTACGCTCTCACATTGTCCCTGCATGTGACATTTTTGAAGCCCCATGTTGGACCTCAGTGTGAGCCCACCTGTCCTGCACAGCCACTGCCCAATCTGACAAGGACACATCACTGAATGAACAGAGTGAAACATATGGGTTGTCTGCTAGACTATCCATCAAAGAGCTATCTCAGCCCTGTAGATCGCACACGACAGACCTTGTGAGAAGGGTGTGAGATTGTAAGATCATGTCCCTAAATATGACCTCCATGACACAGTGAGCCATTCACAGGGCAAGTACATTGAGGGCTGAGCAGTATTGGACACAGTGAGTCTGCCCCGAAACATATTTTCCAATGTAATGTATGTCTTGCTCACCCACAAACTGGATAGCAGATGTGGGCCACCTACACATAGCTTTCTGTGCTGGCATCCTGCATGTGTATGAGATGGGCAGGTTCTGTGTCCACCCTCATACCTGCATGCAGTTTTTGTATGATTCTCCCATGCTTATGTACTATGTGAGATGCTGTATTGTCTCTGCTCGACATATCTGTGAAGTAGTGCTGAGTTAGTATTATGCCCCTATACTGAGAGGTAGTGGTACATAACCCAGTGTCACTGATATTTCCCCCTCTTGTCTCCCATGCCTGCAGCTCAAAGTCCACCAGCGTAAGGCCGTGTGGAGGGCCATTGCATGCAAGGTGCGGGCTCTAGGTGTCTCCAACCGACGACACACACACTGTCACAAGAGGTGGGATGACATCTGCCGGCTGAGCAAACACGTGGCAGAGATGATGCTGGGGCTGCTCCCTCGGACTGGAAGGTTGGCACGCAGGAGCATGACACCACTAATGGCCCGCATCTTAGCTGTGACACAGCCTGAGCTGGATGCATGTTTGAAGGAGCATCAGCAGCAAGCTGGGGGTGAGTATTCTGGGAAGGGTGACTTTGGTTGTGAGTGACTGCATGTGTTCCAAGCCTGAGCCAGTGCTGAGCTCTGTAATGTTGCTAGTGTGATGCAATGGCCTGTAAGTGGCCTCTGTGTTGGGTGCAGCTGTCATGCATTTTCCCTACCTGTACTTTCTCTTGTCCTTGAAGTAATGGCCCTTGACATTGCATTCTGAGTTGTGGCCTTCTGGCATCGTCTGCATTGGGGAAGTCAGGGACATCCCATGGAAGGGAACGGCATTGTGCCTCATCTGAGTGTGCTTGCATCAATGTGTGCATTGCCTGACGTCGGTATTGTGAGGACTACACATCTGACACCAATGTGCAACTGTAGTTGTGCCCCAAAGTACGACATGCTGGATGGCATGAGCTCATGGCCATTGTGGACTGATAATTAGGAGTCTGCATCGGTGTTGTCCCCTTCTGCTGCCTCCAGATGTGACTGTGGCAACATGTTGGGAGGTACATCTTTTCCCCCCTCAGGGCCCTGGGTATGCTCAGAGGGATCTGTATGTCTGGTTACACGGAGCCACGGGCAGTCTATTTGGCTGTGTGGTCATCACATGGGTCACTTATGCCAAGTTTGCATGACAACACGCAAAATCCGAGTTTGGAATTGAGGTTGCACAATGTCACTGCACAGGGTGGTGTGCAACATGGGGATATCATCATCTTGTTTAGTGCTTTGCTTGCATATGATGTTTGTGTTAATGCCACTGAACTGACACTACATCTCTGTCTCTTGCAGCATCTACCGTGGGCACAGATGGACAGGGGACGGACACCAGTGGTGAGGCATCAAGCACGACTGCTACCCACGCTCACACTGACACTGATGTGACCAGCGCCTCGGAGGGGGACAGGAGTCTGCTTGAGGAATCACAGCCAGAGCCACCAACCTCAACGTCATCTGACGCCAGCGGTGACACATCTATGTTGGCGGGCCCAGGGAGCGGGGACTCTGCCTCCTCTTCCACCACACATCGTCCAGTGCCCACCCTCCCAACTACTTCCACTAGTGCTGCACGTGCTCGCACCAGTAAGAAGGGAAGAGTGTCCTTCATCACAGGCACCGCTGCCCCTGTCCCCCCTGCTGCCCTCAGTGTTGAGGCTGTGGACCTTTTGCGCCAGCTGTGTGTGGGTCAGACAACTCTCCTCAATGCCTTCCTAGACCATGACAAAAAGTTGGCACAGGTAGTTGCCTTCATGGAGGGCATTCATTCAGACGTGGGTGGGCTACACCGGACTGTCCAGTCCTTGTCCTCCACAGTGACGGCTGCCATTCAGCTGTCACAGGCTCAGAGTCCAGCTCCAGTCCCTTTGGCCACCCCCCTGCCAGTGGCTACTTCTAACGAGAGTGACCACACACAACAGACCTCAGGCTGAAGATACAGCACACGCAGCACACAACAGTAGCACCCCAAGCGGCCTAGAGCGCAGACACCATCCCCCAAACAAACCAAAGTCACCACAGAGCGCAAAGGCCCTTCAGGTGACACTCAGGGGCATCAATCCAAGAAGCAGGCCTCAGGCTCACATGCCTCAAAGGCATCCCCATCCAAGGACACTCCCGTCCCCAAAAAGGCTCCCAAAGTAAAGCAGACAGTTGCCGTGCCTGCTGAGAAGCTGGTGCCTGCTAAGAGTCCACATAGAAAGAGCTCTAAGGCAGATTCACCCACAACCTCAACTCCCATCCACAGCCCTGTGAAGCAGGGAAAGGAGGGCACTGTAGGGGGATCACATGGTCAACAGGGGATGGAGGGGAAAAGGCAAGGGTAGGCCAAGCGTACCGCTGGATCCAGCAGGTCCCCAGAAGGAGGGCCACAGGCTGCACCTGATGCAGCTGTGGTGGAGAGTGTGCCTGTTGTGTCCGCCCCACCTCTCACTCCTACCAAGACCAGACTTCCATATCGCATCCCCAAGAAGTGGAAAGGCACCCCTCCACATTCTCCCACCCACACTGTGTCTCACGGCACCATGTCTCCGCCTCCACGTGCCACGCTGCCACCCGGTCCAAGCAGCCCTCTGGCTCATGAAGCCACTGATGCCTCTACCTCAGCTGGTCCTCTCTCTCCCAGGTCCAGTCCTCCAACTGGCCCCGACACTCAGCCACCTCCCAGTCAGACTGACAGCCAAGTCTGAGCCAAAGTCCCCCTCACACACCTTTCTCTCCCACAGCAGTGCCTGGACTGCCCATTGTTATCCCCCTAACTGTGTTGCTGACCATGGCAGTGTACAGTCTCACCCATTCCCTGTGCAGGTTCTCATGCACACATGTGCCTACTTTTCACTTTGGACTGGCCACTGGCCTTGCTGTTCATCACTATGTTTGCCCATTCCCTGTGCAGATTCTCATGTACCTACTCTGCACTTTGGACTGGCCACTGGCCTTGCTGTTCATCACTGTGTTTGCCCATTCCCTGTGCAGAATCTCATGTACCTACTCTGCACTTTGGACTGGCCACTGGCCTTGCTGTTCATCACTGTGTTTGCCCATTCCCTGTGCAGGTTCTCATGCACACATGTGCCTACTTTTCACTTTGGACTGGCCACTGGCCTTGCTGTTCATCCCTGTGTTTGCCCATTCCCTGTGCAGGTTCTCATGTACCTACTCTGCACTTTGGACTGACCATTGGCCACTGGCCTTGCTGTTCATCACTGTGTTTGCCCATTCCCTGTGCAGGTGTTCATCCCTGTGTTTGCCCATTCCCTGTGCAGGTTCTCATGTACCTACTCTGCACTTTGGACTGGCCACTGGCCACTGGCCTTGCTGTTCATCACTGTGTTTGCCCATTCCCTGTGCGGGTTCTCATGTACCTACTCTGCACTTTGGACTGGCCTTGCTGTTCATCACTGTGTTTGCCCATTCCCTGTGCAGGTTCTCATGTACCTACTCTGCACTTTGGACTGGCCACTGGCCTTGCTGTTCATCACTGCGTTTACCCATTCCCTGTGCAGGATCTCATGTACCTACTCTGCACTTTGGACTGGCCACTGGCCTTGCTGTTCATCACTGTGTTTGCCCATTCACTGTGCAGGTTCTCATGCACACATGTGCCTACTTTACACTTTGGACTGGCCACTGGCCTTGCTGTTCATCACTGTGTTTGCCCATTCCCTGTTCAGGTTCTCATGTACCTACTCTGCACTTTGGACTGGCCACTGGTCTTGCTCTTGTCTACTTTTGATGCCTATCTGTGTCATATGTGAATAAAGACAATTACTCCAGTTGTCTGCTTTGTCAGTGTCCTTGCTAAATAAAGGGTTGTATGTGTGGCTATGCTTTGACGTGAAACATGCTCTGTATGCCACTTTCACATTGCCAATGGCTGATTTCACTTTTTCTGGGTTTTGCAGTGGTGACAGGCACTTCAGTTCTTCTTGACTCTGAGGCTTGGGGGTGCAATGATGGTAGTTTGCGATGAACTACTGTTATCATGATCAATACATGGTGATGTTAGCTAATTTGTACACATGTCATGTTTGGATGCACTGCCAGCACAGAGTGGGATTCTATCCACAGGATTGCAGGCAGGCTGGCCAGGGTCCATCATGTCTGTGAGGTCTTTCTTGACGTGTGAACAGCAGTGTTGGTGTATGGTCATCTTGTGATGGCCAGTCATCCTAGTCACATGTGTGAATTACAATGTGTGCACTTGTGTGGTCATGAAGTATGCAGTGTGAAGGGGTGACTTTGTCAGTAGTGTTGATGTGTGTGTTCCCCTACGATGGCAACTGCACACATGTGTCAACCTGGATTTGAGTGCCTGTTGGTTGGATTGGTCAGCCCTGTGCTTGTGATTGTGTGCACATGTGGGAGTTGTAGGTTGTGCACTGTGCAGTGTGCAGTGTGTTGGTGTGTCCTTGCACTTCTGGGGGACACCTACTTGCTGTTGTTGCCAATTGTGAGTGTGCAGAGTGTGTGACTGGCAAGTCAGTGTTGTGTTTTGTAGATCGGACATGTGTCTTGATACTGTTTGTGCTCACTGTGCAGACCTGCTCACCCACACTGACATTGTGGGTGTGTTTTCTCATGCATTGCTGTCACTTGAGCAATTTTTTGCTGCAGTATGGCATGTGGGATGTGGAGTTGTTCCATCCCCTATCTGTGCTTATGTTAACTACCCATTGTGTATGGTGCACTGCTGCCATGTCCACTACTGACGTGCACACCACTTCACTCTCATGTCAGCTATCCCCTTGGGTTGCCAGTGTGTGTCCCTCCCCACCACTTCATTTGTTACACTATGCTTTGTGGTGCTGATCTATGCACAGGACCAATGTGCCACTCAGGACAGTTTCCCAATTGGTTATGTGTGATTTTCTTGTACTGCTTTGCAGTCATGGTTGGTCATGTGCATTGCAACTGTTTGTGCTGCACAGTCCTCTGGTCATGCTGTTTGCACCTGGGTGTCCCAGACTTGTGCATCTGTGGGTGATGGGTAAGCTGTATGTGTGTTTGCTGTGGTACTGCTACCCTTCCTGAGTGTGATGTTGTCTGTCTGCTGTGGTGATTTGTGTTGTGGGGGTTCATGTTGTGGCACTCAGATATGTGTGCTACTTCTTTGGTTGGTGTGCACACACTGCTTGTTGTGCATGCAGTGCTGTGAGTCTATGTGGAGAAGTGGAGAAGTGTGGCTCAATGGTTAGAGCGGCAGACCCTGATGCAGAGATCTGGCCCGGGACCAGGGTTCAATTCCCGCCTCGGCGGGTCTTGGGCTCAATTTCCTCGGACCTGATAATTCTCGCCTCGGTGCCTATTCTAATCATGGGTCCCACTCTGCAACTCTGGGCAATAGCTTGCTTAATCTCCACAACGGCCCCAACAGCGCTGGGATGCCTGGCTTCACCCTGGGGGTGCCCAGGAGTGGACATTTCACAGGGAAAGGCCAGGAAGGGTTCCACAGCGGTATGCGTACAGCGCCTGGACACCCCTTTGGGGGTATGGGTGCGCTTTACAAGTACAAATTTCATTTCATTTCAATTTCATGTTGCCTTGTAATTGCCTAGTGTGCAGCCCCTGATGTACAGCTGTGTTTGCAATGTGAAGGATTGGCATGTGCATCTGTTGTGTGTTTGCTGTGGATGTGTGCAGTGTTTGGCCTGTGTTGTCTATTTCAGCAGACAGATGCTCTGTGTTTGATGTTCTCTTTGCATGTCATTGTGAGTGAGTTGTTTGTGCATTGTGATACATTCAGATGTTTGTTGCAAGTGTAGTGTGCATTACTTGTGTGCCTGTCACATGCACTTCGGAGTATTCTTGTTCCTGAGCTTGTTTTAAGTGCACCTTGGTGTTTTCTCCTCTCATATTTGACCTGCCACTTGTCAGTAGTGTGCATGTGCATGCATGTGGTACACTATTGCACCATGTTGACTAAATGGGTGGTGTTGTATGTCTGTCTGTCTGTCTGTCTTTTCTTATTGGACCATTGATCCCAGTTTGTGTCCATGATTGTTTTGAGATGATGCACTTCTTGTCTGTGTTGGGGTATGGTGTCTGTGCATTGGTCCTGAGTGATGGTGTTGTGTACTCCTGTTCTGTCTGTGATCCCATTGCCTTTCCACTGTTTGTCTGCACATGTCTGGGCTTGTTGTACTTCTGTGTCTGTTGTTTGTAAAGTTTGTGTTTGGCTATTGTATTTGTGCCAGCATTGCTTCAGGCATCCCTGAGTGTGTGTGATGTTTGTGGATGCACCCCAGGTAGTGTGATTCTTTGTCAGTGTATTCACAGGACATTATTTGCACCATTCTGTGTGTTTGACACTAGTGTTGGGTGGTGCAGGTGTGAGGTGGGTGGAGGAAGGGTATGTGTGTAGGGTCCAAGTTGTGGTTGGCAGTCATGGAGTGTGTCACTGGGCCATGTGTGTTGTGCTGATGACATACACATGTCAAGTAAGTAGGTACAGATGTGTGGCTGATCACTATTTGACTTCAGACACTTCCTATCATCCCTGTTCCTATGCATGGCTTGCATTGCTGTCTCCCTGAGTTGTTGCACAGAGATCACTGTGGTTTGATTTCACTCACTGTGCCAGCCATGTGTTATTGGTTGGCCTAAGGGTGTTGTGATCTGTTCCTTCTCTTGCATGTGATGTACTGATGCTTTGTGGCTGGCTCCTTGTGTTCCCATCACTGTCCACCTCACTTTTGTCTTGCCCATTTCTTGTCCTCCATTGCTGCTGCCATCTGGTTTGTGTATGTGGCTGTGTGTCAGTGTGGGGTGTGTCTGGGTGGCTTGACAAGCATTGTGTACAGTTAGGGTATTGTTCATATTCAGTGTGAGTGTTCATTTTGTGATTGGACTCAGTTTGCTTGACATGAGTGGAGTGTGTGTGTGGGGAGGAGGTTTGCCCTGCCCCTGTGCTTCTGTGCTGTGTGTTCCTCTTCAGCCCCACCTGCTGAGACTGTCTCCCTGGTTGTTTGGTGTGTGTGTGGTGCAGGGTCTGGGTTCACCTGGCTGGTTATTGTGCAGGGGGGTGCACAGTAGGAGCACACAGCGTGTCCCCTAATGTGTGGGGGGGCCTAGTGTGTGGAGGTGTGGCCCTATGATCTTTGTGGACTACCCATGCTTGGCGCTGGCCCTGCCTACTACATTGTGCGCATGTTTTCCCGCGTCTTCACCGCTGCGGTGAAGTGACCGGGACATTGCATTGATTTCGCGGTTGGTGGGTGACCTGGATGCGGAGGGGTGATTTAGTGACAGGTAGGACATGTGTGGGTACACTTGGGGATGTGTTCCTATCCCCACCAGTGTGTCTGATGTGGACAGGAACCGTATGTCAGTCCAGAGGTTCTGTGTTGTAGTTGTGTGCGGAGTTGTGTGGTTGAGTACCTGCGGCGTTGTCTGCGACGGGCCATTATTTGCTAGTGGTGGAGCAGGTACAGCACCGGAAAGGCGTGTAGAGCTGGATCCATTGCGGTCGGGACTGGGTGGAGGGGACCGGGAGTCTGGTTTCGCGCTCCGCTGTCGTGCTTCCGCCGTCTCTGGTTGGGTGGTTTCTCCGCAGTGGTGTGACTGGCTGTTTGGGGCATCCTGATTTGTATGGCGGTCGGGACGTCATTCCGCATGGTGGTGGGTCTCGATTGGCTCCCACCGCCGTGGTGGCGTGCGCATTTTTATGGCGGTTCACGTTGCACCGCGGCGGATGGAAAATGGGCTATGTTTGCCCATTGTAATATGGCGGCCGTGAGAACCGCTGCTGGCGTGCGGAAAATTGCATTTTCCGCCACCGCCAGCTCCGCGGTGGTGCCTCCGGCCGCCATCGTAATCAGCCCCTTAGTCCCTTAAATGGCTTATTGAACATTGGAGTCTCATGTAGTTCTATTTTACGCCACATATTTGTGATTCATGCTTTCTGGTATCTGCTTCCTCACACTAATGCATAAAAAACTTTTGATGTTCGTCGTCTATCTTATGTTTAAGATCCTTCAATCTTCTCCTTAAGTTGTTTAAATGTTTTAAATCGAAGGTATCTATGTCTGGACTTCTTTCCGAATTTGCTAGTGAGTCCCACCAACCGCTTGAAATACTCCATGTGCTTTTCCATCCTGGTGGTACCTCCATGTGCTTTTCCATCCTGGTGGTACCTCCATGTGCTTTTCCATACTGGTGGCACCTCCATGTGCTTTTCCATACTGGTGGTACCTCCATGTGCTTTTCCATCCTGGTGGCACCTCCATGTGCTTTTCCATCCTGGTGGTACCTTCATGTGCTTTTCCATACTGGTGGTACCTCCATGTGCTTTTCCATACAGGTGGTACCTCCATGTGCTTTTCCATACTGGTGGCACCTCCATGTGCTTTTCCATCCTGGTGGCACCTCCATGTGCTTTTCCATACAGGTGGTACCTCCATATGCTTTTCCATACTGGTGGTACCTCCATGTGCTTTTCCATACAGGTGGTACCTCCATGTGCTTTTCCATACTGGTGGCACCTCCATGTGCTTTTCCATACTGGTGGTACCTCCATGTGCTTTTCCATACTTGTGGCACCTCCATGTGCTTTTCCATCCTGGTGGCACCTCCAGGTGCTTTTGCATCCTGTGGTACCTTCATGTGCTTTTCCATCCTGGTGGTACCTCCATGTGCTTTTCCATCCTGGTGGTACCTCCATGTGCTATCCATACTGGTGGTGCATAGCATGAGTACGAGCACCTTTTGCTGGGAGCTCTTCCGATTCATGCTTCTAGCCCGAGCCTTCCTCTATCACACACTTACTCTTAGGAACATGTAAAGGCGTCTGCCAGGCCTTGTGGAACAGCTTATTCTGTGGAGAGCGGTAGCGTAGAAAGACTGCACAGAGTTATTCTTCAAAACAATCAAAGTGTGATATCAGTATGTAAGCTTTGAGCAAATCTAATGCAAGCCAGAGTACTGGTGATGGAAACCAAAACGTAGAGAGCAGGTGCACATCTTTCCCACGAGAAGCTCGAAAAAGGATCCTGAAAAAGATACAACGTAAACTGTTCTAGACGTCTGCGAATCCTGGCAGTGATGCTAAATATGTCAGAGGTGAGAACGCAGAACAAGCTGTACACAACATGGGCAAACAAAATGGCAGTGACTGAACCAAAATGGCATCCGCTATTACTGTGATTTCAAACCAATTTCATGAAATTTCTCATAATCAAGAGACTTTTCTACAAGCCCCATTTAGATAAAACTAACCATCACACTGATCGCTAATATATGTTCTGCTAGTTAAGTAGTTATAAAATGACAATAAAAAAGTGTTATCAAAAAGATGATATAAAACCTATATTATCTTTTTGAAGACCCCTCTTTACTGTCAGTGCTCTGATGGAAAAGGTGTAGCACCATATAGTTGTTCTATATATGGAACAAAGCTCCAGTGCCACCAACTTGTACGATATCCCCCCACAGTCAATTATATAGAGACTAAAGGGGGCGCGTCCACTGATCGTTATTAGACGTCCCCGCAGTTATTTCTAATGGAGGAGTAAGAGCTAACTACTGTTGACAGTTAATGGGTCGCCCAACATTTGACTGAGATAGATTAGCAAGGTTCGAGCACATCTGTTAGGGAATGAGTGATCATTACATATCTAAATGCCCTTGTTTGTGCCACAAATGCTGTCCTATGTTCCTGTAGTACCCCAATTACCCAAAATGGTGTTGTCACTTGCCCAGGATATCTTGTCATACTCTTTAAAAGAAGCAAAATATTCATTTATTTTAAAGTATTCAAATACTGGTAACATACATTACAGAAATTCCATTATGTATAGAGTTTTAAAAAATGTATGTAGAGTATGCACGCCTTTTGCCATGCACACCTGAAGACTAGTCATTTCATTGCCAGCATCGCATCGCTGGATTAGACATCGCGGCAGATGGGGATAAAAAAACGAACATGAGGAGTAGGAGGCACTCAATCATAAAAATTAAAGAAAAAGAAGGGATATAGGCGGGGCTGTCAAGAAGCAAGGCTGGAAACATAGCTTCCTACTTCAGAATCAGAGAGTGTAGGGGAGCGATACTCCAAACCTACTTGCATTGAGTCCATTTCAAGGAAGGAAAGGCTGGTTTACTGTGCAGAGTGTCTTATCTGTCTGGAGAGAAGCTTCGCATGTGTAGAGAATGCACTACACAACAGTGCCCCAATGACAAAACCTCATTTATCAGCAGGCCATGATGTCCCACAAAGCTTGAAGACTCAGCAGCCATTTTGGATTTCTGGGTATAATTTCCCTTGAGGCCCATGACATGTTTGCTATGCAACCATGATACCATGTTGCTGCAACCGGATCTTTTATATGCAGATGTAGGATTTTCTTTGCAAAGAATTGTTGCTTCCTTTTGAAGAGTTTTGAAGGACAGTGGAAATACAGAGAGGTACTCTGAAAGCCAAGTCATGTTGTGACAATGAGTTTACAATTAATTTCAGGGCTGTTATGGTGAGATACTGCAATGTCCTGTGCCCAGCAAAAGTGATGAATTAGAGGGGTGGAGTCCAGTGGCTCTGTTTTCTTTCTGAACCCCTTCCTCTTTACCCGTTTCTACCACCGGCCCTAATATTCTTGTGTATGTGGCCATTAGTGGAGGCAGTGAGAGATGAAAGAGTGAATAGCTCCTGCTGGATCTTGGGTACAAGGTTGGTGCTCTATGATGGGGTCCCTCCTGTTAAATAAAAAAATGTACCACAAGAACAGCATTAACCATGCGGGCTAAGCCACGCTTGCCGTTTCCACGTAAGCAGAACACCACTTGCCTTAACCACGCGTATGCGTGGTTAAGGCAGACAGCAGTCAGCGGTCTAGTTGCAGAGACCGGATGGGCGGGGAGAGGGACAGGAAGGGTCTTGGGAGAAGATCGTGGCTTGGTAAGTAGAGCTTGAGGGGAAATTTAGTTTTATGGGGGGAGGGCGTAGTTTTCAGCAGGGGGTAGTTTTAGGGCTCAGGGCAAGGGAGAAGGGGCAGTTTTCAGGGATGGGTGGCGTTTTAGGGCTCAGGGTGGGGGGCTGGGATCATGGTAGTTTTTTGGGCTGGGGGCTGTTTTTAGGGCTCAGGGCGGAAGGCAAGGTTCGGGTAATTTTTTTAGGGCTGGGGGACGTTTTATAGCTCATGGCGGGGGACCAAGGTTGGGGTCGTTTTTGGGCTGGAGGCCAGGTTTTAGGGTGGAGAGTCAGAATAGTTTTTAGGGTTGGGTGCATTGCAGGGGTGGGGGCTTGTTTTTACGGCTCAGGGCAGGGGATCTGGTAGTGTTTAGGGCTGGGGTGGGGGGATTGCAGTGCTGGGGGCCGGTTTTTAGGGTTCAGGGCAGGTGGCTGGGGTGTGAACTTTACTCCGCATATAACTTTACCAAGCATGCCTTTACAACTAAATGCGTGGCAAAGAAATGCGTGGTTAAGATGCATTCGTAGTTGTGACAGCGTTGTTGAAGCTCGTGTGGTTTAGCCATGCGTGCTTCTGTCATACAACCTAAGAGGGAGTTGGGCTGCAGAGGCTGGAACAATAAATCATCCGAGTTGTGACTCACCCCTACTTTATCGAAACGAGGGTTCCATACCACTCAAAAGCGCAAAGCAAAAAAAGTGACAGTAGGGAAAAAGGGAAACGTGAACACGGGAAATATACTGCAGGACAGACATTCAGCACAAAGCATTCGTCAGTTTATGTCCCAGGTGAAATGTCGTAGAACCATATGTAGGATGTGCAATTTTACTTTAGATAATAAACACTCACAGCTAAGCAATTATATCTTTGAGAATAATAATTGTTTAGATATTGTGATGCTTTTCTCCAACATATAGTAACTGTGATGACGTGTTAACCATCACATAAACCCTATGTAGCGGTGGCTCTCGATATTTAAATGCAGCGAGGATTGCCTAGCAACAACCAATGGTACTACAAGTTTGCATATAATGGCACATCAATGCTTTAATGTATAATGTTATGGTCACATCTTTATGTCGCTAGTAGTGATATTGATTATGTAATTTACGATAGCTAAAGTGATGTCATATGTGAAGTCGTGAGCAGGATTTGCAGCTGAGTAGCTCTCCACAATTGGCAAATTTCAGTGGTTGAGTCTTTGACTGAAGTTTTTTCTGGGATTTTAACTGTCGGTTTTATAACATTGGGAATTTACTACGTTCATCTTCTAGACAATTTTTTTTTTTTTTTACATGTCACGTCCTATCATTTTTATGTTTTAAATCTGTTTATTGAACAAGAATCTGAAAACAATCCAGCACCCACTTCAACAACCAGCTCTCACTGCCAAATCCTCATTGTCTCCTCTGGGATTGGACACAAGACTAAAGCTAAAATTATGAATATAACTTACCCATAAAGAATCTCCTTTCCAGAAGCACACCTGTCCTTAAAGCGCCTAAATGAGGGAAAAAGTCGAAAGCAGAGCGACAAAAGACAAACAGTCGTCAAAATCAGTAGAAACAGTCTAGTAACTTTTAACCCCCCTTCCCCAAGGAGAACAATGGGCTATTCCAAGCAAGAGCCTTAAGGACCTTGCTCCTAAGAGCACAATCCAAACACAGGCCTACAGTACTTGCACATTATAGGCAGGGCCACTGGAATAATGCGATTCTGCTGATGCGGCAATGTTCGCATAATTATGGATTTGCGTCATTTGCCACATAACCCATCATCTGCTGCATATTCTGCAGATTTTAACAAAAAAACAATAGTTTCTAGGTCGAATGGATCAAAAGTTACAAAAAATATGGCGCCGAGTTCCTGTGCACCTGACAGCTTTGTGAAAAGGTTGACTGGTCATCTTTCGGTAGCCTATTGCTGTATTTGGGTGTTAAACTGGTACTATTAAGGTGATCTTTTTTCCAGACACTTGTACCAGGTGTAAAAATGACAAAATAATGAAGTAATACTATCACAAAATGTGCCGCATTATGCTGCATAATTTGCCTTTTCCTGCCACATAATTTAGTCAACCCTGCCGCATACTTTGGTCCTATTCTGCCGTATAATTCCAGTGGCCCTGATTATAGGGGTCACCTAGAGTCAGTGGTTAACCTTAAAAGGAAGGACTTGGCAAACTCGGTATACGACATTTTGTTTTCCTTGTGCATCATCTTCGGGGGGACAGGGTAGCCCACTTAGACCATGACTCACCACCCTGCCAGTTCCCTTTGACTGCCTGCAGCTCTCTCCTTGACCAGAAAATCAGGGCTCAGATGAGGGAATACTAAATGCAAATCCCGCCGGCCCACACTGGTTCCCCCGGATTCGCACGTGCAATGTTTCCTCTCTGAAGCCTTCCGACTGCAGGGTCTCTATCACCTGGCGTGTCGTTGCTCTTGTAGGCCCCCAGGGAGGGAGCGAATGCTTCGCTGCCTAAAATCAGAGTCAAAGGCCTATATTTACTAATGGCTGCGCTGGCGCCTGGCAGTTTTTCACTGCGCCCTGGGGCCTCTTTAGTGGTAAGTAAATCAATTATTTGCGCCACTCGAGCGCCTGCGTAAAATATTAGTAAATCTAACCTAATTTGTTTTCCTTTCAGAACATCGCCACAAGGCAGCTAACGACCACCAAAAAATGCCATATCCTCACATTGGTACCAGTTCTTGGGACTGACTTGAAAGTCACAGTTTGTTTTTGTTTACTGCCCTGTCTAATGGAGCCCTACCCTAGACCACGTGAGCAGACCTTACAACCTCCAGCTGATGTACTCCGGACTGGTGGAAGCCCTGCATTGGTGCTCACTAGTACTGCCTGCAAACTCTGCTGCTGCCTGGTTTGGCGGTATGTTGTTTGCTCCCTGAGTCTGTCAGATAGGTGGCGCTGTGATTAAGTTGTTCCTGCTGTCTACATTGGTGTTCAATCCACAAAGCTTTTTGTGAATCTGAGGTGCACAACTTAAAGAATTTACCAAAGCAGATTCAACTTTATTATGTATTAAGCGTGAATGTACACTTCTAAATGACTTAACCCAAAGGTAAAATTGCACCAGTGTGCTGTATTCTTATGTGTGGGTAGTTCTCACAGCACTGTGCGTCCCAGGACGTGGACACATACAAATTGGCAGGTTTGTGGATATTCAAAAAACTTTTGCAGACAGTTTTGCTACATGGAAACTGTTGGAGATTGACTTCCATGAAGGGCTGCAGTAAATATATTTTCAGGCTGGAAAACTAGAAGAAACACCCACATAACTGGTGGATGGGTAGGAGATGGGTTTCTCAACAGAGATATTTTTCCCTGTAAAGAGGAAAAAAGAAAATATAGTAATCAATTGAAAATACATTTTATATATAGATAAGCACCTCAGAGTGTACACCTGAAAGGCAGTGGCGTAACACAGGCTCCTGCGTCCCCTGCGGTGCGGAGGGCCCCGAGCTGCAGGGGGCCCCCTCTGCACAGTAGTCAGGCCTGAGAGCTCTGGATTCAATTCGGAGCGGGGGCCCCTCCATGTACCTTGCAGGGGGCCCCCCTCAACGTTCCTTACGCCAGTGCTGAAAGGGAAGTACATGTTCTAGCTTCCCAAGAGCCTTCCTAGAATTCTATGTGATTTCCAAGAAAGTAGGGAAAGTTGCAATACAGTGATGTTTGAACCTGACTAACTCAAATAAACATAAACAATACAACGGATATTTTTCTTCTAAAAACAATAGGCTAAAAATGTACTTACCCACTTTAAGCACTTTAAAAGAGGGATATTAGTGGCAAAAGGAGAGGCTTCTTTTAATTCCATAGGGAAGGGCATTGGGCAAATGAGGCTCCAGTTTTTACAAAGAAGAAAAGTGCAGACTGTGAGTTATAAACGATACAACTTCTTTAAGCCTTAATAGTTTAATTTATCGAAAAATGAAGGCTCATAATTTATGCATGTAATTACAGTATATTGTTTAAACATTCTATCGTGATTTCTTGAACACCTCGGTTGGCATTGCTGGTCCTAAGGATGCTATATGCTCCTTCCATAGACTTCAGTTTCGTCGAGAGACTGGGTGGTTGCTGCTCAATGGCTGTGTCATGTAATTCAGTTCGTCATGTTTTTGCTCTCTGCATTCACCATTTGACATAAAATCCATTAAACACACTTAACTTCTCACTGCATCCTGTATGCTTAAAATAAATAGATTTACACATTTAATCATTTCTTCTGCATCACAGCTAATTTATCCTACAAGATAAAAATGAGGACTAATAATTCAAATTATTAGTTTCCTTAGAATACCTCCTGCTACAAATGAACCTGCAAAGTGTTTGATTATATAGGAACAACCCCCCTCGCTTCAGGTACAGTTCTCAGTCCAGTTTTGGAAACATATTTAAATTTTCCGTGGGAGTGGCAATGAAGCGCTGACGTGCAAGTGAAAACTCTTTTTCTCCAGCAGAAGCCCAGCCAGGTTTCTCGGTGGAAAAAAGTGTCCCAAGCGTTTCTCCAATACTGAAACTCATTAGTGTACCTAAGTTGAACATAGGGGCACGAATAGAGTCTTTTCCTGAGTAAACATGTCTGGAACGCATACAAATGTATTTACACCTTTGAAACGATCTACACACACGTAATTATGGGCGGAAGTGGGCATTCCAAAGTAGGGATGCACCCGGAAGTTGATAAAATATAGGTCTATATTTACTTGCACAGTTTTTTTTTTTTCAAAACACGCTGTTAATGTTGCATCTCTCTGCCTCGGGGAGGTTCTGTACACAGACCAGCTGCACTCTGGAAATCACCACCAGAACTCATCCAAAGCCCACAAATGACTGACTGCTGCATGCAGTCCATTTCAGCCTTGGACACATTGGAAAACCTACACTTGTTTCCATGGACTGCAGATCCCAAACTGCACTGCAACTGTTCAATAAGACTGTTATGCAATGCTTTCTATAGCCCTAGCCCTGCTATTCCACAGCACTGGATTCTCTCTTCTTGGACCTGTGAGAGAATGGATTACATACACACGTGTGGCTATTTTTGTGCAGCCCAATCAAGTGACTCCACCCTCGGCTTGCTGCACCTGGAATTACTTATTGCCTAAAGATACTTGTTCGCACATAGAGGTTTGAAACGGGAGTCATGTTACCTGTGCTGACCTCTTCCTGCCTTACCCCTGATAGTCTGTCTTCTCTTCCAGTGCAGCGTGCTGCAGATTTCCCTCACCTCTGCATTCACTTTCTTTATTCTGTTTTCTACCTTTTGTTCCCAGTCAAGTGCATCCCCTGGGCTGCCCCCTCTCAAACTTGCTCTTAGCTTTTTCCTTCTGTTCCTGCCACCACTTCATTTACATCCGACCCAGGGGTCCCTTTGCTTATTCCTTTTGTTTGTACGTTACTCCTGCATTAGTCCCCCTATCTCATGGTTCTGATCCTTGTTTAATCTTCCCATAGCTTGTGTTTCCCTCTTGCAGTCTCTAGTTACCTTGCAGTCCCTGTCTTCTGCTTGTTACAGATTATAGTCACCTTTTACTCTCCCTGACATATTTAGTCTCTAACTTTGTCCTTCATACCTTGTTACAGTTCCTCGTAAAACTGAGCATCTTCTACCTTGGTTTTTTTCCCATTTCCTTTCCTTGATGCTTTGCTATCATATGTTTGCTACAGTTCTTAGATTTCTAGTGATTGCCCTGTTCTAGTAGTTCTCTAATTTTGCCCTTGTCTTGTTAGTCTATCCTTACAGTCCAGCTTCTTCTGCCTCCTCTGTACCTGTTTACTTAGAACAGTTATCTCTCTGTGGCTTGGCATCTAATCCTTTGGGGCTCTTAGTATTTGGTAAGTGTACTACATTCTCCCAGTGGCGGCTGGCACAGGTAAGAGTGGTGAGCCGGTGCGGGCGTTGGGGTGGGGCGGGGCGGGGCAGGGTTGGGGGAAGTCGACAGACGACGGGATAGGTAAAATTGAATAAAAAAATAATTAAACCCACTTACCTTGCACTCGTGGCATCGCCGAGTTGGCGATGTGGCGAGCGCAAGGTAGGTGGTTTTATTAATTTAATTAATTTTACCTATCCCGTGGTCTGTCGATTTCCCCCCCCCACCCCACACACCCTCACCCAACTTCTCTCACCTGTGCCAGCCGCCACGGCATTCTCCTCACCTGTGTTTCAGTATATTCCTTTTTTACAGGGTTTGAGGCCTGGATTACAGGAGGTAGTCATTGCACCATTCTTTGTCTTGTGTTGCTTGTAGTCTTAAATTGCTTATTTGTGGCAGTGCGATAGTGCTATTTTCTTAGGAATCTCTACTATGTTTCCAGCTGAACCTGTAGGGGCTTGTATCGTGTATGTAAGAATAATCCTCGTTTGTACCCCAGGGAACGGATATAGAATTACTTCTGCTGCCCCCTTCCTATGGGGTTTGGAGAGTGACTATGTATAATAGTAATTTGAACACAGGCATTCGGTTTCCCAGCTATTGTGTGAAAGTTCTGAGTCTTAACTCTTTACAGGTGAGCAGTGGTAAAGCGAGTGTGTCTGACCAGTTATTGGTTCCTTTCCCTACATCTACACATTAGGGTTGTCCTGCCTTGGCTTCTCTGCCCTGTTTCTCTCCCTTACATAATTTGCACATGCTCTTTTTCAGTGCATCACATTGTCTGCTCCTCTGTATCATACATCTTCTTGCTATGTAGTCTGATATTTATTTACCTTGAGGGGCCCCATTCCCGTAACATATTCTCACCCTGGCCACGGTTGGAAAATGTACATGATGTACACATGGGAAAATGCCTTTGCATGTGAGTGACCAGAAATTCACACCAGAAAACCAGAAATACTCCTTGGAACCTGTAACTGTTTAAGCCTCACAGGAGTACTCAGTGAATGCTCCAAGCACACTAGGAATGTATTCCAAACACGGATACGATTGATGGTCAACTTTTCAGTTGGCTTCCCACTCCGGTGTCCGTGCTTTTTTCATGAAGCAAAGTGTTTCATCCTATTCATAGGTGTTCCCTATGAATGTATGACGTTACATCGCATACATTCACTGCGCATGGCTTTACAACGCGGTCGTTACAACGAATTGCTGTAGGGGGCGCGCTGGACTTAGGAATAGTATTAATTACTATTCCTACTCCAGTTTACACAACAGCAGGGAAGGTGTTGGATTTAAAATCCAACAAATTCCCTGATGTTGCACGCCCCCTACAGCAAGTCGTTGATACGACTTGCGATGTAATGGCACGCGTAGTAACAACGCGGTCGTTGTAACGACCGCGTTGTAAAGTTACCGCGTTGTGTTTACAGCATTGTAAACGCTGTTTCCCGTTCCCTATGCAACATATTTATCCGCCAGCCAAATCTCATACTGAATTTGAATTTTTGCAATTTACATTATCAGTCCTTTCCAGATTCCCAAAACATAACTTTGCTAACAAGAAAACATAGGTACTTATCATTTTAATCGACTGCTCGACTATGCATGTGTCAGCTTAGGTGATCAGACCCACCAAGCCCAGGTCGTGACACAAAGCTGCCCTACATGGAGAACTTGCTAATAAGGAAGCAGGTTCCGGTGGTAACCCTCCATGCTGTACATCACACCATACACGCCCGCTCCTAAACAGGTGCTCCATTGATGGCCATGGGCCAATATTTACCTCTGTGCCCTGCTCAATGGAACAATTCACTGTCCCCCATATTTTCTATAAAACTGGACAAAAGATTACATTGGTCACCTCAATGGTTCACTGACAGAATATCGACCTCAAAAATATAGATGAAAAAAATATCGAGGTAAGAATATAGAATGCAAAAATATCGACTCCCTATACTTAAACAGGTAAGTACAAAAATATCGGGAAAAAATATAGATGTCAAAAATATCGTTGTACAAAATATCGATTTATATATATATATATATATATAGAATAAAATAAAAAATATTAAATATATTAAATAATAAAATTAATAAAAAAATAGATTTAATATACATTTTAACAAATATAACAAATACACTTAATTAAAAAAAGTTAAACACACATACATAGTAATTTATATATATATTTACTTTAAAACAAATAAACTATTAATTTTAATTAATTTTATAATTTTAAAATGATATAAAAATGTACAAATAATATATATGCCAATAACATAAAATCTAATAAAAAAATCATATTATAAATTAAAACATTAAACTATTTAAAAATCTTTAAACTTACATTTCCCACTACAGTCAGTGCAACAGTAGGGAAAGTGTTTGATAGCGGAGGGATAAAAATTACTATTCCCACTCCGGTCAGTGCAACAGTAAGGAAAGTGTTTGATAGCGGAAGGGTAAAAATTACTATTCCCACTCCAATGAGTACAACAGTAGGGAAAGTATTGGATAGCGGAGGGGTAAAAATTACTATTCCCACTCCAATAAGTGCAAGAGTAGGGAAAGTGTTGGATATCGAAGGGGTAAAAACTACTATTCCCACTACAATGAGTGCAACAGTAGGGAAAGTGTTGGATAGCAGAGGGGTAAGAATTACTAGTCTCACTCTAGTGAGTACAACAGTAGGGAAAGTACTGGTTAGCGGAGGGGTAAAAATTACTATTCCCACTCCAATGAGTGCAACAGAAGGGAAAGTGTTGGATAGCGGAGAGGTAAAAATTACTATTCCCACTCCAGTGAGTACAACAGTAGGGAAAGTGTTGGATAGCGGAGGAATAACATTTAGTATTCCCACTTCAGTCAGTGCAACAGTAGGGAAAGTGTAGGATAGCGGAGGCGTAAAAATTACTAGTCCCACTCCAGTGAGTGCAACAGTAGGGAAAGTGTTGGATAGCGGATGCGTAAAAATTACTAGTCCCACTCCAGTGAGTGCAACAATAGGGAAAGTGTTGGATAGCGGAGGGGTAAAAATTACTATTCCCACTCCAATAAGTGTAACAGTAGGGAAAGTGTTGGATTGTGGAGGGGTAACAATTAATATTACCATTCCAGTCAGTTCAAAATTAAAAACAAACAAAATATTAACAACTAAATATTTAAAAAAAAAAATATATATATATATGTTAAAAATTTAAATACAAATATATTTAACATTACAAAAATTAAAATTAAAACATATTATAATGTTAAATACATATGACAAATACCTACAAATATTATATTAAATAAACTAAAAATAATTTTCAAACAAATAAATATTTTTAATTAGAAAATATTTAGAAACAAAAACATTAATTATTACATAAATAGTGTTTATATTCCCTACCCTATAACACCACACAATTCACAACCACATCTAAATTAAAAAAAATGTACTTCCATAATTAACATAATTAATTACCAATTAAAGAAATATTATTAATTAAAAAACAAATTAAAACTCATAAAAATTTATTAACTTTAAACACTTTACCCCTATAAACCCACAACCCACAGCTAAAATTAAACTGTAAAAAAATTAATTACACAATTAAACTTATTTTCAATTAAAAAACTAATAGTATTTAACAACTAATTAAAAGTAAGTAAAATTCATTTACTCCCCACCCTTTACCCATATAAAAGTAAAACCCACACACAAAAAGATAAGCAATTACCCTAATTAAATATCAATTAATTAAGATTAATGATCAACTAATTATTAAACATAAATTACTTCCCACCCTTTACCCCTATAAACCCCACAACCCGCACCTAAAATTAATTACACTTACCATAATTAATTGTCAATTAATTAATTAACGTTAATTAACAACTAATTATTAATTAACTAAAAAGTAAATTACTTCCCACCCTTTACCCCCATAAACTCCACAACCCGCACCTAAAATTAATTACACAATTACCATAATTAATGGTCAATTAATTAATGTTAATTCACAACTAATTATTAATTAATTCAAAATAAATTACTTCCCACCCTTTACCCCTATAAACCCCACAACCCGCACCTAAAATTTATTTTTAAAAAATGTAACACAATTAACATTATAAAATCTCAATTATATGAATATTAATAAATAAAAAAAATCATAAATTTATTATAATTAAATTACTTCCCACCCTATTTCCCTATCAACCCGCAACCCCCTACAGAACTAAAAAACACAAAAGTTAATTAAAATAAAATTAATAACTGCTAAAAATGTGACATATATTAAAAACATAAACAATACTTATACAAAAAATACATCACATACATTTAAAATATATACTAAAATGCATAACTAATTAAAAAATCGATATTTTAAACAACTATATTTTTGCAAACGATATTAATAACTTCTATATTTTTAAAATCGATATTACTTACCTTCAAATCAATATTCTTGACAATGATATTCTTGCACTCGATATTTCCATTCTACAATATTTTGAACTCGATATGTTAGGTCGAATTTTTTACCCTCGATATTCTGTCTCATTACCAAATAAGAGCAGGAAAAACAGTCTGTATGATTTTGGGTGTATCCTGTCCTATTGTTGAAATATAAGCTGAATTACTGATCTACCCCACAACAGTGGGATTTTTCACCAGGGTTGCACCATGCTTAATAATTGCTGGCAATACCAAACAGGTTTGCTTTTGAGACCTGACTAACCCATTAAGAAGTACGCTGCAATGAAAAAACAGAGCAAAAAACGACTGTTTTCTATATAATTATTGTATATGAGACAAAGAATTTAATGTGTGAAGATTAAATATACTTTTGAGATGTAAAATAGTTCCTCATGCATTTCAGGGCAAATAGAAAGTCGAATGATACACCAAAATACCATGAGGTGAGACAGAAATACTTCTCTGGGCAGAGCCAAAGCCCACTCTGTGCATGTTTAGGAAAATTGGTAACAGAAGGGTTTGCAGACCAGATGTGAAAATGTTATTGACAAAAGCCACTCACCATCCTGAGAATGTATTCATAATCATAAGAGAAACAAGATATAACACTGAGCCCAAGAGTCCTATGGGGATACCTTTGTTGATGTTCACTGTGGGTCTATTCTACATATTTCTTAGTGTGATTACCTGGCCACGCTTGTGCATGTCCGCATTTATTTGTGGGTGTTCACTAGGCCTCAACACATTTTTAATTGTTTCGTGAAATGCAGTAGTGAAATAATTGCAGTACGTGGATTTTCATTTCTAATTCCGGAAAACAAAAGCAAAACGCTAAAAGAAAAGTCATGAAACACAGAATTTCATGCACATTTTGGCATTTCGTGGTGGATTATAAATAAGCCAAAATGTCGAAATGTGCACGAATCAGCCTAGAAACCGTGAAACCATGAAATTCTGCTGACAGTTTTGCAAAAGCCACCGTGAATCTGTTCCACACATGAAATTCCTTCTCAGATGGATTTTGTGCTTTTCGTGTTATGGCAGAATGTTGCCTCAAAGCCTACTTCTTACAATTTATAATTTGTGTTTTTGTTTTACATTAGTGTGATTACCTAGATTCTGCTGTTCAGAGAGTTGTATGTTTAGCCTACAATGTCACCTGTGCTGTCCATGTGCTCCAGTGTAATAACCTACATGTGCACATATATATTTGCTATAGTACTAATCTGTGTCTAGTTATCAGAATCTGCTTGTGCTGCATATAGTGTGTATATATAGTGTATATAGTGCATGTAGTGAAGTGTAGTGGTAGTGTATTTTATACTGTTTTTCATGCCTAATATATAATTAGCTGGATGTATTTCCGTGTAGAGTTGTGTGTTTCTGTGTATGAGAGTGTATTTTAATATTGTGTGTGTGTGATACATATGTTGAGACGTATGAGTGTAATTTGCTCAATGTAGAGTTCTGTGTGTTGCGTAGTTTGTTGTGCATGTTGGGCATGAGTGAACACCTGGATGTGTTTATGTGTTGGGTCATATGACTGATGTCGAGTTGTCCATGCCCCTTATTACCATCAACTGGTTATGTGTACTTTTTAATTTTGCCTTAAAATATTAAGTAAAATAGTGTGTGGACATTTGTGTTTGTTTGTGTGTGTTTGTGGTGTAACTAATTATTTGTTGGTTATGGATATGTGCGTTTTTGCACGTTTTTGAGTGGCATTACCTGGATGTCTTTGTGTGTTGAGACAACTGTTTTGTATATGATGGGCGTTTGCATTTTTATTATGTGTTTTTAGATAAGTTGTTTGTGTAATTTAATGTTTTGTGTTTCCTTTGCAATTGTAATTAGTTATCAGGATATCTTTGTGTGCAGAGTCGTGTGCCTGACGCTATGCAATGCATGTGTGTGTTGTAATATGCGTGTGATTGCTGGTGTATCTCGTCGCAGTGCCTCACCCGACGCAGCAGGTGACTCACTCACGTCCTGCGTCGACTCTTTCTTGAAGCCGCTTTGCTCTGAAGGAGACTGAAGACATCTGAAGCTTGAAAGACTCTTTGTGTCTGTTTGATTGACAGCTGCTGGGGTGTTGTGCGCTCTTCGTCTGGATTGCTGGCAATCTCTGTCACATGGGGGCAGATCAGGGAAACAAAGATAGAGGGCACGAGGGAACGCCATAGAGAAGACGTGACAGCCAGAGCGGCAGGGGGAGAAAGGAACGGGGGCTAGGGAGGATGAATTAGAGCGCGGCGGCGGGGGGGAGGGGCGCCGGCCTGTCACTCCCTGGCGGGCGTCGGGCTTTGGAGGTTGATTCCAGTCAGTGCTGAATGGGCGGCTGTGCTTTACCTGGTAGCAATGTGAAAACTGTCTGGGAGTAACAGCCTGGCTATGGTTATGTTGTTTTGCATAGTTTTTATTTTATTTTAAAGTTTTATATATAATGCGCACCACGCCATTGTTGACGTCATTGGGCTTTACATACGTGGCTACATATATCGGCAGTATCAATTTTCAAACAAAAATGTTGACAGGTATTACTGATAAAAGTACATAAGAAACGAGAGATTGTATAGTATCCGGTTTCCTCACAGAGGGCCTGATATCGAGTTTGGCGGCTGGATTATGTACGTCGCCAAGGTGGAGTACTCTACTCCCTCCATGGCGAGGTTACACCGTCCTAGAAGTTTAGAGCTGTCTGCTGGCCTAGCCTCACCTCTTGCATTTCCAGGAACTGCCCTCACGGTGGTTTCCGAAAATGCATTGAAACTTGAAAGTTTGCCAGACGCCTCCATCAACATGACAGCTGAGCATCAAAGTTTCAATGTTTTTTGTTTTGTTTTCAAAAACAAACTCCCAAAGTGGGATTTTGTTTTTGAAAATAAAAAAACAATGGCCCCTCGCCGTGGGAGTTTTCTTCCATGGCGTAGGAGTCATTTTACAGTTTTCACTGTTACTTTATAGTGAAAATTTGCTATTTGTCTGCCCACTCTAAATAGGGCGAGCGGATAAATGGCAAAACCTCCGACGGCCATTACTCTGTCAGGCCGTTGGAGGTGTATGTTGGCAGTGGAAACGAAGTAGTTTCTGGTGTCAACATACTGATGGTCCACCCGTCTCTAAATGAGGTGGGCGGACCTTCAGTTTGGTGCAGAGAGTACTCCGTCACATTTGCGATGAAGTACCCCATACCGGCCAACTCACACGGTGCCATCGTGTTGCACACAATATCGGCTCCCATCACACGGTCACCCGGTGAAGAGCTGATATCACACAATGGCAGGGAAAACAAGCTGAAAACCACTGTAAATAGTGGTTTTCAAGCTTGTTTTCCCAAAGTTTTGAACTACCGACATCCACTAAGGGGTGTGAAAACACCGCAGAACATCGGCACCAGCTTCAGCAAGGTTTTTTTTGGGCGGGAGGAGGGGTTTGGGGGCAGGGTGGGATTCAAAAGAGCCTCTTCGGTACTTCTCAGCACAAGGCCCCGTCCCCTCCAAGGCCCCACCGCCTCCTCACACGCTGAGAGATTTGTTCAGGTTGGCAGGTATGGTAGCCTTTCCTCCAAACTCTAAATTGGGTTCTGAGTTTCTTAACATCCAGAGAGCTTTCAAGGTCAGAAAGGGAATTTCAAGGTAGCATTTGCTATGGATGTTCTTTTAACATGTTAGCTAGATTAAGAGAGTCAAATGCTCTGTAACATATTTCTAGGGCAATGTGGAAACTGGTCTGGGTATGGCGCTTTACATACTGGGGCGCTGCAGAAACTGGCCTGCTTTTGGTGCTGCTTTACATACTGGGGTGAAGCAGATGGTGACCTGGCCAAGCTGCAGCTCCACCTTCCCAGGCATTGTGAAAAGTGGCATGCCAATGTTGCTTCCCCTACTGGTGAGCTAAGTAAACTGTCATGGCACTGGTGATTCATATGCTGAGACAATGTGAAAACTGGCATCATGGCCCTGTCTGTGCCGTTAATTCTACTTTGTGGAGCCTGAGCATGTAAGACCAGTACTTTAAGGGTACGAAGTGTCATTTCGAAGCCTTTCCTTATTTTACCATGCATGATCACCCTTCACAGGCTGTTTTATTGAACAGAAATCTAAATCCTTGTGTGATATATATATACATATATATATATCAATATGGACTACCGCAGTCACGCGGTTAGTAACAGGTGCACTCCACGGGTAATGTTGCAAAATTAATTTATTGAGCTAGATCAAATGTCACTGACAGACGCGTTTCGGCACGACGCCTTCTTCAATGTCAGTTTTCCACATAAAACAAACACCATTTAAACAATGGAGAAATACGTCATAGTTCGTATTGCATAGAAAGTGGCGGCCATCTTAGAGTGTACCAGATCACTATATAATTCAATACGCTGTATGCCACTCGATGCAAAGTGCGAGGAATATTGTCCAACTTATCATACAAATAAATGGCTAATAATCAACATAATATGTAATTAATCCTATAAACAATACATTAACAAAGGGGAGGTACTTAAATTGGTGTCAGCAGTCATTTCCCACAATTCATTAATGCCCTACTATTTCATTCAATAGTTTTTACACAAAGGCGGTCAAAGGACCAACATAATCTAATGCATGGTGAAAATACCCATAGCTGTTACAGTCCTATCAACATGTCTCCCCTTCAATAAATAATCACGCCCTGAATGGGCCAAAGGGGGACAAAGCAATCCTACATGTCAATAGTTGCCATCTTGGCGATCTTGCCGTCTACTTTAGGGAAAAGGATAACAATCATAGGGGGAGGGGGAGAGAGTAAGGAGAAAAAGATGGATGTGGGGAGGAGGTGTCTAATGCGAAGGACCCGATACCCCAACTGAAGTTCTCCTGCTACCAGCTGAGCGTAGAACACTCTATGCTACCAAGATATCTCATTGCCCCACATGAACCCACAGCTCTTCTTCGTTGTTAAGGCCCTGTGTAATCTTGGTTTGTAGTTCAATAATATATCTGGATTCCAGACTGCGTAACTTTCTGACTCTGTCACCTCCTCTTTCCTCCCTCTGTATTTGATCAATGCAAAAGTATCTGAGCAAGTCCCGATTGCCATTATGTTCCTGCTCAAAGTGCTGAGCGACTGGGTAGCTTTGTTCTTTTTTTGTAATCGCTCGCATATGTTCGAGGATTCTCTTTTTTGCGGGATGAATAGTACTCCCGATATACCGTTTGGGACAGGGACATTCTAGACAATACACTGTAAATTCTGAATTGCAGTTGAGCAGCTTCATTATCTTCTTCTGTTTCTTCCAACCCTGTACTTCGACTTCATATTTGCTGACTTTGTTGCTATGCTTGCAAGTTTTGTATTTTAAGCATGGAAAGAAGCCCATGATCACGTCTTTTTTGACCCGTGTGGTCCTGTAGTGACTGTGTACAAGGTGATCCCTGATGGATGGACTATGTCTATAGGTGATCTGAGGTTGTGGTGATATCGCTTCCCTGATGGTATTGTCACTGCAGAGAATGTGCCAGTTTCTCCCAAAAATCTGGGACACTCTCTGTGATCTTTCATTGAAACTGGTGATCATTCTGATTGTTCCCGCTTGTTTATTTCTGCCTGTTTTCGTGTTGGGCTTAGTGGCTAGAAGTTGTGACCTGCTCACCGACTCAGTTCTCTTTACTGCCTCCTGCAAGATGCCTCTCGTATAGCCCCTTCTTTTAAATCTCTCTACAGCATCGATTCGTGCCTTCTGATATTCTCCTTCATTGGTGCAATTGCACTTAAGGCGCAATAATTCACCATAGGGTATGTTCTTGATCAATGCCCTGGGGTGTTGTCTTCCTGCGTGCAATATCGAGTTGCCGGCAGTTGGCTTACGATATAGTATGGTCAGTAATTTGATACCCTCTACGTATACCTCTAGGTCCAGATAAAAGACACTAGTGTTGCTAATATTCGCAGAGAATACCAAGTTCAAGTCATTCTGGTTGAGGGCGGCTATATATGTTTCAGCTGATTCAGGGGTGCCTTTCCAGACGATAAATAAATCGTCGATATATCTGGTCCACAGGGCCACATTTTCAACCCTTTGTTCCAGCCCTTCTGCCCACGCCAGGTGCTTCTCCCACCAGCCTACGAGCAAGTTCGCGTAGCTGGGGGCGAAGCACGCGCCCATCACGGTACCCTGTTTTTGACAGTACAGTTGCCCTGCAAACAGAAAGATGTTGTTTTCTAAGCAGAATCGGGTCATCTCCAGTAGCATGATATTATGCTCCCGAAATTTTAATGCCCTCTTATAGAGAAACCATTTTATAGCAGTAACACCCTTCTCATGTTCAATACATGTGTACAAGCTGGTAATATCAAGGGTTATTAATAGCATCTCATCCTCCCAATCAATGCCATCAATCAGTCTCAAGAAATCATGTGTGTCTTTCACGTAAGAACTCAGATCCTTTACCAAAGGGATATATATATATATATATATATCACAATATATATATATATATATATATATATATATGGTTTTCACAATTCCATTATTATTCTTGCGATCCAACTGAATTAAGGCAGCACTCCGGGGTATTTTTTTCAAAAGTGTTTATTTCATTTTAACACCAGTGCAACAAGGGACAGTTTACGTGTTTCAGCAATTTGCCTTCCACAGGACTATAGAGTCCTGGTGTCTAGCTAGTCCCTTTAAAATATTTGTGACCATAGTCCATCAATAGTGTTTACTATTTAGGTTCTAACTAGATCTCACATTTTGTTTTCCCTATTAAGCAATTGATCCACAATGTTTCACATTGAATTCATGTGAAGTACATTAATTTGACATGTAGCTTAATTAGGTTTTTTGCAATTCATGCAGAAGTGAGACATTTCAATTCATTATCACAGTAAAATACTCAAATTCATGAAGTTATTCTTTATATATAGTGCAAATATTAAGTAGCAGTCAACAGATGGAGGAGCCCCACCTATCCATTTAGGCGCAAGAGAGCAAGTACATGAGAGTGAGAGTATACTGGAGCTAGAGGGATGAGATGAGATGACAATGATGATGCAAATTTTTATAGAGTGCAAATGCAGTGTTATTAGGATACTGATTCAAAATTCTCTATATGAGGTTTATTCAGAGGTACAATTTACAGTGATTCTTGAAAAAGTGCAAGTGCGATGCTGTTAGTAAGGTGCTGTTTAGGAATTGTTTATAAGGTGCAGATGTAGCAACAGTTTGTTTGTGCAAATTGCATTTTATAACATAATTTTATGTTTTTATATTATACTGCTGGAAATACTAAATTAGCATTCCATTTAGTATTGGGTCTTAAGTTAGCAGCAATGAGTTATTTATCATATATATATATATATATATATATATATATATATATATATATATATATATATATATATATATATATATATAATCTACTAGCGGTCGCCAGTAGATAGTTATAGTTACAACCTATTATCCATAGGAAATCCGCGACATTCTATTTGAAATAACTCTCTTGCCGGTTGACGTATCTTCGCAAAATTTTCAAACTTTGTGGGGCGCTCCGGTCCGCTCCTACCCTGAAAGTCTCGGGGGATTCGTCAAGCGGGGGCCGAGAAAAAAGGGGGTCCCAAAACGTGTTTTCCCCATGCAATTTTCCATAGGAAACTTTAGACACGGCTACAGCCCGAACTGCTGAACGGAATTACACCAAATTTGGCAAAGAGGTAGTTCTTGGTTCAGAAAGAACCCTTTTTGTTAAATGGTGTAAATCCGTTCAGTAGTTGCTGAGAAAATCAAAAGTAAAAAGATAGATATATCTATGGCCGCGTCGGATTCGCGCACCCTCCCGATCACGAGCTGCATGCTAATTGGCTGTCAACACTCCAAATCAGGAAGTGTTGGCAGCCATTTTGTCCCTCGGTAGAACCGAGGGACAGAAACAAGTGCGCAAAGCGCACAAAGGGGGCAGGGTAGAAACACCCTGACCCCTAGGTCTGCTCAGGGGTCCCACAAGGACCCCCTGGGCAAAAAAAATAATTAAAAAAAAAAAAAATCGGCAGGATGCGCTCAGGGTGCGCGAATCCTGCCGAGAAAATCGAGCGCGGTCTCCCGCTTCGATGCACTGGCCCCCGGGTGGGCCAAGTCCCGGGGGCATGCTGGGGGGGGTTAATTTTATGTGTGGGGGCCTCTAAGGGCCCCCAAGCCCCGGGGACCACCACCCCCGGGGCTTTATGTATAATGGTGCGGGAGGGCTCTGAGCCCTCCCGCAGCCCCGGGACCGCCACCTCCCGGGGCTTCTTTTTATTTTTGAAAAACCTGTGTGGGGGGCTCCAGCCCCACACGCCCCGGGACCACCACCTCCCCGGGGCACTAAGAAAAATTACAATGGGGGTCCATTTTGGACCTCCAAGCCCCGGGGACCACCACCTCCCGGGGCTTTCAAAATGTAAGGAGGGGGCCGCGCGGCCCCCTCCAGGAGCCTGTGGTGGCCCTGGGGACCGCCACCCCCAGTGCCGGCTCCTGCAGTGTCCCGGGGTGCCTACCCCGGGACACTGCTGTTTGCAATGACAGGACGGGAGCCTCGCGGCTCCCGTCCTGTCATTGCAAACTGCTTTGGATATTGGAAGAGAGAGCAGGAAACCTGCTCTCTCTTCCAATATCCAAAGCTGATTGCTTTTCCACATGGGGAGCTGCATGTTAGCAGCTCCCCATGTGTAAAAGCAATGCCGGCTCCCGTAGGAAACGGGGAGCCGGCGGGACTGTGGGGGGTTTGGGGACCCCCCCACAGTCCCCAACGAGAGGCCAGGCCCGGGGGATGGGGTCCCCGGGGCCATAAGTGGCCACGGAGGGGGGCCACGCAGCCCCCCTCCCCAAAGGTAAAAAAAAAGTAAAAAAAAGTGCAAGGCCGGCCCCGGGGATGGGGTCCCGGGGCCTTAAATGGCCTGAGGAGGGGGCCACGCAGCCCCCTCCAAATAAAAAAAAGAGGCCATGCCCCGGGGATGGGGTCCCCGGGGCCAATACAGGCCCAGGGAAGGGGGGCCACGCGGCCCTCTTCCCGTTTTTATTTTTATTTTAATAAAAAAAGGGGTAAGGCCCTGGGGGATGGGGTCCCCAGGGCCTAAAAATAGGAAAAAGGAAGGGGGCTACACAGCCCCCCTTCAGGAAAAAAAAAACGATCGGGCCCGCAGGCCCCGCCCCTTCCTTCACCACTCTGCAAACGCGCCCCCTGGCGCGTTTGCAGAGGGGGAACGAATTCCCCTTGAATACTGGGGTCCCTGGGGCCAACTAGCCCACCAGGAACCTCCAGTATGCGCCAGGGGCTGCCTTGCAGAGAGGTGTACAGAGGCCACGCCCCTTTTACACCTCTCTGCAACGCAGCTCTGTGGCGCTTTTTGGAGGTATATGGTGGGCTAGTTGCACCCCAGGGACCCTCAGGATTCAAGGGGAGTTAATTCCCCGACTTAAAACGCGCCACGGGGCGCGTTTGCACAGTGGTGAAGGGAGGGGGCGGAGCTTCAGGTGACATGTGTGCAAACAGGCCCCGTGGCGCGTTTTAAGATGGGGAATTAAATCCCTTCAATCCTGAGGGTCCTGGGGGCCAACTAGCCCAACAGGTACGTCCAGAAAGCGCCACAGAGCTGCGTTGCAGAGAGGTGTAAAGAGGGTGTGGCCTCTGTACATGTCTCTGCAACGCAGCCCCTGGCGCATACTGGAGGTTCCTGGTGGGCTAGTTGGCCCGTAGGGACCCTCATGATTCAAGGGGACTTAATCCCCCAACTTAAAACGCGCCACGGGGCGCGTTTGCACAGATGTCACCTCAGGCCCCGCCCCTCCCTTCACCATTGTGCAAATATTCCTCTAAAATCAGCCGAAATACGAATTCTGATTTACTCACCTGTTATCAGGAGAGACCTCAGTGCTGCATCTTTCAGCCCAGTACTAATCCTGAAAAGTAATTTTAACCGTACTTACCAGTAACTTGAATTTCCTTCCATAGGCTAACATTGACTGGTTTCACTTGGAAATTCTTCTAAGTGTGGAGTTTTGGAACTTTAAAATATTCCTCTAAAATCAGCCGAAATACGAATTCCGATTTACTCACCTGTTATCAGGAGAGACCTCAGTGCTGTATCTTTCAGCCCAGTACTGGTCCTGAAAAGTAATTTTAACCGTACTTACCAGTAACTTGAATTTCCTTCCATAGGCTAACATTGACTGGTTTCACTTGGAAATTCTTCTAAGTGTGGAGTTTTGGAACTTTAAAATATTCCTCTAAAATCAGCCGAAATACGAATTCCGATTTACTCACCTGTTATCAGGAGAGACCTCAGTGCTGCATCTTTCAGCCCAGTACTGATCCTCAAAAGTAATTGTAACCGTACTTACCAGTAACTTGAATTTCCTTCCATAGGATATAATTGCCTGCTTTTTGCTGAAAAAGTTTCTAAGTGTTGATTTTTGAAACATACAAATATTCCTCTAAAATCAGCCGAAATACGAATTCCGATTTACTCACCTGTTATAAGGAGAGACCTCAGTGCTGTATCTTTCAGCCCAGTACTGGTCCTGAAAAGTAATTTTAACCGTACTTACCAGTAACTTGAATTTCCTTACATAGGCTAACATTGATTGGTTTCACTTGGAAATTCTTCTAAGTGTGGAGTTTTGGAACTTTAAAATATTCCTCTAAAATCAGCCGAAATACGAATTCCGATTTACTCACCTGTTATCAGGAGAGACCTCAGTGCTGCATCTTTCAGCCCAGTACTGGTCCTGAAAAGTAATTTTAACCGTACTTACCAGTAACTTATATTTTCTTCCATAGGAATCCATTGTCTGGTTTTCAGCAGAAAAGTTTCAAAGTGTCGATTTTCACAAACTACAAATATTCCTTAAAAATCGCCTGTATGACTTAAACGCATTCTTTCAACTGTTTACAGGAGATGCACCAGTGCTGGATCCAGGATCCAACACTGAGTAAGAAAAAGTAACGATAACAGTTTTTACCTGCTAAGTGAATTTCCTTCCATAGGATAACATTGGTGATTCTATGAGAAAAAGTTTCTAAGTGTCAACTTTTAAAATACAATAATATTCCTTAAAAATCACGACTGTAACCAAAACGCTTTTACTCAACTGTTTACAGGAGATGTACCAGGACTGAATCTAGGATCCAGTGCTGTGGTTAGAAAAGTAATCCGTAAAGTAACTAATTGCATTTAACTAGAAATTCACATTGAGCTGAATGTTGCATTGTGTTTGAAAATGTGGTGCCCATTGCAACAACTGTAACTACTGTACTTAAAAGTCTATTGCCTATGTGCAAAGTATTTAAACTAAAGTAATTCATTCTGAGAAAGTATTTTTTTAATGTAATGTATAATGTAATTACAATGTAATTTAAAAAATAAAATATGTAAAAAAAAAAAATCTAAAAATGTAATAAATCAGTATGAAAAAATTAATATAACAATTTATACATTTAAAAATTGTCATTTACAAAACCTTAGAAATTCACTGAAAAACCGTAGGTTTCAGACATGTTATAGTTAGGAATTAGCATTTAAAAAACCTTTGAAATTCACTGAAAAACCATAGGTTTCAGATAAGTTATAGTTAGAAATTAGCATTTAAAAAACCTTTGAAATTCACTGAAAAAACCATAGGTTTTAGGGACAGTTATAGTTAGTTGGACATTGCACTCGTACAAAACCCGTGAAATTCCCCCGTTATAGTTAGTTCAGCTAACTATAACTCGCGCCCCGCAATGCACTGCTGATGACGTCACATATTACATCACTCATGACATGGTCAGTGACATCACTGATGACATCACTGATGACATCTCAAATGACATCACTGATGACATCATCCACGTGATAATCTGATGCACCTCCTCACACCCTAATATAACCTTTGATACACCCTATCTAAATTACAGACTGCCATTCGCAAAACCATAGACACTCCAACACCAATAACTACATACCCACTCACTGATTCTTAGGTCTACACACACACATCCACTCACTCACCCGTACAGTCACTCATACTTATGGTCACTCAGTACAGGACAATCATATGCACTCTTACTCCTATATAGACACTCAAACACCGCCACTCATCCATAGAGGTACTCACACACCTAGTCAGTCATGCAAATAATTAAACACACTGCCATTTACTCACCTATACAGTTATACACACACCAGCTCACTTAATCATACAAATACTAGCACATTGTTACGCTCTTATACAATCACTGATACAAGCACACACTCATCCATACAGCCACTATCACAATCACTCACTCTCGCTTATAGCTATTTATATACTCCAATACACATATATACTGCCTTTCACATATGTAGTTACTCACACATGTACCACTGGGACATACATTCACTCACTAACACACTCTTACACACACTTACCCACCCATACAGTCTATCACAGATGCACTCTTGAAACCATCCACCCAGTGAATCACCCACTCACACATCTATGCACAGTCGCACACACCCCATCCACACAAACACTCAGGCACCCATACAGATACTCAGACAACAAATCAATAACTCTTATAGACACTCATGTAGCTATTCACAAACCCATGCAGCCACTTACAGAGCAACAGACAGATACAGACATTAACCCAGTTTAGTCACTAACCCATGCATTCAGTAAGATACGTTTAATCACTCACTTATAGAATTAGTCACGCACCTACTAAATCATCCATACACACACTTATACACCCACTCATTCTTCAATACGCCTTTCCCTATATATATTAAAAATATTTAAACTTTACAGAAACACACAGTCACTGGATGATGTCATCAGTGATGTCATTTGAGATGTCATCAGTGATGTCATCAGTGATGTCACTGACCATGTCATGAGTGATGTAATATGTGACGTCATCAGCAGTGCATTGTGGGCGCGAGTTATAGTTAGCTGAACTAACTATAACGGGGAATTTCACGGGTTTTGTACGAGTGCAATGTCCAACTAACTATAACTGTCCCTAAAACCTATGGTTTTTTCAGTGAATATATATATATATATACATATATATATATATATATATCCACCACCGGGTCCTCTGAAGAAACCGGACACCGACACTGCTGGCTCAGGTAATTTCAAAATTTATTTTCAAATATCGTGCTGTGGTAACGCGTTTCGGCAGGATCCCTGCCTTGCTCACCCCTATATATATAATATAGTACGCTGACAATCCAGTAGGGCGTTCGTCCGACAAACCAGGTTGATGCAGACTCCTTTATAATGCTCAATCGCTGTGACGCATTTTGGCTGCTATTAACGGCCTTGATTTTACACATATATATATATATATATATATATTATCAATCAAGCAGGTGAATTTTAAAGCACACTACTCACCTGTGAGGGTCTCAAGGCACTGGGGGCGGGGGGTTTCGCAGCTCCGTTCAGTTGAAGAGCCAGATCTTGGGTGTCTTCCTGAAGATGTTGAGGGTGGGGGTGCGTCTGATGTCGATCGGGAGCTTGTTCCAGGTCTTGGCCGCGATGTAGGAAAACGCCCTTCCTCCTGTCCTGGCTTTGTGGATGTGCGGGGTTTCGGCGAGGTCGGCGGATCAGAGGTTTCTCTTGGGTACGTGGAAGGAGATGCTCTCGTTGAGGTATTTGGGTCCGGTGCTGTGGAGGCATTTGTAGGCGTGGGTGAGTATCTTGAAGGTGACTCTTTTCTCTATGGGGAGCCAGTGGAGGCTGCACAGGTGTTGGGTGATGTGTTCGTGTCGAGGGATGCCGAGGACGAGTCTGGCTGCGGTGTTCTGTAAGGTCGGGCGTTTGTGGAGCAGAGACTTGTTGATCCCGGCGTAGAGGGCGTTTCCGTAGTCCAGTCTGCTGGTTATAAGTGCGTGTGTGACTGTCTTCCTTGATTCTGGGGGGATCCATTTGAAGGTCTTTCGGAGGATGCGGAGGGTGTTGAAGCAGCTGGAGGTGACGGTGTTAACCTGTCGGGTCATGGAGAGGGAGGAGTCGAGTACGATGCCGAGGTTTCGGGCGTGGTCCGTGGGGTTTGGAGGTGCTGCTAAGGGTGGTGGCAAATGCAATAACAACAATTGATGGACAGAATGCAGAACAATGTCGTACATTCACAATGTCGTACATTCACCCCAGTACAGAGATCTGGGCCTAAATCCATCGGTTTTTTGGCTCACCATGCCATTCCAGTTTGGACCCAGCCATATGCAAATCAGTCTTGACCCTGCGCCCAATGGGAACAGTCCAGCCCGAACTACCAGGCCAGGTCCTTCCTGGACTGGAAACAAGCATCCTAGGACCGGTTTCGGGCTTTCAGCCCTCATCAGCCAGGATAGCTTGACTCCAGTGGCATGGAGAGCACGGGACCCACGTCTGGGCATACCCGTCCCACTCGGGGTGACAAATGCAAAAACAACAATTGATGGACAGAATGCAGAACAATGTCGTACATTCACCCCAATGATTTGTTCTGCATTCCGTCCATCAATTGTGTGTCTTTTGCGTCCTAAGTGCACCGGGTATGCCCAGACGTGGGTCCCGGGCTCACTGTGCCACTGGATTCAAGCTATCCTGGCTGATGAGGGGTGAAACCCCGAAACCGGTCCTAGGATGCTTGTTTCCGGTCCAGGGAGGACCTGGCTTGGCAGTTGGGGCTGGACTGTTCCCATGAGGCACAGGGTCAAGACTGAATTGCATATGGCCAGGTCTAAACTGGGGTGGCATGGTGAGCAAAAGAATGATGGATTTAACCCAGATCTCTTGACTGGGGCTGAATGTTTTGATTTGTTCTGCATTCCGTCCATCAATTGTGTGTCTTTTGCTTCCTCGCCCTAAGTGCGCCGGGTATGCCCAGACGTGGGTCCCGGGCTCACTGTGCCACTGGATGCAAGCTATCCTGGCTGATGAGGGGTGAAACCCCCAAACCGGTCCTAGGATGCTTGTTTCCGGTCCAAGGAGGACCTGGCTTGGCAGTTCGGGCTGGACTGTTCCCATGAGGCACAGGGTCAAGACTGATTTGCATATGGCCAGGTCTAAACTGGGGTGGCATGGTGAGCAAAAGAATGATGGATTTAACCCAGATCTCTTGACTGGGGGTGAATGTTTTGATTTGTTCTGCATTCCATCCATCAATTGTGTGTCTTTTGCTTCCTCGCCCTAAGTGCGCCGGGTATGCCCAGACGTGGGTCCCGGGCTCACTGTGCCACTGGATTCAAGCTATCCTGGCTGATGAGGGGTGAAACCCCGAAACCGGTCCTAGGATGCTTGTTTCCGGTCCAGGGAGGACCTGGCTTGGCAGTTCGGGCTGGACTGTTCCCCTGAGGCACAGGGTCAAGACTGATTTGCATGTGGCCAGGTCTAAACTGGGGTGGCATGGTGAGCAAAAGAATGATGGATTTAACCCAGATCTCTTGACTGGGGGTGAATGTTTTGATTTGTTCTGCATTCCATCCATCAATTGTGTGTCTTTTGCTAAGGGTGGTGGGCCACCAGGTGTTGTCCCATGCAGAGGGGGAGGGTCCGAGAACGAGGACCTCTGTCTTCTCTGAGTTGAGCTTCAGGCAACTGCCACTCATCCAGGATGAGATGTCCTTCATTCCTTCCTGGAAGTTGAGTCTGGTGGTGACGGGGTCCTTGGTGAGGGTGAGGATGAGCTGGGTGTCGTCGGCGTAGGATACTATGCTGAGTCCGTGTTGTCTGACGATGGCGGCGAGCGGGCCATGTAGATGTTGAAGAGCGTGGGGCTCAGCGACGATCCTTTGGGCACTCCGCAGTTGATTTCCGTGGGTTCGGAGATGAAAGGTGGCAGTCTGATTCTTTGTGTTCTGCCGGTGAGGAAGGAGTGGATCCATTCGACGGCGGTTCCCTGTATGCCGGCGTCGTGGAGTCTGGCGATGAGTGTGCGGTGGGAGACCGTGTCGAATGTTGCAGAGAGGTGGAGTAGGATCAGGGCCATGGTGTGTCCCTGATCAAGGAGGGAGCAGATGTCGTCTGTGGCGGCGAGTAAGGCAGGCTCAGTGCTGTGATTGCTTCGGAATCCGGATTGGGAGGGGTTGAGGCTGGAGTTTTCTTCGATGAATGTTGTTAGCTGGGCATTGACGATCTTCTCTGTGACTTTGGCCACGTAGGGGAGGAGGGAGATGGGTCGGTAGTTCTTCAAGTCCGTGGGGTCTGCTTACGGCTTTTTGAGCAGGGGTCTGACTTCTGCGCGTTTTCAGTCGTCGGGGAAGGTGCCGGTCTTGAAGGTGGTGTTGATGGTGCGTCGTAGTTCGGGCGCGATGGCGGTGGTGGCTCTGTGGTAGATGTGCAGTGTGCAGAGGTCCGTGGGGGCCCCTGAGTGGATGCCTTTCATGGTCGAGGTGGTGTCTTCGGTGGTGACTGGGGTCCAGGCGGGGACGGTAGGCCGGCTGGTGTTGCTGGAGAGGGAGGTAATTTCGGCATTGGGTGCCTGGTTGTTGAAGTGGTTGTAGAGGCCCTTGATTTTCAGGTGGAAGTAGTATCCGAGTTTATCGCAGAGGTCCTGGGAGGGGTTGATGTCCGTGGTTTGCTGGGGGGCGTGGTGAATTTCTGGATGACGCTGAAAAGTTCCTTGGAGTTGCTGGAGTTGGCGGTGATCTTGTTTCGAATGAAGGTCCTTTTAGTGGATCTGATGCGATGGTGGCATTCCGTCATGGCGTTCTTGTAGGTGGTGCGGTCTTCTGCTGTTTTGCTGTTTCTCCAGTTCTTCTCGAGACGTCTGCAGGTGCGTCTGGATTCCTGGAGGTCGGTGGTGAACTAGGTGGCTCTCCTGGGGCGCTGTCTGTCGGAGTTGCGTAGGGGTGCGAGTTCGTCTGCGCAGTTGGAGATCTATCTGTGGAGTTCTTTGGCTGCGAGGTTGGCGTCGGTCGAGGTGGTGGGGGCGTCGTGGTTGAGGGTGTGGTTGAGCTGTTCCTCTGTGATTTAGCTCCAGTTCCTTCGTGGGGGACGCGTTGCCGTTTTGGGGGCGGTGGATTTGTTGATGTTGAAGTGTACGCAGTAGTGGTCCGTCCAGGGGGTTGCGTGGTGTGGCTGAAAAGGATGTTGTTACCTCCTGCGAAGATGGGGTCGAGGGTGTGCCCTGCCTTGTGGGTGGGCGTGGTGATGAGCTGTTTCAGGCCAATGTTGGCGAGGTTGTCCAGGAGGGTGGTGGAGTTGGCGTCTCTGGGGTTGTCGAGGTGGAAGTTCAGGTCTCCGATGAGCATGTAGTATGTGGAGGTGATGGCGTGGGGTGCGATGAGGTCGGCGATGGTCGTGGCGAAAGGGGCACGAGGTCCGGGGGGGTCTGTAGGCGAGGGTGCTGCGAAAGGTGGTTCTAGGGCTGTCCTGTATCTGGAAGTGAAGGTGTTCGGTGGTGGAGAGGGAGAGGGAGTCATTCGTGGTGGAGGTGTTGAGTCGGAGGGAGCTGTTGTGTGCGAGGGCGAGTCCTCCTCCTTGGCGGTCTTTCCTCTGGATTTTGTATCCGTCGGGGATGTCAGGGGCGGAGGAGGCTTTGGTCCAGGTTTCTGTGAAGAAGGCGACATCTGGTGAGAGGGTGTCGAGGAGGTCCCAGATCTCTACGGCATGTCTGTGCAGGGAGCGCACGTTGAGGAGGATGCACTTCAGGGTTTCTAGGGTGATGGTGTTCGGTGCGTGGGTGGTGGCCTTGAGGGTGCTGATGGTGTAGAAGGTCCGGCGGCAGGAGAACTGTCCGTGGGTGGTGCTCGGCGTGGATAGCTAGCAGTTGTTGTTCCTCCCGGGGTTGAGTGCGAGGAGGGTATCTGCGTCGTAGCGGTGGATGGTTGGAGATCCAAGGTTCCTGGCCCTGGTCGCGGTCGGGTCGCGGACGGGCGCAGACGGGCTTGCATTTGGCGCGCCTTCGGAGGTCGCATACAACGAATCTCCAAAACAGATGATTCTCGAGCCCACTGATCCAAGTAAGGTATTTATTTTGGCAGAAAACGACGCGTTTCGACCAATGCCGTGGTCTTGATCACATGACCCCTTCATGGGCCATGGGGTTCCTAAAGGTACACTCAGCAGCGTCAAACAGTGATGTAACATTTCATCAACATAGAAGAGTGGTGGTATTATACAAAAAATACAGAAAGACAAACAAAAGAGACGTTAATCAATATTGAAAATTACCATATTAGAACTATGTCACCCAACCTTCAGGTTTGCGCATCAATACCGTGTTTGGTCCCAGTACACTTAACTCAGTGTCATCTTGTCAACATGTGCTGTCAATACAGTTCAATTCAAATATATACAACTTTATATCTTATTCGTGTGCACATCGTAGTGACACAATAGTTCCTTACTTCAACAATAATAAGCTTCAAAGCACTTGTTAACATGCAGTGCAGCGATGGTATCAATAAATATTTTCACAAAACATAAATCGTATGGGTTCAATAAAAAAAGTTAATATGTCTATGTAAGTGTGTGTGTATTGGAACTTCGCTGGCCTATGCCATATAACACCAGTTTCCATGCTATTTTATTTTCTGACACAAAAAATTTGATGGGCTGTTGAGTGGCACAGAAATAGTGGGTTGCATTATGTCTATGTGCCGTATTTAAATGAGGTGCTATGACTCTTGGTGTAAGAGTTTCAATGGGCATTGTTCCAGTGTATCTGATAAGCACACCTTTTCATGCAGCACATATACAAGCTGGCTTTGCATCTAGCACTTCCCTTGAGAACCCAATCTCTTTATAGTCACACACATGACTTGCTACTGAGGGGAACCAATGTGCTTGCCTACTGTGGCAGACACTGAAGAACAGGAATATTTAATAGGATCTCAGCTGGTGAAATCTACTGCTTTTAAGAAGATTGTGTTGTACATTTTCCAGGCTTGCTCGCTTTCTACACTTGCTTGCTTGCTGCAATTTGGAGATGATATTAACATTTTCCCGATGATCCACATGACCTAAGAAGAGGTGGACCGAGTAACAGAGAAGGAAATACTGAGACAGAGGATAGATGAGAGATTACTGTGTTAAGAGAAATAACGCTTTATTTTGAGAGGAATAAAACTAAAAATGAAAGGGACTGCATGGTGCAGAGGCAAGAGCCAAAGGGAATGTAGGAGGAAAGGATGAGGTCAGTGTAGGGCAGATTAAGAGAGGTAGGAGACAATTGGGTGAGCCATGGAATTGAGAAATCAGGCTGCATGTCTGTGTCAAGGGTCATGACATTAATTAAAACAGAAACACAAGCTTTTTATAGATTTGAACATAGTAACCAGGCAGATTGTCCACATTAAGGGCCACAAGAGTAAAATGGTGGGAGAGTTGTAATAATCACAACCTTTGTATTGAAACGAACGTAGAAAGTAATAACCATAGTATCTGTAACAGAGGCGTATCGATAAGCGATAATTTCCCACTGTTGACTATGGGTGAGTGTGCAGGGATAAAGGGGTTACTGAGGTGTATTTGCCTCACTCTGAGTTATTGAAGTAACATACATGGTGCTTTCAGTTGTTTAATTGATTGTATTTAATCTTTCATGTTAGATGAATGAGCACATGTATTAAATATGGTTACCACAAGAATGAGTTTTGATCCTGATCAAGAAGACCTCCAATGATATAAAGTCCTGAAACATTGACGTAGAAACCTAGAAGGGCAAGACTTTGACAGCATTGATGACGGATAGAACATATCGGTATAATACCGCTTGGGGTTTACACAAGGTGTAGATTGTACAGGTTATAAACCTATACTTAATACTTAATGGTCCTCAGACAAATTTCGTTTGTTTCTTGCGCCCAAGGAAAAGTGCAATATGCGTGGCATTTCATTATATTTCTGTGAATAATAAATATGTTCTTTTTATGGATATTTTATGGAAAGTAATACATCAGTAATCACTAATTAATCACCTTTGTTTAATTGGGGCCCTCTTTGTGATATCCCCTATACTTTGGGTGATTTTAGCATGGTTATTGATAACCCTACAAATAAAAAATTTAATTTGGGTTTAGTAGTATAATCACCTCTTTAGAAGGTTAGTGAAGTTGCATCTTTTTCACTCATAGGACAGATAAAGAGAGCAAGAAGGGGACAGAATAAGCAATGATATGAGTGAAAATAACCAGCCGAGGAAAAAGAAACAATAATAAGATAAGGATAATAAGAACGCCTAAGGTTCAAGTGTTATGAGACCTTGAGAGCAGAGGATGAAGGCTAAAGATAATACTATTTGTAGTTGTTGATATTTTATATAGCCAATAAGCCTGGATATATCTAAGCTTGTTCTGGTTCTCTGGAATTGGGGAATTTGGCATCTCATTTTTATAAATTGGAATTATTGGTTATTGAGGCCTTGGCGTAGATGAATTAGGTCACTTCTCAGATAAGAAAAGGAACAATGTACCACACAGATTAACGTTAATTGTGCAATGTTTTCAATGAGTAGGGGCATCACATAGATTCTATTAAATGACGTCACAGATAATTCACTGCTTGAAACAGCCCCTACCAGTGAGTGTTCTGCACCTTCCGGGGGCTGTCGCATCCCCCATAGTCCTCACCACTGCTGGCCCTCTTTATACTGACATTTGTGGGTGTCTTCACCCTGTCCCAAGGTCACCTTTGTGGGGAAGTCCACATTGCGTCCTGAATCTGCGATTCTGGGAGTGTCCACACACTGTTGTAAGAAGGCCATATGAAGGAGTCCACACCCCTTGCCAAATGTGCATTTTTCTGGGAGTACACATCCTGCTTGACAATACACCTACTATAGGTAGTGTGTATATTTTCTCACTATGTTTGTGGAACATACACTGACCCTCGAGTTTCTCAAATGTTTAAAAACGTTGCTACACGTACAGGAATTTCTAGACAATCCAGCACAATCCAGCACAATCCAGTCACCTAGAGCGTTGTGGGCTTTCATCTCTGCACCCTAGTGCAGAGAGGGCACACAAGTTTTCATTGTAGTTATATGTAGCATTTCCATCTTTTCAATGTGCTCATGTCAGACTCTATTCAGAGGGCCGCATTGCAGCCAGGTGCTGCTGATCCCCAACCGTGGGGGTTGAGGTAGTCTGCTGCGGGTGTCCTAGGGTCTGTCTTATTATGGGTCTGCAACCTGGAACAAGTCCACCCTTGGCACACTTGATTCACAGAGTAGCAATGGTGAGCAGTCAAAGGCTTCTTAATCTATACACAGACCCAATATGTCACTGTTCCGCCCAGTGCTTGTCTTTATAAAAAAGAGAATACATTTATTATCACAGTGGTATGAACTACTGCACAATAAGAGAAGTATCAGATTTAAGGTTACATTATTTCATCAAGGCTTACACTGAAATATTGCCCCCACACCAGTGACGTCTTCCTCACTCTATGGTGTAACCCTAGCCACCCCCCCAACACCCCAGTGTCTAGGGTGGTTCATTCCTGTAAGTCGAGTTTTGACAAAATTCGGCAAGGGCGCAAGATTTACTAAGCGAATGTCCCAGGACAACTGGTGGATCCGTTCAATCAGTTGTTTAACCCAAAAGAGTTTTACTGAAATGATAATTCATCATCATGGTCTCAGTTTCTAGAGGCCGTGCATCATTATTACCTACTCGGCAAAGGACTTGGCTCGGTAGGCGCTGTCTGGTGGACGCATCGACATACACTGGTCGGGTTCTTTGGTGGGATCTCTTTGTCCACGGTGGTGGTCCCGATTTTCTCTCTCTCTCTCTCTCTCTCTCTCTCTATCACTGTGTGTCTCTCTCACCCTCACTCAGACTGCTTCAATGCCTGATGGCAGGTAGATCCTGTGAAGAAGGGTTTTTGGGAGACGCATCCTCCCTGCTGGGCATTCATGGCAGGTGGGGCCTTGAGGCCAAACATCCCTGACAGGTGTGAACTCTGGGCCATGGCAGACGTGTGCTTCAGCAGTGACTGGTCCGTCTTGGCTGTGTCACACACTGCCTGCAGCAGCAGCAACTCCTCTGACTGTAGAAGTGCCAGGCTATGCAGTTATGCTTCTTTACGTAGTGCACTTCATGCTTGGGGACATGAGAGGACCTCTCGCAAAATGGCGACACTCCCCTGGGGTAGTCAGCTTCCTCTGTGTGCCCCACATATTAGGAAAAACTGGGTTTCTCCTCCTGAAAGGTCACTCCTCCTGCAGAGTTAAGCATTCTCCTTCCGTCACTGAGCAGGCGGACAGGTTTGTAGCCACCAGGCAGACCCACTGCTGCTCCAGCAAGTTGCAGAATTCAAGTGGTCTCCCTCACCTCTGGATGGCTGGCTGTCATGTAAACACCAGTCCTGGACTCACAGTGCTTCTTCAAGTACTTTGTGGAGCACTACCTTCCTTGGTTAAGAAGAACTTGTAACTGGAACAAAGTGGGATGGTTTGGGTCAGACATTTACACTCATATTCCAGAGAGGGAATACAGATTTGCTGAGCCAGTTTGAGGTGTCATTAGAACACACTCGTTTCTGACACAGAAGAAAGGCCTGGTCGGAACTAGTCATTTACAAAAATCGGTATGCTGCCTTTACTGCTTCATTCAACAATCCAGGATATAGATAGTAGTCCCAAGAACATGCTTGCTGTGTCCCTCCAGGTCACAGAACTATTTCTGGACCTGGCATTGCCAGTAACAGGGTTAGGGCTCAAAGCACTTGCTACATTATTGTGATAACTGGTCCAGTAAAAATCAGAACAACAGATTCATGTGCAGTTGGGTCACCCTAGGCAGGAGCACATGTCCATATACTGCACAGGGAACATTCCCGTCCCAACAGCTTATATCTGATGTGGTCATGTTTTCATTATGCGTCTATGGGATAGTTCCACCTTTTAATTGCGATTGTGTGTCTTTATGTCACCTTGCTTTTTTGGCATTTTTTAAAATGTTTTATAATAAAAGAACAAAGCGGTTATGTCATGTTACAGAAACAGGTGATTATCAAAAAAAAAAATAACCAGGAGTGAGTTTCCAGGTTCAGTTGAAGCGCTCTCCTTGGAGCTCCGATCCATCTCTATTTATGGGGGTCTTGGACGAGGAGCAGAGGCTCAGATTCCTGGGGAATTCTGGCTCTCATAGAAGTCTCTCCTGACACTCAGGAGACCTTCAGCACCACGAGCCACCATGATCAGCAGAAAATAGGGGTGTAGTCCGTTTCGCGATGCCCACCAAAGAGAACAAGAGAAAAAAATTAATAGGAGAAGGGCTGTGGCTTCAAGGAGATGAAGATGGAGGTTCTCACTTTTGCGGAAACAAATCCTGGGTGAACAAAACACCATTTAAAACATTGGAAAAAAGTTCACTACCATTGACGCCATGCTTGCAGCCTCTAAAACAGAGGTTGAGGTCGAAGGGGAAGTGCATCAACATTCTTGCCTGGAAGCCTCTGCCATGGAGCTGCAGCCTGCTGGTAAGGTGCAATAAAAATGTAGGTCCTGTGTGTTTTAAGCACTGGGTTATATGGAAACACAAATGTACTATATGTCTAGGATAACTGGAGAGCTGCGAAGAGCTGTTTTCTGGGTGTAGGGGATACAGTGTTTGCTAACAGGACACTTAGGCAAGTGATCCACAGGTTCTTGGTGGGAGAAGTCCTACCCATGGACTCCTCTACAGAGGTAACTGTTAGAAAAACCTATAGGCTGCCTACAGGTGGTCCGAGTCGCAAACTCTACAGGCTGCCTACAGGTGGTCCGAGAGGGCCCTCTGAAACTAAAGGAATGGAGGTGGTGGCGACCAAGGGAAAGAACTTGAGAGAGGCCAATAACAGGAGGAAGGCGCCTCTGAACAGGGGCACAGTTTTGATGTTCACGGATTGTAGTTAAGACATTCAGCGCAGGAGGAGTCACTTACAGCCAGGGCCACTGGAATTATGCAATTGTGCGGCCGCAGTGATTTTCACAAAATTATAGATTTGTTGCATTTGCCACATAATCCACCATCTGCTGCACAATCTGCAGATTTGAACAAAAAAAATGTGTTTCTAGCTCAAACGGGTCAAAAGTTGCTAAAAGTGCAGCGACACGTGTTGCCGCACAGTTGAAGGCCTTTTCCAAAGGTTGACTGGTCAACTTTCTGTTGTTTATTGTTATATTTGGGTTTTAAATTGGTACTAATGAGGTGTACTCAATGCCCAGACAGTGTAAAAGTACAAAATAATGAAGTAATACTATGAAAAAATGTGCTGCATTATGTTGCATAATTTGACGTTTCTTGCAGCATAATTTACTCAACCCTGCCGCATAATTGGCCCTCCACTGCCGCATAATTCCAGTGGCCCTGCTCACAGCGCACCAAGAAGGAAGTAACCGCTCGAGATGGAGACAGGGTCTTCTCTAAGAGATGCCGGTGAGCTCAAGGTTTCTTACAATGGAGTAGACGTGTGTTCAGTGGGGTGGATGCCTTCCGGGGGCACGGCGCTGTGAGCCTGCAGGGAATACCAGAAACTGACTGTTGGATTCACTTCTTGCTGTGCTCTGGTTTGATCCAGGCATTATTTTGACGTTTCCATCTTGACCCTCTCCGTGAGTCTTTAGTAGAACATCCTCTTCCGTTACGCAGTAGTTTTGACGCAAGATTGTAGATTATTTTCTGTTGGAAGGAACCCCGAGGCAGGTAAGTGGTTTTAATCTTGTTTAATCAATGCAGCCTCCCCATACCACGACCGCAACAGACAGCAACGGTCGTACATAACAGCACTCGAATCTTGACAATGGATGTCCAGCACACAGCCAGAATATGGGAAGAATCCATGGGTAGGGGAACAGCAGGGAGAGAAAGCAAAGGGGCAAGGAGAAGGGAAGTACGAAGGAGGAGACATTATAACACATCTCTCTCCTATAAAAACAAGACAAATTGAGCTAGAATTACAGAGGCGTGGAATGCCGGAATTCGACAATAAAACAGAGGTATGTATACTTTACAAATAACTTGAGTAAATAAGATGCATACTTGACGAAATAACAATGAGCATATATATGAACAATAGTCAAGCATGCAGCATGCAATTTAGCAAACATTAAAACAATAAAGCAATAAGCAATACCCCTAGGAAAACTATTTCCCCAATCTCTGAGAGCCTTTGACCCCAAGGGATAAATGAGTTGTCTAGGAAGACCATGGGAAAGTTACAATAGGGGCATTACATAACAGAACAGCAGGTTAATGTGGAACATAATCACTATGCCACCCTGGAGTCTTGTGAGCTCTAGAACTCCTGCGGTCACCGCGGTCACCACTAGACCTGGAGTCACCCTTAGAACCTCCCTCCAGTTCGTCCCTCACCAAGGAAGAAGGACACGCAGTCAATCTAACCATGCTCCAAGTACGTCCATCATCCAAGGTAACCACATTAATCCACCCACCTCATTCACTTTCATGGGTTTAGAAAACTTGCTGCCTCCACTCTGATGGGAAACTGGTAATTTGAGAAGAACAGTATCACCCACCCACCAGCGCTTCATGACCCCCTGCTTTGCATCATATCTCCTTTTGTATCCATCTTGGTGAAGTTCCCTAAGCCTAATCATCTTGTCCCTTTCCACCCACTTGGGCTCTCTTCCATCCAACCAGCTAACTGACAATTTTGTACCCGGTAACCTCCCTTTCAAAGCCAGGAACGGAGAGATGTTGGATACCAAATTAGGTGTGGTGTGATGAGACCACAACATGCGTTGAAGCGCACAATCATCAGGAATACCTGACACCAGAGACAATTGCAAGCACTCCTTATTCATACGATTAGCCCTTTCAACCAATCCGTTAGCCCTGGGGCAGTATAAGGCTGTTTTGAAATGGCAAATGGGCCAATTCTTCAAGAACTCACGCATCTCATCAGATGTGAACTGTACCCCATTGTCAGTGATGAGAGTGCTGGGAACCCCTTCCAACATGAGCACTTCTTTGAGGAAATTAATAAGGGATTTTGTGTTAATACTATTCACCACCTTCGTCATTATCCAGTGAGAGTGATAGTCCAACAAAACTAGCATGATTTTTCCTTCCCACATGGATACTTTGAGAGGCCGGATTATGTCCAAACCAAGCTTGTCCCATGGTTTAGAAGAAACAACAACAGGAGATAAGGGCACTTTCCGAGTGGATCGCGATTTGTCACTGAGGGCACATGACAAGCAAGCTCTGACCGTCTCTTCCACAATGGAATCCATTTTGGGGAACCATTAGGTGGCTCTGACCCTAGTCTTGGTCATGCTTCTGCCCAAATGTACCTCATGGGCAATCACAGCAATTCTAGCCCATAATTTCTCTGGGGGAACCAATCTGTCACCTATCACGACCTTATTATTAAGAATGCTTAACTCATGTTGCACGACCCAATAATTCTTGAGGCCGTTGCTTAAAGTACCAGGTTTGTCTGGCCAACCCTGAATGATTTTATCCTCGACTTGTTTCAAGATTTCATCTTCTTCCATCGCCAATCCCCACTGCTCCTCGGCTACATCTGGGACTTCTACCAAAGCTACATCCTCACCTTCCCCAGAACTGGCACCAACATTTTCTTTGCAAGGTAAGTATGAGAGACAATCCACTACCCAATTCCTATTGTCAGGCACATATTCTACGGTAAAGTTGAATCCTTCAAGGTTTAGTAGCACCTGGCAACTCTGGGGGTCCTGGTGACTCTTCCCTTGATTGAAAACATGAACATCAAAGGCTTGTGGTCTGTGCGCACCGTAAAAGGAAGCCCCCACAAAAAAAAAAAAAATGTTCAATAGCCCAAGCACAAGACAAGGCTTCCCTCTCAACCGTTGAGTAGTTGCGTTCAGCTTCCCTCAACGCCCTAGATGCAAAAGCCACAACCACTTCCTTGCCCTCACCAATTTGTGACAATGCCGCCCCAACACCTATTCCACTTGTATCCGTGGTTAAAATAGTCTTCCGTTGGGTATCAAAACAGCCTAAAGAAGGGGCTTTAGTTATAGCATCCTTAATAGTCTCAAATGAGCGCTGACAACCCTACTCCCAAAGGAAAGGGACCCCTTTTTTAACACGTTCCATAAGGGAGTGGTTACGTCTGCAAAATTCCTGACGTATTTGGTCATATACTCTGTCAATCCTCAACTCATCCTTATTCCTAGGAGAAGGAGTCTCTTTCACAGCTTTGACCAGATCTAATTTGGGTTTAACATCGTGCTTAGCAATAGTATGCCACAAGTAGTCTACCGAATCAACCCCAATTCTACACTTCACCTTACTTACAGTGAACCCAGCTTCTTTTAGCGCCTTTAACATCACCCTTAAAGTAGTAGCATGTTGTTGTTCAGACGATTCATGAATCAAAATGTCGTCCTGAAATCAAAGGACATTGTCAATTTTCCCTAAAATGCTCTCCATCACTCGCTGAAAAACTGCCGCCGCAGATGCCAGGCCAAAAGGCATGCGGCGGAATCTGTATGCCCCAAACGGAGTAATAAAGGACGTGAGTGATCTAGATTCTGGGTGTAGTTCTATTTGGTGATAGGCAGATGATAGATCGATAACACTAAATATCTCCGCCTTACCAATCAAGCTGATCATTTCATTGATGCGAGGGAGGGGAAACCTGTCTACCCAGTGTTTGTTTTGAAATCTCTCAGGTTCACACAGAGACGCAACCCCTTACCTCCCGATTTCTGGAGCAAGCCATAGGGAACTTTCAATATGCTCAATGATGCCTTGCGAAGCCAACCTGTCTAATTCTTCTCTCAAAGGTGCTCGCATGAGGTTGGGGATTGGCCGAACTTTATGAATGACGGGTATAGCATTAACCTTCACCTTAATTCTAGGCTGGAAACCTTTTAAGTGACCAAGTTTTTCACTGAACACTTCTGGAAAATCATCACAAATAGCTTTAAGTTGCTGACTGCCTTCTTCCACTGCAAACACAGGCTCCGTTTTGTTGGGGTCTAGTCTAATACCCAACTCTTTCAGATGATCCAACCCCAACAAGCAGTATCCTCTCTTAGTTAAATAAACTTTTCCAAGCATTGATCGATCTTTGGACTTAATTTCCATAGATAACATGCCTGCCAGAGGAATGGGATCCTTGTAACCTCCTGGTTCTATATCAGGTAACAACAACGTGTGACTTTTACCCTGAAACTTACTCTTGTAGATGTCGTAATCAATTAGGGTATAAGAAGGGCAAGAGTCAACAAGCTCATTGAATTGAAGAGAAATGTTACATTTAGGATAATCATTACCCTTGCTCAAAGAGCTCTCATTAATTTGAAAAACATATGTGTTAACTCCCTCAACAACCTCATCAATTGTATGAACATGTTTTTCTCTCCACATTTACATTTTTTTAAATCTGGCAAAATGTCCACTCTTGTTGCACTTCCTACATATTATAGACCGTGCTGGGCAACATGGGTTGTTGGCCAGGTGATTGCAGTTCCCACAACGGAAACACTTGAGTCTTTCACCCTTCCTATCTTCAGAGAATTTACTACCAGGAAGTTCTCCTCCTTTTTTGGTAGAGCCACACTCTTTTTCAACTCAATCAGGATCAGGTTTGCTTTTCACCACTTACATAGTCTCACCCCCATTGCTTTGCTTCATCTCTTTGATACATTCGGCCGTATGTTCAATGCTCTTAGCGATTTCCACTGCAACTTTTAAGTCAGGGTTCCCAGTTAGTAACTTCTCCTGGATTTTTGGATTATTTGTGTAGCGGACGAGCTGATCCCTAATAAGAAAGCCACCTAGAGTACCAAAGTCACATAAATTTACAAGCCCTCTCAAAACAGCTATGTAAGACGACCTTTTCTGTTTCTTGCCTTACACTCTGCTAAAACATTTGTCTTTCCAATACCACGTTTACTTTTTGTCCAAAGTGCTTGTCTAACTTCTTCAAAGTTGCAGAGTAAACATCACCAGAGTCTTCCACTTCGGATTCTCTATCAGAATCTGTTAAGTTCTCATAGACTTTCCTGCCCTGAATACCAATGTTGTGTAACAGAATATGCTGCTTCCTTAAAGGAGAGAATTTTTCTCCCCCAACTGCAATGAGATAAGACACAAAAACTTTTCCCCAGTCCTTCCAAGCTATGGTAGGTTCTCCCACATCATCTAAAAAAGGTGGAGGTTGATTCATGTTGGGAGTAGCCATGTTGAATGGAAAAACTAATTCAACTTATCTCAAATAAAGGAACAGGGGTGAAACACGCCGACAAAATTGTGCAGATTTAAATAGACATGCTGTTATTTGTTGAGCATATCAGCGTGGGAAATACATGACAAAAGTTTGTTGATTCCACCAGAGTCTTAAGCTGTGCCCATCGGCGAAACAGGCAGTCTAAAATTGCAGAGGTGGCCTGTGACCGCACGACGATTAGCGTTTATTTATAGTGTGCCTCTCACTACCTCATAGGTAAAAACACAGTACTCAACACGTACTGGGTTCTATTAAAAATAAAACAAAACCAGATTCCAGTTATGACTGAAAGAAAGCTGTGCCTGTCAGTGTGACAGGCTTCCAATAGCCAATTAACCTCCAGTGGTTTAAACGTGTACTCGCATTGCCAAAAACAGCAGACATGCGCCGTATATACTCGAGAGGGCGGTCGAGTTTGACACAGCGCTTCCCCCCAGCGTGTACCCGACACCGCACCTCACCAAGATGTCTTCCTCACCGCTTCCGCCGCGAAACCATGCAGCGGCGACACCTCCTTGCACAGGACAGGATACAGCGGCTACGTGAAGAGTTCAGAACCGCTTCTTCAACACTTTGCCATAATCTCGTCACAGCAACGATGATGTGGAAGAACCTCCTTGCAGTGAAGCAAGAAGCGTGGCAACCATGAGGAGATTGTCGGACGTGGTGTCAATGGGTTCGGGGAGGAGGCTGGAACGCTGTCCCCGGCCAGCAGATCGTCGCCAATGTTGGAAGGAACCACGAGGCAGATAAGTGGTTTTAATCGTGTTGAATCAACGCAGCCTCCCCATATCACGACTGCAACAGACAGCAACCGTCGTACATAACTGCACTCGAATCTTGACAATGGATGTCGAGCATGCGGCCAGAATGTGGGAAGAATCCATGGGTAGGGGAACAGCGGGGAGAGAAAGAAAAGGGGCAAGGAGAACGGAAGTACCAAGGAGGAGACATTATAACATTTTTGTTCTCCTCTGCCTTCCTGCTTCAGTGCTCCCACTGGAGGGAGGACAGAGATTCTGAGTTGTGATCATGAAATATGGTAATTTCGTTTGATTGGAAATATTCTACGTTTGTTTGAAAAATTATAGGTGATATAGTTAAGCACACGTAGTAAGTACACAGGCTAAAAAAGACAAATCATTCACTCAAAACGCAGGCCTGCTAAACAGTTTTATCATGACGTCTCACACACGGATCGATGGGGCCTGGTGTTTGCATTGTGTTATAAAGAAGGCTTGCTGTTCCTCAGATATAGGAATTCAAAAAATGACACTTTTTTTTATCGAAGCTGGCTTCTCTGGCCAACAGCAAGTTGCATTCTGGAGCTTGTAGTTTAGCTTTCTGAGATTAGCTGTTGGCTATAAAGCTAGTCCTGGGCGAAGTTGTCAGTCATGACAGATATCTGACTAAATATTTCCTGAACTAAAAGGCTCAGGGCAGATGAGGTGGAGGGGGGCTGGGAGACAGCGTCAGCTTTTCAATAGCTAGGACCTGCTGAGTGCTTTTAAATTCAATCAATCTAGGCTTTCACAGCTGCTGCCGGCTTTGTGAACAAACGCTGCAAAATGGGGACAAATCGTTCTGGAGTATGACACATGGTGTGCGAGCTTTTATTGGGTATAATCGAGCCAGAGACTGTCAGTAGTAGGCACAGAGCTAAAGACTAGCCCTTTAACAAGCTGTCCAGTGACACTGGGTTGAGCCAACCAATATAGTTAAACAGCGCAGGTTGGGGTCTGTCTTTCCCTAGGAACTTATATGCCCCCTAGTGCCCTGCACCGCCTTTGCCACACAGGTGTGGACACAATAGATAGATGCTGTGACCTTTATCAGCGGCACATGCTGTACCGGATTCAACCAGACAGAACCTGCGTCATCTCTCATATCGGAAGCACTCAGCCCGCTGATCCGGAAGTGTCACACTGATGTTACTATGCATCTAGAGTGCCATGCGGTGATGGTAGTGTGCACTAACACTATACTGGTCCAGTGGGACATGAACATGCAATACACAAGACTGTTCACTTTTTATGTCTCGCTTACTGACAATTTTAGCTAACTGTTGTCGAGAGACCTGTTCTGTACATTATCAATACTTACTATGGGTGTTGGGTCAGCTCATTGCTGATCACGGGCGGCTTTCTTGTCATTCTCATTTGCTTACATTTTAGTCAATGACTTTAATTCCTCTCCTTGTGTTCGTCTCTTGCCTGGAACATAGCTTCTTTCCATCCTTCTAGCTGTACTTGTAGAATCCTTCCGCTGCTTATATTCATGGAGCTACTTTTTCTATTTCTTTGAGCACTCCATGTGAGAGCATAGGATTTCTTCCTCTCTCTCCGTGTGCTGCTCCCACCTCACACACCCACCCCCAAGCTCTTGGTGTTGCTCCCTCACCTTCAATGTCATCCTTTGCTTTTTAGGCTTCTCTCTGACCTGCTTGGCTTTTTTGTTTTATCTTCAAATCTCCTCCCTCACTTTTTAGTTGCTCCCTGGCCCCTTGTTAATCACTGCCACTTGACAGCGTGAGCTGCTCCCTTGCTCCACCATTGCTCCCTCGTGTCTCCCCATTTTAACTGTTTTTGTAAGGCCCAGCAGCTTTTGCAACCAGGCTACTCTTTTCTAAAGCAGCGACTTGCACACTTTTAATATATTTTTTTAATTTACTGCTCTAAAGGTTGCGCTTGTTATTATGTGCTTTGTATGCATTGGTACCCAAAACTGGCGAATTTCTGGGGTGTGTCACATTTGAGCTATAACTGTACCTCAGTTTTTAATATGTATATAGTTCAAAATGGGTAACAGGAATTGTAGCCCACACTGCCAGTGTGTGTTTATATGTGCATATAATAGTAAGTCCAAATGTCTGCGAGGAGGAAAAATATATCATGTATCATCATCCCTTGATCCTCTATAGAAAAGTCTCCTTATTCACTTGATTGTATTCATCGCATTCCAAAGAGTTGCCACAACATTTTCATAATATCACTGATGTCAACATCAATGTACTGATCCTGTTAGATCTCAGTGCAGAATTTGATACCGTGCAGCATTTGATACCGTCTCCCATGGCCTGACCGTGACCGTGGCCATGACCGTCTCCCATGGCCTCCTTCTCCAGAGATTGGAGTCATGCGGGGTCAAGGGCATGGCCCTGAGATGGATGAGATCCTTCCTGACGTCAAGGGGTTTCCAGGTCATACAAGACACATTTACATCTAAGAGATCTCCCCTACTACAAGGAGTTCCTCAGGGCTCAATACTGAGCCCCACATTGTTTAATCTATATATGGGGCCACTTGCCAGTATAGTGGAAGGTCACATGGTGTCCATTGTATCGTATGCTGACGACACTCAGCTTATCGTCACACTATCCCAAAGCCCGGAACGCACTGCCCACCAATTCTCCAAATGCATGGAGGAGGTAACAGCATGGATGGCAAATCACTGCCTAAAACTTAATGGCAGTAAAACAGAGGTGATGATAGTGGGAGGGGCACCATCTGTCTGGACATCGGCATGGGGGCCTGAGACGCTCGGCCAACTTCCAACCCCTAAAGCAGAAGTCAAAAACCTTGGAGTATGGCTTGATTCCAACCTGACATATGAGACTCAAATCCGGAAAGTAACAGGTAAATGTTTCGGAACGCTGAAAATCTTGAGGAAGGTCCTCGACTTGCTACCAGTCAAGGCCAGAAACACCATAGTACATGCCGTGGTCACTTCTCAGATTGACTACGGCAATGTTCTGTACTTAGGCGCTTCTAAAAAAAAGACTAATGAAGCTACAATCAATACAAAACGCAGCTGCCCGCCTAGTGCTGAATCTCCCTAAAAGATCATCTATTACAAAGGCTCTAGCCAACCTACACTGGCTACCTGTGGATAAAAGGATACTGTTTAAGGCAATGTGCTTTTGTCACCGTATCCTAGCAAATAAAGGTCCAAGGTACCTGCAAACCATGATAACATCCTACACACCCAGCAGAAACCTAAGATCCGAAGGAAAGGCACTAGTAAATGTACCCAGAATTAGGAAGACAAGGATGGGTGGCAGTTCGTTTAGATACCTAGCTGTGAAACACTGGAACTCATTACCGGTTGATATGAGAATAGAGCCATGTGAAGCTGCCTTTAGGAAAAGGCTGAAAACATGGCTTTTCCCCATCAGTAAATTAGAATAGATACATGAGACATGCTAGCTGTGTTATACCTACCTACCTCTTGTCATCTGAGAATCTGCTATCAGCGCGGGGACACACCGGCGGTGTAACCATGCGCTCTACAAATGGAAATGAAATGAAATGTAACTGCTGATAATAACCACAGAGTAACAGCCAACACGCGTTTCGCAATTCAGTGGCTCTTTCAGGGCTTTTAAATAAAAAACAATACATCTATTTGTCTGAGTTCAACAAATATCTACATATCTGATATAATAAATTAAAAACAAATGGGCATAACACAATTGAGTTTCACATCTAGTTATAAATTAAATTCGCACTTCAGTCATATCAATAGATTGTAAAACACAGCACATTAATTTAAATATTGTTCAAAGGTTCCCAGCATGAAGCTATATTATGACACATCAACATACACATCTTGCTTGGTAAGAACATAATATGAAGAAAAAGTATACAGTTTGCAGTACAAATATAATTCAGAAAGAGATTAATACCTCCTGTGTACAAATCTCAATCAATCAAAAATTGGTTTGGAAAACCCTTTATTTCTTTCTTATCAAAGATCTCAGTGCACCCCAATGAATTATCTACTAAATTATATATATATTTGATGATCTTGATTCTATGCCTTTACATATCTATTATAAACTCATGCACTGGTTTCAATCCCACTCCTCAAACAACTTGCTTGAAACATAAAAAACAATAGTTAACTCACCAAAGTAAATGATTAGTTTCTAGTTCTATCGCAAACTTCAGTCTGTTTGATCAAACCATAATATCAATAAGCAAAAGTAAAATAACTAAGGTTAATGTCGAGGATTAACTGTAATCATACCCAGAAAGTAACTTTTTATAGTTCTAAAAAATCTAAGTAAGCCCTTATGAGTCCTACTGTCCTCCACCCTAACTTCATGGAATGGTCTACTGTTTTAAAATGACAAATCCATGCCTCATCAGTCAAAATCACAAGTAAACCACACCTTCACTGTCAATATTCAATAAACCCAAAATATGGACTTCTTAGTAAATCACATTATATAATAAACTCACCCCTATCGTTTGTGTATATGAATATCTTCTCTCAACATCATTCACTTGATACATCAAACCCCATGATAAGGGAATCTAAAAAATCCAAAACATACTAGTTGATAAAGTCCTTGTCCATGCAATAAATTATATGACATTCTAGTGCCATCTCTACCTCCAAATTTTAAAACTTTCATACCTGATAATTCTGAAAAATTACTGCAAAGGTTCTAATACGACTGCAACGCATTAAATCATATGCCATTTTATGCTTCCTTTATATATCAGTCAAATTACCCGCCTGAAATCACATGTGATCCGACCTCTGAAGTTAGGTAATTGACTTCCATGTTAATCTGTAATTTTACAAACAAACCTTGCCATTATAACACTTTATTATATCTCCTAATCTAATGTCTATTTTAAAAGTTAAAAAAATTATAAACCAAATTATAAGTTCTTTGCAAATGAATAGAAGTCTTCTTCAAAGTTAAAACCAAGGGTACTTACTTACTTCTGCCTACTATCCCTCTGGGGTATAGACCATCAACCATGACTCTCCAACCATCTGTCCTGGGCTTTTCTTTCAATCTGACTCCATGTGCAAACCGCCTCCTTGCAGTCAACCTTGACTGCCTCAATGCCAGGTGTTTTTTTGGCCCTCCTCTTTTTCTTTTCCCTTGAGGGTGCCGGGTCAGGGCTAGCCTGGTGGTGTTTGATGCAGGCTTGCGGAGGATATGACCTATCCAGCCCCAGCATCTTTTCATGATTTTATCATGAGCAGTGAGTTGGAAAGTCTGCTGCCATAGGTAGTTGTTGCTGATGGTGTTTGGCCAGCAGATTTGGAGGATTTTCCTCAGAGAGGTGTTGATTAAGGTCTGTACTTGGTTGGTGGTGGTCACTGTTGTCCTCTAAGTTTCTGGTCCATACAGAAGGACTCATTTTACATTGGTGGTAAAAAGTCTGATCTTGGTTTGCAGTGTTAGGTCCTTGGAGCTCCAGATCTTCTTTAGCTGACTTAAGGCAGCCCTTGCTTTGCTGATTCTTGTCTTGACGTCTGTGTCTGTCACATCCTGCTTGTCTATTACACTGCCCAGGTAGGTGAAGGCTACAACCTCTTCCTGTGCATTGCCCACAAGAGTGACTGCAGTTGAGGTGGCTGTGTTAGCCTTCAGGATCTTGGCTTTTCCCGTGTGGATGTTGAGGCCAGGTTGTGCTGATATGGCCGCCACATTGTCAGTCATCTCTTTCATTTGCAGATTGGTATGGTGGAGTAGGGCAGGATCGTCTGCAAAATCCAGGTCGTCAAGCTGCATCTAAGGTGTCCACTGGATTCCATTTCTTCTCCTTGCTGTGGATGTCTTCATGATCCAGCTTATGACCAGCAGGAAGAGAAAAGAGCAAACAACCCTGGCAGATTTCGGTTCTCACTTGGAAGGCTTTCGTGAGTTGTCCTGCATTAACTATCTTGCAGGTCATTCCCTCATGAGAGTTCCTGATGATTCTAACAAATTTATCTGGCACACCGTAGTGGCGGAGGAGTTTCCAAAGGGTCACCCTGGCCACGCTGTCGAAAACCTTTTCATAGTCAATGAAGTTGGCATAGAGGGGGGAGCTACATTCCATTGACTGCTCAATGATGATGCACAGTGTTGCAATCTGGTCTGTGCAAGATCTATCTTTGTGGAAGCCAACTTGCTAGTCTTGCAGCTGGGCGTCAATATTATTCTGTAGTTTGTGCAGTTACTCTTTCTTAGTGATCTTGAAAAGATATCCCTCTTCCTTTCAGTCTGGTGGCACCTTTTCATCTTCCCAGATCCTTCCAAACATGTTGTAGAGCATTTCTAATGATGTTTCAATTTACGTCTTCAGTGTCTCTGCAGGAATGTTGTCAAGTCCTGCTGCCTTCCCATTTCTCAGATGTTTGGTGACTTTTCGTATTTCTTCCTTGGTTGGTTTGCTTAAGTCTATTGGCAAGTTCTTGTCAGCCGGTTTTATGTCTGGTGGGGACTGCGTAATATTATTCACACTGGGGATCAGGGGACAGGCCCAACCAGAAACGAACTTGTCCCACTATATTATACAAATCACACCGAAGTACGCCTGGTGTTCAAAACGAACTAACCCCATATGCACTTTCAGAGGTAGTCCTGTATTACAGCAGAAGTGTGTATCATAGAACTGCTCAAAAAGAAATATGACTAGGACGATGGTGGACCCCTAAATCCAACTGGGCCATCATTCCTGTGGCCACTTTGACTTCTGACTGGCCAGTATATTTTATATTGTTTATTCACACTGTTTACAGAGTGACTATGATTTTGGGTCCTGATGAATGCCCTGGAACCCCGTTTGGGGACCGACTACGGGCAGAAACATGTTGACCACTGAGAGGGATATATATTTTGACAACCCCGGTCCTCTTTTTAAATTCTATCCCATTTGACCTATAGAATAAAGTTGTTTGGCCATCTGGAGATAGTTTTAATCACTATTACATACTATATTTTTTTGCACTCTGTCCCTCACTGACCCTACTCCATTGCTTATCAAAACACCTCTGCTCCTCCCTAATTTGGGAGTTGTAGCCCACACCATGAGCTTTGCAGTGTTGGTGTGAGGAGGGAACCCAATGATGAAGCATATCACCCTCAGGTGAGTGAGGCTTCTCGTCCTATAAAGGATTTCTTTTTTAGCAGTTCCCTGATACACGCTTCTACTGCAATACAGGAATACCTCTGAAAGTGCATCAGCGGTTAGTCCGTTTTGAACACCAGGCGTACTTCGGTGTGATTTGTGTGGTGGAGACTGCGGCACAGGCTGGTACAGCAGTTCTTCAAAGTGCTCCACCCATCTTCATTGTTGGCATGCGCTAACCATGATTGTCTTCCCAGCTTTGTCTTTAACAGGTCTTTCTGGCTTGCTGTATCTACCGGAGAGTTTCCTTGTTATGTCGTAGAGTTCTTTCAATATTCAATGGCTTACTTCTTCCTGGGGTTCTGTGGCAAGACCATCGATGAATCATTCCTTGTCTGCTCTTAAGCTTCTCTTTTCTTCTCTTTGCTTCCTTGATGGTTCCAGTGTATTTGTCTTGGACTTCGCTTTTTCTGCTCCTGTTTGGCTGCTGTTGATTGCAGTGTTCTTTTCCTTTCTCTCTTGGACTTTGCAGAGAGTCTCGTGGAGATCCAGTCTTTAGGCTGGTGTTTCTTTGGGCCCAGAACCTTCTGGCACGTTGATGTCACTGTTATTTTGATCTTCTCCTACTGACTTTCTACTGGGTCTCTGTTGTCCTCTAGTTCTTGCAGGACTTGCAAGTTTTTACTAGGGTAACAGAGTATTCATTCCGTTTCTGTGAATCTTTGAGGAGGGTGGTGTTATATCACTGGGGTAGGTTTGTCGGCTCAATCCATGCTTTCTTCAGCTTTAGCTTTAGCCAGCCCACAACAAGGTGATTGTCTGATGCCGCATCTGTTCCTCTCCTCACTCGCACATCCTGCAGGGACCTTTGGAACTTCTTCGCAATGCAGACTTGGTTGATCTGTTTCACTGTTGAATGGTTTGGTGACATCCAATCAGAGCTCTGTTGGATGCTGGTGTTCGTATCAGTGCTACTCCCTGAGTGTGTGGGGCATTCTCTTCCTTGAGTCCAAGATACAACAGCATTCCTCCTTGAGCCAGTCTTTTCTGTCTGGACAGTGGCCATCTGGTCTCACTGATACCAAGCAGGGCAAGGTTGTATTTTTTCATCTCTGGTGCCATTTGGGCTGTCTTGCCTGTCTCATGCATGATCCTCACGTTCCATGTCTCAATGATGATGGTCTTGGCAGAAAGCAGGTGGATCGACTTTGTGGCTTCCAGGGATCTCTGACTTTCACCACAAGGTGTTATAGCTCTCCTTGAAGGAGATTCCTCTCTCCCCAGGCCGTTATATCTTTTGGTTGACTTTTCTGTAGCTACAATTTTTTTAACATGGTGGGGTAGCTAGCCACACGCATAACCCTCCTCCTTTCGCAGCTGGGCTTGGGGCCGGCCATGGCGAAGTTAAATGTAATTGTAATGTCAACAATACTCCCATCAGAATTGATACTAGTATTGCTAAACCTCCCCTGTCAATGCGAATGCACCATCAAAGCAATCTTTCATTTCCAATTCTAATACCATGTTTAAAGATACCATGAACCACCTATTGAATCTCCACAAAGATTATTCAAACATAAATTATTCATTATGGTAATTGTTCACATTTTCAGAATGATTAATTTTGTTAAAAATATAATAACAAAAGGCTTCTTCAAACACGACAATTTCTGAAAAAACACTACTATACTAATTCTACACCCAAAAAACAAGCCTTTTATCACCACACTCCAAACCTCCATCCAATCACCAAACCTTAGTTTCAAACCTCACATCTCTGTGTTGCCAGCTGTTATCGATGTAGTTAGACCACAATCAGAATCACTATTAGCCACTTGTTTTTCTGATATTGAGGTCAACCTTCCACTTTAGTCTCATGATAAAGACCTCGCCATGTAAGTATTACTTTTTAGACTATTAGTATAACAAAATCATAGAATTAGATAAAACCCCTGCAATTGGCCACTATCCAAAACATGGTCAAAATATATAATCTAATTTCCCCGACAATAAACCTCAGTATAGAACTCTGCATCTTCTTGATGATTTAGCAATGCATGCCACCAGGATATTTATTCCTATTCTTGATCTATCATACAAATAATGCAACTTCTCTAAAAAGGTTTTGAAGAAATCCAAAGTGATGGTGTCCTTTGCAAAGATTGTCTCATCCTACACTTGATTAGCTCTGTGATTTCATCACACATTTTTGCCTGTTCAACAAAAAACAAAAACGAGTTAAATACCTGTGCAACATTTCATACTCAGAACTCTATGACAACGAACGATCTTAATCAGTAAATGACCCTGGCTTCACTGTAAAGTATCGCAGTCCCTATCTGAATTCAACCCAAAGTGGACCGTCGAGATTCTAGCTATTTGTAAACTATGTGCCGAATATGCCTGCATCATCATGCCAACAAAGGCAATAGTAAAACCGTTTCTCTTACCTAACATATTCAAAAAAAGGAATCAAACTCGATAAGTCATCTAAATAGATATGCTGTGTAGTGTTTGAAATGATCAATACATTTTATATACATAGCTACCTTTGCAAATGAGGTACAAATCAAATTTAATTACATATAAAAAGAACCTGAACCAGGCCAACTACCCTTACCTTAAATCATCCATAAACCACCAATCACCCACTGAATATGCATTGAATAACTGTAGTGATGTGCTATATACCTCTGTCCAATCGAGGACTCTAATTTATTCCATCACTGCAGGTCCCGACAAGCTACATATTGTGAGCGTTTTTTGACATTTCATACTGAAAATCATATAAGGGATGATAGTAACAAAGCCCATCCCAGCATATCTCCCTACCATCTCTCCCTCCGACATCTGTCTGCCCAGGACCATCAACTTTAAACTAAAATTCTCACAACTGACAATCCAGTACGGTAACCAGCTTAATGGATTATGATCAAACGAAATACCATATAGGGACCTGAAGAGTTGTTCAAAGCCGCCAACTAACTGAAAACCATAACCTGTGTGCCAATCTCTCACACCTCTTCACTCATTACACTGCTAAGCACTGCATCCCACAACCCAATAACCATATCAATCAATCAATCAAGACATTTGTAAAGCGCGCTACTCACCCGTGAGGGTCTCAAGGCGCTGGGGGGAGGAGGGGGTGCTGCTACTGCTCGAACAGCCAGGTCTTGAGTAGCCTCCTGAAGGTTAGCAGGTCCTGGGTCTGACGTAGGAGCAGGGGGAGGGTGTTCCAAGTCTTGGCGGCGAGGTGGGAGAAGGATCTGCCGCCGGTGGTTCTTGTGATGCGTGGGACGGCGGCGAGGGCGAGGTCGGCTGAGCGGAGCTGGCGGTTCGGGGTGTAGAGGGTGAGTCGCCTGTTGAGGTAGGCCGGTCCGGGTTTGTGGAGTGCTTTGTGAGCGTGGGTGAGGAGCTTGAAGGTGATCCTCTCGTCGACGGGGAGTGGTCAGGACCTATGATATGGAAACATCCTTCCAACCACATGCCGTACATTGGTGTAGAACGCTACCCATGTAGGCTAGCACTTCAGCACTCGCATAGGAGTAGTAAGCACTATATAAATGTTACAATACAATACAATCTACCTTTGGACTGAATTATTTAATCCAATCAGTAGAAGTAAGATGCAAACAAGTGACACGCCGTGTTTTAAATACATTGTGACTCTTAGTATAAAAAATGCTCCCACTCTTTGTCACTATTTTGGTAATTCATAATTAAAATGGACTGAAAGATTATATTTCCAGTTTTCAAATTATAATATTAATTACTGTGATTTAATGCTTAACTATATCCCAAACATATGTATAGAATTAAATAATAGAGTATAACCTTGTCGACAAGGATTGTCTAAAAACCTACGCTTAATGAAGAACAGCCGATGGGGAGCTCCATGGAAGTCAATGCAGTGGCTTAGGGCAGATATTGGCAGGCAGAAGCCCACTGCTCCAACTTTGGCAATTGGAGATGGCAGGAATATATCAAGCATTTATGGGCAAAATAATAAAACAACTACTGGAGACCTTTCAGGAGGTGCTTATGGCTGGCATCCTGCCATCCACTATGAGGGAGGGGATAATTGGTATGATCCCAAAACTGGGGGTGGAAGAAGCTGAACTCCTCATCATACTAGCCAATTACAATGATTAACTCCAACACTAAAATACTGTGTAAGGCTATAGCGACCAGGTTGATCTGTGTAGTGGGGGGACAAGTACATGAGGACCAGTATGGTAATAAGGCCATGAATATAAAGCATCTGACACATGTACTGCACTTGGGCCAGGATAGAGACAAAGAGATGGCCCTTTTAGAGAGAGATTTAGAAATGGGCTTTGATACACTCAACAGGGACTATCTGTGGGAGGTGATGATACGCATGGGGTTAGGTCCTGGATTCTGTAAGTGGGTCAATTTACTTATGAGCACTCCACAGCCAGGGTAAGAACGGGTAGACTGGTATTGAAAGCATGGCCCATACACAGGGGTGCCCACGATCCCCACTGTTGTTTGTGCTAGTTATAGAGCCCCTAGCGCACCACATTCGATCTGAAATGGGAGTGGAGAATCAGGATGGTGGACATAACCCTCTTGGTGTCCCTGTATGTAGATGATGCGTTGTTCTACTTACGACTCCCACGGTTGTCGGTTCCTATACTGTTGCGGTGCTTAGACCAATTCGGAGAGGTCTCTGGCCTTCACAAGAACATTAGCAAAAGCCTCCTCAATCCCTTGGGGGGCCTGACCTCCTGACCGCCTGCAGAGCTGCCAGAATTAGGGCTGAGATAGAAATTGAAACATTTAAATACTCGGGGGATAGATAGCCCATAGCCGAGAAAAACAATATGAACACAACATGAGGAGAGTAATCTAGGGACTCCAGGCGTTTGATTTCTGGACGTCGCTGACGCTCTCAGTAATGGGACGGGTTACGGTGGCAAAGATGGTAGTTCTGGTACGATGCCTGTATACCCTGCAGGATTCTATCTACCCTCTCCGCTTGCCCACATTAAAAAAATTGGATAGTCACCTGATTAAACTGATTTGGGCTGGCAGGCGAAGTAGAGTCTCCTTGGGATTACTAAAGAGGAACTTGAAGGAGGGGGGTTTGGGACTCCCGGACTTGTAAGCCTTCTACTATGCATCTCACATACAACATGCAACTAGATGTGCGGCAGAGGCGGACGATTGGGAATGAAGATTGCTAAGAGGTATGCATGGGGATGACTCTCTCCTGGAGCTCCTCATAAGGGGCTCCCACATTCCGGCAGAATACCCGTACATTGTCAGGCAGACTAGGCTTGTTTGGCAACAGATCATAAAGAGAGTGCTCCGGAGACCCCATTTGCTAGAACCCTGTCTCTGTGAGTGCTCCAACTGCTTAAACTGATACCAGAGACAATGACTAGATGATCGGAGGGGGGTTGTGTGACCCTGGGGAATGTGTATCAGGGAGACACCTATCTCTCAATACACGAAGCCCAAGACACGTTTGGGTGGGCCCTGGACAGTTCCTCCAGTATGCACAGCTGGGGAGGACAGCTAGGGAGATTTGGACCAGTTTCTCCCTACCCTCTCCCCCCTCACAGACGTTGGAAGCTATCCTACAAATAGGCACCACTCAACACACCAGAAAACACATATGTACAGAGCCTTAAAGAGTGACAACCTCTGGAAAGAGTCAAAGGGGAAGTCAGACTGGGTGGCTGACATTGGGGTCCAGTTCACAGACGAGGTATAGTACAAGGCGTGCGTATAGGTACGAGCAGTCTAATGCAATACAAAATTTCAGCTCATACAATTCAACTTCATGCATCGCACATACCTTACACCGGTGGTCCTTGTATCCGAGGAAAAGTACCACCTGCCCCAGGTGCCAAACAGAGATAGCCCCATACCTTGACTTAGCCTGGGATTGCCCCCCTGTGAGATGCTACTGGGAGTTTATCCTCTCTACATTAGAGGCAGTCACTGGCATCTGACTGGATCCTGCCCACTGCAGGGCATTCAGGGAGTGATTCCTAAGACAAAGGGGAAAACGATGAATCACAAAATTCTTTACTTAGCGCTGGTATTAGCTCGTAGAAGGGTCGTGATCTGCTGGATGAGTAGTAGGAGCCCCCAAATTCCAGATGGTAAAGAGATGTTAGGGAATGGGTCCTAGCAGTTGACAAGCATATTAAGTTGAATAGACATGATGAGAAGGTGCAGGAGAACCTGCAAACATGGGCGGATCCGGAGGACAGCCTCACAGGTGGGGAGGAGGGAGTGCTGGGACTCCCTGGAGGAAGGAGTTCTCCAGATAGTGAACACACCGGCACTCCTCCAGATGCTCTAGACAACACGAGGGAAACGAGCGTTGCTCTGGAAGGTGACTTGAAACCCGGCTAGGGATGCTGATGTTTTGTATCAGGTTTGTGATGGAGGCGGGCGGGGGGCTCGCATACCCGTTAGGGATTGTACTGCCTGTGTCTTGGTCGAATTTCACACTGAAGGGATATGTACTGTAATATGAACTCTGCTATGTCATTTCTGTTAATTAAAATTAATAAGGAACTTTTTAAAAAGAGTTGGATTTTGAAATGCCATGATATCAGGGTTTCTTTTCCACTATGGTACATTTTTCTATAATGTTTGACCAGAGTGTTTTTGGCCTTAGGATTAAGCTTAAGTTTTTACATAACACTCAGGAAAAACATACCCAATATAGAATTCTAGATCTGTGTTTTTACGATGATATTAAGCAATAAATCATAACTTAAGCTCATTGCAAATTACAATCTGGAAATGTAGGGCCATATGTATCAAAATTAGTAACTGGGATTTCCAAATTGCGATTTTTACTGAATCCCAATTTGGAAATCACAATTCCTAATGTATGAAAGTTATAATTTGAAATGAGTGAATCCTAATGTTCCATAAATCGACCTACCTCATGAATATTAATAAGGTGAGTTGCAAATTGTGACCCTCTAGGAATCGGCACCAACATAGTGATGATGGCCTGCTTGAATCAGCAAACCACCATGTCTGTGGTTGCTACAATAAAGCAATTTCTTTTTTTAAAAATGCAGATCGTTTCCATTAAAGGAAACAGGACTGCATTTAAAAAGAAAAGTTTCTTTCTTTTTTTGTATGTTTAAAAAGATGCACTGGTCCTGGGAACCACTGCCTCCTCTTAAACAAACTTTTTTTTTTAATTTACAAAGGGAAATTGATCCTCAGGGTACCCTTTCCCATTTGCGAATGGGCTACCACTACACATTTGTAGTCTGTAAATTATTAATGTTTTGTGACTGAAATTTAGTCGCAAAACATTAATACATTACATTCCGATCCGGTATTCGGAAGGGGCGACCCTTCCAAAAGACAAATCAGTAACATGTTACCAGTTTGGGTTTCTTACATACCAAAATGCTTTTTTGCGGTTGTAATTGGGTAGATTCTGCAAATCGCCTACTTGTGAATGCAAAAAAGCTTAGTACATTTGGCCTTTAGTCCTCAGTCTCGCCTTAATTGTGAGCTTCCAAAATGGCTACCAGCTGCTTCCAGGTGATGGGAGAGTAAACGCTTTTTTGGCATGAAAAGCCAGTGAACACCGGTGCAGTTTGGAAACGCTCTATCATTTGCTAGAATTTCATTATTTACCTACCAGTCAAATGTTTTCTGTGCAAGGAAAGAAGATTTAGGGTAAGGATGGTTGGGCCGTATCATTTTTTAGATGGAATTTAATTTGATTTGTGCACCATTAGGAAGAATATAGCTATTTCGATTGTTTTAAACACAAGAAAGTATTGGAAGCTCTTTAAGGCTATTCATATTTGATTAGGAGGTGAGATGTTACTTAAAGAAATATCTTTACTATTGCATTTTGTTAGTGTGATTATGCATAGATGTACTATAAATATCACAAATGTTACAAATAGTTAATTCAACGCCATATAGACATCTGCTTCTATTTTCTCAAGGGCTCCATGGATTTATGATTTATACTTTAGACTTATTTCAATAATATGTATTGGCCAAATAGGTTTGGATTCATAAAGCTGACTGTTGATCTGTCATAGAAAATATAGCAGAATGTATTAAGACTAATAATTCATTCTTTCTTTTAGCAATGTGATATTATGAAAAATTATTGAAAAATGTTTTTTATAAATATCAGAAATCTAAATGGTGATTATTCACTGTTTTTTAGAATAATTCATTGTGATCTGGTAACAGCATTAATAAAAATGCCTTATTTGCAAAAATATCATTGGCCCTGATCACAGTGCTCTTCAGTCATTGGTCACGTGTCAACTGGTGGTGGGACAAAGAGACATATTGGCACATAGAGACTAAACATAAACTGAATCTTACCCACTGTAGGTTTTCCTGAGCTAATCGATCATGTTCATGCATAATCTTGGACCTTTAGTAGTGAAGTAAAATTTTCTAAGTGCATTAGTCTAAAATGAGATGAATGACACTTGGAAGAGGTGGCTGGAACGAACACCCAAATGTGTTTGACCCCATTTGCAAATCAAACAGTAATTCACCTTGATATTTGTGGAGTGCAGAGCACCACACTCCATTCCATAGAGGTCATGCTGATGAAACTAATGGGCAGGAGCCCAAAGACCTCTCTTCTCTCCTCTCCTCTCCTCTCCTCTCCTCTCCTCTCCTCTCCTCTCTTCTCCAGAGTTCTTTAGCACATGCATTCCCTGTAAGGATTCACGATAAATGGTTGTAACCATGCCACCAACCTCCTCTAACTTTCTAACAGAGCAGACTGTAGAAGCCAGCTTGAATTGAATTGTCACTCACTCCAGTCCTCTGTTAAACATTAACACTGCATGAGGCTTTGCCTGGATTTGTTCTTAGTACAGCTCTGTTGAACGCGAATCTATTTCTGTAGGCAGGGCTCTACTCTCAGAAAGGGCTCTTGGCCATGAAATTAATAGTTAAATGATTAACCAAGTCTGTTGTACTGTGTCTTGTCACTACTCTGGCACACATGAGTAAGCAGTCCAAAGTTCACGGCTATGCAACAACGTGTCCACCAATCACCTAGTTAAGCAGGGCAGATTTTTGAACACATATGAAGAGTCCTAGTGAGTAACTGTTACAAACCCTACGAAGTGAATGATTACCATGGCACTTCCAGGGCCTGTGTTAGAAAATGTTCACTTATGAATGCAGATTTTCCACAGTTTTAACAGGAAGAAAATCATGATTTTATTAAAGGCACAGAGGTTACTGGAGCTTCTATGTGTGAGGGCAATAAAGGAGTTATGCATAATATTGGCCTCCGTGCCTTGCCATAAAAGTCATGTTAAAGCTTTGTGGACTAAACGTAAATAATAGACATCCTATTAAAACATCATGGGTCATTAAGGTGCATTTGTTTTTAAAAGAGTATGTGGAGCTGCAAACGTTCAAGGAGAGCTGTGGCGTATTTGTGGATTTATACCTCACAACTAGCTTTATGTCCTATGGTTAACTCTGGAAAAGTCAAAGTGTGCTGATTCATTAGCATAGTTCTGAGACTGAACAGCAATATGGAGCTGATTGATAAGTCTATTGCAAGACTGTAGCTACAATTTAAATGCACACTTTTACAATAACACTTTTCATTGTGCCTAGGCAAGCAGTGCTTTGAGAGCTTTGGTTTGCACAATGCTTCTCTTTGTTGCCCATCTGTAATAACGCAACCATGCCCTCGGTGCTTAGGAACCAAGATTGTGTATGCACCACAGGTTCTGCTTACCATCAGTGGTAGGGAAGCCAGCAGTCTTGAAGCCTAGATGCTGTTTGATTTAACACCTTTGAAGCAAGAAATAAACACATCTCCACAGGCCTCTTCAGGCCACCATTCTAACACTCGCCTTTGTCATTCTTCTAGATAGGCTCGTTACCTATCTACTCTTAAACCTCTGACCATGAGTACATCATGGCGTTCACACTTTCTGCGTTTGCTGTAGTGCTTGATTGTAGGGTTAAAGATAGGCCTCTGGTCGTGACAGACTCCCACAATATAAAACACCCTGACATGGCACCAGTGGTGTACACATTCAGAACCTACCATGGACTGACAAGTCAAGTGGTACAGATTGTTTGTGAAAGCAGCCACTGCAGTAAGCTGTGTATCTACAGAGACTGCACCTCTACTGGTCCCAGCAGGTGTCTGTACCACCAACCATAATACCTTCAACAGAACATTACAGAAGCATTTAATTGTATTACATGTTCTACCAGGACTGTAAATCTATCTGTATTAATAAACACAGGTCATAATTGGAACATGTTCAGTTACTCTGCTGCTTCAGATGGATGGATATTGAAAAGTCGTGTAGGTAAGTTTCTCTGTGTTATTTGGCTTGCTGAATCCGCATAACTATAAAAGGTTGTTTTGGTTGCAACCATTTAAGCAGAGCAGTGTCCTTAATAGGACTTATTAGATATAATTATTGAGAGATTACCGTCTAAATAACCAGGTCGTGTGTGAATGGGAAGTTCTGTGTTGGGACATGGCACTCAAGGGGCAGGGAGTTCCAACGAGGGTGTGGCTGCAGTGTGAGCATGGGGTGTTGGAAACAGTTGTATATGAAAGGTGGGTAGATTGGGTAAGTATAAGTGTCTCATACTTAGAGTACTGGACATAAGTACTATTGCAGAACACAGTGTTGTTGCCTTGTAGTTGTCAAGCTCTATTTGTCTCTCCATGTAAAACATTGGCAGTCAGACAAATCTTAGAAACAATGATACCATTTTCTTTTTTAATTTCTGTTTATTGACATTTTCAATACAATATGCAACAACAATAAACATATTGATTGCAACCAGCTTCCAGCATGCAGTGGATATGTTTTTTTCGTGTTTCCGCACTGCAATGAGATTTATTACAGCACTTGTACAGGAAACACCCTCTTGTGTCAACCACCCCTCTACTTTTATCCATGCCACAACCTCCCTTCTCCCACTTGCTTCAGATCTATCTCTGAGAGGGTCCATTATTTATGCGATTATCCCAACCCAGTAAGCCAGATTCTCCCCTAATGTGCTGCTCATTTGTGACCGCCCATTCCAACAGGTCTTCTTTCCAAACCAGGAGTTGTAGGGCTTGCGTTGATGCCCAGTGTATAGCTTTCCGCTTCCTGGCCAACACTAAGCCAAGCGCCGCCATGCGAGTTCGCATTTTAAGACACTTCCCTTTCCTCAACATGCCAAGCAGGCATAGTTTTAAGGAACCCTCTAAACTGTTATGCGTGACAATTCCTCCACCACTTCCCCCCAGAATCCCACCATAGAGGGACTAGTCCCAGTCATGTGAATAAAGTCGACTGAAAGCACCCCGCACCTTCCCCACAACACAGGCTTACCAGGGTAGATCTTTGTTAATTTGCAGGCAGTAAGGTACATCTAGAGTAGGCAGTTAAGCTGGATTAGTTTAAACCTAGCGTTAGGGGGATACTTGCTTGAACTGACAACATGCTTTAGCCCAGTAACGTGTTGTCAGTGCGTTTTTAGACGTTTACACCCCACATGCCCGAACAGTTGCCGCACAATGGCATGGTCCTGCGGCCTTTCAGGGTATGTGGTCCAAACCATACAGGCTGCATGTGCCAATCTCGCATATTGTAAGAATTGGTCCGTTTCCACTCCGAATTGTTCCTGTGCTTGCTCAAAGGTTATAAATCTAGCATTGTGGTTTAGCCCCCCCACATACGTGCACCCATCCCCACCCCACCTAGCAAAGGTCATGTCCTTCAGCAGAGCCGCAAATGGTCGCAGTTCCCAAAGCAATAGGCCTTCAGCAAAAGGTGCCCTTTTCAGTGTTTTGCAGACCACCCTGTGCCAAACACCCGCCACCAGCTTTATTAAGTATGAGGAGTCCCAGGGGACTCCCCTTCCCATCAGAAGGAGCTCTCAGAGGGACTGAGGGCTGTGTTCGTTTATTAGCAGGGATTGCTCCTAATTAGGTTCCTCATCAAACCAGCTGACAGCGTGCTGTAGCTGCATTGCCGCATAATCCAGAAACACATCAGGGAGTCCCAGCCTTGCTTCCAGCAAAGGGAGGTTCAGGATGTCCAGTTCACCCGACTCCGCTTACCTCTCTACATTAATAAGTTGGGCATTTGATCAAGTCAGAGAAATATAGCAGTCGGAATCAGGTACACAACATTCTTCAGGTCATATAAACAGCGGGGAAGGTGGGGGCGTGGCTTGGCCGGCTGCAAGATGGCCGCACTCTAAGTGGGCTCTGCCGGCCAAGCTTCAATAGCCGTCATCATCCTGCAGGATATCACTTCCTACCTGCACTTCGGCATCGGACCCTGCATCCCCACCATGAGAGGCACCGACCGGAGCTGTTTCTGGGCTCCTGCTCGGCTGGGCGGCTGAGCAACATCGTCGGGTGGCGGCGCCCGGCTTGGGATCCGGCTCCCGTGTGGGCCGCAACAACTCTTCTCCGGGGCCGCGCTGGTTCCTGGCGCCGCCCGCTGCAGGCCGGGATCGGAGGTTCCGTCCACCAAGCCTCCCGGTGAGTGGCGCCGCCTCAGGGGCGATTGCTGGCGTGGTTGGGGGCCCGCGGGCCGAACCGCCGGGACCGGGACTTTACGGCTTTGCCACTGCCGCTTTGCCCCGCCTCCCCCAGCCGTCTTTAATGGCGGCTGCCAAAGTCCGGACCCGGTGATGAGGGCGGCGGACCCCCCGTGCCTCCCTGCCGGCCCTGCCCCCTGAGTGCTGTGCCCCCCCCTGCTTGCCCTTCGCCACTGCCTGACCGGGCTGACATCCTAGCGTTGCTGCCTCGGCTCCGCGGCCTCTTTCTGGCGGCCCGCCCTGACGCTGCCTTCAGCTCACCAAATCGCTGGGCCGAACCCTCCACGCCCGAACCGCGGCATCGCCTGGCCCCTGTTACTGGCGGAGCGGCCCGAGCTCCCATCCTGTGTGGTCTTGCCTTGGTGGGCTCCCGGCGCCGGACTCGTGTGGGGCGCTGCACCGGACTCCTGCAATTCGCTACTGGTCGCTGCGGCCATCTGCTGGGACTCTCCTTCGCAGGGCGCCCTCCTGCTGCTGGCGCGAGGTGTCGTGGGCACCCCCCGGCCACTGACTAGGTGGGGGGACCCGCCTGAGTCTAGCCTCCCGGCCTGTGTGATCTGCTGCTGGTCGCTGCGGCCTTTGCTGGGGCTCTCCGGCACTGGGCGCCCTCCCTTTCCTGCTGTTGGTGTGAGGTGGCGTGGGTGCCCCCCGGACGCTGGCTGAGGGGGGGGCCCGCCTCAGCCTTGCCTCCCTGCCAGTGCATTCTGCTGTCGGTCGCCGCGGCCTCTGCTGGAGCTCTTCTGCACTGGGTGCCCTCTCTCTCCTGCTGTTGGTGCGAGGTATCGTGGGTGCCCGGAGGGTCCGTGTGGGAGGAGACCCACGCTGGGGTTTGCTGGCCGCTTGCCCCCTTCCTTCAGATCAGTACGGGCCCCAGGTGCTGCTCAAATACTGGCCATTATCTTGCTGGTGATCCCCATTGGCCGGCTGCCGTCAGGACTACCTTCTAGGTGGGGGCTTTGTTTGCTTGCCCAACTTCACTACCATTGCAGACCTGCTGCTTCCTCCCTCTCACCTTTGTGGCGCCTTGGCCGCACGACTGCTATTCCTTCACGTAGTTGCGCTGGTGGTCCTCTAATCCAGTGGCACAGACCCGGCCCCGCTTCCCCACGTGGGCCAGTCCGTATCGGGGCGCTGGTCAGCCGCCAGCCTCACTCACCATGGGAAAGACCGACCCGAAGCAGCCTAAGATCGCCTTTGATCTCCGCAGGTCCTCCCGCCAGGAGGGCTCCAGTTCTGAGGGGGGGAGACTGCTGCCACCCTGGACGCGCCCCTCTCCCGAGATGACGACTTGAAGGCGATCATGCTAGACGTGAAGTCGACGGTCACCGGCATCGCCACCCAGCTAGACCAACTCTCGGCCCGCCTGGACTCAGTGAAGGCCCGTGTGGATACTCATGAAAATCGTCTGTCGCATGTGGAGTCCCGGGTCTCTGAAGCAGAGGATGCCGCCATGCAGGACCGTCAAAAACTGCTCCAAATGGACACGATTTTGGCTGTGATACGGGAGAAAAATGAGGATTTGGAGGCTCGCTCCCGCCGGAGCAACCTCCGCATAACGGGCCTTCCGGAATCGACCAACATCTCCCGCATGGAGGACTTTGTTGAGACCCTGGTCAAAGAACTCTTTGGGGACGTCCTCTCCCCAGTGTTCATCGTGGAGCGCGCACACCGCTCACTTGGTCCTCGTCCCGGCCCCGGCCTTCCTCCTCGCCCCATCATCGCTAAATTGCTCAATTTCCGGGACCGCGACGCTATACTCCGAGCTGCACGGGACAGAGGTACCGTTGTCCACCAGGGCAATACCCTCTCCTTTTTCCCGGACTACACCACTACAGTTCAGGCAACCCGGCGGGAATTCCTACCTGCCAAACGAATCCTACAGAAACATGAAGTCCCATACTCCTTGGCCTATCCGGCGAAGCTCAGAGTACGCCAGGGCGCAAAGACCCTTGTCTTCCCCGATCCCCGGGAGGCACTGGCGTTCGCCAAGAAGCTCGAGAAATCATCCCGGCTACCAACTTCCAAATCCCCGTCCGAGGCACCGGACCGCCTAAGTGACAATGACTGAAGTGCCATGTATGGATTGTTGTAGGTTCCCCTGTTTTTCTTGTGATGCCTGAATCTTCCCTAGTTTGGCCACCCTGCTCTACTGCAGGGGTGTACGCCTAGCCCTGCCATGCCCTCACGGGATTATTCCCAACCGCACAGTTGTCTTTCCCCCTCCTAGTTGTGGGTCCCTGGGGTGGGGTGCGTTGGAGTCTCAGCCTGATTGGGGGGTTGGAGTGGGTGGGGGGGGGGGTCATTCTGTTTCCTCTTTTCAGTCACCTCAGTTGGAGGGGTATGTTTGGGGCGGGAGGAAGAGCATTGTTTCCCTCTGCTGTGTTTCGGGGTGGGTGGGCTGGGTTGGGTTGGGGGGGATTGCGTTTTTTTTTTTTTCTGTTTTCCTTCTGGGGATGCTGTTTTCTTATGGTATGGTTTGGTTTCTATGCACAGTCCTAGACACCACATTGTGCTCCCAGCTGCCCCTTTCGTCAGGCTTATGGCTATTCCATTTCCGCTTCCACGCTGTTCATTTGCCCCGGCTCCCTATCTGCTTGCTGCAGTCGCCTGCGCACGGGCATGGGGCGCTCTCCTGGTCCTCCAGCGGATCCCGCTATCCCATTACTTGCTCGACCTGCCTCTGCCCATGGGTTGTTCCCCTGTCCCCCCGCCGGCTGACGCCTCTGCCGTGCGCTCCTTCGTTGGTGCGTGCTCGTGGCGCTTCCCGTCCGCGCAGCGCACATTCCTGTCTCTGACTGCCTCCTCATGACGGACACTGTCTGCTGCACCTGGAATGTCCGTGGCCTGAACGACCACTGAAAGGCGAGACTGGTCCACTCACACTTGCAGCGCCATAAGGTGGACATCTGTCTCTTACAAGAGACGCATCTGATGCCGGGATCCCTCTCCAGACTCCAGACGCGCTACTGGGGGGAATCTCACTCTTCCACTTACTTGTCTTACGCCAGAGGGGTTTCCATTCTGATACGCAGGGGCCTCCCATGGCACACAGCGCAGGCGCAGACTGATCTTGATGGCAGGTATGTAATCCTTCATGGTTCCCTGCTGGCCCAGCCCGTGACGATTGTCGCGGTCTATGGCCCCAAAACTCGGACGACCCAAACCTCTTCAATCACATCTGGCATCTTGCCTCCGCTGGCGGCCCTGCCGCTATCATTTGGGGAGGGGATTTTAACGTTACACTTTCGGCGACCCTTGACAGGTCTGGTCCCCACAGGTCCCATTCCCGCGCAGCCGCGACCCTCCAGTCCATACTAACCGATAACTCCCTCTATGATGTGTGGCGCCATTTGCGGCCGGATGCCCGAGAGGGAACCTGTGTTACTGGCGCGCGGGGCTGCTGGTCGCGTATAGATTTTTGGCTAACCTCTCCAGACGTTCTGACCTGGTTAACTGACGTGACTCACATGGCTCGCACCTTCTCTGACCATGCTCCGGTCCAGCTTCGTCTTCGCCTTCCCCACTCCCCGCAGCGTGCATTTACCTGGCGACTTCCACCTAACGCACTTCGGGATACTGTATTCTGTGCGGACATACACACCGCGATCACTGACTATTTTGACCTGAACACGGGGTCTGTAGACTCCGCTTCGGTACTCTGGGAGGGGTTCAAGACGGTCATCCGCGGCGAGTGTATCTCTAAACAGGCCGGAGTTCTCCGATCAATCCGTAACTCCCTTGCTAAGCTTGAGGCCGAAATTAAGGAACTGGACGCCGCCCAGGCCGCCCACCCCGGCCTGAAACGCTGGCACTTATTCGCCAAAAACACACTGAGTTCTCTGAGGAGGCAGACCGCGAGCTCTCCTTCCTGGGTAGGGAGGGACGGGCTCGTTGTTTTGGAGAGGGTGACCGCCCCGGCAGAACTCTGGCGAATCTGTTGCGCCTGCCGCGTGCTGCCTCCTATATCACGGCCCTTTCTGACGGGGGATCGGACAGGACCACCTCCCCGGATGAGATCAGGTCCCGTTTTCTGGACTTTTATTCACAGCCTTACTCTGCCGGCCCATCCCCATCACGGGAAACTTTCGATCAATATTTCGAATCAATCGCGCTGGTTTGGCTGGAGGATCACCATTGAGACTTCTTGGACGAGCCATTTACAAAGGAAGAAATACTAGCTGCCATCAGTAGCCTCCCTGGGGATAAGGCGCCTGGCCTTGATGGCCTACCGGCTTCGATCTACAAAATGTACGCGGACATCCTAGTACCACACTTGGCTGCCATGTATAATGAATCTTTCGACACTGGCCTCTTTCCTCAGTCTCTCCGTGAGGCCATGATAACTCTGCTCCTGAAGCCCGACAAGCCGGCCGACCATCGCGATTCCTACCGCCCTCTCTCTTTAATAAACATAGACAATAAAATCTTCGCCAAGCTGATTTCCTCCCGTCTTTTGCTACTCATGCCCCTTATTGCTCTTCCGGACCAATCTGGCTTCATTCCCGGCAGAGCGACCTCGCACAACCTCCGTACCATCTTTTCAGTTCTACACCAAATCAATCCCAATCTTCCTGCTGTGGCCGCCCTCCTTGACGCCACGAAGGCGTTTGACACGCTCGAGTGGCCATTTCTATTCTATCTCCTACCTCGCATGGGCTTCAGCGAAGTCTTCATACGCAAAATTAAGCTCCTCTACACTAACCCCTCTGCACGCCTCCGCATAAATGGTCAGATATCAGACCCTATCCGCATCGAGCGGGGTACTCGGCAGGGGTGCCCCCTCTCGCCCATGCTCTTTGCTATTGCGATGGAGCCCTTGGCTGCACGACTCCGGCAGCACCATACTCACAGGGGAATCGGTTTTTCGGCCCGCTCCCTCCTCGTCTCCATGTACGCGGACGACGTAACCCTGTATGTCTGCCATCCCCAGGAACATCTAAGCCCCTTGGTCCGGGAAGTCATTCGCTTTGGCGGCCTTTCTGGTGTTCAGGTCAATTGGAGTAAGTCGGTATTGTTCCCCTTGATGGACGCCACAACGCCATTCGCACCTGAATTTCCGTATGAGTGGGCTTCAGGTCCCACGCGCTATCTGGGCATCTGGCTGAGTAGGGACCTTGACGAACTGTGGAGATCCAATTTTGGTCGCGCTATGGATTGGCTGGAGTCTAAGATCCCGATTTGGAGTCGCCTTCCGCTGTCCCTGGCAGGCCGGATCGCGGTCGCCAAGATGGTGGTCTTGCCGAAATTTCTTTATCTATTTTTAAACGTCCCCATCCCTCTCACCGCTCACTTTTTCCGTAAACTGCGCTCTTTAATTATTTCATTTGTTTGGGCCGGCAAACAGCCGAGAGTGGCATACGACATCCTCACTCTCCCCATGTCGGTCGGTGGCATGGGTGCCCCTAACTTCAAGATATACGCCTTATGTGCCCAGGCCTGTTTCCTTCATTTCTGGATTCATCCCACCCCCTATCAGCCGCATGTAGCGGTCGAGGCAGATATAGCATCCCCTTGGCCTCTATCCACGGCATTGTTTGCGCCGGCGGTGCGCCCGCGGGCGGAGGTGAACACAGTTGAGACATTACGCTGGGCCTGGTCCGGTCTGCGTCGGCTTTCCAATCTTCCTTTACTCTCTGCGAACGCCATGCCAATAATACAACACCCAGATTTCCCTCCATTCCAGCCTTCCGGCATGCGTGGACACGCGGCGCGCTTGGGCCTGCGGACGGTGGCGGACCTATATCCAGAGAACACTTTTTACTCACTTCCTGACTCCTCGGGTCCGTTGGACACACTCTTATTTTACCAGCTGCGTGCAATTTGTCGGACACTACACTCCACATTTCCTCGGCCCCCTCCCACTATTCCGGCTCTTGATTTCATTTATACATCCCCGTCCCCACACAAATTGGTGACCAAACTATATGCTTTCGCTCTAGCGTCCGCGGCTGTCTCCGCGGACCGGGCGCGTGGGGCGTGGAGTGCGGATCTCGGCATGGATATTGCGCAGGCTGACTGGCTGTACTGTTGCAATCAAACAAAGAAACTGTCACCAAATTACCGGTTACGACTGATACATTTTAAGTACCTGCACCGACTGTACCGCACTCCTGTTCAGCTCCACAAGCTAGGACTCATACCTAGTGACTCCTGAATGCGCTTCGCTGCCCCCGCTGCGGACTTCGCGCATCTAGCATGGTTATGCCCTTAGGTTTCCGAATTCTGGCTGGCGGTGTGTTCCGCCATCTCTAACATAACTGGCACCACGGTGCACCCTGACCCCCCCTTGTGTCTCCTGGGCTTCGTTAAATTCTGTCCGGACCCCTCTCGCCGCCTGACTGCGATGCTGCTGGTCCTGGCCAGACGTAGGGTGGCCATGTGTTGGGGTCGTAAACCCGCTCCCAGGGTCGAGAGCTGGTTGGAAGACGCCTCTAGGTGCCAGACGTTGCTATCTGAGTTCTGGGATCTTCTACCCGCCAAGTCCCGTCCAGTTGATATTTGGGGTCCTCTGGTGACCTATCTCCTCGCCCGCTCCCCTCCCAGTGGCGATACCTCTCCCGCGCTCCCTGCCGGCGCTCCGCCCGCGGCGGCCGCCGGTGCTGGTCAGTGATCGCCCCGACCCTTTTAGCTCCTCCCCGCCTTGCGATGCACGCCCCCTAGTCTGTGGTCAAGCCTGTGATCCCCTTGAGGGAAGGGTCCCCCCGCGAAACGCGAGGTGACTGCAGCCTCTAATGTTCTCCCGCTGCTGGCGGAATGCAGATGATTTTGATTCCGTAATTCCTGACTTGTACAACACCGTATCCTTTGATTGACTATGTAGAGCAATGTAATGTGTCTGTTTTGACTATCCTCAATAAAGTTTTTTGAAAAATTAAAAAAAAAAATATATATATATATATATATATATATACAGCGGGGAAGAACTACTCTTTTGGCCACCGATATACGGTGCATAAGAGAAAGCGGTTATTTTATTTAGAACTTGATGGAGTGGTCCTGTCCCCTCAGCAATGCACCCACATTGAGATCATAATGCACCGTAGGGTAGCACATCACCCATATGCCCAGATAGCAGAACTTTTCCTCTTCCCATTGCAGTCCTATCCCCATGGGATATCTGCTCCTGGCCAGCTTAGTACCCCCAGAGGGAACAAGTGGCTCTTATTAGTTGTAGGCCTAACACCATCGCACGCTCTTCCAGTTCCTCTTGGAGTGGGAGCACAGACCTCTACGGGTCTTTAAGATAAACTAGGGCGTCATCCGCGTATAGGGACATTACATGCATCTTGCCCTTTAGTTCAGTACGTCAGGGCCCCAACCTCGTCCGCAATGAGCATGCCAGTGGTTCCAAACAGCACAGGGTTCAGCGGGCATCCTTGCCTGGTCCATTGAAAAATTTCAGTTATAGCACTCCCTTCCTTGGTCACAATTTAGTTCTATTCGAACATAACCTTAATATAGGTAAAAAACACAGCAAAAACTGACAACGTTCTATGATCATAAGAAAAACGACGTGTCCAAATCGCACACAGGTTCTCAAGGATTCTCCACCAAAGATGAAACAGATCTCCTTTATTTATATTCAGCAAAATTCCCAGCAATTGATCGAAGCCAACACGTGTTTCGTCTGTACAAAAATAAGTATTCAGTCTTTTTCAAGGCCATATAAACAATCGTAACAGGGTTCCACGTTACGCAAGGTGTATTTTATGCAGATGGTATCCACGTATATAAAAAGCCCAACCGAGACACTGTAAGCATATACGGCGTGCCCAGGCAATGAATCTCACAAGCGGTAAATGAAAGTGTACACCGCAAAGGGTTCCCAAACCTTGATAAGTTGGTCCCCTCAAGTCATCAGAGTCGTATATAACCTCACGCCGTCAGAGTATCCACCCGCGCTGATCCTTGCCTGGTCCCCCTGCCCAGATTCCAAGAATCTGATAGAATGTCCCAAGTACGCACCCAGGCTACAGAGTCAGTGTATAATACTTGCACCCACTTAATATAGTTAGAGCCGAACCCCATACCCAGCAGAACTGCCCACATATACTGCCATCCGACCCTATCAAATACCCGCTCCAAAAAAACCTTAGAAACTATATTGACGTGAAAGGTCCTGAATGTAGCAAACTGGCATATTTTGAAATGACGCACAACATCACGTGGCAGCTGATATGTTTGGATGAATGTAAGCGCAAACTTTAAAGGCGAAGTGCTCTAAATTGGTGACGTTTATTGAACTGGTTAAAGCAGTGACTACTAAGACTTTCACATAAATAAACAGTGACTATGGTATATTTGGTATCTGAGGCACATTTGAGAGCAATTGTGTTGAGTGATGAGAACTGCATAGTTCTATGATCACCAAGTGGCCTAATATGGCGCGTGCCATAATACTGCGAAGATATACCAACAGCGAATATTGCTCAATACTGTTGTAAAGAGGGCCATATCTTCAGCACTATGAACCTGTAATGTGTTTATATACGAATGAACTCCAACAGTATTGCGAGACCATGTTATTGAAAATACAGCGCTATAAACATATAATATAACATAACATAGCATTGAACATGTGTTATTGGTCAGAGTATTTCAAACTCTGGCTCAGTGACTGGACGGTACCATAAACTACTGCCATGAATAAAGTTTTTGACTTGTTGCTATAGTTACCACTGACAATGTTGAGGCATTCACATTCTTTAACACATGAATTTTGGCTGGTGTCAATGGAGATTGTGCAGTCGGAGTTCATTTATCACATAAGCAACAAAATGTTGCTGAAAGGTTAGGTTCACTGTGGGGCAGCAGCTGAAATTTCTCACGGATGGTTGGTAAGCAGGTCTATTTCTGTGGTAAGGTAACATACAACAGCCAGGGTCAGGTCACAAAAGATATGGCCCAGTGATCGGGGAGAATTTAGGAAATCTGTTCTTAAATGTCCTGTTCAATTAAATTAGACAATTTAATATATTTGACAACTACTGAACTTCTGGTGATTGAAATGGGAGGGGGGTTTACAAGCCCATTGTGCCGCTGGTGCATCACTTTTTTTGCCATACCGGCGCAGCAGTGTGCCTACCCATATTTACAAGGACGAGTAAAGTCACCCTGTGTGACTTTTCATGCCCTTGTAAATATGGGCGTCACGCATTACTCTGCATGAAAGGGGCATTCCATGGGTGTTGCTGTGGGTTGTCCCACGCAAAATCCATGAAAACTGACACACTCTAGATTTACAAAGTGTCGCAAACCTACGAATGCGCTACGCCTCCCCAGGGGAGGCGTAGGAGTGTCGCAACAAGGAGAAATACTTTTATCTCTCCTCGTTTTTGCTCTTTCTGTGTGTGCTGCATTCTGCAGCGCATACAGAAAGAGGACAACGCCATCAATGATTGTTTTTGTGCAGGAAGGTGTCCCTTACTGCACAACAACAATCATCTCTGCAGTGCATGCACTGTTGCACCATTACACAAGGGTGTCTGCGTTGGCACACGGCTGCTGTTTGTGCGCTGGTGCAGGGGAGAAGGACAATAATGTGCTGTATCTTGTACATTGGGTGCATTCCTGCCCTTTTCTTTTGACACACAGCAGAGCAGCAGGAAGGCTGCTGTGTGCCAAAATATAGTAAATGAGGCCCAAGGTTTTTAAACTTGTATCATTAGTTGTGAAACAGCTAAGCATGTAATCCTAGCCATTGGTGGCTTTGCTAAACATGATTTTACAGAAGAACTGAAACCTTGCTTCTGAAGAGGAGGTCTAGGTAACAGGCATGTGTTACAAACTGGTGACTATAGTGGTGTGATGTTCCTTGAAAGGGGGATTTGTGGTAGGAATTGCACTATGTTCAAGCCAGGCAGCTCCGATGAACCTCATCAAGAGACAGGCAGTCATAGAGTCATTTCACAGTTGTTAAAGGAGACCAAGGCAAAGTTCTTATTATAACAGATTGGCCATTTATGCATTAAAATGGCTACTTACAACTCTTGATAAGTAGAGCAGACCTTTTGGAAGGAGTGTCCGCATTATACCTTCCAAGCAATAAGTGCGCAGTAGAGTGCCTGGCTAGGAAGCACAAAAGTAAGACACCTGTACGTGTTCCATGGAAGCTTCTAGGTGTAGCAAGGGTGGCAGCGAAAAAGACTGGATGTTCTTCTTCTACAAAAAGTATGAAGTATTTATAGTGAAAAGGTTATGTTGAAGCCAGTATGCGTTTTATGGTTGAATTGTTATTACCTTGTTTAGAAGTGTGTGGGCAGGTGCTTCATTACATGGAAATTCGCCGATTATCATAGGAGGCAAGAGTTTTGGTGTTGGTCATACACTTTGACAAACCCCAGGATTTGCTAGAAGATTTGCACTGGGATAATCCTCTTTAAGCCCTCTCATGAGGGCTTATACATTCCTTCAGCAAATGTTACTTTGTGTATAATTGTTACTTTATTTCTGTATGCCTATGACTACCTTCTGTGAAAGGTTATGCTTAGTATGTTACGTCTCAGTTAGTTATGGTGACATACTGCTGATAAAGGCTATAGGACTGATTGTTCCAAGGGGAAAAGGTAAGTCCAATAGCATAGGCTTCATCTATTTATTATGAAAAGTGTTCAATTGCTATATGAACGCTGGCAAAATTACGGAATGTGGCATAATGATGTAATTTTGGTAACCTTACATAACAAAAGTAAAGCAAAATTATGCAAATGACACAAGTTTAATTTAAAATTTGCTGGGCCTAGTTTTTAATCTTTTAGTAAAACCTGAGTACTTCAAGATCTTATTTTATGTCGGAAGGCCTAAAGACCAGAAGGCCTGGTGTTTGCAGATTTAAGAACAAATACAGCTAACAAAAATGTACTTTCCTACTCAGAGTGAGGTGAATTGCATTGTATATGTAAGTGATGCCAGTGATACATGTTCCTTCTCGCTGACGATTAATGGCCATTTGCGAGGCAGAATACGCATTGTTTGACCCTGCTGCACTAGACCTACCTGGAAAAGGCCTTGGATTGGGCACATACATCTTACCTTTGTATAAGCAGTATGTGTTCTGTATTCATGAACTTTACAATCAGCTTAATGCTTGATGCATATTTTGCAGCAAGTCACACAAGACAGGAGATGCACTTTTAATTCATAAATTAATATACACTACTCAGTTTGTATCGAGTTGTAACCCTTCATTTTATTGAACGTGAAGCCAATTTTCTGAGCCTTGGGTGAACGTGGGCTTTACATATACACGCTATGTTACATTATGCTAATTCCTTCAATAACTATGCCCTGCAGCAACGTTCATTTATATTTTCCCCTCGTCAATGGCATCTTCGACAGCAATGCAGGACTATGCATCGCAAGCGCTGAAACTGCTTCAGAATGAACCAGTCGGTGGGCGACACATCTTCGCAAGCCCCTAATCACATCCTTGACGACGAAGCAGGAACTCTCATTGCAGCCTCACAGCTTCCCAGAACCACCCCTGTGCGACGCATCTCCACACCAGGGCCTCACCTTCGCTGTGCGACGCATCGTCAACGCAAGATCCCGCAACCCTCCTCAGCCAGGATTTATGGTACTCTTGTTCTGCGGACCTAAATGGGTCCCTGTATCTGGCTGGTGCTTTTTTGCAGTTGGCCTGAACGTGTGACTTTGTTCCGCACGACCAGATAACCACAGTCGGTGTTTAGTGCTTCTAGGCACTATTTTTACCTAAAACTTTAAAATTGCATATCTCCCGTTCTAATGATTGGATTTCTGTTGTTTCACTGTCAAATAATTTATTAGATTTTACTCTATTTTTCTAAATTGATGAGGGATTTTTCCTGCATTGTGTTTCCACTTTATTACTGTTTGAAGTTCTGCATAAATTATACATTGCCTCTAAGTTAAGCCTGACTGCTTTGTGCCAAGCTACCAGAGGGTTAAGCACAGGTTAATTTGGGGTTTGCTTGCGTTCACCCTGACATAAATTGTGGTTTCTGCTTGGGAAGGGTTTCACCCCCTTCATCCAGTAGCCCAATTTCCAACAATGGATCACGGTCTCCTTCAAAATATACAAGTCACTGATACAAAACATTGCTGCTACTCACACCTCTTTATACCAGTGGTCCTGTTCCCTCTTAGCCACATATTTAGCAAAAGCACAGAATCACTAACTCTACTAGTTGGGATGTTTTAAAACAAACAATTATACAAATTTGAAAAACATATTTCAAAATGCAAGTTTTCAGCATTGGCCAGACAAATTAAACATGGTTTCTGATATGCAACAGGACATTTCAAGCTAGACACCCTTAACCGAACTGCAAATGATTGCCAAGAAGTCTTTAGGCACAGTCGGACACATTCTAAGAAAACGCTACCAACTGGTCGCAGAGAGACGTTTTTGGTGGTGCCTCACAAGTCCCGGAATAAATTTGAAAAAACCATAGCCAAACAGTCTGCCTCATTCATATTGCCAGTCTGACAAAGTTCAGCAGAGTAGTGCACAGTGACCAGCGGCGGCTCCTACATTAAGGCGGAGGAGTGTCACCCCACTGATCTCTGAGCAGTGCAAAAAGGAAAAATAAAATGATAATAACAATGTTATTCTTTTATTTTTCAGTACTGCACTAGTTTAGGGTGGGGCTCTGCCAGCAGGGAGGATTGGTGGGCACCATAAGTGCGCATGACGGTTTTGCCGGCCATCTTAGGACGGCCAAATCATCATGCGGACTTAGCATTTCTCCACCCAGCTGTGTTGCACAGCCAGGTGGAGAACAGTCCCAGGCTCCCAAGCACTGTCTGAGCGGCAAGCCAGGCCGCTCAGACCAATCATACTATTTACCAGCATGACAGCAGCATCGTGATTGGCTTAGAGGAGTCTGTGAGCTGCGGGAGTCAGGAACAGAAGAGGCCGGAGGAGAGGCGATGGCCGGCAGGTAAGTGATTTTCTATTTTTTCTCCCCCAATGCCCCCCTCCACTGCCCCACTAGTTTTTATTAGTGACAGTCCCCACTGACAGTATCACACAAAGCATGCAAGGATAGGAGTCTTCAATGTCGTCTCAATATTGCATGTCCACTGTATATCTTAGAGGCAGTGGAGCTGGCAGAAGCGCACCCAAAAGTAAATTGAGACCAGCCTCTAGGTCCGTGCCTGAAGAAGAGATGATCTGGCAACAAAGTAATACAAAAAAAGTCATTGATGGAATGCTTGAATTAACTGTCCAGCCTTACCTGCCTAGCCAGGTCCCGGGATCACCTTATTAGGGTTCCTCAATCGCATATTGCTTGGTTCTAGTGGCAGTGTGCATGGGACCCACATCGAGGCATACCAGCCCTACTTAGGGCGTCGTACTGTAGTATACAAAAAAGTGAAGCGATGGAATGCTTGAATTAATCTCAGCCAATGATAATCACTTGGGCCGCATCCCGGTCTATCATTATTTTGCACACCATGGCACCTGAATTTGGACCCAGTCATATGCAAATCAGTCTTGACCTGATTCGTTGACTAAGCATAATGAAGATTAGCAGTAAGTAACCGGCCGTTAGTAAGGGACTTAAAAATGAACAGCACTCAAGTACTCGCCCTAGCATCACTTATTATCTTTCTCTGAGACACACTTGCCATCCACTTCTCGGCCCTTGCTTCCTTCTTTCGAGCCTCTCTCAAGCCCTCCATCCTATTTCTCCAGCTCTTGCCTTCTCTCTCTTTGGTTTCTCTCTTCCCCTCTCCTCTTCCCAGCCTCCCATGCCCGCCCCTTTCTCTCCCTGCAGCCTTTAAAGGTCACTTGCCTCCGCCGCTGGCGTCCCCCGCTGGGATACGCAGTAATCTCCGGGAATGCGGTGCCCGCGGAGCGCTGCCCTTTATTCAAAGTCCTATAAACGAGCCGGTTATTAGCCCTGCAATTAGCGCAGCGATGAAACAAGGGCCTCGGGCTCAGCTCACGCGCGGCGCAGCAGAAAGGGCCGGCGAGGGATCCATGAAGCGCGGGCCTCGGGTAGAATCCAACAGGAATAATTGTGTACATGGAATAAAAGCAGGAGGGAGGGAAGGGAAGTGGGAGGGAGGGAAGGAAGGAAAAATGAAAGCGGGGCGACAAAGGAAAGGAAGACGGGAATGGCGGAGGAAACAGGATGGAGAGAGGAGAGAAAAACGTACGTAAGGAAGGGTAAAAGAAAACTATGGGGAAGGGAGAGAGCGAAGGACAGAAGAAAGAAAGGGGGGAGGGAAAATGAGTGAAAGAAAGGAGAAGAAAAGAACGGAATGAATTACATAATGATGAAACAAATGAGGAAGTAAGACGGGGAGGAGAGAAGGAAATGAGAAAAGAAGGAGATGCGGGGAAACGTCGGTATTCCCAGTACCCGGGACCAGACTGAGCTGGGCATGGTGTCGACCACGTGCCACATCATCAGCTTAGGCCGAGGCGCAGGAAGAAGGTTCTAGAGCCATACTCAGGACCCCTGTCGGACGCGAAGACGTCCTGCAGTGAGCCAGCCCCCTTGTTTCAGAGCCGGTGAACGGGGGACCATGATTTGTGAGGCATTTGGATTATAAATGTGTTGCTTGGTGTTAGACTTCCACCCTCCTGCACTAAGTAGAGGTTTCCTAGGGACTTAGAACACTCGGGCACGTGGCCCTTTTTAATGGCTCTGAAGATATAAAGGTTCTGGTTATCAAAAGAATCTGAAATTTACTCTAGGAGGCCTACTACTACGTTTCGAATACGTTTATATTTTTCTGGCATTCAAAGACAAGTCCTGGGGTACTCCGGGAATCCTCGACAAGGTTTCAATCAATCAAAGGTTTCTTAAGTGCAACTACTCACCCTGAAGGGTCTCAAGGCGCTGGGGGGAGGGTGGGGGCGCGCAGCTCCTAGGCACTCACAGAGTATCGTCGGAGGCCAAGTGGGTCAGAGGTCTTCCCTGGCCTTTCAGGGTACGTGTGGAGCCGGACGCTCATGGTGATTCGTCGCAGAGCGAGGTCTTGAGGTCCTTCAGGAACTTGGAGAGAGTTGGTGTCTGGCGGAGGTGGAGAGGGAGGGTGTTCCATGCTTTTGCCGCGAGGAAGGAGAAGGAACGACCTCCTGTTCTGGTCTTCTAGATGCGTGGTACCGTGGCGAGGGAAAGCTGGGCTGAGCGGAGGGATCTTTGGGGTGCGTAGAGGTTTCCAAGTGTACTTACTTTTTTAGATAGTCATACACGCGTAAGGCTACCAGGCATACAAAAATAAACCTAACTTAAAAGTTCACTCATGCAAAATATTTTCCTTGTGGATAAACCACACCCTACCAGTTCTTGTTGTGTTCCCACTCTAGTTCCACCCTGGACACTTACTCCTGCCATTGCTGAAAGTGGATTTCCCATCTATGGTAGGAAGGTACCTGGAAAAAGTTTCTGAATATTCACACCTGGCACGTTTGTGGGTGATTACCAACTGAGGTAGGCATTGCCACCCTGGAACCACCATAACCCGCGACTGTGATCAGATCTGCTCATGCTTAGTATTACGTCAACATGGGTTAACTTTAAGGGCAAGGGGGCTGTTTAAAATCCTGTGCCATGCATACATATCTAGGACAAAACTCCGCAGCATTGCCCATCTGTTTACGGGTTGTGGCATGGCAGGAAACTTTATCTATACATGATAGGCATGCCCTGAGGTTGATAAATATTGGGGTGGAAAGTAGGCAGGCACTTAAAGAGGATTGTTGAAATAATTATTGAATTAAATACTAAAACTATGCTTTTGGGTATTTGGGGAGATATGTCACTGCCCACGTATTAAAGAATATTGTGCAACATGGGACTGGCCATAGCTAGATGACATATAGCACGTTTATGGGGTGGGAAGGAGATGCCGAAATACAATGACTGGCTATCAGACATGGATTGGTGCAGGACTGTAGCATGTGTCAGCTGCAAGAAAAGAGGGTGCCCATACAAATGTCAGAAGGTCTGGGAGAAATGGGGCAAGATTGACAACTTAGACTAACATATAAATAACTTGTGTAGTGCTATTGAGGGGGTCACTTGGTGGAACGTGACTAAGATGATCCAATGCATGGTCCAGATCCAATGCAGAGATATGTAGCAGATCACAAGATAAGCACTGCCACCTTACGTATTGACATGTGATGCATGTCCAAATTACAAGATGCACATCTATAATCGGATGTAATTTAAGTAAGTGTGGTGCCGGGGGCGGAGCTTGCCTGCTTCGAAAATGGTGGCTAGTTAGGAGAGCTCCCGAGCCCCACAAACAAATCCTACATAATCCTGGTGCCAGATTCCTATTACATATCTGGCCAGAGCAGATAATGAGCCTTCTGAGGTAGCGGTATAGGAAAAACCTGGAAAAAAACAGTCTATGTAACGCCGCCGGGGTGTAAGCAAACTGGTGGCCTGCTAGCGGAGGCGCTAGTGAAGCCACGGCGCCGGCTGAGAGTACCATCGCCGGATGCCTGGTGAGCTGTGGGCGCCATCGCCTCGACAGCTCAATGAAGAGTGTACTGTACGCAGAGCTACGTGCAGCACGCGTAGAGTGACGCGATTCAGGCGGAGAACCCCCACGTGAGTGACTGAGCAGGCAGCAACCTACGCGGGACAGGTAAGGCCTGTGCGGACTGCTGGAGCCTGAGCCTGGTGGAAGAGCGGGCTGCCCGATCCTGGAGAGGCCCTTGTTACATGCAACTGCCGAGCCGCCGAATGGTAGCGACAAGTAGACCGCGAGGTGGAGGCGGTGAAACGGCATAGCAGGCGGAGGCACAACTGCACAGTGCAGCGGAGGGCCACTAACATTGCGAGCTGCTGGTGCGGGGTGCGGAAGAGTGGTTCTTTCCTGCGAGGCCCAGTACGCTCGAATAAGTAGCCAGTAAGAAACCTTAGCGAGCAAATAAAGATATCAGCAAAGGAGCGCACATACAGCTGGGCTACACACAAGACACGTCATTTTGGCTGGATTAAGTGGCTGGTGGCTGCGTGGCCCTATTGGCTAGGAGAGTACCAGGGTGTTTTAATAAGCAGGAATTAAAATCTAAATAGAGACAGCGAGAACTCACGTAAGCTGCCACAATAGGTAAAACGGACAAGTTGCAGTCCAAGTTACAGTTCGAGCTACGCAAGACCCCCTGCACGCGTGAAACTGGCACCTCAGAGTCTGACGGACCACCAGAGGAGGTGGATGCAGAGGCAGTTGCGGAGCCTGATATCAAGCAAATACTGCGAGCAATGCAACAGAGCTTAACGAAGATTGTTAACAAAATAGATGCCTTCACTTTCAGGATGGACAGAATGAGCGCCTAGATAAGCAGGGTGACAGACAGGACACAGTTGAACAAAGAGTGTTGAATATGGAAGACACAATGCAAACAGAAGTGGGGGAACACAAAACCATGGACAAGCTCCTTAAGACACTCCAAGCCAAGGCGGATGATTTGGAGGTCAGGTCACGCCGTAATAACATCAGAATTCTTGGAATAGCAGAGTCGACAAACATCAGTAACATGGAGCAGTATGTGGAGCGCATACTAGTGGAGCTTCTGGACAGGAGCACTTTCTCTAACATGTTTGTTGTGGAACGAGAGCATCGCTCCTTGGCACCTCGGCCGGCGCCAGGGGCAGCCCCAAGGCCGATCATAGCTAGACTGCTAAATTATAGGGATCGAGACGCTGCTTGGCGTAAATCTAGAGAATTGGGAACACTCCGGCTGGAAGACATGGACATCTCACTATTTCCCGATTTCACACAGCAGGTCCAGGAGGCGCGCCGCCTAGTTTTCCCTGCCAAGAAGAAGCTCTGTGATTTAATTATCAAGTACAGTTATGCAATACCCGGCGAAACTATGGATAAAATCGGAGGGTAGATTCCACTACTTCACAGATCATCAGATGGCGCTAAAATATGTCAAGCAGCTGAAGCGAGGTGGGGGCAAACGAGGCTCCCCAAGGGCAACACAGAGCAAAGACCCAACGCACAAGATCTCAAGGAGCAGTGAGGCTCGTCGGTGAGACACAGAGTGTGGTGGTGGCAGCGGGAGCATGTTTATGCTGACACCACTTCTGCGATCAGAAGAGCTGGCGTGTAAGAAACACCAATACCCATCAGTGACTTGGTAAGACTGTTCTGATATTTGGGGAAAGAAAGTAACCTTAAAATGTATGGACATAAAGAGCAATTGGAATGGCCAGATAAAACCTTTGAGAAAAACTTAGGATACCCCATTGCCTGTACAATAAAGGAGTTAACAGAGAGATAAAGGGGCACCGTGCATAGAAAGCAAACTGATGTGGGGGAGGGAATGGGTTGGCATGAGTAAAAGCCGGGAACATCTGCCCCCCAATGTACTTCACTACAAGCAATGTTCTTTTTGTTGTTTTGTAATGCGGGTGTGTCATGGGGAGGGGGAGGGGAAATTTAATGCCTTGTCAGTTGGGGTCACACATAGCGTGGGTGGGATTTTTGGGATAGTAACTGTTGTTATGCTAAAAAAAAGGAGAGAAATGATTGGACCAGAGACCGGTTGGCATTGTGACTCAGCTTTAAATGTAGAAAGATCACAGACGTAGGCACGAGTGAAGCAGGCGATAAGTTGGCCCGGCAATTGAGATTACTTACTTGGAACGTAAGGGGGCTAAATGACAATAGGAAGGTCAGGAAAGTAGCGGCATATATCAGGAGACATAAAGTAGATATCGCAATTCTGCAGGAAATACACCTACAATCAGACAGGAAAGCGCGTGCGCACTGTAAGCTGCAGGGGAAATGCTACGCTGCTACCTATACATCTCATGCTAGAGGGGTGCTGATATAGGTGGGGCGTCAGTCTGGGGTGTCATTAACAGGGCTATATAAGAACACGGGAAGTAGATATGCAATAGCAAAATGTAGAAAAGAAGATCTAACGTTTTTACTTATTGGTATATATGGCCCAAATTACGATGATACCCAATTCTATCGCATAGTGGAGGCTAGAGTGCACCAGTGGGCGGGCGTACCCCAGATATGGGGAGGGGATTTCAATTGCATACTTGACCCTGACGTAGATCGATCTAAAGGTCGCCCAAGGCATCCCTCTGCAGCAGCCAATGCTATACTGGACATGATGCAGAGGGAAAGGCTTGCAGATATATGGAGACAAAGGTCCATAGACAGGGCAGGGTACACACATTACTCAGCTGCGTTTGACACGCACACTTGTATAGACTACTGGCTGATACCCAATGAACTGAAAGTGAGGGTGACTGATTGCGAACACCTTCCTAGAACGTATTCAGATCATTCCTCAGTGCAGCTCACACTTGCATATGCAACACCCAGAATCCCAGTCTTCACATGGAGGTTCCCACCATACTCCCTGTTAGACACAATTTTTAAAGCAGAATTGCAGCAGGCAATAGAAGAATGTTTAAAAAAAAACAGACAGTTGACACCTTTGCGACGGTGTGGGAGGCGTTCAAAGTCTATATCAGGGGAATAGCAATTTCCAAACATGCGGGAGTGCTGCACGCTATCAGGTGCAGATTGCACACCCTGGAGAAAGAGATAGTTGCCATGGGGGGAGCGTTGCAGGAAGAGGGAGGGGCACAAAAGAGGGCTGACATTAAGCATAAGCTGGCAGAATTCCAGGAAATAGCCAACGACGAGATTAAGCATATGGGAAAATACGCCACGGCGCAAGCCTAGGGAGAGAGAGAAAGGGCAGGAGCGACGTTAGCTAACATATTGAGACTCCCCAAGAGCGTCGGATGTGATCACAGAGGTTATAGATGATGAAGGATGTACTTTGAGCACTCCTGAGGAGATTGTAAAGCAATTTAGCAAGTACTATAAAACGTTATACAGCTCCCACATACAGTATAATAAGGACGCAGTAGCTGACTACCTGACCCACCTTAAAATGCCATGGCTGGCCCCAGAACACAGGGAGCATCTAATGGTGCCCCTAACACTGTCCGAAATTTACGCTGCACTACAGAGCATGCCAGTCGAAAAAGCCCCTGGCTCTGATGGGCTGACAGTCACATTCTACAAGGCATTCCAAGAATTACTAGCACCACACTTTAAAACGTTATTCGAAGAGATGGCTGAAAACGGGATAATGCCCCCCTCTATGAGAGAAGCCATTATAGTTACAGTGCTCAAACCGGGCAAAGCGCCAATGCATTGTTCATCCTATAGACCGTTATCCCTGCTTAACATTGATGCTAAGATCTACGCACAAATACTGGCAAATAGAACAGCGCCCCTACTGCCAGGGATAGTAGGTCCGGAGCAGGCAGGATTCGTACCGAGCCGAAACCTATCCTACAATCTACGCACACTATTTGGAGTCATGCAGCGATTGAACCCAGAAGTCAAGGCCGCTGCGGTATTTTTAGATGCTGAGAAGGCTTTCGACTCGGTGGAGTGGAGGTTTATATTTGCAGTACTCTGTAAAATAGGTGTGGGGAAAACTTTATGAGGCTGGTCTCCACGTCGGTGGAGTGGAGGTTTATGTTTGCAGTACTCTGTAAAATAGGTGTGGGGGAAATCTTTATGAGGCTGGTCTCCACGCTATATACAGCGCTGACTGCCCGAGTGCGAGTTGGACAGATGGTCTCCAACGCCTTTGGTGTTTCCAGGGGCACCAGACAGGGGTGCCCGCTGTCCCCTCTGCTGTATGCTGTGGTGGCCGAACTATTGGCCTGTGCCTTGCGTGAGTACCACAGTCACAGAGGACTGTGCTTCCCAGGCTATAGGCTAATTAATCGGCCTATGCAGATGATACCCTATTGTACGTAAATAATCCAGACACCAATCTTTCCCCTATACTCAACGAGGTGGTGCAGTTCGGAGCACTATTGGGCCTGAAAATAAATTGGGATAAATCGATCATTTTCCCACTTACCCCTGTCACAAGGTCCCCGACACTTGAGTACCCCCTGATGTGGACAAGTCATGGACAACAGAATCGGTGTGCTACCGACGATGTGGACAGATGGATTCGGCTCCCACTGTCGCTATTGGGGCGCATAGCAGTAATAAAAATGGTGATGCTGCCCAGATTTGGATTTCTTTTTCAGAACATACCAATATCACTTACAAAGACTGTGTTCATACGTCTCTGCAAACGTCTCTGCACGTTACTGGTTAAGCTAGCCTGGGCAGGTAAGCAACCCAGAGTGCGATGGGACTCATTAACATTACCATATGAGTTGGGTGGCCTAAATGCCCCAGACTTGGAAATGTATTATAGGGCAGCCCAGAGTACATTCGCCCATTACTGGATCCATGGCCCACAAGATACGCCTCACTTACGTCTGGAGAGGGAGGCAGCGAACCCAGCCAGTTTACAACAGACATTGTTCCGCAATCTGTCCCGGCAAAGGGGAGTCTTCGACTCCCTGGCAACTACAGCACAGGCGTGGCATGCACTCCTGAATAAACAGAATAGAGCGCTGCTGTATTCCCCACATGTTCCATTGCACTGGTGCCTATGGTTTCCGATGGGGCAGGAAGGAGGGGCGAGGAAGGCACTGCGTACTTTGGGGATAAACATGCTGGGCGACTTCTTCATCGATGGAGTGGTTGGTAGCTGGGATGTGATTCAGGAGAGGTGTCCTAATATGTCAATTCTAGCTAAGTACCATTATCACCGAGGTAGGCACACATGGCAGGAACTTCTAGGGGAAGAAATGATGGAACCGCAGGCGGTGGGGGCGCTTTCAATGCTGATACAAGTAGAAATACTGTGTAAACTAATCACAAAATTTTACACAAGCGCACAGGAGGCACGTAAACCGATGCTGTTAAAGGTGCCGCAAGAGTGGCAGCAAGACCTAGGGGGACCCATAAATGATAAGGATTGGCAATACTGCTCCGCTAAAACCAAATCTGTCTCCTTAAATGGATGACACAGGCTCATACACTTTAAATATCTGCATCAAGTTTATTATACCCCTGAGAAACAGCACAGGTACGGGCTGAGAGAAGTCTCGCGATGCTCGAGGTGCCGGGAGGACATAGAGGGATTCTTACATTTAGCCTGGTTATGTCCCGGAATAAATGAGTATTGGGCTGACATATTTAAAGAGCTGAGTACTATCACAGGGACAGACATAGAGCCAGACCCGAAATTAGCACTATTGGGATACGACTTAGGTATTGAAAAACCCAACAGACCTCTAGTGGCTATTGGCTTGCTGCTTGCCAAAAGGCGTGTGGCATTCCGGTGGGGAAAGGGCCCGATCCCAAAGGTAGAGGACTGGCACACAGATTTATTGTATTGCAACACACAATCGGGTGTATTTAATGAGCTACTTCCTCAGAAAAGTCGGCCTAAAAACTGCTAAGGCCCGTATCAAGCATATCTGCTAAGTATCTGTAACCGACCAGGCAGAATAAGCTAAGTAGGTAATATTGTTCAGAGTGCCCAAAACAAGGGGAGTATTGCGTCTATCTGCGTATAGACTCTCAGTAAATATACCAAGGCGCATATTATGGTTTATGTAAACAAATGAATTGAAAGTGTACTAACTGCGGAGATGTGTATGATGAGGAAGATATGCTTTGCCAAACCCAATATGCTGATAAGATGGTTATCGCTATCTCTTAAAAAAAAAAAAAAAGAAGAAGTGCCACAATGAGCATCTGGTGATATGATGTGTTAACTGGTCATGACATGTGTATTGTTTTATGCTTTAATAAAAACAAAATAAACAAAATAAAAAATAGCGGGGTGCCATATGTGCTGACTTGATTCTCATATATGAATACGTGATTTATTGTATTTAATGGTTTGTTTTATAATTGAAAAAAAAAAAACAATACAAAAAACCATAAGAGCGAATATTTTTATGTATTTGAAGTGAATATTTTTTTTTAAATGACTAATAATTTCATATACCTTTGTGCTTTAAAATTTGTACATTTATACTTATTGTATTAGATATATATATATATACATATATACACACTCAAATATATATATTTATATATATCTATATGTATATAAATATATATACCTATATATATATATAAACAACATTGCACTGAGAATTCAACACACAATAATGATTTCTTCCCGCTTTGTTTCTTTTTGTATTTCTTTTATTACTTCTTTAGATGCTTCATTCAATACAGCATTACAGCCTGCTTCATTCAATACAGCAATACAGCCAACACGTGTTTCGCCCCAAATTGCACTTCTTCAGGGCTGTTATAAACATAAAATCATGAATCAATTTTTACCATCCATGAAAAGGATCCTACACATGTCGGAGTGGTGTTTAAAGTACAATATATTTTGGTTCAATGGTGAACTGTTTCAACAGCTGCGAGGGACTTTTATGGGCACCTGCTTCACTCCCAGCTTTGAAAATCTACACATGGGCTGGTGGGAGGAGCAGATGCTCCATGGTCAAAACTTAAAAGAATGCGTTGAACCCCTAGTTCTATGGGTGCGATACATAGACGATGTGTTCGCACTCTGGAAAGGGAGTGAAGCTACAGCCAGTGCATTTGTAGAGAGAATCAATTCTAATTCCCTTAATCTAAATTTCACATGTGAAATAAGTAACACAGATGAACTTTTTGGATGTACAGGTTAAAGTTAGAGATTCAAAATTAACAACTACACTCTATAGAAAACCTACTGCGGGAAATAGCATACTACATGCGCAAGGTTTCCACCTATATACTCTATAACAGCATCCCTTATGGAGAATTTTTAAGGGCAAGACATATTTGTAGTACAGATGAGAATTTCCATCGAACACAATCAGGTATGGCAGCTAGACTCCAGCAAAGGGGTTATACCACATCAGTACTAGAAGAAGCATACAAAAAAGTTATACAACAGAAAAGAGAAGATCTTCTGTTTTCAGATAAAACCACCAGAAAGAGGGAAAAAGAAAATGAGGGAGTAAGGTTTGTCACAACCTATAACAATAAACACATTTTGCTCAGAAAAGCACTAGCTAAACACTGGCACCTAATACTCTACGATCCCGTAATAAGCAAAGATTTCACAAAAAAACCCTTAATAACATACAGGAAAGCGAGGTCGATGAGAATTACTGGTTAAAAATGAAGTAGTGACTGCAACACAAACTTGGTTGAGACCACAACCAGGATTTAGGAAATGCAGCAAGTGCAAGGCTTGCGAAAATAGGTTGAATGCAACAGAACTGAAAACACCATTAGGTAAAACTCTTAAGATTAAGCAAAACCTCACTTGTAAAACGGAATTTGCAGTGTTTGCCTTAATTTGTCCTTGCTCCAAATACTATGTGGGAAGCACGATTCTACCTGCACACAGATGTATCCTACAACATTTGAGAGCAGTTAAAAATAATGACAATAGTTACCCAGTGGCGCAACATTTTCATAAAATGCATGGAGGTGATCATAAGTCATTAAAATACAGCGTTATTGACAGTGTACCCAAAAGAAAACGTGATGCAGAGAGAAAGGGCTCAGAAGATTAGAGTCAAGGTATATCCTAGAAATGGATAGTAAGGAACCACTAGGCTTGAATATTGACGAAGAGCTCTATGAAAATCTTTAATCTGTTTGTTGCCGGTCCTAGACCATGTTGTTTTTAACCAGTTTGGCATGAATTGCATTTTTTGTCTAATCTCTGAGGAGAAATTTTAATCTTGGGATTTTCTGTGTTTGTTTACAGGAAGACTCTCAGCTAGAGAAGCAGTAAGGGACAACTGAGTAGTGGGTAAACCATAGTTGAGATCAGCTGTCAAGCTGAGTAATACTAAATTGTGAAACGTTTATTGTATCGTAGCATAATAAGTGTGAGTGACATAGTCCCCTGGGGCGTAATGTAATAGTGGAGCAGATTTCATTATCCACTAAGACACTTGGTTTCACCAATTTGATCTCCTAGCGATGAAACGCTGACAGTAAAATTATGAGATAAAGACTATAATAATTGATAAGATTGTGGCGAGATTAGAGACACAACAAAAATAATTAACTGGAACTATTGACATTGAACTATGTGGCAACCAGTTTATTCATGATTGTTAATGAATTAGCAAGTGCTGTTGTATTAGTCACTTACAATGGACAGTATATTATTTGTTATTTACCATTTATTTGATTATTTGTACTTTATGATTGATAATAGATTAGGGAGCATAATGTTAGTAACCACTACAAAATGGCCGTCATATCCGGCATATTTACTAGAGTCCTTTTTCCTTTCATTTCTTTATTGTTTTGCCTGAAGAACAAAAGTATAAAAAAAAACTGCATTTTATAACATGGTCAACGTCATGACCAAGGTGCATGAACGCACCGAAACGCGTTGGCGTTTGTGCTACTGTCTATTTGCAAATAAATATACGATTACCGCACCGGAGTGCTATGGGCTCTTTCTTTCGTGTTAAAGGAACCATTTGAACTTTATATTATATATATATATATATATATATTTTTTTTAAACGTAAATCCTGGATGACCAAAGACCTGTGACGAAGACCCGGCAGGGTTGAAACGCGTTGCCATTAAACTTGATGAAACCAACACGCTGTGTGCAGGCCTTTGAATCTTGCATATCATCCAGGATTTACGTTTTAATTAAACAGCGAGTCTCACACTCGCCATCCTGCACTCTCCCCGTTTTAGTGGACGTGGCTGGCTTTTGCTGTGAGAACGATTTGGGAGAAGAAAAAAATATATATATATATCAATATGTATGTGAAATCCTTTCTAGAAGAAAAGACGCTCACTCGGTTCAAACGTGTAGCACTGGATTTACTAGTAAGCAATATATATATATATACAATGCACTGCTTATGACTGCACATATTACATTACTCATGACATGGTCAGTGACATCACTGATTACATCTCAAATGACATCACTGAAATCATCCACATAACCACTCATACCCCCGTAGAACCTCTCATACACCCGCTCCCACTGCCACACAATACCTAAAATAATAATTCACAGACCCATACCAGTACTCACACAACCAATTAATCATCCATAGAGCCACTCACACACCACTCACTCATACAGTGAGTATCTCAGTTGGTCTGTGAGTGAGTGCATAAGTCTCTGAGTGGGTCTGTGATCGAGTGCGTGAGTTTCGCTGCAAAAATGAAAAAAAAAGAAGCACAGCTCTTGCACTTGTTCAGAAAATAACCCACAGGTGGGCCATGTCCTGTGTGCATGTCCATTTATTTAAAAATTAAAGGAGGGGGTGCACAGGGACCCCTCCATGGGCATTTCTATGTTCCAGGGACCACCACTTCCCAGTGGCTTATGTTTATATGAATGCAGGGGGGGCCAAGTGGACCCCCCGGGCCCTGGAGACTGCCAACTCCCCAGGGCTTTCATAAAAAAAAAATGTGAGGGAGGACGAGCAGACCCCCCTGGGACCACCACCTCCTCAGAGCCAAATACATTTATTAAAGTGGGAGGGGGTCACGTGGCCCCTCCTCCCTGGCCACATACGGCCTTGTGGTCCCCATCTCCTGGGGGCCAGGCTTAACTCAAAGGTGAAGGGAGCCACGCGGCCCCTCTCCCAGGCTAATTTCGGCCCCGGGGACCACATCTCCATGTGCACGGCCTTTAAAAATATATATTTTAAATGGGTGAGGGGGCTTCCCCCCCACCCGGGCTTATTTCGGCCCTGGGGCCCGGCCATAAACAAATGGGGAGGGCACGCACCCCCTTCTCCAGGCCGATTTTGGTCCCGGGGACCCCATCCCCCGGCCTTTAAAAATGCATATTTTTAACAGGGGAGAGGGGGCTGCATGGCCCCCCTCCTTGGGCCAATATTGGCCCCTGGGACCACATCCCCGGGGTCTGCTCATGTTGGGGCACCCAGAGTGCAATGGGACTGCGGGGGGAGCCTCAAGGCCCCAGCAGTCCCAGCCTGCTCCCTGCCTCCTGCTAGCTCCCTATATGTCAGTGCACTGTTTTCATCTGATTCCCTGCACACATATTTGCGTGTATGGAAACAGATGAAAACTCAGCTTTCTGCAAGCCGGAGCTGTTTGACAGCTTCCGCTTGCAGAAAGTGGAGTTATGTTTGCTTTGACTAATTGGGATCTCTCAGCTCCCATCAAGCCAAAGCAAACAGCTACCTTCCGAGGGTGGGCACCTCAGGAGGTAGCAGGAGCTAGCCCTAGGAGGTGGCGGTCCCCAGTGCCATATCTGGTTCCATGAGGAGTGCTGTGTGGTCCCCCTCCATTGTAGTAAACAGCGCCAGAAGGAGGTGGTCCCCGGAGTTACGGGGGGCACGCGGGCCCCCCTTAATTTCTTTAGCACAATTTGCCCCAGGAAGGTGGGCTCACCCGCATACATATTTTCAAGTGCCCTGGGGAGGTGGTGGTCCCCGGGGCTACTGGGGGGGCCGCATGTGCTCCCTGCATTCTTTTAGCATAATATGCCCCAGGGAGGTGGCTGTCCCTGGGGCATGAGCAGGCCCAGCGGGCTCACTTGCATACATATTTTCAAGGGCCCAGGGGAGGTGGCGGTCCCCAGGGCTGCAGGGGGGTCACACGGTCCTTCTCGTATTTGTTTAAACAGATTTGCCCCGAGGAGCTGGCAGTCCCCAGGGCGTGTTAGCAGCTCCCTCTGTCCAAAAGCAGTGCTGGCTCCTGCAGAAGGTGGGGAGCCAGCAGGGACCGCCTGGGCCTTCAGGATCCCCCATGGTCCCCAACAAGTTGCCATGCCCTGAGAGATGGGTCCCTGGAGCAATATCGGCCAGCGTAGGCTCCCCTCCCTATTTAAAAAAAAGAAAAAAGATAAATGCCTGGCCCAGGAGAATGGGGCCCCCGGGGCCGAAATAGGCATTGGGAAAGGGGCCGCGCGGCCCCCCTCCCCCTTTTAAAAAAACATAAATAAAGGCCTAGCCACGGAGGAGGGGGCCCTGGGGCCATAATCTGCCCAGGAAGGGAGGCTGCGCGGCCCCCCTCCCCATTTAAAAAAACAAAACAAAAAGACTGGCCCCGGGGGATGGGGTCCCCAAGGCCGAAATCGGCCAAGAGAAGGGGAGCTATGCAGCCACCTTCCTTAAAAAAAAATGTAATTGGAAAAAAAAACTCTGGCAAGTCGCCGGAGGCCACGCCCCCTTCACCACCACTCTGCAAATGGGCCTCCTGGCGCAATGGCGGTTGGGGAATGAAATCCCCTTGAATGCTGAGGGTCTTTGGGGGCCAACAAACTCTCTTGTTATCTCTAGCAGAGAGCGGGATTGCTGAGAGGACTTGAAAGCCATGCCTGCTTTCTCCACCACACAGCAAACGCGCCTTTGGGCGCGCTTCTGGTTGGGGAATGAATTCCACTTTAATCCTGAGGGCCTCAGGAATAAAGTGGACTACTTCCCCCAACCAGTAGTGTGCCAGGATCCACGTTTCCACTGTGGTGGAGAAAGGGGGCGTGGCGTCCGACAACCTCTCAGCAATCCTTCTGTGTAGGACTTACTTGAGGTAACAGGAGGGGTAGTTGTCCCCCAAGGACGTCCTTGAGGGCCAACTACCCCTCCTGTTATCTTCAGTAAGTCCCACACAGCAGGATTGCTAAGAGGTCTTTGGAGGCCACGCCTCCTTTCTCCACCACTCTGTAAATGCAGCTCTGCTCGTGGCGCACTACTGGTTGGGGGATGAAGTCCACTTTACTCCTGAAGGACTTTAGGGGCCAAGAAGCCTTCCTGCTACCTCCTGTAAGTTCTACACTGCGGGATTCCTGAGAACTGGTCGGAGGCCCAGCCCCCTTTCTCCACCACCATGCAAACGCGATTACTAGTTAAAAAACCATAGAAATTCACTGAAAAAAATAAAGCTTACAGGGACATTATAGTTCGGAATTATTTTTTTAAAAACCTTAGAAATTCACTTAAAAAACAAAGGTTACAGGGACGTTATAGTTAGCAAATAGAAATTAAAAAGTCTTAGAAATTCACTAAAAAAACAAAGGTTACAATGACATTATAGTTAGGAAATAGAATTTAAACAAAACTTAGAAATTCACTGGAAAAAACCAAAGGTTACAGGATTTTTATAGTTAGACTGACATTTCACTCGTACAAAACCAGAGAAATTCAGAAGTTGAGCTGAGCTAAATATAACTTGCGCCCCGCAATGCACTGCTTATGGCCTCACATTTTACATCACTCATGACATGATCAGTGACATCACTCATGACATCTCAAATGACATCACTGATGTCCTAATCCACAGAATCCCTGACAGACCCACTCATACCCCAATATAACCTTTCATACACCCACTCCAGTACTTACACACCCACTCACTGATTCATAGGTCTACACACACCTCCACTCAGTCTCCCATACAGCCATTCATACACCAACTCATTCACTAATACAGCCACTGATATATTTACTCATACACCCATACAGCCACTCACACACTCTCAGCCACCAATAGACCCACTCACACACCTACTCAGTCACCCATAGAGTGAATCACACAGCCACTTACCTATACAGTTATACACACACCCACTCACTTATTCATACAGATACTAACACATACACACTATCCTATACTGTCAGTGTCACAAGCACACACTCACTCATACAGCCACTCTCACAATCACTCACTCACTCACACATACAGTCGCGCAGTCAAGCAGTGGTAGCCTTCAACTCTCTTCTTTCGGTCCTTGGGGCCCCGGTTGATCTTGCAGTCCGAGGGCATTCTCTGCTTATGAACCTGAACATCAGCGTCTGCCCGTGATCACCTTTCTTGGGCTCTTGCCTTGTAACACCCCCTGTCATTCAGCGCAGCCGCCTGTGTCACCAAGGAACCACATTTCTATTACACCCAGATCCCGTGACCCACAACCCCATCATCTGTAGAGTGTTTCGATGCATCACAGGCTTCCAACCACACTCATCCTATGCGCTGGCTGCCACACCCTCAGGAGGGTAGATTATGAACTGATGTATGTGTGCATGTCTCTATAAACAGCTGATGGTGGAGTGCTAAGGCTATGTCTATGTGCATAGTTACCAGGCCAGGCTTCCTAAGAAATATGAAGTGGCTTTTCTTTTTTTTGTTGCTGCTTGCATTGCCATTCGTGACACGTTTTTTAGTACTAGCATGTTGCTTAAACATCCATAGAGTGTTTTAATGCCCATTCGATGCGTCACAGGTTTGCAAACACACTCGTCCTATGTGCTGGCAGCTACACCCGCAGGTCGGGTAGATTATGAACTGGTGTGCGTGTCTTTGTAAATAGCTGATGGTGGAGTGCTAAGGCTATGTCTACGTGCATAGTTACCAGGCTTACTAAGAAATATGAAATGGCTTTGCAGAGCATAGATGATGAGCACAAGTACATAGGTAAAACGTCATAATGTTCTGGTAATTTTATTTTTACTAGTGAAAGTCACAAATATCCTGTGTCAATTGGCTCAATATTCATATGTAGTCAATTTCCACCAAAATCACCAACCCCCCATCTATTTGTCCTCTGGAATCACTTCTCACCACTGGAACATTAAAGTATTGGAAACTTTCAAAACTCAGATTACCTGTTTTCTAAGTCTGCTGAAGACCTATTATGTCAAATTTTAAAATTAACTGTAGTGTAGCTCCTGTAGTTTAAGGCATTCTGCGATATTCTAGGATTATTTTTTAAAGTTGGTTAAATTTGTGTAGACACCTGGATTTGTATTTTATCTCTCGTATGGTTCGAGGAGTGTGATAATTCTGACGCATGAGGACTTATATCATTTCTTTCCTGTAATGCTGCTGATAGCTAGTCTTGATTATTTGGATTTGCTTTCTCCTAGCTGCTGTTGCAGGCACAACGCGCTCTCCCTCCTCCACAAATTACAGTCCATGTGTTTATTCCTGGCTCCCTTCCCGCAACGCGACATTGTCTATATGGTATCTTTGTATTTTTTTTAACCAACACTTCAACCTGGGGTCGCCAAACTCTCTTTTTTTTAATATATTATCTTTTTTTAAGCAGCGTGACACGCCGCCCTTCATAATCAACAATGGCGGCCGTGCGCATTTCTTTTCTTATGCGCAGCTCGTGAACTATCAAAACCGGGCTACCCAACGCCACGCTCCTAATCACTTATTTTGAATCAACAAGAGCATTTATCGCTTTTGCTTTTTGCACGAGACCAGAGGAGCCATGGTATATGTGCATGTGTTTTTAAAGTACCCTGGGTGTTTCATTACATGTACACAATATAACAAAGTTGCCTGCGCTGTACCAATTATTATTGCTGTTTTTCTGCTACTTTCCCAAAACACCGAAATGTGTTTTACTTTCTGAGTGCTTTCCTTATTGTTCAGTAGCGTCGGCATGCCAGCACATATACAAATTCTTGTGCCGCCTCTAACTTAGAGCTAATACATGTAAAATTTACAGCCCTTAAATGTTTGCACTTTATCTTTACCAATAGCGACCAAGCTTTTTTTTTTCTTAGGCACGGCTTGCCTGGCCAAACTCTTTTTTATAATATTATATAATTTTTTTTAAGTATCGCAACACGCCACCCTTCATATTGAACAATGGCAGCCATGCACACTTCTTTTCTTGTGCGCGGCTCGCTAAACTCTTTTTAAAAAAAAAAAAATATATCTTTTTAACTGCGCAGCACGTCGCGCTGCATCGTCAACAATGGCGGCCCGCACCTTTATTTTCGCTTGCTACCTTTATTTATGGTCCTTCCTGCCTACAAAAACTACTCGTCCCACCCCCCATGGCCCTAAAGGCTTAGATAGCCCCCAATAAGTTGCACTCCCCGTGCGTCCAGCTGTAGCTGAGGCACTGCAGGTTTTTTATTAAGCAAAACCAGTCCCACCATATAGCTCTTCAAAAGCCATCGCTTTCGCTTCTTTTACAAGACCGGAGAGGCCATGGTATATCTTAAATGAGCAGTGCACGTGTTTTTAAAATACACTCTACCTTTGTTAACATATGCACAGTATACAAAAGTTGCCTGCGGCTGTACCAACTCTTTCTAAAGTACAAATTTTACAAATTAAAATGCACAATTCTGTGGTAGTATATGGAAAAAATATGTATTAATTTTAAGTGCTTTACATTATTGCTGTTTTTGTATTTCTTTTCCAAAACACCAAACCATGTTTCATTTTCCTTGTGCTTTTATTATTCTACAGTGACGTCAACCCTTAAACACTTTACCAGCACTTAAGTACACTGATAGTTTGGGGGTTGTGAGAATGGTGGTATATAAGTGCTCCTAGTCGTCCTATTTTACCACAAACTTTAATATCTTTAATGGTTAATGTAATATAATCAATATTATGCTGCATAGCTAAACATTTATAAGGCCCCAAAGGCAAGACCTATTGCATTGCAAATGCTTGTTTAATGTGGATTTGCCAAGGAAACACACTAGCTTTTCCTTCGTCAAGCCCAGGAAGTTAGGATTGTTTGTCCTTTACAGAAGTGGAGTTTCAACTGGGGCACCTGCTGTGTTTATATTTGTAAGTGCTTGCCATTGAGGTTTAATTTCTGTGAAATGGGCATCAGGGACAGAACAGAACCTTGCCAGCCCGTTTATTGAACAAGAGGCCACAGTATGTTATGTTACAAAAATGTATAATGCGCACGGCTACTCATGAGTGTCCCGGCGCGAGAACCAGTTAAAAAGAAACAGAATGGGGCTGGGGAAGAATGTCCTTAGGCGAACAGCAGGGTTTTTAGTCTTTTCTTGAACATGGAAGGATCGTTAATGCGGCGTAGTTCTAAGGGGAGAGAATTCCACGCTTCAGCCTCTTTAAAGGATAGAGAGCTCCCTCCAATCCTTGTCCGCCGAAAGCGAGGAATCGAAGCTAGACACTGTGAGTCAGAGCGCAGATGTCTTCGTGGAATATAAAAACTAAACCGCTTCCTTAAATAAAGGGGCCCTCGACCATAGAGAGCTGAATGGGCCAGTATTGCACTATACGCAGCTGCGGGGACGGATTCATAGTTTGCTCTCGCTTGATGGGGGCTGTCTAAGGTCCCGCCAAACGACAGCAAACTACTATGTCCCGAGGGTGGGCAACTCAGGTCATAAGGAGCCGGCATTGGGGGTTGGGGGCCCCCAGGGCCAATAATGGCTCCAAGAGGGGGGACCGCATGGCCCTCCTCCTTTGCTATTTAAAGCCACCCCTGGGGAGGTGGTGATCTCTGGGACCGAAAACTGCCCTGGAGGGGGGCTGCGTGGCCCCCATCCCAGTAAAAATGTGGCCATACCCCGGGGAGGTGGTGGTGGTCCCCGGGGCCCATATCTGCAATGGGGAGGGGGTCCGCATACGCCCCCCTCCCTATAAGATATATAAAATTAAGCTGCCACAACTAGGTTTACCTGGGGGCTTAAATTCAAACAAGCGCGGCAGACCGCGCTTGTTTTTCTTTACATTTTTGCAGGGATTCACACATTTTTGTGATTTTTGATGTGAAAATTAAACATAAAATGCTATTCGGCCCTTGTGGGGGTCCCTGGGGACCTCACCACTAGGCCGAGGGGGTCAGGGTATTACCTACCTTGCCCCCTTCTCTTTTTTTTTACCTTTTTGTTTGGGACTTGGCTGAGGTCAGAGTCCCAAAATGGCTGCCAACACTCCCTGGTTGAAGTGTTTGCAGCCAATCAGATCTCAGCATGAGATCTGTTGGATTTGTGAAGGGTCCGCACCTCTAGATATACAAATTAGTTTTTTCCTTTAATATCTTGAAAACTACTGAACGGATTTACACCAAATCTCAAAAAGGGCTCTACCTGGACCGAGAGCTACCACTCTACCAAATTTGGGGTAGTTCCGTCCAGCAGTTCAGGCTGCAGTAGTGTCTAAAATCCCATGGCAAATTGCAAGGGAAATGCAAATTATTTGCAACCCCCTTTTTCTCGGCCCTTGCTTGACAGATCACCCGTAAACATTTCCGTGCACAACTAGACAAAGTAGAGCACTTTTTTTGGAACATTTCGTGAAGATTCGTCAAATGGCACCAAAGTTATAAGCCAGTCAAAAAACGCTTTCCTATGGAAACTAAGTCCTAACTATAACTACCTACTGCTGTAGGTAGTTATAGTTAGGACTACCTTTACATATGAAATGGCTTTTTTTGGTTTGCTAATACGTTTGGTGCTGTTTGATGAATGTTAATGAAACTTTCCCAAAAAATTGCTCTTTGTACCTCAGCTCCTTCCCGGAAACTTCCAGGGTGATCCATCAACTGGGGGCTGAGAAAAAGTGGGCATCCCAAAACGCTATAGGATTTTTGACAAGTACTGCAGCCCAAATGGCTGAACTGATTTACACCAAATTTGTCAGAAAGCTAGACCTTGGCCCAGAATGTGCATTGTTTGTGATTTGGAGTAAATCCATCTAGTAGTTTTTGAGAAATTAAGGCTCAAAAACTATGTATATCTAGACCATTGGGCTGAAATTAAGAAATGTAAGCCTTCTGATTGGCTGAGGAGCTTTTTCAGAGTGAGTGCTCTGAGTGGCTGGCTGCAACATGGAAAGAAATGTTGCGGCTGCCATTACAGGACTAGGAGGCATATGGATAGACTGCCCGCCTAGCCCCTGTGGTGGGGGGCAAAAGTAAAGAACAATGTTTTTTGCCCTGATCCCGTGGTTCTCCTGCGGGATCAGAGTAAAAGAAAAAAAAATGGTGCTCGTATGTTTAATAATAAATAAAATGACCCCCAGAGTGGGCCAGGACCCAGTGATCAAACCATATTAATTTTTAAATCTGTTGAGTGGGTTTGCGTGGGCCCCTCTTCCCAAACCGATTTTGACCCCAGTGACACCATCCCATGGGGCCTGCTGCATTTTTTTAAAAAGGGTCATGGGCCCCCCACCCCAAACTGATTTCGGCCTTGGGGACCCTATCCCTAGGGACCTGGAATATTTTAATGAAGGAGAGGAGGCGTCGTCCCCCTCCCAAAACCAATTACTGCCCTTGGGACTCCATCCCCTGGGGCTTGCTGCTATTGTAACAGGGGAGGGGTAAGTGCAGCTCCCCTCGCCATGTCACAGATCTGCACCAGGGCCTGATCTAAGCAGTGTCCCTGGGAAACCCATCCCCTAGGACACTTCTGTTTTCTGCCAAAGAGATTGTGGACATACCTTGTCCGCACTCTCCCAGGCAGAAAACACATCTTTGCTCCCACCCACGTGGGAGCAGTGAAAGCAGCTTCTCCCGTTTGGGTGAGAGCTGAGGAGAATGGTACTGGCTCCCGCAAGTACTACAATGGGTGCTGGATGGGGAGCTGACTGGAGCCGTGGCAGACTTGGAGCTCCCCCTATGGGCCCCAACATTTTCTTACATGTGGATGCACTGGGTAGACAACAGGACACCCATCAGCAATCTAAGTGGCTTGCTCCCTCCAGCGGAGAAGGGGCTGTAGGAGCTCTGGGGCACCCATGTGGTCCCTAACAATGAAAAAAGGTGTGGGCACAGAGGGTGGGCACCGGAGCATCCACCTAAAATAAAATTTTTAAAACATGCTGGCTCCCGCAACTGCGGTGACTAGGAAGCCAACAGGGGTCGCGAGCCTCTGGAGCCACCCTCGTGGCCCCCAACATTAAAAAAATGTGTTGGCAACCCAGGTGGGCACTGGAGCACCTACAAAAGTTTACAATTAAAAAAAAAAGAATATTAAATGAGTGGCAGAAGCCGCTCATTTATTATTCACTGCTCCTTGCAAGGAGAGCCCCATAATGCCCTCCAGGGTTTTTTATTTTATTTTATTTTTTGGGGCTTGGTGGTGCCCCTAGAAGAGGCAGGGGCACCACCAAACATTTATTGAATGTTGTGGGGGCTGCAGGGAGTGCACCAGTCCCCCAGCTACATAACAAAAACACAGTAAGTCTCCTGGGTCATTAATTCCATGACCTCAGGAGAACTTACCATAATTATATGCACTCCAAGCTGGAGCTGTACGCTCATCTGGTGGAGTGCAAGTCCCTCTTGTGGTTCGTTTTATGGTTGCACTTAGTGGCCTGAATTTTTTTTTTTTTAAGCTTGTTTTTATTTAGCAACGTTGCACAGGAGTACATCTCACAGAATGCCATATATGCAGTTAGAGAGCCAACTGTTTGCTACTATAGAGGATCTTGGCTTAACATTTATATACAATATGTTGAGCTGTTACATTTCCTTGAGCACTCAACTGTCCGTGGAAGTGCTCAGGTGTCTGTCTAACTTGGATTCCTGTGTGCAACTTTTTTTTGCTGAGGACTATCAAAAACTACAGATAAAGAAATTAAAGGAAATGAAAAATGACAGTTTGCCTAATGATATAAAGAGAAGCAGAAGGAAGACTTGAGGGAGGGAGGGTGGCAGCGACTGGTTACAGGTTTCATCATGTGCGGGAAAAAAATTGTTTACTCTTTAGGGCTCGGCTGTCAGGTGCCTAGAGGGGTAGCTTTAGGCAGAGTGGAGGGCCTGTCAATTTTATCCTCCCTGAACGTTTGCCTATGTGTGTGCGCAGGGGTGAGATAGGGAGCTTTTTCATTATCTTTACTCTGCGCAGATTATGGCCTGAAATATTTTACAAGAAAACTCAAAGATATGTTGATTTTTTTTTTTAAATAAAGGTTTATTTAAAAAAGATGATAATCACTTTTAATAAACATTGGAATGTGCAAATTTATATAGTTTACATTTAATTATAATTACTGGTGAATTTTTATAAATATAATATGCCTGATTCATATATGTAAATATGCTGATCTCTTCATAAAGCTAATGGGCTCACTTTTTACATTTTGGTGCTCTGGCTCTTTGACAAAGTCAGTACATCTGCTTTACTTAAAATGACACCCTTTATATTATAATGTCACATAGTCAGCATAGTCAGCCATGCGTGCCAACGGGGTTTTGGATGACAGCGGTGGGTTGGTGCCATGCCTGCACTCTCTTACAGGGCCGGCCAGGCGAGGCAGGAGTGCAGCCTCAGCGTAATATCCACAGCGTACGATGGGCAGGAAACTGCTGGTCGTTCTAGTTGTTCTCTGAAGCAGCAGCTTCCACCCATCGTGTCACTTGACTGTGCTTCTGGGTTCCCTCGTGGTTCATTAGTGTCCCACGATTGTCTTTTCTAGTCGGGCTGGATCTCGCCAGAGTCTCGGTTGGAATCGCGTCTTTTATCCTCCTGCTACTGGAATCCTGATGACATCCTACGGCACTCCTGCAAAAGAAATAAGACAAAGTTAAAGTATCAAGTCAAGCATACAATCCTGGTAACTCACTAGTGCACTGATTCATTGCAAAACCTTCATCTCGTTTGTACTGTATTTTACTTATCTGACTTGTGCTCTTCTCTGGATGTTATTGACTCTCATGATTTATCTTCCTTCAAGGAAACAATAAGGAACAGTATTATATGCTGCAACATTGTGCTATTTGAATTCCTAATGCACCTCTGATGTTTGATTAGGCTTATTTTTGTTTTACTATTTTTGACTCTGGCATTATGGCTAACATATTGGGTGCATGAAGTAATACACTACATTTATGCGCACATATAGTAATGTGTTCTTTCCTATGTATTCTCCAGTCATGCCATATAAAGACTACACTTAAGAAGAGATAAGGTACACTGGAGGTATGCCATGTTAGTTATTGTGTGATAGTCCAGGAAATGCTATATGTTTGTTCAGATATGTACACATATGTTTCTCTTTTTCTTCGTTAGAGACATGATCTTTACCAGTTGAGCTCACTACTTTCTACGCTTAACCGGAAGAGGGGTTTAACACAGGCAGAAGATAGCGTATAGTATAATACAACTGGGCAACACCAATGCTTATCTGTTAAGTGTTGTTTCTGATGCACTGTTGTTCATTCACACAGGAAGAGCCATAACAGTTCTGATAGGTGCATCCCTTGCAGCACAGTCATCGGCATTCCTTTCCCGGCATCGTCATTCCTTCCCCTTCAGTCAAGATTGACTTTAGCTTCTATTGGGTCATTTCAATTAATAGGGAGGTTGGGACCCAGCATCGCATACTCCCCTCGCTCCCACGAAAAATCAGGTGCGATTCTTACAGTTGGGCATGGGGCCTGGCAGCAGGCCAGGCCTTATGACCCTCCCCACACCACACACTGCTTATGGCCGTGCCTGGCGTTGGGTTGGCTGCCTGCTGAGGGTTGAAAGCTGGGCCTGGTCGCAGGCCAGGTCCCATGCAGGGGATAGGCTGCCCACGGGGGTTGCCCTAAAGTAACTATAACACGCACCCTCGCCATGCACTGTTTATGACCTCACATATTACATCACTCATGGCATGTTCTATGACATTATTGATAACATCACTGTACCTTCTGAAATTACATCATTGACGATAACACTGCATGGCGGGGCGTGAGTTATAGTTACTTTAGGGCACGAGTTATAGTTACTTGAAATAATGACATTTTCACCTAGCTATAACCTTTAACTTTTGGTTTTTCCAATGAATATATATATATATATATATATATATATATATATATATATATATATATATATATTTGAAGCTCCAAGGTTTCACCCAGCTGCCGAACTCTGGACGGGTGCTTTGGCCTGGTAACGTGGGGGTGAATCACGTAAAGGTAATGGAAAGCTCAAAAACAGGCACGGAGCACTCACAGGACATTAAGGATTTATTTTGAGCAAATGCATTTCGGCACTTCGCCTTCCTCAGTGCTCATTCATTCATGCCATTTTCTATGTTGCACCAATGAAATCATCTCTTAAGTATTTTAAACATGCGTTAACTTTGATGGAGTTTGAATGAGCACTGAGGAAGGTGAAGTGCCGAAATGCATTTGCTCAAAATAAATCCTTAATGTCCCGTGAGTGCTCCGTGCCTGTTTTTGAGCTTTCCATATATATACATATATATCTATATGTATCTATATATATATATATATATATATATATATATATATATATATATACACAAAATTGTATTGTATTCTAATAGTATTATGGCATTTTTAGAGCAGCTCACACCCCTCACAAGACTCTGAAGGGCTCCTTACGTTTTTTATTATTTATTCATTTAGTGGGGATTTTTCTTAACTCATTTATGTCACTTTTTGCAATGTTATCATGGAAAAAAGCAGTGTGACTACTTCCTGTGATTTAATCAGGGTCAAAAGTTGTGTGATGTCGCTTCCTGTGATATCACAAGAGGGGCAGAGGGTGTTGTAGCTATCACTGTGATTAATTGATGTCCGTGAAAACTGGATGATAATAGCCAATGAGAGTTTGCTGTTTTTTTGGTTCAGCAGATTCCCAAGATGGAGATACCCCACAGTATATATGGGTAAGCTCCCATTGGGAACTGAAGGTGTGCTGAGTGGCCAAGAATCCAGAGAAACTGAAGTGACCAGTTATGTGAGGAGTATGAGAGAGATTAGTTTTCCTGCCCTTCCAGAACAGAGGTCTTCTTCTAGATCTTGCATAATTGGTAAATGTGTGCTTGGTGTGCTTCCCTATGACTTGTAGGAGAGGAGAGTTCCTAGTTCTTTAGCCCTTTGTGTTCACTGAGGAAAGGTGGCAAATTATATTCCTCAGCAACCATTGTACAATCGGGAGGAGGTATTAGGCCAATGTAAATTACTAGCCCATGTGAACGTCCATAAAAGCAGGAGCTCAGAAGGTTTGAATTCTATTACACAGTGGTGGTAAGAATTTTCTTCAAATGGATCTCTTACCACAGAGCACATGGGTCTTATATTCATAAAGACAAGAATAACACAGCAAAGAAACACCATCACAGCTCCTCTTCATCCACACCCAACCATCTCACAAACCCCCACAGCCCTCATATTCCATCATGACAAATACAAAGTTCTACACAGAACCACCCTTGCAAACACGCCGCTACCGCAATTCGTATTTATTGAAACTCAGTACAGTCAAATGCAATTAATTCATTACCATCCAACCAGTGACACCTCTTCAGCACAGACTGTACCTTTATATGCGTGATGAGTAAATCAGTTTTATTTTATTTCAGGTGTTTTTTTCTTTTATATTTTACTTAACCAGTTTGCAAACTTTCAGTGTCTCAGAAAAAGAGATTTCCTATGGCCCAGCAACTTTTTTGACTTCGCAAAAAACCTCAGACCTCGAGCTAGACCTAGAAGGATCTTCTAATGCTCTGATTCACTCAAAGAGATGGCAATACCTCGTTTTAGATGTAAGAGTACTTTGTGCTTAAGCTGTCCCCTATCATAAAGAACTTTTTACCAAGTGGCAAGATGTGGTGTACTCTTATTAACTAGATGACACACCAACATGAAGTAAGTAGGTCTTTATTTATGCACCTCAGCCACCAACTGACTGCTCACCAACTGCCAGATCCCAACATTCTCATCAGCTGACATCAAGGCATTCCATTACATGTCCTTGTGATGTCAGCCAATGTGCCACACATCTACCTCCCATAGCATGTTCCACTAAACACTTGTAAAAGAGAATGAATACTATATACATACTTCACATTATCTCTCTACCAATTAACTTGAATATGAACATAAATTGCAGGCATAAGAATAAAACTTAATATGAACATAAGACTATAAATAAGACTACAACACTTGTGTCATTTAAGGGCCAGTTGAAATATGAATGAATTGGATCATGACAATATAGTAAAGTACTTGAAAGTCTGGTAAACACCTAACAGTCTGGTATTACTGATACACAAAATTATGGACACCATTTAGGGGTCACCAGTGGTAGCAGCTGTGACCACTGGCATGTCCCTTGTGACCCCTGGCACTGCCTTTGTGACACCTGGCCTCAGAGGTGGCCCGCAACAGAGTCAGATTGTTCTTATGGACGTCAGTTCGGGCTTGACAGTTTGTTTTCTGTAATATTTTTAAATTACTCTAATAGTGAACCATATTAAATGTTTTACTATTAGTATAATACAAATAGACTACAATTAGCTGGGGTAAGACCTTATCTGGCAGCTGTGGTGAGTAAAAAAATGCTTTTAAATGTATGCTGTGTGCATGCTTGGGGATGAGAGTGTGTTTACATGAGAGAGAGAGTGTGAATGTGTGTTTATGTGCAAACGTGTGTATGAGCGAAAGTGAAGGTCAAAGGATGTGTGATGCCCCTTCCGCTACCTCTGGCCTTTTGGTGCATTTTCATCCATGCACAAAATCCTGTAAATAGGAAGGTTTCTTACATACTCTTTGACTTCGCTTTCTGAGACCCTCCACTGAAAATTCTTTTTTAGAGTTCACAGTATTTGGAACTTCCACTCTCCCTTCATTGTCATCCGCATGATGACCATCACCATGTACCTTCCTCTCTTGAGGTAAATGTACAACAACCATTTTACTCTTGTTCCAGATTATTCTGTCATGTGTCTTAACAGCATTTTTGAACAGCTTGACCACTTCCAAGTTCCTTGTGAACTTAGACCATTCAGCACATCCCTTGGGCACCATAACTCTTACATAGTCACCTACTTTAACTACCACTTCCTTCACTTTTTGTTCTGATTATACAAACCTTCCCTCTTATTCTGCAGATCAATCTCTCTTTCTCTCCATTTACCCACTGCATTGTTAACACAACCTTTGTTCCAACCCATGCACGGAGGACAAATCTTGGAAGAGGGAGCTCTGCCCTTGAACAATTCAAATGGAGAATTTCCAGTTGTTGAATGGGGAGACATACGATACCCTGCTATCCTCTTGGATAACTCCTCCTTCCAGTCACGCCCATTCAGTCTTGCTATCTGTATTCCCTCTTTCAGTGTCTTGATTACTCTCTCCACTGCACCATTGTTTTGAGGGTAATATGCTGATGTTTTATGAGTTATCCCACATTCTCTCAAATATGTATTCATCTGAGCAGAGCAAAATTGTACTCCATTTTCAGATAGCAAGTAAAATGGAAAACTTTCTCTCCTGAATTTATCATCAATACATCTGATAACTATTGTTGTAGATATATATCACCCACATATGATACTTCAATCTATCTTGATCATTAATTTAATAAAACAATTATATAAGGTGTAGCATTTTCACCTCTTATGGGTCCCAATATTTCTAAGGCTACCTCTTCCCAAGGATGAGAAGGTAAGTCTCTATACACCATAGGTGCATGACTTGTTCTCAAACCCTTGTCAGACACTACACATTCAACAGACTCTTGAACCATGGGTTCAACTTCATAATCCAGTGCAGGCCACCAGAAATCTCTGCATAATCTTCCTTTAGTCTTTACTATACCCAAATGGCCTTCATGTGGTGGAACTAATTGTGTGCCTCTCAACAGAAAACCCTTGTCCACTGATAAGTCATGTCTTACCATCCACCAACACCCACCACACTTCTTGAATTCCTTGTCATTTGGCATTGCTTTCTTTATCAACTCCATAACTTTCTTTACTTCTGGATCCTTTTATAGTTCTGACAACCATTGCTCCTCACTCACACATCCTTGAGTAACTTTGCATATATTAAGTAATTCATCAAAATGTTTCTCCCCTCCCATCTCACTTGACTCCGCCACCATCACCATTCTTGATAAACAATCAGCAGAATAGTTACTTAATCCGGGTCTATATTGTACCAAGAAAATATGCTTTTGTAGACTCATCACCCATCTACGTATCCTTGTTGAGATGCAATCCAACCCTTTTTTTTAAAAAACCTTTACTAAAGGTTTGTGATCACTCTCTACTAAAAATTTCAAACCCCATAAAAATGTTTAAATCTATTTATTGCCCAGAACACTGCTAATGACTCCCAGTCGATTACTAAATAATTATATTCAGCAGCTTTAAGAGCTCTTGAAATGCATGCAATCACATTTTCTTGACCATTCTTTTCTGAACCAGTAAAGTTCCTAAACCTTTTGCACTAGCATCACAAATAACTTTGATATTCTATTGTGGATCAAACGACTGCAGTGAAGGAGCTTAACTTAACTCCTTTTTTACCTTCTTGAATTCCTCCATACACTCCTCACTTCATTGAAATTAAATTTTCTTCTTGGGAAGACCCCTCATGTGGAATGTTTTACTAGCAAATTTCTGCACAAATTTACTATAGTGCTCTATCATTCCCAGAAAGGAAGCTAGCTCTTCTTTGTTAGCAGATTCTTTCAAAGCAATGATAGTATTAACTAGTTCCAGTTTTAGATGAATTGCATCTCCTGACAATCTGTAACCAAGATAAGATAATCCACCTCAGACAGACCAAATTGACATTTTTCAGCTTTTAATGTAAGCTCTGCTGTTTGCAGCCTTTTAAGAACTCCCCGGACTCTCACATTATGCTCTTCCGTGGATGAGCCAAAGACTATAATGTTGTCTTAGTAGCATCTGACCCCAGGGATGTCACTAAGAATCCTTTGCATTGCCCTATGAAATACAGCTGCCGCTGAGATGAGACCAAACGGCATTCTTTTAAATTTGTATACCCCCATTGGGGTCATAAATGCCGTCAGTTATTGAGATGACTCCTCCAACTCTACTTGATGGTATGTTGATACTAAAGCCAGAGTTGTGAAGACCTTTGCATCTGAAAATCATTTCTTCCATATTTGGTAAGAGAAACCTTTCTACTACTATTGCTTTATTTAAAGCTCTTAGATCAATACAAAGAGGAACATCTCCATTGCCTTTGCGTGCTACTATAAGGGGTGAATACCATTCGGTGGCCTCTATAGAGTCAATGACTCCTTCATCACTCAATTGTTTTAACTCTTTAGCCACTGCATCTTGCATACACATTGGAAAACGTCTCACATTCACTACAATTGGTACTGCCTACTTTTGCAACCTGATTTTATGTTTATATCCAACTAGTTTCCTCAATCAGTTCTAAAATAAACTCCACAAATGCATTATTTTTTTGTGAAGCTTCTTCTATCTGCACCTGGGGAATCTTATTGGAGTTCAGATTGACCCCCAAATCACCTTGGCATAGCCAACCTAACAGAGTAGCTCACTCACATTGAGACATAAACTTTTCCTTTTGTGAATTTCTTTCCAATTTCAATATTGGCTTTAAATTACCCCAACATTTAAATATCTGTACCACCATACCCTCTAGGTTTTTTTATTCATGCTGCACCGTTTTTTCCCATTAGGAATTTTTCCCTCAAATTTATCTCCGAAATAATGGTGATTTGTGAGCCTGAATCAAATTTCATTGAGATCATTGCCCCATCAATCATTACCATCCTGTTGGATGTCCTGTGGAAAGACTCTTTCTCTCTAGTACTACTTCTTGAAATACCTCAGAGATTTTAGATCTAGAGAACTTCTTGTTCTTACTTCTACAACATCTACAAAAATGTCCTTTTTTCCCATACATATGACATGTTTGGTACGACGCCGTGCATGTTTTATTATTCGCTTTGTGTCCCTCTAGACCACAACTAAAACATGAGCCTTCAAATTCAGTGACATTTTTCCTCTGACTATTTACAGCTTTATCTACACAAACATCAGTAGTTGTGTCCTTTGTTTCTTTTGAAACCTCTTCAGTACTGTTCACTTTCCTCCCCTTGTTTAACTCTTTCAACGCACTTCAGCATATGTTCTACTCTTTCCGCCACAATAAGCACCTCCTCCAATGGTGGTTCACCCTTGATCCGCAGTTCTTCACAAATGTTGTTACTGTTACACCTTAATAAGAGCTGATCATGAATTCTTTCTTCTAACATTCCCCCAAATTTACATGTAGATGCTAACTTCCGTAGGCTTGTTACAAATTCTTCTACTGTCTCATCTCTTCCTTGACTCCTAAGGCCAAAGTGATATCTTTCTAATGTCGTGCTTACTTTCGGTAAGGTCGTGCTTACTTTCGGTAAGTAATGTGCATCCATTTTTTTCACTATTTCATATTCATTCAAATCTCTAGCCTCATTGGGTGGTGAATATGGCACATTTTCAAGAATGTCTTGTCCTTCTGCTCCAAGACAATGTAACAGAAGTGCATGTTGCCTTTCTGCACTTAATTTTGTGCCACATACTCTGGAGTAGTTAAAAAAAATATTTTTTCCATTTACTCCACTTCAATGCAGGTTCTCCAGGTGACTGTAGATAAAATGGTGGAGCTGTTACATTTTGCCTCTTTCAATCCTGTATGTTCTACTACTACTTCTTCCAAAAAACAATTTGGCCAAAAAAGTAGTATTTGTAATTTACTATTCCAATATTCAATCTGGACAATTACCCTCCAAGGAATTGTCAGATATAAGAAAAACAGAACCAATACTACTGTATTTAACCTGCATTTTGTTTTTTCAAGAATTGTTCCTGGCCAAAAACATCCAGAATTTATGTGGAAAATAATAATTTAAGATGGCCACCAAAAAACTTTCACTTGTGCAGAATATTTTGAATTTCGAAATGGCCAGTGGATAACTCTCCTTTCATATTGAACCGCTGACCAGCACTCTCTGAGACTCATGTCTCCTCCCCTCACAGCTACTACAGTATCTTACACCACCTCCCACTGCACAATAACTTCACCAAAAAATGACAGTCACACTGTGGGGAGCGAGGAAACTAAAAATAACAGAGAAGCGGAGTGCGAGTCACGCTGAGCAAGACCAACTATCTTTGCAAACATGGGCAGTGGAGTAGAAATCGAATAGTGTTGTGACGAACAAGCGAGTCGAGCTGGGTGCGCAGAAAGAATCGCACTGTGCGAGACCAACTGTCTTCACAAACATAGGCAGAGGAGCGGAAAGCCAATCATGCTGTAGGGAGCTCGCCACCTCCCAAACACTAGCTGAAATATGGAGAGCCAGTCCACCCGTTCCCCGCCACCTGGAAAGAAGTCTTGGACAGCCCGCCACCAACCAAGAGACACGCTCCTCCCAGTCAATGAAAATCCACTGCCTCAGGCAGGTAAGCGTATTTGAACCCAGTAAAGCAGCATATGCATTGCCTCTGAACACCCGGCCAGACTGACCGTCCTCCGATTCCTCCTTACTTGTGTAATTAGAGACCACTGCAGCGTCCTCTTATCTTGCCCTTCTCAGTGTCTGGAATTTGGCAAGGTAGTTTTACGTTGTAAAAAAAAACTTGTACAGCAACACGCTCCTGCACCACCGCTGGTTTACCACTACTGGTCCACTCTTCCTCTTCAGAACCCAACAAATAACTGTAGGTCACATGTGTTGAGGTGCTTTATCCCGTCCTCGTCGTCCAACTGTGGTGTACTCTTATAAACTGGATGACACACCAACATGAAGTAAGTAGGCCTTTATTTATGCACCTCAGCCACCAACTGACTGCTCACTAACTTCCCTATTCCAACATTCTCATCTGCTCATTCAACCTCATGGCATTCCATTACATGTCACTGTGATGTCAGCCAATATGCCACACAAGTCCTGTCTTGGGGGTAGGATAAGGGCTGTCACCTATGCTCTAGAGGTTTAGTCCCATAAACTGAGATGTTATGTTATTTTACGTTATAGATTAAGTGTAAAACGACTAACTTAGTCGTTTCATGGCCCTGTAAGACCACAACACACTACTTAGAGATTTCAACATTTATAGGGTAATAAAAGCCATGTGTTTAACTGTTTCCTAAGTAGGATCAGAGATGGTTGAGAATGGAGATGAATGGATATATTCCTCAACCAAGCTGTCTCCAGAACTGTCAATACGAGAGGAAGGAACATGCAATAAAGATCAATTTGCCCATCTAAGAAAGCAGTTTTGAACATGCGATTTAAATTTGGACTGAGATAAGATGGTGGCTTCCATGCTGCAGCCAAATACATTAATTATCAGCAGTACAAAGGTGTACAAGGCAGCAACCAGATGCTAGAATATCTGGAGGTGGCCAACAGTATTTGCAAAATGCATTAAAAGATGGTGGGATGCATGGATAAGGGAGCAGAATAGGCTAACCAAAAAAACTGAGTTTGAGTGGATCCTACTGTTACAAACTTTGACCCTTCAAAAAGGAGAACTCTGTGTGTATTCCCTCTTTGTGTGTTGTCAGTCCTCTAATCTCTTAACCTGATCTTTATACAATCACCATCTAGAAGCTGAATACTCATAGAAACCCATTTCTGATGCGGATTCTAGGTTCCTGGCTTCCGTATTTGCTGGTCGGTGCTTTAAACCTCTTTGTGATTGTAATTCTGTGAATCTTTCTGTTTCTTCAATAGCACAACAAAGGGTTCTGTCAGAGCTGATTCAAAGTGTGACACACATCAATTACGCTCCATGAAGCTTCACTGTGCTCCTATATAAAATGATACACTGCCTCTGACGCCTGTCAGTTCTGACACATAAAACATCGCTATACTACACAGCAGCTCATCTTCAGGAAAGTGCACTTTTAAGCTTTGAAGGTGCTGTTTTTCCTTCCACACAGTGCAGTTGCATGCTCCAACTCCACACACACATTCATGTGTATTTAAATCTGTGTAGGATCTTGTGTGACGTGTCTTATGTGTTCTACAGGACAGGAGGAAACCAAAATCAGTCCTGGCAAATTTTTTCAAAAAGGGCTTACACAGAAGGAGACCTTGACTAGAACGAGCCCCTGGTGGCTAGGTTGATGTAAAGATCAGCTGAAATGCCTAACTTCAGCTTCTTTATTAGGCAACTCCAAGCCGCAGCTACACTTGCTAGCTTCACTTCCACAACTGACCCCCCTAGAATCCTATAACCCCAGACAACCCATAACTGAATCCCACTAGATCATAATACTTACATGAACACTGTAAGGAGACACTACACAATCCCACTCTCAAATAACAAAACAAATAAAATCCTACTGGATGGTGTGGAAGCTCATCTAACAGTCCACTAGTACCTGACAGAACAGAAGGAAAGTCCTCAAGCATTTTTGTTGCAGTCTCTACATTCCCAACCACAACCAACACGTGTTTTGTGTTTTTTGGGTCCAAAATAATGTCAACAGATCTTTGATCTATCTGCCACGAAAGTCCCTACTCAACAACACACAGCTGGCCTATACCTTTTCTGTTCTACCTTTAAACTCTGATGTAACTGTCCTAAATCATAACAATGGAAGGGGTTCTCCAGTATAACTATGCAATCTAACATCAGGAGGTTGGAACAAATCACTTTGAATGTTAACAAACGTGTCCTTTATTATTGTCAATTATTGTAAAAGGTGGACTTGAGTCCATCACAAAATTTCATTTCACTCCTCCAATTTTCATTTCACATACTAGTTTACCTTTAGAAGTCCTCACAATTAACATACTGCTACCTTCCCAAAACTTAAACCACAACTTGTTCTCTTGTTTTTGTTGTTTTTTTTTGTATGATTAAACCACAACTTGTTCTCGATGATTCATCACAACTGAACGAGATAAGGGCATTAATGTCATGAACACTTTTAACTTTAATATTGACATTGCTTTTCTTACAGAGGCATAGGAAGTGCCCTCGGTATTATGATTAGAACATTTTTGAACTCTTCTTATTAGCATGGTCACTGCTGCCTCATCTGTAGCACTTGACATCAAAAGCATCCTTCTTTTTCTTATGATCTTGTTCTTCCCTTAACCCTATATGCTGTTGCCATCCTCTATATTTTGTATTCTGTGATTTATTACCACATACATTACAAATAGCCTCTTGTGTTCTTGCACCCTCAAGTGCAGCCTTAGTGCATCTATTGGAATGTTCAATTACAACAACACCCTTCAAAGCAGCATCTACATTTTCCCACAGTTTTCCTTGCACAGACAGATTATCAATGTGCACTACGATTTAATCCCCTACGAATTCATTGTGTAGGTTACCAAACTAACAGTTCGACTCTATTTTTTAAGGAATGCAACAAAGTCATCTATGCATTGATTTACTTTGTGCTTCCTTTTAAAGAACGTATATCTGTCACTAGCAATGCATACCGTAGGTGAATAACAATTCTCAACGTTATCAAGAGCATTCCTAAATGATTCAGTTTCATCAGCACGTCTTAATGTATTGCTTTATATCTCCCAGTTCAAGAGAGTGTAAAAGTATCACTTTCCTTTTCTTAGGCGTGAAGTTCTGCTCCTCAATCGTTGACATGTAATTTAAGAAATATTAGAACATTGGAATGTTGGGAGCTCCATTGAAAACAATGGAGTGTTCAGGGCTTCTAATAGCCAGTAGAAGTCCGGAGCTCCAACATTCCAATGTTTGTTCACAGCTGTTGCCATGAAGAAAGCCCTCACAGAGCCCAAGGGGAGGTTCCATGAGGCCTTTGTTTTACAAATAAGAACATTCTGCCCTCTACGGGGGGAATGTTCTAATAGCCTTAGAGCCCTCCGTAGCAAGCTCTACTGGGCATTAAAGGCCCGCTCCCTTGTCAAAGGCCCTCGCAACGCTGGAGCAGGCCTTTAATGGCCGGTAAAGCCCGCTACAGCAGGCTCTAAGGCTCTAATCTTTCCACTCTTGCCATGCCATCATTGGCTCACCGGGGCTGGAAGAAATGGCAAAGGTGAATAAAATGATGAGATGTGGATCTCCAAGAGAGATTTATTGAGTAAGTGCAAGTGCAATTTTAGCACTGGCCAGCTTACCAACACAGCAGCAACTGGAACATGAGGAATCTTCATGATCTTTATAAATGAATGGACCTCAGAATGCATTCTTGTTCCAAACATGTCTAAACCAATACAAACCCCACACATTTCCTTCTCTTAACAACACAGACAACAACCTGGTAACACAAATTATACAGCAAAAAGGAAATGGAACACGTACTAAAGAATGAAATACAATAAATAGGAAAATTAATAAATTATTCAAAAGCAAGTCTTCGATAAGGACAAATAAATCAATACATTCTTCAATTGGCACCTAAGAGATGCATAATTCTTCTGCAAGATTGGGACTGTTCTTGTCCTACTTTTCAGTTGAACACCATTTCTTTCAGAACGGTTTGCTTCATCTCCATTCACCGCATTGAATCCAACACATATGCTAGTATATTTTCAGGCACCAAAAAAACACATTCTTTATTCCACACCCTGCCTTCGAACAATACCACCACATTGCCTTTCACATCCTTCACCTGAACAAGAGAAGAAAACCGAGACAAACTCTTCTTGACATGAATAGGTTTCTTCATTCCCACCAAATCTCTGCACTGCACTTCAAGCTGATGCTTCTCCAGATCATTGGATAGCCTCTTGTCTTCAACGCTCTTTCTCACACCATCTTACGCGAGTCTACAGATTTCCAGTCCATCTGCACTCCATTTATTTAAGGTAAAAGGAGACATCCCTGTACTGGTGTGAAGTGTAGTCCTCATATAACACAACATGTTCCTCACAGTGGTTTTCCAGTCAAGCCTGCTGGCTAAAGCTACTTGCAACTAATCTTTCAAAACTCGATTCACTCTCTATACCAATTCATTACTTCTCAAGTGATAAAGTGACATTCTAACATGCTTGAGGCCCGTGGACCTCAAGAATTTCTTTTTATCTCATCGGATGTCAATTGCTTTCCATTGTTGGTTACCAAAATATTGTGATAACCCTTCCTCCCAAACCCTTCATGCATACAATCGATATCCATGTTAGTAGACACACTTTCCACAAACTTGATCTCGGGCCACTTGGTCATATTATTAATCATGACCAATACATATTTGGGAACTTCACCAAGAACCCCAAAAGAACTAGATAGATCCATGGCTACTTTTCTCCATGGAGTCAAAGGAATGTCAACCTTCTCAAATGGAGAAGGCACAGTAACCTCGATGTTGTCACTCACAATACATGGACCACATTCTCTCAATTGCTTTATCCACACCAGGCCACCAAAAATCCATCCTCTTCATTGCTCTAATCTCCAGATGTCCATAATTTGGCAAAGATAAAATGTTGCTATGCATTCCCTCAAGAACCACTAGCAAACCATCCCTGCTAATCAGTCGATGATCAAATGCCAACTCTGTATTAATGCAAACAAATGCTGCAATGGTGCAAGTTCCGATTACAACCCTTAAATGTTCGACCATCCCTTACTCATGTGCTCTATCACCTCCCCCAACACCTTATCCTCATCGAGACTCTGCGTCTATACATCCTCTGACAAAGCACCATTTAACACCTTGCACCCGACCATGCAAACCAACTTAATCTCACCTTCCAGTTCACCAGAATGCAATCTGGATAAACAATCCACAGTGAATATTTTTGAGCCAGGAAAATATCCAAATTTTAATGAAAATTTCTACAAACAATATTGGCACTTGGTAATCTGTTGAGAGGCCTTACCCCTGCTCTGGGTAGACAACAAATCGATCCAAGGCTTATGATATGCCTGCAAAATGAAATTCGTGCCCCAGACAAAATTCCTAAAGTACATCACACCCCACCACAAACCTAATGTCTCCCTCTCAATGGTAGAATAGGTTGCTTCAGTATTCTGCAGAGCTCTTAACCCAAATACAATGATTTCTTCTTTACCACTCGCTCTCTTTTGTAACAAGACTGCACCCAAACCATGATTACTAGCATCTCTCTTGAGAATGTTCGCATCTTTGGTATCAAAGGAGTTTTGTCAGCCTGTCATGCTCTGAAAGCAGCACCGCAGTCTAGAGTGATGAGATGGCCAGTCTGGCCCTAGAGGTCTATATTAAAGGCTCTGGACACAAATGATAGTGTATAGGGCATAGATTTCCATCTTAATAGTCATTAGCCATGCTCTAGTGGATAGATGGAACCGTACCATTCATGGCCCAGTTGACCTCAATCACACACAGTGTCCTACTCTGCCATCTTCCTGTAGAGAGGCACACAAGCTCCAATCCTCTACGATTCATTCTTATTATTTCCCTTTCTTGTGATCCCTTCCTTTTTTCGCTCTACCTCTCTTGCACTCAATCCCAATCTCTAACACACCCTACCATCAAGATGCTATGTTACTTTCACTCAAACAAGATCCCCATGTCAACATCTGTCTCATAGACATTTGATTGCTCTCGGCCCCTGCTTTCTTAACTCGTCTAAGAATAATCTACTTCTCTGCACATTCAGACCTGTAGTTCTGTCTGTCCTGCTTGGACTCCTGGTGGGCATCCTTTAATAAATTGATCCTGCTAGATTCTAATTACTGTAGATTCAAAAGAATTGGTTGCACCTCTCCATTCAAACTTTCATATTCCTGATCTATAACTTACTCTTGAGCATGTTTGACTACTACAAGAGATTCCTCCTGCAATGTGACTTTCCCCGGACAAATTTATTAACACTGCTATGGGCACACTTTTCCATTTCCCTACATATACACCTACTACCCCCTGTTTCCACAAGGTCAGTTGGCTATCGACCCAACACAGGCACTCCGCATGTCTTCATTTTCTCCTCAAGGTAGTGCGTTGTTCTCTTCCCCTTACCGCTTCAAAAATCTCTTGGTACGTTATAAACACTACCTACTGAGACTCTCTATTTCCATTCCACCACCAAGTCCCTCTAGGAGAACTTGAAAATTAATGAAAATAACTGAATGGAAACAATGAACTTCCAGTCATGAATAATACAGCAATATACCTGTGGTGCTTTAATCCAACATGAAGTAACACATTTTCACTGAAATGCAGTAACGACAATGCTGATATGATTAGTAATGGTAAAAACCTGGAGACAGCTCTGAAGCAGGATGGTTAGAGTGAAATGTGTCAAGTCTAAACAAAAAGAAGATTAAAAAATAAATCACTTTTTTGGGAATACTTGTGGAATTTTTTTTGTGGTGTTGAATTTTTGTATTAATTATAAGGAATGCCAATATATCTAACCACACTGGAAACTTGTTAACTAATGTCTTAGAATCATACTCAGTTGAATCACCTACAGCATTTGAGAAGTGCACAGAGTGTATTTGAACTACCTTTTAGAAAGTGCCAAGATTTCAAGTCGGTCAAGTACCCTAAGGTCAGAGAGTCACTCTAAACTCAGTCTTAATTCAGGTCCTTTAGCCTATTAGCTCCGTGTCATTTAGGAACATTCTACACAGTGAACTTTACGCTCACTACTCCCTTCCTGCTGTTGAGTCCACTTTCAAGACGCATCTCTCCAAATCTAAGCACCATCATCGATGTCCTACTAGAAGCCTAATACACACCACCTCTCCCTGCTTCTAACATATCCGTATATTATCGTTTTATACAACCTCTGATATAAATAACTAAATGCATTGTACTGTCATTACATTGTATCCCCTACAGTGCATTGTTTTCACTCACAGTCTACGTACCCATTCTACCCATTCTCCCACCAACAAACTAATTTACCATGTTGATAACAAGGACAGAGTTTCTTTTAGATATTCTCCATTTGGAAATGCAAATATAAAAATAGATTTGTTCCTTAAGGACCGAATGCTGTTAAAGTATATTTTTCTCCAAGCATTGGAAGCATTAAAATCTGACTCTGTGGGGATCTCAGGTGTCAGCAACAAAAATATTATTGTGGATCATTTTCCATTTCCCAGGATTGACAAGATGCTTATTTTAACCAGGAATACTAGGTGGTTTTCCATATTGAATATATCCTTGGTATATCACCAAATAGTTTTTCAGGCGGAGAGTCGGCACTTATCTACCTTTGTTAGACCCCTTAGGTCTTTTCTGTTCCAACCTATGCCACTGAGATTGGTATCAGTCACTGCAGTGATTCAGAGACTTATGGTGTCATTATTTGGTGATGTGCCATCCATGGTCTGTTTCCAGGATATCCTGGTTATTGCTCAAGAAAGTGACAAACATGATGTGTGACTGAGAAAAGTGAGGTGAAGTTTTAGAAAAAAGGGAAAAGTGAGCGAAATGTCAGAAAAGAATGACTTGACGGCTGAAAGTGTAAATTTACTGAGAAGTGTTTTTACCTATTTTGGTCACAAGATTATTAAAAAAATCAATAAAACTAAGAGAGAAGTTACCAGAATTTAAAAAGTTCCCATTCCCTAATCCAAGGATGATCTTAAATCATTCTTCAGTATGGCAGGATTCTATTAGAAGCTTGTTTAAAAAAATCTTAGAACAACATACCACAAGACTCTTGTAAAAAACAATGAAGAGTGGTCTAATGAGTTTCAGAATTCTTTCAGACTTCTTTTGAAAAGATGTAAACTGAAATTTATACTGCACCAAACTTATGGGGTACGATCGACAGTCTGACACCTTTATCACATCCAATGCAGATTGAAAGGCATTGTGGGCAATGCTAACACAAGGGGGTTGTGTAGGAAAGGAGGCAATAATTGCTTATGATTCTCATTCATTATATCTAACAAAGGAATAATATTCAGTCATTTAATGAGAAACATTAGCCTGTGCTTGAGCCCTTAAACAGATGTGATCATAAGCCAATGATAAAATTATTAACCATGGATGGTCTGCTCAGAGCATCTGTGAGGATTGCATCTTCAAGACTTGTGCGTAGTGAAATATGTTCCAGGACCAAATATATATTCCTGCAGATTTTCGTAGCAGAATAGCCCTGCCCAGGAAAGAGACTGGTGAAGACATTTGGAATGATTTCAGCATTGCTTGGATTTCAGAGGAAAGAAAAATTGTCTAAGCTATTACCAAAGATGAGTGGATCTCTGTGTATGAGTAGGATACTATACTGAAGAAGGTGAGGGGTATGATTAAGAATGGGGGAGCAAAAATTATGTGAACGAAGAGTTTATTGGGAGGTGAAAGTTGCATTAACTGAGGATGATCAATTTTTTCAATTGATAGGGGGTAAGGTGATCCTACCAAAGGGACTGAGAAAGAAAATACTTGCCAAGAGCCACAAGGGACACATACTTATATTGAGAAAACAAAGAAAAGACTCAAAGAGTTGTATTGGTGGCCAAGGGAAGATTTGGAAATGAAGAAAACTGTGAGATTGTGCTACGAGTGTAAGAAAGCTGACAATTCTCAGAAAATGTTACGGCTGCCTTTATGTCCCTGAGAGTGTTCCAATTTGCTGTAGGAGAAAGTTGCTTTTGGACATTGGGGCATGTTACTTGGGAAAATAGTTCTTGTAAGCACATCAGAGTATTGTGAATTTATCTTCTATGTGGAGTGAGATGAAATTGGTTGGCAGGGTGGACACCAAATGTGTAATTGATGTTTTTGGATGATGTGTTTTTAATACAGGGTTTGGCTGCAACAATCATAATCAAAAATGGAATTCAAATAAAGTCAAAGGAAACAATGGATTTCTTTAGATTTTCAAGGATACATTCATCACATGGTCTCATCCAAGTGGTAATGGTGCTGTCGCGAGAGTGAATCATATTAAAAAAGGGACCTTAAAGTTATTAAATAGCAGCAATAAAAGATGGTGGAGCGAAGTTAAAATGTTGTGGGCTTATCGTATTGCCACTCATGAGTTTTCTGGTGAAGTTTCATTTGTAATCATGAGAGGGCATAAACCTTATTCCTTTTTTTAACTGTATATTTATTGAAACTTTTCACAAGTTTGTGTTTTTCTTTCCTGATGCCAATCAGCGAGTGCACACTTAGGGGCTTATTACGATGTCGGGACGTCGCAGAAACAGGACCAACCATCCTCCGGTCAGCGGTCCCAACTGCCTAATTACGATGAGACCACACATGGTGCGGTTGAATACTCACATTTCCCTATGGGAGCAATGCCTACGGCCGTAAACCAGCCGTAGCACAAGCTCCCATAGGGAAATGGGAGGTTGTGTTCATCCCTCAGGTGCCTGCCACACGGTGCAGGGTTTAACAGGGGGCACCATAGGTTCCCCCTCGGCCACCAACTGTAGGCTGCTGCTTAAAGGGGGGCCCTGCTATGGGCCCCCAAACTCGCTTTCCGACAGGCTTTCCATGTCGGAAAGCCAGGCATGTAAAACCTGCTGGACATCGAGCATCGGAATTCGGACGGTGTAAAACGGCATCCATATGGATTACGTGCCGGTTCCGACTGGCCGACGGGCTCCTTGAGCATGTCGGAAGCCAGCCGGAATGACCGGCCAGTTTCACTTCCAACCGCCTAAATTGTAATTAGGCGGTCGAAAGTGAAACGTAATCGGCCTCTAAATGTGTACATCACACCACCATCCAAGCATGTCATATTACTATAGGACAGAATTAGCTTGAACGAGGGGATCACAGATGAGTAAGATGGGAGAGGGAAATTAGATACGTGACATGGTCAACGATCATAGAATCTGTGTGATCTAGATATATTTTTGTTTGACATTTCTCTTCTACCACCTAGGCAAACAATGTCGTATACTTTTAAATGAAGAAAGTAGGGTTTAGCTCTGAAATTTGGTGTAGAAAGTCGGTTTGAGGAGACATTGTCAGTTTGGTACTCCAGGTAAAAGGATCCCCCACGAAATTAAGAGAGAAGAGGCTCCCCATCGTCTACCTATTTCTCTTCCTCCAAAGGATACTGACATCCTGTGCTTTCCCCCTTTGTGCATTTTTATAGCCAGGACATGTTGTGACACTTGCCATCCAATCAATTTGCCACTTATAAATGGTTTGGGCGGATTCTAGGTGCACTGAAAAGAAAGCATTTTGCTCACTAAGAAAGTGGTCAGCTTTTCCATAGCCTAGATATGCCAAATCTTTGTACACTAAACCTTTATTGGGGGAAGAGTTTGTTGTTTCCAATGGTGAGCTATAGTTAGGAGGGCAGCCAGCAGAAGGTGCGAGATTAGTTTACCCAGTAGGCTATGCTGAGGATATAAATTCTCATTTCTCTTGCATGGCCTAAGATGATTAATGCAGGGTCGAAGTGGAGGGTCACACGTGTAATATCCTTCACTAGGTTAATGAGTGAGGCCCAGTAAGGTTTGATATTTGGAACAAGACCACCAGACATGCAGCATGGTACCTTACAATCAGTGCTGCCTTCAGCATAGGTCTGAACACCTAAGCATGGCTTTAAGTCTAACTGGGGTCAAATACCAACACATGAGAATTCTGAAAGCACCCTCGCTGTAGTGGGTACATATGGCGATTTCTACGGCCCTGCGCCACATCACATTCCATTTGTCCTCTAATAGTCAATAATGCAATTCTTTCACCCATTTTGCTATTTAGCTCTGACTGACAAGCAGGGTGAGGATACATATAGCTTAGTGACCCCCTTGCTTGGCGAGGCTTGCGATAAAACGAATCTGGCAGGACTAAGCTCTCTGTCCCTTTGAATATGCCCGTCTCCAGAGCTACCCAGGGTAAAGCTAGTGTTAGTTTGTAATGCTCTCTTTGGGTTATGTGGAGTTGTTCCATGCAATCCATTCTGCAAAGGCACTGGAACTAAGGGTGTGGCAGGTGCTCCGGCACCCCTACACCTGAAGGTAGATAAGAAAGTCAATGGAAAACAATGAAGCCTTCCAGTTTTCTTTTCACCCAGCATTAGGGGTGTGCTCAAATGCCATGATAGGTCAATGGTAATTAAGGAGGGTCCAGAGAAGAACTTTTAACAAACTACTACACATTTGCTTGTCATTTGGTCTACATTATGTGGCTTCAAAGAGATGGCATCTGCTAAGAAAGTTTTGTCACTATTTTTATGATCGGGTCCTATGAAGGAAGAAATACTGAGGCACATAAAATGTACCAATGTAAAAATACCTCATTTTTAAAAATGTACAAACATATTTTTAAATGAGACTTATTTGGGTCTGTATGTGCGGCCTAGTACGCGAGTGATCTATGTTTTTTGTACGGAATTAAACTGTATAAGCCTAAATCTGGCATTACTCGTAGCTGTGTGTATAAGCATGAGTGCCTCACCTCATGGTTTGTCCAGAAAGCAGTTGTCACAATCAGTAAGTGAGCGAGTGAGTTAGTGATAGTGAGTGAGATTGAGTGTCAGTAGGTGAACATGAGTTAGTCAGAGTGATTGACAGTGATAGTGTCTGCAAGCAAATGATAGTGGGTGTGTGAAAATGAATGAGTAAGAATGAATACGAGGAAGTGCTAGAGAGTGTGAGTGGGAATCAGTGTGAATGAGCGTGGGAGTGACAATAAGTGAGTGTAACTTCTGAGTCAAAGTGACTGAGAATAAGTGAGAGTGTTTTAAAATAAGTGTAAGTATGACTGAATGTCAGTGCAAGAGAGAGTGTGAATGAATGAGTGAGAATGAGTAAGTCAAAATAAGCAGTGAGAGTGAGTGAGAATAGGGGAGTGAAAGTAAGTGTGAGGGCAAGTGAGTGAGAGTATATGAGAGTCAGAGTAAAAATAAGTGTGTGAATGAGTGAGAATGATTAGGAACAAGTGCAAGAGAGTGAGTGAGTGAGAATGAATGAGTGTAAGTGAGTGCAAATGAAGGAATAAGAATGAGTGAGAGTAAGTGAATATACTTAAGTGTGAGCAAGAATCTGATGTTATGTTTGTGAGTCTGCCATTGGCCCTGGTATAATGAAAGGAATTCTTGGCTTATACAGTCACCCATGGCAAAACATTGGTGTTTCATACTGGAGGTAATTCTTAGCATGGCAAGCACCCCTGACGAAATAATGGCAATGGCATATTAGAGTTAATTCTTGCCATGATGGAAATACATTTTAAAATGCTGGATCTTGTATACTTAAAGAAACTCTTGGCATAGGGGGCACCCGTGGTCAAATATTTGTAGCACATTAGAGGTAATTCTTGTCATAAAGGAGGATAAATGTGGCATATGGGGTAGGGCAATCATGACAAAATGCTGGCCCTGACATCTGGGAGGTAATTGTTTACATAAAAGTTAGCCATGGTACATGGACAACATTAATGGCAGAATGCTGGGATTGGCACAAAGGAGGTACTTTTTTACATATGGGGATACCCATAGCAATGTTAGAAAAAATGGGGTCAACTCCTAGAGATTGTCAGATTTCATTGTTTTAGCATGCCATGAAAGTACTTGAATATTTAACGAGTGCCTTTTCAAAGTCTATGGTTGTTTAGCAAATTAATGTGAAAATTGTGCTTTTAAATGCAGTGTGTGCCCATTTTTTTCTAAATGTTCTTAGGGAAAAGCCCCACCCGAAACACCCGATAAGGGGTCTGGCTCACTGCTTCACTGATTTGCTACAGTTTAGGGCAAGTATTACACCCCACCACTTTCAAAGGTCATGACTCAGCACCCTAATATGGGGGTATCAAAAATAGGCATTTGTCTGCAGGTATTATGGTACTTCAGCAATGTCAATTATTGTGATGTCAACAGGATTATGGTCATGTGACATCACTTCCTGGGAAGATTGGGGTTGTAGGTCATATGATGTGAACTTCGGGAGATGTCATTAAGGTCATAGGGTGTGTGATGTAGCTTCCACTACCCTGGCATTTTGGTGAATCGACGTCCATGCACACTCCCCAAATACAATGTTATGCTTATTTACAGCACACACATTGTCAGAGACAGCAGGATATCTTTTAGAAATACAATATGAAAGAGAAAATTGAGAAATAAAGAGAGAGTGAAATGCAGTGTACAACAGAGATTGGAAAAGACTGAGTTTAATGGAAACAAGTTATTAAAAATGCAAGAGAACCTGAGCTGAATAATGAGGGACATAGCATAATAAAAAGGAAGGAGGCGCAAGTAGAAGTCTGAAAAAAGTAAAGAGGGAAATTCTAACAAAGGGAAATGACTCGAGGTAGAGTTACTCAGCTCCGCAGAGCTGGGAGCCAGGCTACTGGTTTCCACCCTCGCAGGCTCAGACACTACCGATGGCCATTCACTGTACGACCTACCTCGAATTTACTCCATATCTCAAGGTTACTATGCGTTTTACAAGAGCCCTAACTGTGGTCACGATGCTTAATAACAATTATGGGGGAAATCCAAGGCAGCGTTTAATTTGAGCTGGTGGTTTCCGGTTCTCGGCACCGCCACTTAATTGGTTTCCGGTGCACTTAATTGTCAACACAGCACTTATGACAATCTGCCACATGGTGGCGCTGCTCATCTAATTTAGAGATGAGCAGAACAAGGGTTGTTTATAAATGCAATATATATTAAAAAAATGACTACTACCTTCCTCCCCAGCCATTCCTTTAGATTTGGGGACCTGGAATAATCTGAAATGTCGCACTTGCATGCAAGAGAGATGGTTAGTAGTTGTTTTGGCAGCAATGACTGGGGCGAAGGGTGGTGCAAGCTGCAGTGGCCTTCTGGTCAGGGCCCTGGCACTTATTATTCTACAAATTAAGCACTGGTCCAAGGTACACGAGGCCCAGTACGGGTCCTGTAGTTATTTTACTGCATTGTTGCTCTTACATTTGCCTTCTCTCAGGTAGCGACAATCCACCTTGTGTATTTGTTCTATACTCCATTTGCTTTGCATTAAATTCAGGGTTCTAGTGCTTTGAACAGCTCTCTGTATGGATAGTAGCTTCAATGGGGTGGGAAACCCTGTACAACCTTTTCTGCTATTCCTGTCCTAAAACTCGGGAAGCCCACGCCTGTCTGATCCCAAAGCGTGCCCAGCAGGACAGCACAACAGAGACTCCTGCTTGCCTTGAGCACCCAGGAGCCTACAAAGAACAAGAATGAGGGGGGGGGCTATACAAGAGGAAGAAAGACCCAAAGAGAAGAGAGAAGGGATGATGTGAAGTAGGTAGGGAAAAGCAGGGAAAGGATGGGATTATAGAATGTTTGTGTTAGGGCGAGGAGAGTAAATGTGGTGGGGCTTGTCAGATACCAAGAGAAGAGAAGAGAATCTGTGAAAGAGAATTAGAAACGGAGGAAGTGAAAGGGAGGGAGAGAAACTAGCAAATGAGATTGCGAATGTGGTAGAGGGGACAGGAGTAAAGTGAGCAAAGAGGTGCGAAAGAATGTGTGCAAGAGGTGAGCAAAGTGCGTGAAAAATTGAGACTGAATGGGTGAAAGTAAAGAGCGAATGATGGAGGACGTAAATTTGCAAGAGAAGTGGGGACATGGAGACTATTAATAAAATTATGAAGGTAGAAACTGTGTGGAAGAGAAGGTGAGATGCTGCGAGGAGGTGGGGAAAGGAGGGGTGGAGAGAGAGTTGCGGAGGAGTTTGTGAAGTTGTTTCATTAGTCATAGTTTATGGAGTAAACAGCCATCTCAGCTCTGCAGAGCAGAGCTTGTTCCTCAGTAATTGGCTCTTTAGCATCGCCTCATTGGCAGTTATCCTGACAATCCTAATTAACAAGCAAACAGATAATTAGGAATTTAATTACTAAAACCCAGCTCTCTAGAAATAGCTGCATCTTCCCTTCGAATCACATGAGCCCAGCCATTGATCCCTCCAAATAGCTGCTCTTTCGCTTCTCCTTGGGGATATGTTCTCTTCCCCTATCTCTGCTTCAATCTGTCCCACTACAGTCACTGGAGATGATTGGTTCTGAGAGCAAAGTCTGGGTTACTGAACCTAAGAGTATCCAGATAATTATCTTTTGGTCACACAGGGCCAGTATTTACTTCCCATTCCCCAGCCTCGGGCCCATCACTGACCTTTCATTTTCTTTTCTTAAGACCCTCACTGCCCTTATCTCATTCTCTTTTAGGTCCACCACTGATGATTCTTCCTCACCCTGGACTGCACTCATCCTACCTCTTCATCCTTCTAGTTCATTACAAAGGATTCTTCCTACCTCAGTCCCACCTCTTTCTCTTCTACGTCCATCACTGACTATTCTTCCTCCTTCCCGGCTATCACTCATGCTACCTCCTGCTGTCCCAAGGCCATCGCTGATGATTTTTGCATCATGGACAGCCCTGTCCCTTTTTCTTTCTCAGTTTTATTGCTAGTGATTCTTTTTCCTTTCTTGCCATAACTAACCATATGCTTTTTTCTCCTAGGGTTCTCAGTGATGATGGACCATTAATGTCCTCTCTCAGGGTAACTCCTGTACAGCACTTATCCTATATTTTCCTCCCCCAATGTTTTTCCTCACGGTTCTTCCTCCACGCTGCCAGCACTCATCTAACCTCTTCCTCACCATTAGTAGGAAAAGCCAAGACCTCTCATCAAAATCAAAAGTGTCACCTAGCCACATCTCATTCTGATCGAAGACCTGCCACTGTCACTAAAGCCCACAGCTCAGCTCATCCCTCATTACACCTTTTTCTGAAAAAGACAGCACCCTTCTCAAAACCTCGGCTTGCCATCCACAATGCCATTTTTGGGTGTGTCAGAAGGGAATCATGTCCCCATGCTTTTGAGGCAAAGACAATGCAGCTTCAGATATAGCACAAGAGGGGAATCCATATAGTGAATGATTGCTCTTCGAGATTTATGTGGCAAAACTAATCAGTGGAAACGGTGGAAGATTAAATCATGTAGGTTGGCTCATCTGAGGTTCCTCTAATTCCACACACCTGGGAAGGAAGCTCGCAGAGCGCTCGACTATTCCCCAAGAGTAACCATGTCTACTATTCTATAGGGGAGAGAGAGAGGACATTGTCCCTTCATAAAAAGGAAGGTGAAATAGGTAATGACAGGTTATCTCATGCAAGTTACATATTGAGATGGCCACTAGGGAACGCTGCTGAACTCCCATATGTGATCCTTACACAGCGTCACATATCGCCTGCCAGCCCTGCGGCCTTGTTTCTTACATGCCCCTACATGTATGACATCCATAAACTCACACTGTGGCACATTCTGAAGTCACTCCCCGCTGAGCACGCACAGACATGTCTTTGTCACCCATAGGATTGGGTATGTATGGCTCTAGAACCTGAAACTCTTTTCCAATCCTCTGAGAAACTCTCGCACAGATTAGGCCGGATATATTTTCAAGTGAAATCCTGGCCATGGTGTCCCTCATCTGCTCTTGTATTCTGTTGTGCAGGTGCATCCAAGCTTGAGAGTTCACGGATATCTCACTCATAATACGGCCCCAGTTAGGGTAAACGAGTTTTTGAAGCAAGCGGAAGCTATTTGGGAAAAGAGTGGGTATATGTATTGCATTTTCAAGCAAACCAAATACCTGCAGAATCAGGACTTCCCATCAAAATGTAAGACAATTTTAGTTCATAGACTGGTCACGAGTCTGCTAAGTCATGCAGGTTTGGTACATGCACTCCCCGTGTTCTGTGTGTTAGAGCTAGTCTGATAAAATCTGCCTGTTAGGACACAAGACAGCAAACAAATCTGCGATCAAAATCGCAAAGCAATTGCTTTGTTTCATATGGATCACTCATATGGAATGCCTCTCAAAAGAACTGTATAGGATTCTCTCAGAATTGCACAACCCAGAGTGCACCACTGCCAAGACACCAAACTCACAAACCGGCTGTGACACAATTGGCAACGAGCTAGTGAACACAATAAAGAGAAGGGTAGCTCAAAACAAAACAAACAATGCTCACTAGACAACGACCTGGAGGGACAGAAAGAAAGATGCAAACCACCAGCTGTCACTAACATCCATTGATCATATATCCAACACTGAATTCAATGAGCTGATGATGTCAGGCAGGCTTTCCACATCTCCATTAGATCAAAAGTTCAAAAAGTTCAAAAGTATCATCCTTAACACATCTGCTTAGTCTTAGGCCTGTTACACGCTTAACAAATTCCAAGATACAGGATTCTTCCCTTCCAAACTCAAAACCTCCTTTATCAGATAACTCAATTTAAAAAAAAGACCCTCAACCCTCTCCAACCCAGCCAACTACAGACCAATCCCCAATGGCGCATCCCTTTGGAAACTGATTGCAAGAGCTCTCTTTTCTCAGATCTCCAACTTTGTAGAAGAGAACAACCTACTGTTGCATCAACAATGTGAATTCTGCCCAGGAAGAGGTACAGAATGAGCCTTGATATCTCTTTGTGATGTCCTGAAATTAATAATGGGCAACAAGGGACTAACAGCGCTACTTCTTTTGGACCTGTCAGCAGTTTTGACATCTACTCCATCACATCCAGATGACACGCAGATTATCTAAAAACTAGAACATTCTAATGACTTAGACGCATCCAAACTAGAGGAGTTTCTCCAGGCCATGGATGAATGGTTTCTCCAAAGCGGACATAATGGTATGTGGACAATGACACAATTACCAACCTACAACAATCTGCCCAAGGGAGAAGAGGCACCACCAGTGACCATGGAGTCACCATGGACTCCAACCTTTGTATGATCTCTCGTGTGAATGAAGTCACAGGAAGCCCGGTCTATACTTTGCGGACACAGTGAAACACCTTCCCTCACCTGGGATGCCCGCAGAAACAACGGGTCATTCTCACCCTTCTGATGTTACAGGTAGACTACACAAGTTACTTGTTCCTAGAAGATCCCAGCTCTATACTATGTACATTGCAACGGATCCAAAACATTGCAGCAAGACTGTTACTATATATCCATCCAAGAGAACCCATTACAGTGGCAGTAGCGGCTCGCCGAGGGAGTGCTGCGGGGCAGTGAGGCGGGGCGGGGGAGGGTCAGGGCGGGGAGGTAGTGGAGTCCGACATACGACGGACAGGAGTAAGGTAAGTAATTAAATAAATAAAACTATTTACCTTGCGTGCGCTGCATCGCCAACTCGGCGATGCAGCGTGCGCAAGGTAAATAGTTTTATTTATTTAATTACTTACCTTACTCCTGTCCGTCGTATGTCGGACTCCACTACCCCCCACCCTGCCCCTCCCCCGCCCCACCCCACCGCCCCGCAGCACTCCGTCGGCGAGCCGCTACTGTACAGTGGTGATTCAGGCATTGCACTGGATACCAATGGCCTTAAGCTCTGCCTTTAAAACACTGTACATACCACAAAGCCATCAATGAGAGTACCTCTTCTAACCATTTCCTCCTACGAAAAAAACAGTGGAGGGACAGCATTATCAGTGCAGGCAGCAAAGCCCTGGAATTCTTCACAGCTAAGATACAAAGTATTTAAAACCACGTTTTCTGCCTCTTCCCAATATTAGTATACAGAGCCAACCTACCTCACCATGAAATCACAGATCAACGCCATCTCCTCCGCCTGCTTCCTCACTCTGTGTATGCTATGTAAGATCTTCAAGTGCCTACCCCTACACACAAGACTCACCGTGAACAAGCCCTCATCACCAGCCGACTGGACTACGGCAACGCCCTCTAAGTAGGAATCACCACACACCTCCTACAGAGACTTTATACCATACAGAATGCCGCAGGCAGACTCATCTTCAGCCTTCCCCGATGAACCCACATCCCACCCCACCTCAGGCAACTCCCTGTACAGAAGAGATGCCAACTCAAGCTGTTGACCCACACACACAAGGCTCTACACAACCAAGGAACCGCCTACATTAACTTCCACCAACCATCGAAAACACTATGACCCGCCTACCTTTCACTTGCCCATACTTTCCGTATCTACCGAAGCAGAAGTGGAGGACGCTCCTTCTCCCGCATCGCAGCAAAGACCTGGAACAGCCTCCACACGCACCTCCGGACCATCGCCTCACTTTCGGAATTCTGAATGGCCCTTAAGACCTGGCTTTTCGAATAAGCCTCTGGGACCTGCAAGCGCCTGGATAACCTATCCGGTGATTAACCATGGTTTATAAATCCCGATTGATTGATAATTCCACAAAAAGGAACAACTTTGAACTCAGAACAAAACACTCTACTGAAGCGTACTCCAAGACACGCACAAAAATCTGATCAGTTCCAGGAAAAGGCTTTGACACTGCCATAACTGTGCAACACCAGGGCCTACTGCAATCAGTGTAGGTCTTGGACTAAGCATGTTCTGCTGTGGGTGGCCTAACATGAATGTGTAGCAGACGCTGTAACCAAGCAAAACGAAATATCTCTCCTACCTCAGATCAGGCCCTCACACACAATGCAACCAACCTGGGCCCACAGAAACAATAACACTAGGCAAACTGTAATCAGGAAAGCCAAAGGAGACCACAATGAATCTTTAAAACCTCTAAAACAATCTACACACATACAGAGAGTTCATGCACAAAGATATCTGCTGTGTATCTGGTGCTGTGAAATATTCTAAACTAAATGACTATAATACAATCGTCTGTCATCTTGGATGGCTTTAATATAGTCCACCTTGCAGATCCCAATGAGGCCCCTCCGCAACCTCAAGATTAGACACTGTAAAACCCCTAGCTGCAGAGATGGGCTTCACTGTAGACCATTAAAGCACCTTTCTCCTCTTTCCTCTAGCCACCGCCAAAGCTTTTCAGAGTGGCTACATCTAGGGGTTGATGGTTCTGTGGCCACAGAAAACAAATCATACAGACCAGCAGATTAACTCACAGGTGAATAAAGTAAGCTGTGCATGTGCTATCTCTCTCCATTCACCACCAGCAGCCCTTTTGCGATATGACCCAAGACATGATATGAGGACCTCTGTGGTCAATCACACATGATTCCAAGATGCTTCCCACATAGACCATACTGCTAATACTGTCATGTCCTTTAGGATAAGCCCTGTCATGTATACTCCATTTTACATACATTGCCCCATCCACACGACAATAACGATTCTAAACACGTGACCTTTTACCTAATAGCTTGCTCCTGTCTTATCGACACCAGGCTCTTAGTCTTCTATCAGAATCCCTGTATCTGACGCACATAAACATGTCCCCAGGCACAGCTGATTTATTCTGTATAAGGGTCATCACTTTTTTTCATCCTTGGCCAACAGCCAGCTGTGCATGATCGCACTTGTTTAGAAAAGCATCAGTGATTGTTTTCAAAACATTTATGATTGTTTTCAAAACATCCATGGTTGTTTTAAAAACATATCGATTCTAGAAAAAACCCTGGAGTGACCACTTTAGTATAAAAGACCCTCACTCCCCCCTACAAATTAGAGGAGAATTCCTTCCAAGCTGAGACTGGGGTCCTGCATGCCGAATCTCCGACAAGCAGCGGTCTGACATCACTTGCGGGTTTTCATCCTCGACGCAGAGACGGGGTCCTTCATTCTGAACCATCATGTGAGGGGCTGGTTCTTCCCTGGGGGTTTCTTGGCTACAGATACACATAGCTATACGCATATACACCTACATATCTAGGTTGGGCTAGGTACATTTTAGCAAATTACTTAGGGCGCGCATTTTAGGAATATGCAAGTGCTACTGTTTTTATCTGAACTGTTTCTGTTAATCTTAATAGCACTATGGTAGAAATGTATTTACTATTCACCATATTGGTACTAGCAATCTCTTTTGTATGCTTCTGTCTCCTGATTGTCGCAGCACATATATTTTACACCAGGCTGTCGCTGGACCAATAAATTCTTATTGAAAAGTCCTAATTGCCATCATGTGTGTTTTCTGAGAGAAAGCAAGCACGAGTGTCTGAGCGAAACGTACTGTACTGTTTTCCACGGTCCCTGAGGAATCAGGGATGTCATGTTCAGTGGTTGCCAGAGACTACCTACACCACTGTAGAATACAGGGGGTGGTAGTGGCACTGTAGAGCTAGCTGGTCTAACGGCTGACATATCCTGACACATCCAACCAAGCACTCCCTCACAGTGTAGCATGCTATCCCTCCAACAATGCATCATTGCCTCGCAAACGGTATGAAGTAATACACAAATGCAATTACAATGTGAATATCAGGGGGCTCTTCTAAGTGGACAACAGTAGTTTATGTTGTCCAAAGCTCTGCACAGAGTTGACAGTTGTTGCAAAGACAGGGTGCGGAATGCAGGACCCGGTGTGGAGAGAGCAGTTTCAAATCTGGCCATATAAGAGTTTGTTGTGTTTGAAATCCAGCTTGATGGATGAATGTTAAATACTTCTGTCTAATACAAAGTGTCCCTATTGTGCTCTAATTGTTCCAGTGTGAATAGGCCGCCTGCTTCTCCAAATTCTGATTTTCACTGATCGAGCTCTGCTTTTCCTAATCTACTTTCTGGCGATACAGTGCAGCTTCCTAGTGTATATTTCCTGGTCAATTCTTTTTGCTTACGAGTATGATGTATAGTTGTATATTAAGGGTTAGTACTGCTAGTGTCAACGATGTTCGCTCAGGTTGGGTAAGTTTGTGTATGTTTGCATTGTTGAGTCACTTACTAGTATTGTGGGGCATCAGTCATGTTATTGCTTCTATGATGTTGTAGAGTTTCACTTCGGCCCTCTGGATAGTCCTTGAGAGTGGGGGAAAGATGGTCATTCATGCAAGAGTATGAGTCTAGAGCAACTACTGCGCTAGTGTGCTGTGAGGTGATGGAGTAATTATGGTGCTGTAATTGGTAGCCTTCTCCTAGTAGACATAAATACATTTTCATGATGTGCTAGTTGTCTCATTGTTCCCTGAGTTACCTTTTCCTGTTAGACATCTATAAGGTTGTTACATATAGAGGTTTTCTGGAAGAGGTGGGTTTAAGCATTTTATGGAGGACTAGATGTCCAGGAAAGTTGCAGATCCGTATCAGAGATGGTCGGTTATTCTGCAGGCTGGTATATGTTAGTAAGTTTTTATATGGGGGAAAGAGTCACCTTCATGCCAGTTCTGTTACTCTTAGTTCAGCTTCTGAGTAGTTTCCAAAGCAACTTAGAATCAGGCAGGCTAGGCTTAGTCAGACTCAAACAGCTTGAAGAGAGCCTCCTGGCCAGACTCTGCATTCTTTCTAAGAGGAGCATCAAGAACGCAAGGAGCAGTGCTTCATTTGTAAAAAAAAATAAGTGCCAGGGCCCTCGTCAGGAGGCCACTGTGGCCTGCACCATCGATTGTCCCTGTCACCACTGCCAATGACAGTACCAACACAACTATTAACCATCACATTCCTAAACGTGTGACATGTCAGGCTATACCAGGACCCTGAAGCTATAAGAAAGACTAGGGCTGCAGGTAATAGTCATTTTGAATGTAAATTTAATTAATAAACATCTGTTGTTGTGCTCATCTCTAAATTGGATAGACAACGCCACCATGTGGCAGACTGTTATAAGTGCCGGCTTTGGCAATTAAGTGCCGGTGCTGGGCACCGGAAACCACTGGCACGAATTAAGCACTGGCAAGGAGCAAATACTCAGTACAGGGTAAGGAGGATAACTTTAGTGAATACATCATTGGACAAAAGGAAAAGTAGTTTAATTCTACACACACCAATTAGCAATGTTGAGAGAGTCATCAGAAAGGACATAGTTATATCTGGGGAATAATAACTGTGTTGGAGAAGCTGCCAGTATCAACTACTATATCATTCATGCAGTGTAAGTTGTCCTTAAGGGACTGGGGCAGCAAAGAATGTGCTCTTTTCTCTTTGGACACATAATGGGTCCCAGGTGCAGGCTGTCCCATAGTCTGCTAATAGCCTTTCCCTGTTTTGCAGTTCCTGTGGCCTGGGCTTCTTTCACCGGCTGAGGTGGGGGCTAAGCTGCTCCTTCCCACCTGCACTGAGTTGGCATAGCCCTGGCCTACACAACTGCTGTGTAGGCGCTCTTGACAGGAGAGGGTGGTGACCCAATGAAGATGAGGAGCGATCATGATCCCCTCTTGGTGACTGGAGAAGGTAGGTCCTCCTTTTAAGGGTTCTTTCCCAGGTACATCCTTGAACCTGGCACCCAAACAAAGCACACACTCAAAGCCAGTGACGCTGCAGGCAGAGCTCGGGCGGTCCACTGATGGTGGATGCAGTCTTTGCCCTGCACCCAGCCCAGCATCCTTGGAGGCCACTGCCTGTGGTCACAGGCTATTATTGGCAAACAGGAGTCTTCACAGGAGTCTTGATGTACCACAGATTGCCATAATGAAACTTCTCGCTGCTGCATCTAGGCACTTTGGAAATGTCTTGATGAAACCGCTGACCACAGCTGTGATCCTTCAAAGTGCCTCGTATCACAGGTGGTCCAGTTTCTTGTGGAGTAAAACACTCCGGTCCTGGCTGTAGAGGGACCAGGGCCTCACTACAGGGCCTGGCGATGTCAGTCATTCCCTGGATCATAATGATCCGATCTTCTGAACCTGTTTATCACAGAAGGTGGGTGTAAAGAGGGGAAGGAGTCGGCAATAATTGTGAGAAATAGGTTTATTCAGTAAACCATAAAAGACCCACTGGTGCATAGCAAAATCACGTCCTGTAACATCCAACTCCAACCGCTTCTCTGTCCTCCCCTCCCATTCCAACCCATGACATAACAACATTCCACATGACCCACAGCATTCTAAATGACAGTGCATACAAGAAACTTTATATAACAATGTTTACATAACAATGTAGTGTGAACACACCACATGTCCCCTTTTTTTTTAACAAAATAAAGAAAAGAGAAAAAAACTATTCCAAAACAAAATCTTCGAATCTCTTCGGAACTCTGACAATCCTCTTCTGATTCTCTTCAGCAATGTTCACTTCTTTAGTACCCACAACCAAATGTTCCCCAAGCTGTTCACTCCCAGCAATACCCTGGGTATCACACCGTATATCAGGGCTCAACACAGAATCACACTTTCCCACATTCTCACAAAATAAGGTACCATCATTCTCCTCTCTTTCTTTTCCAAAACAACGCTCCTGTCCAGGCTTAAGAACAACAATAGCACTTTTGTTCCACCAACCTTTGTTTTTCAATAACACTGCAGAATCAGTGACCCTTTCCACTAAAAAGGGTAATGAAAATTTAGAAGAACCTTTAACAAGTTGAGAAGGAGGTTTAATAACACGTACCCAATCACCAACATTAACCACCTTACACTTGACATTCATATTATCATCATGATATGCCTTACCAGATGCACGAGACATACACAAATTATCCCTTGCTTTAGTGATGCAATCCTCAAAAGACATACTGGTCCCCTCTTTTACAAACTCTGGTGTAATAAGAGTTCTGCATTGTCTACCCCTCATTAATAAATAGGGAGAAACACCTGTACTTGAATGAGGAGTGATATGATAACTCCAAATTTTCTCCTTAAGGAATTCAAAAACATCCATATTATTTTCAAGAGCAGTTTGAATGCCTTCTTTAAAAAACCTATTAGCCCGTTCAACTTGACCATTTGCCTTCGGCCAATACAAAGGTGCCCTCTCAGAACTGACCCCAAACTTTTTTAAAAAACTCTGCATTTTAGCTGAAACAAATTGCACCCCATTATCGGACATGATAATCTTGGGTGCTCCTTCCTGCCTAAAAATAGTATCCAAAAAGCATACAACTTCGTCAGTATTGGGATGCTCAACAAAAGTATAGTAAAGCCATTTAGAAAAATTATCAATTACAACAATTAAAAACCTATACTCCCTGCCTAAACAATCATAAGGACCAGAAAAGTCAATAGAAATTTTCTCCCAGGGTTGCAGGATAATCTCTTGAGTGCTTAAAGGTTCGGTGGATACCTTCCAATGCTTATCTGAAAGGATACATACTTTACAACTGTCCACAAGACCTTGAACAAGTGCATCCATGCCAGGCCACCAATAACGGGTTTTGAGTAATCTTTTGGTGGCCGAAACTCCAGGATGTCCAACATGAGCCAAATTGACCAGTTTATTCCTAATACCAGAGGGAGGAATAAATAAATCCTTTCTTAACAGCATGTTATTCTCAATAGAAAGTTCATCGGCCACTTGAGCAAAGCACTGAAAACAAGAATCCAAACTTTTGATAGAAGGCCAACCATTGGCCACAAACTGTTTAACCTTCGTTAACACTTGATCCTGATCAAGAAGATCAAACCATTCTTTCTCTGAGATCTCCATATCACAAGATGCAAGAGCATCCACAACAGCTACCACACATTCGTGGTGATCAATAATATCTTCTTCAGATACCTCAGAAGGAGGAAGCCTTGACAAGCAATCTGCTGTTATATTTTTTCCACCCGGAATATGCCTTATCTCAAAGTTAAATTCTTGTAGACGTGCTATAAGTCTAACTAATCTCGAGGAAGCATTTCCAGATCTCACTCCATCCATCATAAAAACCAGAGGTTTATGGTCAGTCACAAGCACAAAAGGACGTCCCCACAAAAAATTCTTAAATTTTTCGACAGCCCACACACACGCTAAAGCCTCTTTCTCGATGGTGCTGTAGTGTTTTTCAGGACCTCTAATGCCTCTAGAAATGAAGGAGATAACTTTTTCTCTGCCATTCACTAACTGCGTAAAAACAGCACCCAATCCAATTGCACTGGCATCCACGGTGACGAATGACTTGCCGCTGGGATCAAAAGCATTAAGACCAGGTGCCTGTGCAATTAATTTCTTAACTTGATCAAAAGCTTCGTCATGCATACTTGTCCAAACAAAACTTGACCCTTTTTTGAGCAGCTGCCTTAATGGTTCTACGACCAGAGCATATCCCTTGACAAATCTGGCGTAATACTCCCCTAACCCTAAAAAGGAACGTAGGGAATCTTTATCATAAGGTTTACTTGCTTTATCCAAAGCACTAACCAAATCCGCTTTTGGAAAAATACCTTGGCTGGATATTTTATGTCCCAAGTAATCAATTTCTTCCACCAAGAATTTACATTTGTTCTTATTTACTGTCATACCCTTGGATTCCAAAATATTCAAAACAGACTCCAAAATGTTATTATGTTCCTCACCAGTTTTAGCAAAAATCAAAATGTCATCTTGAAATGACTGTACACCTTTGATGCCTTGGAATAGTGCTTCAATAAGTTTTGAAAAACACTAGCAGCCGATGCTAGACCAAACGGCATCCTTAAAAATCTATAAACACCAAACGGCGTAACAAAAGCCGTGAGATCTTTGGAGGAATCTTCAAGGGTAACCTGATGGTATGCAGACCTCAGATCAATGACAGAAAAATATTTGGCCCCGTTAACAGCAGCCAATAACTCTTGAATCCTGGGCAAAGGATATGTATCAATAACAATGTTCTTATTTAAAGACCTAAGGTCCACACACAGCCTCAACTCGTTATATTTTTTAAGCAAGATCACAATTGCTGAAATCCATTGTGAACTATCAGTAGATTCAATGATGCCCTCTTTACACAAAGTATCTAAATGAATTTTCAAATTCTGACGTACGCTTAAAGGAACCATACGTACTTTGTGTTGTACAGGAATTGCACCTTCCTTGAGCTTGATCTTGTGAGTGAAACCCTTAACTTGGCCCACTTTGTTTAAAAACACAGACTTATGTTTAGCTAGAATAGATTCTACTTTGGATTCCTCTGCATTAATTGAACTGACAGAAATGTCCCTCAATCTAATAGGACAATCTGTGCCAGGGCATAGAATAATACCTAACTTACCCAGGTCATACCACCCCACAATGTTCTTACCATCAATAGCTACATAAATCTTTGTTGAAATTTTACGTTCTTCAAATTCCAAAGTATCTTCAAAATATCCTAACATTTTGATATCAAAATTACCGAAAGCTTTAGGATTAATATCAGTGTGCTGTAGTTTTACATCAGTCCAGTTTTCCTTAAAAAAATATCAGATAAAATAGTTATGGGAGATCCGGAATCTGCCATGACATTGAGACTTACTTTTCCAATATGCACAACCCCTAACGGTGCTTTGAAAGGTAAAAGTACATTATTAATAGAACATTCTGACACAGGATCATACAATGTTAATAGTAAATTATCCAAGTCCTCTTGAACATCTGAAAGTGAATTCACAGAAACATTTTGAAAATTTCTCACAGATTTGCATAAAGTTTGAAAGTGTCCAAACCTATTGCACTTTAAACACTTCCTTTTTAAAGCAGGACACTCAGGAAAATTGGCAAGATGCGACTTGGATCCACATCTATAGCAACTAAGTTTACTGTTTTTACTAAATCCTGACCTAACAGATCTTTGAGTGGGTTGAATAGCACACACATGAGAAGAAACTTTATTTTCCTCATTTGAAATAACTTTAGCCGATTGAATGGACCTCTCGATACCCTTAGCTAGATCTAAAACTTCAGCTAAAGTAGGGTTACGACAAGCAAGTAACCTTTCTTGGATCTTCTTGGACTCACAATTAAAAACAAATTGGTCCCTTATACAATAATCAACATTAGCCCCGAATTCGCAGTTTGCTGCCATCACTCTAAGAGCTGCAACATAGTCCTCAATAGACTCGTCTACATTTTGTTTCCTTTTATGAAATGCATGTCGCTCAATCAAAACATTGGGTTCATCTGTGAATTGTTTTTGCAATCTCGCAATTGCTTCTTGGTAGACGTCCCATCCTTCACCCTGACCAACTATGGGAGGTAAATTTTTAAAAATGTCAATGGCAGCTGTACCCAAAAAACTAAATAAAATTGCTTTTTTCCTCTCAGGAGAAAACTTGACACCATCAATACCTAATAAATAATTTTCAAAAGTATCCAACCATTTTTTCCATATGAGCTTAGGTTTACCTGGGAGTTGTAAAAAAATAGATGGTGAATTGCAATACTGAGCATTAGCCATTGTAAATTAACTTCTTGTAAAATACAGAAGATACCGATGGAACAGGCAAAAGAAAAAAAAAAAAAAATGTAAAAATTAAATTGTAGATTTTAAAGTGTGCGCATCACTGAAATACACACAAATATTTAAAGTGGATGACGAACATCAAGCTTCAACCAGCTGATAAGTGTGTGCATCACTGAATAAACAGATGCACAGTAGTAAATGAAGAGAAGAAAGTGTGCGCGTCACTGAAATATGCGCAATTAGGTTGTAAAGAAATGCGCTGATGATTGAAGTGCGCAGGAGATAAATAAAGCTGGACCGGCACCCCTTGAAGATTACAGTGAGTAACCAATAGGTTAATCTGGTTCCGGAGCTTCAATCAAGAAATTTCTTTCACATCCAAAATGGCCACAGCGTGACGTGCGTAACGTGGTAGACACGCAGAAGAAGGAAGGCGGTGCTACGCAGGAACAGCAGACGTCACAAGAAGCCGTCACAGCACAGCATCGCTCGAGGAGGGAAAGCGCTCGAGACTTATAGCTTGCAGAACGATGAACACAGGAGAATTCTCAACTGCCACGAAGTAAGGATTAAATTTAAACAGTACCTTAAATCCAGTAAATCCAGAGAATAGTAGAAACGGAGAAATGTTGAAAGTGTCGAAAAATATACTCCGTCGATCCAGAAAGGTTTAAAGGTCCGAAAATTCTTAATAAATGAATCGGACGAAAAAAACAGGATTCAACAAAAATGTTGAAAAATAGTGCACAGTGGGTCCCCTTAGTAACTCGTCGCCATTGTAAAGAGGGGAAGGAGTCGGCAATAATTGTGAGAAATAGGTTTATTCAGTAAACCATAAAAGACCCACTGGTGCATAGCAAAATCACGTCCTGTAACATCCAACTCCAACCGCTTCTCTGTCCTCCCCTCCCATTCCAACCCATGACATAACAACATTCCACATGACCCACAGCATTCTAAATGACAGTGCATACAAGAAACTTTATATAACAATGTTTACATAACAATGTAGTGTGAACACACCACAGTGGGTCATGCTTCAGGTGTTCTCCTCGAGCCCAATTCGAAGATGCCGTCCAAACACAGTAGGCAGCCTACCCAGGTTGCGGTAGTGATCTTGGCAAAGATAAAAATTAAATGAAGCGCTCTAATACCCGGAGGTGTCTAGGCGCTCAGCCAGAAGGAAGAAGCCAGGATCTCTCTATACGGATAGCAGGTACAGATTAACTATTGAAGAGCCATGTTTTTAGTGCCTTTCTGAAGGTCAGCAGATCAGTGTTTTTCTTTTAATGCTGAGGGGGCAGGAGTTCCACAGTCTAGCACTACAGACTACAAAGCTTCTGCCTCCCCACGGAGACCTTTTAAAGCTATGAATCACTAGGGTCCTGCGTCTTCTCTCCTGCCTGCCTGTGTCCGACTCCAGGTCAGAACAGGAAGAAGACAGCCAGGCTCCCACCCATAAGCCAATCACAACGCTGCAATATAGCGTTGTGATTGGTCTTGGCTCCGTGACACGGCACTCAGCCAGGGGCTGAAGGGGTGGGCTTGTTCTTAATGCAGCTTGCATGGAGAACAGGGAAGTGCGCATGACTATTTTGGGTGGAGCGAGATGGCCGGCCAAACAGTCACTGCGCACAGGAGTGCGCTACCACTCCTCCCCTGCAGCTCTGCCCCGCCCCCTCACGCACTGCCACAGCAGGAGGACAAAATAAAATGATAATAACATTCCGTTATTATCATTTTATTGTGTACTTTCTTTGCTGCTCCTTGCAGTAGGGCGATGCTCCTCCGCCTTTGTGGAGGTGCCGCCACTGATAGATTAGCCCTTTTCCGTGTTACATAGCCTTCCTCTCCATCTTAAAGCGGTGGTCTCAGCAGGTCCTGTAAAGCGCCGGTCCCTGCCTTTCGCTCATTTTAAGAGGATGCTGTTTGCTTGTTTCCTTGTTCCAGGGAGCTAGAATGACACCCATCCGTAGCAATGTAATCAGTGCCCGGAGTGGGATAAGACCGGTTTAATTGAATCTGTGACTTGTGAAAAACACACGGCAGCTCTCTGCAGGGCAAACAAGCACTCAGGGCTCTGGGGAAATCTACAGCTTGTGAAGAGGTGGGTTGTTAGAGGGTCGTGCTCCGTCTGAGGGCAGCGTGGGGCCTGGGAGGGGCCACAGTGAGACAACTGGGGCCCTATGATGCGCTCCATGGAGCGGGCTAGTGTTTTATGCGCCTCTGGCGTATACAGTCAATTCATTAAAACTATAGTTCTCCGAGTTGGTGATTTGTTTTCAGCCAGTAGAGCTCGAAATCAGTGAGCAAGGATGGCCTCTTTCTGTCTCTGAGCTGTGGTATCTGAAAATAAGGTTTTAACGCAGAGAAATATAGGAGTTCATTAATTCGCTTTACCCGCTGCAGGCACATGAACAGGCGCTCGGCTCTGCGCTGTGCCAGCGCAGCTCACTATGGTACGGCCCCGGGAAGTACTATACACTCAGCGGAGCCCACTGAAAATATTACATAGAATCATAGCACTGGCTGCTATCAGGGATTCTTTAGATAGACACAACTCAGACCTTTAAGTGGGCCGGGTCCTGCCGGTGCTCAGCATCAGCCATTCTAAAAAGCAGGTGCTGAGACGGGTCACTTTCATGCTCTCCGTTTTTGCCCTCAACCTCCGGTTGAAAAAAAAAAATGTTAACTCTGCAGCAGTACCACCCTTCACTGCCTTTAATGTAACTTCAAAGCGACTCTCTATAGTTCTTTCAGAGTCTCATCATGTCAAAACTGAAGCATTTTTCATGTTATATACAACGAAGCCGTATTTGGTGCTAATTTATCATATGCAACTAACAACCTTTGACAAAGCCAATAGTCCTGGTTTGCTGTAGGTGTAATGTTACTTATGTTATATATCTGGATGCAATGACAGAAGCAGCAAAATATGAGTCGGGCGGCACACTATGCTAAGCACAGATCATCTTTCTCTTACTACTTCTTTCCCGTTTGTGTTTTTTTACCGCTCACTCCCATGGTCAATATCTGATGAGGAAAAATAAGTGCCAGTCCTCGCAACTGAGCACAGCTGGGCCTCACCGGCAACCACCGGCTCAAATTAAGCACTGAGAAGGAGGCATTTGTGACCCTTGGCTGTACGTCAGGTGTCGGGAAGATTATAGAATGTTCTACACATCCAGCCAAGTCATGATATGCTCAAGATTTCTGTTGAAGGCAGCCTGGTATGTGCCAATAGCTCAATGGCAGGCCATTCATGCTCCTCCAACACAGAGGTGTTGGCCTGAAATCAGTTTCATGAATGTCATATGAGAAGTTCCATGAGGAATAAATGAAGCCACATGGCACTTAAATGTCACAATAATGCCTATATCATTATTGGTAAATGCAACTGTAAGAAATTGGATACATTTTTGGGGTGGGCGGCTGCTGACTTCAAGGAATAATCACCCCCCTTGTCAGGGTGAGCCATCCACGTCACTAAATTAACCTGAGCGCTACCCCCTGTGTGCTACGGTAGAGAGCAGACAGGCTTAACTTATGCTAATTTGTAAAGTATTTATGCAGTACCAAAACAGTAATAAAATAAAAGTGCAAAACAATAAAATTTCAAAATGAATTAGAAAAATAGAATAAAATGTAATAAACAAAATGACACCTAAATGTAAAACATCCCATAAGGGGAACCAGAGATACGAATGTTCTAAGTGTTAAGTAGAAATAGTACTCAAAAGCGCAAAACACCAATGATAATGATCGCTGTAAACCAGGATGTAGGTGTCATTTCAGGCCAACTGCGATGGAGCACATGTCGAATGCATCAAGCAAGTTTGTCCCGGTCATAGATTTTACCTTTTGACTTTGTCTTTTAAGTTCTGACTGCACAAGTAAATGCTGTCACGGCATCCTGCTTCCACAGTCTGAAAATGCTGAGGAAGACTTCAAATGACTCCCTAGCAATGCTAGAAAAAGTGTAACTCCTGCCCTAGTCATCAGTAAGTTGGACTATCGGAGCACCCTCTACGCCAGGATCTCCAAGCAACTCACTAAATGACTACAAACCATGCAGAACTCTGCAGCCAAACTCATTCTCAACCTCCCACACGTAACTCACACCACTCAGGGGGGAAACGAGGGATCACTGCGGGAAAGAGACGGGGGTTTAGAACATGGGACCATGAGAAAGGAATGCGGGTCAGGGAATTGCCAGAATGAACACCGCACTGCAAGCAGAGAAACAGGAACCACTTACGGGAGGAAGCAGGCCATGTGAGCACACGCTGTGCACCTCCAACAGAGAGCTGTGCAGGCGCATAGAGCCAGCAGGTGGATAGAGATAACACACAGCGGAAGAAGGCAGTGTAAGACAAACACTGCGGGCAGGGAACAGGAACCGGAAACAACCAGAAACTCACATGTCAGTAAGCCAAGTGGCGGCCACTGCATGTGATGCAGTTTTTATATGCCACGGCCTCCAGAAATGGTGCCGGCTGCATCGGACCAATAGAGGCTGTGCAGGACCTGGCAGGCATTACGGTCCCAAAATACTATAAGGTACGGCATGCTCGGCATACTCTATTAGATTAATAGAGTACACGGATTCAGAGAGGGGGGGGGAGGGTGCAGGATATTATGGATGGCAGGCATTGGACAGACGTCCTCTACAATTCCTGACACTCCTCACACACACATTCAAGGCACTACACAACTCAGGCCCTACCTATTGAACAGCTGCCTCTCCTTCCATCAACTACCCAGACACATTCGCTCCACAGGAATCCTATTCGCACACATCCCACGCAGATCAGGAGGATAAGCATTATCTTACATTACTTCTAAAGCATGGAATGACCTGCCACTCCACATCAGAGTCTTCTCCTCTCTTCTTAAATTCCACAAGAAGCTGAAAACCTGGTTTTTTAATTAGCCAACAGACCGTAAGGCAGGGCTAGGCACACACACCTGCTCAGCACCAGGATACCATTGCGAGTGATAGTGAGCTTTACAAATTAACATAACATAACATAACACCTATTCAAGGCTGAGCACAGGCTGACAGCTGGCAAAGGCTTACACTTAGTAGCTACTGGCAGTTCAGACAGATGAGAAAGGGTAACACTTTAGTTTTTGGTTAGAAGGTTTGGGGAGAAAACGTGGGGTACAAAGGGGGGACTAATGGCTCGGAGCACTTGGAATACAGCCAGATCTACAGGAGGATACATCTCAGAAAATAAGACATACCCAAAGTGTGAGAAAGTGCCCTCTTTCTGCATGGGTGCCCCCACTTTTTGCTGCACTGCTGATGTGCTTTGACTGAGTGTGCCCTGGGCTCCTGCCAATCAGGTACCCAGGGCCTATGTTCTTTCCCTAAAACTGCATTCGAGACCAAACCCAATTGGCACTCTCTGGCCACAGGTCAGTCCCTGGTAAATGGTACCACAGGTACCCAGGGCACTGTGACCAGGGAAGGCCTCTAAGGACTGCAGCACTTATTGTGCCACCCTTAGAGGCCATGTACCTTTACACTCACACACTGCCTTTGCAGGCTTCATGTGTTTTGGTGCAGAACAAAGTGAAGAGTCGACATGGCACACATCCCTGTGTGCAATGCCTACAACCCACTACCCTGGCATAGATCCGTCACCCCTCTAGCTGGGTGCCCTATACCAGTGGTGAGGGTACAGGTGCTTGAGCCCTGTACCCCTTCAGTGTCTAAGTCAATTCTTAGACATTGTAAGTGCAGTGCTGCCATTAAGAGTATATGGTGCTGGGAGTTTGTCATTACGAACTCCACAGCACCATAATGACTGCACTGAAAACTGAGAAGTTTGGTATCAAACTTCTCAGCACATTAAACCCACACTGATGCCAGTGTGGGATTTAATGAAAAATGCACACAGAGGGCATCTTAGAGATGCCCCCTGAAAAATAACCTACCACTAGTGTCCAGGCTGAGTGGCTGCTTTCAGCTGCCAACACCAGACATGTTTCTGGACCCCTGGGTCGAGAGCGAGCCGGCTGCTCTCGGGGGTCGGAAACAATGCACATCCTGAAACAAGGTGCCAAGCCTCCTCCCCCAGGACGGGCAGGGTCCAGGAAGGGGAAGCTTCAAAGGCTTGCCGCCTTTGTGAGCTTCCCCAGGTCTTTTGCTGCTTCCAGCAACTGGTCACCACTGGTTCTGACCCCCACTTTGGGCGGGAGAACCGACGGGAAAACCAAGTGAGGAAGGGAGGTGTGCCCACCTCTGCCAACCCCACCCCTCAGGTGGGGAAGGCGAGATGAAGCACAACTCTTAGTCCCCGCCATCGTGCAAAAGGGGGGACCCAGCCAACCAGAGTGAGGCTTATGCCCCCTTCCCACTGGAGGGTGGCATAATAGGGGGTGTACCCACCCCAGGGAAGGGGCCCATTGGTCCCAACCTTTCACCTACCTGTAACGCCCCTAAATCTAGTATTTAGGGGCACCCCTGAACCCTGCGTCCTCAGACAAGAAACCACAAGAAGAAAAGAAGAAGAAGGACCGAACAGCCGTGCAGAAGCTAAGAAGAGGAGGACGCCCAATGACTTGGCCCCAGCCCTTCCGGCCTGTCCCCACCTCAAACCTACAGAAGCGAAACTACGGTGTGTCCTGCAGCGAGCAGCCTCCTCAACCCCGAGGATCTGCCCTGCCTTCAAAAGAAAAGACTCTGTCTCCCGTGAACACTGGATTTGTTACCAACAGACTCCAGCTCTGGCAAGAACCACGAGTCTGCCCCACTCGGCACCCGACGCCCACGGCCCGAGTTCGAGTGGCCCAACACCACGAGGAGGTCTCCCCGGCGATCCTGACCCGAGATCCGGTGATCCCTGACCTGTCTCAAGCCTCCAGCCGATGCCTGCAGCCTAAATTCGGAAGGTCCCCCCAACCGCGACCAGGAGCTGGTAAGAAGATCAGACCCTAAAAGACACCCCTGCACCCGACGCCCCACGGCCTTGGGTGGCACAACCAATGGTGTCTAACCAACCCCCAGCATTCCAACTTACCTCTCCAAGTGGTGGTCGCACCCAGAAGACCTTCGTCCCCGAGCCTGCAGTGTGTTTGCAAACCGGAGACTCCCCACTGAAAGCTACAGGGCGCCCGACGCCAAAACAGCACTCTGCACCCGGCCGCCCCAGTGCCGCTGAGGGTGCACCTTTTGTGCTGGCTTGAACCCCCATTTGCCCTGAGCTTAAGTCCAGGAGCTTTGCTCCCACAACCTTGTGGCCTGCTTGTAAGCAGCCACCAACCGGAGACCCCCTATCCCCCATTGGATAACATTGGGCCTCAGCACTCTGCACCCAGCCGCCCTAGTGCTGCTGAGGGTGTAATAAGAGTGCATCCTTGACCCTGGGGGACCCCCTGAGTCTACCCCCAGAATACCAACTCCCACAACCGAATACTTACCTTTGAACTGATACCCCTATTTTCCTCCATAGGATAACATTGACTGTTTTTCTGTGAAAGGTTTCAAGTGTGGAGTTGGAAAATCTTTAAAGTCTCTAAAACTGTAACAAAATAACCAAAACGCTTTTACTTACCTGTTTACACGAAATGTCCCAGTGCAGTATCCAGGTATACTGCACTGTGTAAGTAAAGTAATCTATTTGACATTCTACTGAAAAGCCAATACAAAGTATATGTACAATATTTCAAAGCATTGCATTACTAGTAATTCTACTGTAATCAAACCAAAGTATATATGCACTTGCAATACAAACTGTTTACAAACTGTATTATTACTGCAAAGTACTTATCACTTACCTGTGCCAGGCTTGCTTGGTTCTAGGAAATAAAATAACTAACAGAATATTTTTAGACAAAACCAATTGGTCTGAAGTTCAGTCTTTGAGTGTGTGATATCATTTGCTGATTGAGTGTGTACAACAAATGCTTAACACTACCCTCTGATAAAGCCTTACTGCTCGCCCACACTACCACAAATAGAGAGTAAGGTGCTATCTACTTTTACCTCTGCCTATCTTTGGGGTTCCACTGGATTCTGTGCACACTATACCTCATTTTGGTATAATATATACAGAGCCAGCTTCCTACATTGGTGGCAGCGGTGGGATATACAACTTTGTATTTGTTGGACTAACTTGGTTACTACCTGATCACACAACAGAACTCTTAAATTGTCTTTAGAATTCTGATTTTTGAATTGACAATTTTTTCCAAATTACTAAGTCTTGTTAGGGCCTTGGTTAAGTCCCTTTCGAATTTTAGAAAACTAAAAAGTCACTTTAGCTAGGGATAAGAGGGGTTAGAAGTTTTTTTTAACTATGTCTCTTAACAAGAACCCAGCTGTTAGTGTAGATAACAACAATGACATAGAGGACCAGGTTCAGGAGCTTGACCTCACCCCTTACCTTCACTTGTCTTTCAAGGAGGTAAGGTCCCTATGCAAAATTATAAACATAACCATGGGGTCCCATCCCACCAAAAAAAAGCTCCAGGAGCTGTTGGCTGGGTACGCTAAGGGCCATCCCTCTGAGAATGGTGAAGACCTCTCAGATGTGGAAGAAGATGTGGAAGAAGATGGAGGGATGAGGATACCTTCCCCCCCCACTTAATAGGGAGAAAAGGGCCCCTGAATCCAAGAATAAACCTCTCAGTACCTAGAGCCCACACAGGTGGATCAGGTACTACTGAGGACATTGAGGACAGCCTCAATGAGGAGGACAACCTGCTAGCAAGGTTGACCAAAAGATTGGACCTAGTACCAGACTCCTGGCTCTAGAGAGAGAGAGAGCAGAGATGGGCCTAGCACCCATCAATGGTGGCAGCAATGTACTTAATAAGGATAAAGAGCAATCTTATGATCCTAAAATCCCCAAAGGGATTGTCCCTAAATATGAAGAGAGTGATGATATCACAAAATGGTTCACAGCCTTTGAGAGGGCCTGTGAAATGAGAAAAGTGAAGAAGTCACACGGGGGGGCACTCCTTTGGGAACTGTTCTCTGGTAACTGCAGAGACAGGCTCCTGACCCTTTCAGGGGCAGATGCTGGGTCTTATGACCTCATGAGGAGAACTCTGATTAAGGGCTTTGGGCTCACAACTGAGGAATACAGAATTATATTCAGGGGGGCTCACAAAACCCAAAACCAATCCCGGATTAACTTTGTTGACTACTCAGTTGAGACACTAGGTGGTTTGTTAACTGGACACAATGTGCAAGATGTCAATGGACTTTACAATTTGTTTATGAAAGAACATATTTTAAGTAATTGCACTAATGAAAAGTTACATCAGCATTTGGTAGACCAAGGTCTAATTTCTCCCCAAGAATTGGGAAAGAAGGCAGACCATTGGGTCAAGACAAGGGTGACAAAAACAACCACTGGGGGTGACCAAAAGAAAGGGGTTACAAAACCTCCCCAGGGGAAAGGTGGTGAGAATCCCCAAGATAAAAAGCCTGAGTCTTCAAAAGGGCCCCAAAATCCTGCACAGGGGGTGAGTCCCAAAACTCTTCCCAATCTACTAATAAGTACAGGGGAAAGAACTTTGATCTTTGATCCTGCAAAGGCCTGGTGTAACAACTGTAGAAAGTTGGAACACTTAACTGGAGATGCTACTTGTCCTAACAAGCAGCCCCCTAGCCCTACTACAGCTACTCAGCTGGTATAGCCAGTCTCCAGATGGGATCCAGATGGGATCAGCAGTGTGCCAAGAGCAAATCGGGTTGCACACTGAAGCAGTTCTAGTCACAGAAGGGGAAGTTGAGTTTGCTACTTTAGCTGTGTGGCCACCCAACTTAAAGAAATACTTACAATACCATTGGATCAATGGGACTAGAATAGAAGCCCTGAGGGATACAGGTGCCAGTGTCACTATGGTGAGAGATACACTGGTTTCCCCAGAGCAATACTTGATTGGGAGAACTTACCCAGTCACCAATGCTGACAGTGTTACCACTAACCATGCAATGGTTATGGTGACATTAGACTGGGGGGGGGGTTACTGGCATGAGACAGGTAGTGGTCTCTACATAGCTTCCAGCTGTATGTCTGCTTGGTAATGACCTGGAAACCTCAGCATGGGCTGAGGTAGAATTGAAAACCCATGCAGCAATGCTGGACATCCCTGAGATGGTGTGTGTAAAAAAAAGAGCACAGAGCAGAAAACAAGGTGAAAAAGAAGTGTTGGAGCCTGAAAGTATGGCCCAGCCTTCTAAGAGAAAAGGTACAGCAAGAGGATCAGGAGGACCCCTCTCCTCAGGGAGAGGACTTGGACACACCAGAGGGAAATGAGCCCATGGAGCTTGACCCTTACCAGGTTGAACTCTTAGGCCCAGGGAGACCCTCTAGGGAAGAGCTGTGACTTGGACAGCAGGACTGTCCAACTCTTGAAAGCCTGAGGCAGCAAGTTGCTACCTAGGAAAAGGGAGATGTCAGTGGTACCCACAGAGTGTATTGGGAGGAGGCACTACTGTACCCTGAGGCCAAAGACCCCAACCCTGGAGCTACTAGGAGAGTGGTAGTGCCTCAGAAGTACAGGGAGGTCCTACTAACTTTAGCTCATGACATCCCCCTAGCTGGACATCTGGGCCAAACCAAAACCTAGGAAAGGCTAGTTAGCCACTTTTACTGGCCCCAGATGTCTCAGAAAGTAAAGGAGTCTGTCAGCTCCTGTGTCACTTGTCAAGACAGTGGCAAAACAGGTGGACGCCCACAGACCCCCTTGATACCACTACCAGTGGTTGGGGTTCCCTATGAAAGGGTAGGTGTGGACATAGTGGGTCCACTTGAACCTCCCACAGCATCAGGAAACAAATTCATTCTAGTGGTAGTGGATCATGCCACTAGGTAACCTGAGGCAATTCCCCTTAGGACTACTACAGCTCCTGCAGTAGCCAAAGCCCTCATTGGTGTCTTCACCAGAGTAGGGTTTCCTAAGGAGGTAGTTTCAGACAGAGGTTCCAACTTCATGTCTGCTGACCTAAAACACATGTGGAAAGAGTGTGGAGTGCAGTACAAGTTATCTACACCCTATCACCAACAAACCGATGGTCTTATTGAGAGGTTTAACAAGACATTTAAAGGCATGATTATGGGGCTCCCTGAAAAACTCAAAAGGAGATGGAATGTCCTCTTACCATGCTTGCTTTTTGCCTACAGAGAGGTGCCTCAGAAGGGAGTAGGGTTTTCCCCCTTTGAACTTCTGTTTGGCCATCCTGTCAGGGGACCACTCTGTCTTGTAAAAGAGGGTTGGGAGAAGCCTCTCCAAGAACCCAAACAAGACATTATGGACTATATACTAGGCCTAATGTCCAGAATGGCTGAGTACATGGAAAAGGCATCCAAGAATCTTGAGGCCAGCCAGGAGCTTCAGAAGCACTGGTATGACCAAAAGGTTGCACTGGTAGAATTTCAACCAGGGCAAAAGGTGTGGGTTTTGGAGCCAGTGGCACCAAGGGCTCTCCAGGACAGATGGAGTGGCCCTTACCCCATCTTAGAGAAGAAAAGTGAGGTCACCTACTTGGTTGACCTGGGCACAAGCAGGACACCCAAAAGGATGATCCATGTGAACCGCCTTAAGCTTTTCCACGACAGGGCTGACATCACCATGCTGATGGTGACTGATGAGGATCAGGAGACAGAGAGCGAACCTCTCCCTGACCTCCTCTCATACAGCCCCAAAGGTGGGTCAGTGGATGGAGTTGTCTTTTCAGACACCCTCACTGCCCAACAGAAGACTGATTGCAAGCAAGTCTTGCAGCAGTATGCTAAGCTCTTTTCCTTGGCCCCTGGTCAGACACACTGGTACCCATGATGTGGACACTGGTGACAGTGCACCTGTCAAGAACAAAATCTATCGACAGTCTGGTCAAGGAAAGCATCAGAGCTGAAGTCAGCAAGATGCTGGAATTAGGGGTTATTGAACCCTCGGAGAGCCCCTGGGCCAGCCCAGTGGTTCTAGTCCCCAAACCACATCCACAGGGTGGAAAGAGAGAAATGAGGTTCTGCGTGGACTGTAGAGGGCTCAACTCTGTCACCAAGACAGATGCTCAACCTATCCCAAGAGCAGATGAGTTTATAGACAAATTGGGTGCAGCCAAATTTCTAAGTACCTTTGACTTAATTGCAGGGTACTAGCAGATTGGCATGGCACCAGGAGCAAAAGAAAAGACAGCATTCTCCACACCTGATGGGCATTATCAGTTTACTGTTATGCCCTTTGGTTTAAAGAATGCCCCTGCCACCTTCCAAAGGTTGGTGAACCAAGTCCTTGCTGGATTGGAATCCTTTAGTGCAGCTTATCTAGATGATATTGCTGTCTTTAGTTCCACCTGGCAGGATCACCTGATCCACCCTGGGAAGGTTTTAAAAGCCCTGCAAACTGCAGGCCTAACTATCAAGGCATCCAAATGCCAGATAGGGCAGGGAACTGTGCTATACTTGGGTAACCTTGTAGGTGGAGGCCAAGTGCAACCCTTACAGCCCAAGATCCAGGCCATCCTGGACTGGGCAGCTCCAATAACCAAGACCCAAGTCAGGGCATTCCTTGGCTTGACTGGGTACTACAGGAGGTTTGTGAAGGGATATGGATCCATTGCGACTCCCCTCACAGAACGTACCTCCAAGAAGATGAACAAAAAGAAAAACTGGACAGTTAGCTGTCAAAAGGCTTTTGACAGCCTGAAAGAGGCAATGTGCTCAGCACCAATTCTCAAAGCTCCAGACTATGCCAAGCAGTTCATTGTGCAGACTGATGCCTCTGAGCTAGGGATAGGAGCGGTCCTATCCCAGACCAATGATGAAGGCCAAGACCAACCTGTTGCTTTTATAAGCAGAAGGCTTCTCCCCAGGGAGCAGCGTTGGAGTACCATTGAGAGGGAGCCTTTGCTGTGGTTTAGTCCCTGAAGAAGCTGAGACCATACTTGTTTGGTACTCACGTCCTAGTTCAAACTGATCACAGACCTCTCAAGTGGCTAATACAGATGAAAGGGGAAAATCCTAAACTGTTGCAGTGGTCCATCTCCCTACAGGGAATGGACTTTGTAGTGGGACACCGACCTGGGACTGCCCATGCCAATGCAGATGGACTTTCCAGGTTCTTCCACTTAGAAAATGAGGACTCTCTAGGGAAAGGTTAGTCTCATCCTCTTTTGTTTGGGGGGGGGGAGGTTGTGTGAGAAAGTGCCCTCTTTCTGCTTGGTTGCCCCCACTTTGTGCTGAACTGCTGATGTGCTTTGACTGAATGTGCCCTGGGCTCCTGCCAATCAGGTACCCAGGGCCTATGTTCTTTCCCTAAAACTGCATTGGAGACCAAACCCAATTGGCACTCTCTGGCCACAGGTCAGTCCCTGGTAAATGGTACCACAGGTACCCAGGGCACTGTGACCAGGGAAGGCCTCTAAGGGCTGCAGCACTTATTGTGCCACCTTTAGAGGCCCTGTACCTTTACACTCACACACTGCCTTCGCAGGCTGCGTGTTTTGGTGCAGAACAAAGTGAAGAGTCGACATTGCACATATCCCTGTGTTGACAGAGTAAAGCAAGAAGAAAGAAAAGGAATAGAGTAAATATGGAGAGAAAATAAGTGCGCATAGAAAATCAATTTATTTGATTCATATGAGGCTGTGCAGCTTGATGGGGTCTTAAGGTGGCCCCTTTTTCGTGTATACGTTTTCATTGCAGCGCAAGTGGGCGGGCGCGGAGCAAGTTTGCACCCCAAAAAGAGTTTTGGAAGTAATGAACATTGTTTAAGTGAGAAGATTAAGCATGGAATAAAACAGGAGTGCATCTCGCAACCTCTGATGTACATATCCCTGTGTGCCATGCCTACAACCCACTGCCCTGGCATAGATCAGTCACCCCTCTAGCTGGGTGCCCTATACCAGTAGTGAGGGTACAGGTGCATGAGCCCTGTACCCCTACAGTGTCTAAGTCAATTCTTAGACATTGTAAGTGCAGTGCTGCCATTAAGAGTATATGGTGCTGGGAGTTTGTCATTACAAACTCCACAGTACCATAATGGCTGCACTGAAAACTGAGAAGTTTGGTATCAAACTTCTCAGCACATTAAACCCACACTGATGCCAGTCTGGGATTTAATAAAAAAATGCACACAGAGGGCATCTTAGAGATGCCCCCTGAAAAATGGCTTACCACTAGTGTCCAGGCTGAGTGGCTGCTTTCAGCTGCCACCACCAGACATGTTTCTGGACCCCTGGTTCGAGAGCATGCTGCTCTCAGGGGTCTGAAACATTGCACATCCTGGGACGAGGTACCAAGCCTCCTCCCCCTGGATGGGCAGGGTCCACGAAGGGGAAGCTTCAAAGGCTTGCCGCCTTCGTGAGCTTCCCCAGGCCTTTTGCTGCTTCCAGCAAGTGGTCACCACCGGTTCTGACCCCCACTTTGGGCGGGAGAACCGGCGGGAAAACCAAGTGAGGAAGGGAGGTGTGCCCACCTCTGCCAACCCCACCCCTCAGGTGGGGGAGGCGAGGTGAAGCACAACTCTCAGTCCACGCCATCTTGCAGATGGGAGGACCCAGCCAACCATGGTGAGGCTTATGCCCCCCTCCCACTGGAGGGTGGCATAATAGGGGGTGTACCCACCCCAGGGAAGGGACCCATTGGTCCCAACCTTTTACATACCTGTAACACCCCTAAATATATTATTTAGGGGCACCCCTGAACCTTGCTTCCACAGACAAGAAACCACAAGAAGAAAAGAAGAAGAAGGACCGAACAGCCGTGCCAAAGCTAAGAAGAGGAGGATGCCCACTGACTTGGCCCCAGCCCTACCGGCCTGTCCCCACCTCGAACCTGCAGAAGCGAAACTCCATTGTGTCCTGCAGCCAGCAGCCTCAAGAATAACCCTGGGCATAATACTTTGCTACGCTCACGAAGCATGCAAAGTTTGTGCTACTACGCACTACGCAAATTGCACGTAGCAGAGTGAATAACTGTACTAATAAACGTAGCGTAGCAGGAGTATAATAAACTCCTTCAAATGCTTTGATAAAGCAATTTTTTATGCTAAAAAGCATATAACCAATTCACAAAAATGAATGTTGACAATAAAATATCAAGCAATGAGAGAGGTGATGATTTTGGAGTCCCCCTAACCTAGGGGAGGACCAAGCAGATGCCTTGAACACAAAAAGCATATCATGTGAACGATTCAATGGTGGTCCCTTCCTCCTAGGACCACCCCAAGCACAGTTATGGGCAAAAATACAATCCCAACCAAAGGCCCTGCAAAGCATTATGGGACGAGATTAGCAGTGGGCAGTGAATATTATAGTGTCCAATATCAAAATAATTCTACAAAGAGCTGCAGTTCAACTAGTCGTCACTGGGTGTCGTCCCTCAAGAGTGAAATGCAAAAGTATTGAAAACCTTTCATGAAGCTTTTGCATTTGACTCGTGAGGGACGACACCCAGTGACGACTAGTTGAACTGCAGCTCTTTGTAGAATTATTTTGATATTGGACACTATAATATTCACTGCCCACTGCTAATCTCGTCCCATAATGCTGCAGGGCCTTTGGTTGGGATTGTATTTTGCCCATAACTGTGCTTGAGGTGGTCCTAAGAGGATGGGACCACCACCTAATCATTCAATAAGATGTGCTTTTTGTTTTCAAGACATCTGCTTGGTTCTCTCCTAAGTTAGCGAGGATACCAAAATCATCACCTCTCTCACTGCTTTTTGTTTTCACTTTAGTGAAATGACTATATGCAATTTTAGCATATAAAGACAGAGATATTTATTTTATCTTAACTTGCACTGTACAAGTTTGCTTTTGGTAATTATTGTACAGTGCAGTGAGTCAAGCACACAGCTAGCACTACGCCCAGGCTTAATAATAATAACAAACTCCTTCAAATGCTTTGATAAAGCAATTTTTTATGCTAAAAAGCATATAACCAATTCACAAAAATGAATTTTGACATATCAAGCAATGAGAGAGGTGATGATTTTGGAGTCCCCCTAACCTAGGGGGAGGACCAAGCAGATGCCTTGAACACAAAAAGCATATCATGTGAACGATTCAATGGTGGTCCCTTCCTCCTAGGACCACCCCAAGCACAGTTATGGGCAAAAATACAATCCCAACCAAAGGCCCTGCAAAGCATTATGGGACGAGATTAGCAGTGGGCAGTGAATATTATAGTGTCCAATATCAAAATAATTCTACAAAGAGTTGCAGTTCAACTAGTCGTCACTGGGTGTCGTCCCTCACGAGTCAAATGCAAAAGCTTCATGAAAGGTTTTCAATACTTTTGCATTTCACTCTTGAGGGACGACACCAGTGACGACTAGTTGAACTGCAGCTCTTTGTAGAATTATTTTGATATTGAACACTATAATATTCACTGCCCACTGTAATCTCGTCCCATAATGCTTTGCAAGGCCTTGGTTAGGATTGTATTTTTGCCCATAACTGTGCTTGAGGTGGTCCTAGGAAGAATCGTTCAATAAGATGTGCTTTTTGTTTTCAAGACATCTGCTTGGTTGTTGGTTCTCTCCTAAGTTAGTGAGGATACCAAAATCATCACCTCTCTCACTGCTTGTTAACTTTGTTTTCACTTTAGTGAAATGACTATATGCATTTTTAGCATATAAAGACAGAGATATTTATTTTATCTTAACTTGCACTGTACAAGTTTGCTTTTGGTAATTATTGTACAGTGCAGTCAAGCACACAGCTACGCACTACGCAATTTGCATAGCTACGTGTAGTTGAAGCTGTACTTCACGTAGCTACGTGAAGTGCTACTACGCAAACTACGCCCGGGCTTACTCAAGAACCCCGAGGACCTGCCCTGCCTTCAAAAGAAAAGACTCTGTCTCCCGTGAACACCGGATTTGTTTACCAACAGACTCCAGCTCTGGCAAGATCCACAAGTCTGCACCACTCTGCACCCGACGCCCACGGCCTGAGTTCGAGTGGCCTAACACCACGAGGAGGTCTCCCCAGCAATCCTGACCTGAGATCCGGTGATCCCTGACCTGCCTCAAGCCTCCAGCCGACGCCTGCAGCCTAAATCCGGAAGGCCCCCCCATCCGCGACCAGGAGCTGGTAAGAAGATCAGACCCTAAAAGACACACCTGCATCCGACGCCCCACTGCCTTGGGTGGCCCAACCGACGGTGTCTAACCAACCCCCAGCATCCCAACTTACCTCTCCAAGTGGTGGTCGCACCCAGAAGACCTTCGTCCCCGAGCCTGCAGTGTGTTTGCAAACCGGAGACTCCCCATTGAAAGCTACAGGGCGCCTGACGCCTAAACACACTCTGCACCCGGCCGCCCCAGTGCCCCTGAGGGTGCACCTTTTGTGCTGGCTTGAACCCCCATTTGCCCTGAACTTAGGTTCAGGAGGTTTGCTCCCACAACGTTGTGGCCGGCTCGTAAGCAGCCACCAACCGGAGGCCCCCTATCCCCCATTGGATAACATTGGGCTTCAGCACTCTGAACCCGGCCGCCCTAGTGCCGCTGAGGGTGTACAGAGAGTGCATCCTTTACCCTGGGGGACCCCCTGAGTCTACCCCCAGAATACCAACTCCCACAACCGAATACTTACCTTTGAACTGATAACCCTATTTTTCTCCATAGGATAACATTGACTGTTTTTCTGTGAAAAGTTTCTAAGTGTGGAGTTGGAAAATCTATAAAAGTCTCTAAAACTGTAACAAAATAACCAAAATGCTTTTACTTACCTGTTTACAGGAAATGTCCCAGTGCTGTATCCAGGTATACTGCACTGTGTAAGAAAAGTAATCTGTAAAGTAATCTACTTGACATTCTACTGAAAAGCCAATACAAAGTATATGTACAATATTTCAAAGCATTGCATTACTAGTAATTCTACTGTAATCAAACCAAAGTATATATACACTTGCAATACAAACTGTTTACAAACTGTATTATTACTGCAAAGTACTTATCACTTACCTGTGCCAGGCTTGCTTGGTTCTAGGAAATAAAATAACTGACAGAATATTATTATACAAAACCAATTGGTCTGAAGTTCAGTCTTTGAGTGTGTGATATCATTTGCTGATTGAGTGTGTACAACAAATGCTTGACACTACCCTCTGATAAAGCCTTACTGCTCGTCCACACTACCACAAATAGAGAGTAAGGTGCTATCTACTTTTACCTCTGCCTACCTTTGGGGTACCACTGGACTATGTGCACACTATACCTCACTTTGGTATAGTATATACAGAGTCCGCTTCCTACACAAAGGACTTCAATAACACTCGCATCACAGGGGATGGCAACTCCAGACTCACTCACATTCACTATAGCAGAGGTCTCCAATCTTTACTGTAATAAGAGCTACTTATGTTCACTGAAAATCTTCCCGAGCTACTATTATTATTAGTGTCGTAATAGTTAGCACGTCAGACAAGAGTACATTAGTGGACATCCTACTCATGCTTACCAGCAGAAATCACATCAGCGCATGAGGCAGAGTTGCCAATAATAATGTAAACAAGCATTTGCAATGCAATAGGTCTCGCATTATTAAAGTTTGAGCTATTGGTGTTGCATTATTTAGCAATGGAGCTGAGGTATCTATATATTTCTGGGAAGGGGTCCAGCGAGAAGGGAGGACGGAGTTGAGGCAAGCGAAGAAGAAAGGCGTGTTAGCGGAGAAGGGAGAAACATTCCGCAGTCGCCCCGCTGCCCGGACTCCTCAGTCTGGGAAAGATATTAATCCCGGCGCCTTGGTCAGACAAAGGAGCGGAGATGGCGACGGGGGATGAAACAACGGACCATGGGCTGTGAAAAAAGGCAAATTTAAAAACAGCTGACTTTCCAAAGGAGGGGAGATGGATGTCTAACTGGCAGCAAAACACGGTGGAGTGAAGGTAAACAGAGCGTTACAAAAAGCCAATGGTGCGTGTTCATCATTTCCTCCACATGTTAGGATGTCAACGTGTCCGCACAGTGGAATGTCTACATTTATATCACAGAGAACCAGTGGCAAAAAAATGTCTACTGTGATAAACCATGGCGAGATGAAATCGTTTCTTGGCTTCCCGACTTGTTCATGAGGTGTGATCCTCGGCAACACTCGTTGTCTTCCTGTGTAACCAGTACCCTCTTCTGTCAAAACAGGGAGTGCATTCTCACAGGTTATCCATCCCACCTGCTCACGGTGTTACGTGCTATATAAACCGATCACTTGTATTGTGCTAAATATATGTCATAGTTTATACTTTGAGGAATGCGTGTGCATTTTAGGACCCTTGCTTTTCCATAAAGTTGAACTGATTTTAAAATATGTACGAACTACACCGGTACAGAATTCGGGAGTATAATTTACTGAAAAAGTTTATAGTCGCAGTACAGTGGTCTAACAAATGTTTTGTTTATGTATAATGCCATTTAAAAACAAGCACGGAATCGAAACCTGTGGTGCGCGCGCACCAAAGAGGAGCGGGGGGTGAGGGAGCCTGTCGTCTGTGCCGCGCGCTGATGAGCGTCCTAGACACGGACGGGAATGGGTGGAGCAAAGGCGGGACATGCGCCCGCCTTTGCCCAATTACATGCGGTTTTTTTTTTTAAAAGCACGCTACAGCCAATGCCAGCCTGCAAAAGCAAAACCACACGCACGAGCGTGTGGTTAGCTTTCTGAAGCCCATACAAGAGGTCTCGCGCTGCGCGAGCAGGTCTGTGCACTGCAACGCTAGGCGCGAGACCTAAAAAGGCTTTGCCAATTTGGAATACCTTTATATGGGTAATACATAATAGTCATTCCTGCACTATCCCTGGCACCAAGGTAATAATGTTTTTAATAAGTCTTCCCTATGCTACATGAGTTATCACTTAAATATTTTTCCCCTAAACATCAGCTTATGACATCTGAAAATACATACATTTTCATCTCAAATACACAATTTTCAATCAATCAATCAATCAATCAAACATTTATAGAGTGTGGCGGATCACCTATAATTTTGGTAGGTATATATTAATTCAGCCAAGCAAACATATAATTTATTAGGCTAGACTGCACACAGGACAGCTACTTACAGGTAGCGGGAGAGCTACTAGTAGCTCATGGGCTATTCGTTATAGAAGCCTGAACTATAACAACATATAATACACTGGATCTAAATAACCCTCTGAAGCGCATTAGCATGCTCACTGAATTGGAAAGGGCCCATATTGACATTTGACTGTGAAAATACAAAAAAGGCACCCCCTAAAAGGAGAGAAGGGCAAACTTTGCACTAAGTTCTTTCCAGAATGGCATAGATCATTTGCATCTAAAAAAGTAGAGGGGTCATTTTATTCAAAAGATGAGCGGAATACACAATTTAGGATAGCCACACAGACCAAGAAGGCCAGTGGTTACTGGTTAATGGCACACTCTGGGATAAATAACGCTCTCTGGTCTCGCTTTACATACCCAACACTGGACATGAGTAATACTTCAAGGAGCCAATAGGAGTAATTGTAGAAAAAGCTAGAGGACCCATTCTGATAGGAGATGGGGGGTCAGTCGCCACCTCCTTAGAGGGAAAAGAATGATTAAATCTCTGGGGATATAGACACCCACTTGTGGTAAACCCACAACACATATGCTGGATTGGATTATCTCCTTGTGTACAAACTTTTTCTCCAATTGGTACAGGAGGTTTAACTTGGCCCAATTACAGCAAATACAGACAACCCAGACATCAGAGGAGTGAAATTGGGCCCATACAACTTTAAAGCAAAGGCATTCGCAGATGCCGTAATGCTCACTCTCACTAGTCCAGAAACGTCTATTGTTTGTGGGATTTCAAGATAGTGTTAGGTTTCAAGCTAACCTTCCAAAATCAGAGGCCTAAATCTCAGTACTCCAACAGGGTCCATTCCAACTTTGCAAAATAAAACCCTGTTTCTGTTGTTTCGGTGTAAGTAGAATGATCTGGAATATTTAGGTATAGTTATAGCCAAAAATATACAGAGATTATTAGTCAATATGTAACATGAATCCCCCGTACACTGAAAATAGAACTAATACCAATAGGAAAGGAGCGTATCCCCTTCTTTCAATGTTATCAGAGGAAACCATATGAATAGTTAATATGGAGGCTTGAAAAGAAATGAATTTGATTGGTTGTGAGGACGAACATGGCTGGAATTTGATTGGTGGAGACTTCATTTAAAAGAAAGTGTTAGCGGGAACTTCTGAGACGACGGGATTTATCGGACCGGCTGCTCACTGGAATGACTTACAGAAGTAGAGAAGGTGGGAAAAATACATGCTGGGGGCCTGATTTTTGATAACTGAGGAAGGAAAAGGAGAAATATAGATTTGGAGTGAGGTTTAACTGATTATGGCTTAATCTATAGTGGGGATATGAGTTGATGGTGGATATTAATTGTGTTTATACTTAAGAATTCTGACTTTAGACCACCATGTTGGGTATACGTATGTAGGGTGGGGCAGAGGTAGCTCCCTGATTAGGACAATAATGCAGAATATGGAATAAGGAAGATCATGAGGACTGAGCAAAAACTGTTGATGTGAAACAAGGTACGGTGTATCTATAAATATAAACTAAAATAGATAACAGTTGGAGGGGGAGTTTAAATATAGACAGCGTTAATTGTAGGGGTAGCACCCTGATTGGGAAATAAGCATTATCTATGCTTTTTGTCATTTAATTGGCACTAGAGTATAATATGGGTGTAAATATATTTTTATACAGAACACAGTATTTGTGAATGAGATAGTGTGAAAATCAGGACGTTGATTACGGATTGATCGTGAAGAATGTATAAGAAATTGGTTACATGAAATAAAGGTATGTTGTTTTTCTAAAAAATAGCAATAGTTGAAGGATAAATTTTCCAATCAAAGTGGTAATTGCAGATGTTGTTTGAACTTTCACAGAGGTTATTCATGGGAGCGCTTTAAAAAGATGCACATTTGACTTGTGATATGAATAAAGGTCCAACAAGAATTGAACAAGGTACTTTTTTCAAAGATTATTTAAGGGTAATAGGAAGGTGCATAAATAGACTTTAAATTAAAAAAATACACAGTAGGCCTCTGGGTAAATTTAGAACATTTTTGGAGAATTTCTGATTTTTCCTTAATGAGCAGTGAACAATAGTTAATAAGGGCTTATAATAATGCAAAGTAAGAGAACAGGGATGTCCCTGGTATTTAGGAGAGAAACGATGAGGCAATGGAGGTTTTTCTTAGGTAAATAACCTGGGTATTGGAATGTCATCATCATGTCGAATGCGCAAGAATGTAAAAATGAGGTTAACAATGTCAATGAATATGAAGAGAGTCTTTTGATAATTTTAAAGATTTACTAATGAAGTGTATTATTAATGACAATTGGACTAATTGAAATCCCGTCCTGGGTGTATGTGTGTTAGAATGGAGATAGGCAGGCATCTAAAAGTTTATGTAGTATTGTGAGTTTGAATAGATTTTTGTGAGTAGTGCTTTTGTATCAGTATAATGTATAACATAATGAATCACATTGTATGGAATTGATTGGTGTATATATTTTCTTTTTTTCAGCCCTGATGAAGTCCGGGTTAGGACAAAACGCGTAGGCTGAAAAGATTTGATGAATATTGTCTGAAAAGATTTGATGAAATTGAATGAATGACATTATATGATGTTCTTTCTTTAATAAATTTGGAACAAAAATTCTTTGGAACTGAAAAAATGGCCTGTGGACTGGTTTTTATTTGAGAAATTCGATAATTGATTGATAACATTGAAAGAAGGGGATACGCTCCTTTCCTATTGGGATTGTTTCATTGAGGATTTTGGCCTGTGAGCGGTGGGCCACGGGGAATTGAGCGTTGCTATTTGAATTGAGAACAATATTATCCAAGAACAACGACTTGTGCGCACATGTGTCAAGCCCTCACCGCCCTGGGTTCAGTGAATGATTGAAAATAGAACTAACCAACTCTGTTACACATCAAATATCTTGGTTCAGTCACATAGCAGCTGAGCAGATAACTATACTAGTGAAAATATTGTACTTATTCCGGGCACCCCACTTACAATCCCGACAAACAAACCTTGCAAATGTTATGTAAGAACTACACTTGGCAAGGTAAAAGGGCAATAATAGGGATGGGGGCTAAGGGGACATTGACACCCAGGAGAGGAGGACTGGCCTACCACACCCTGAAATATTATCAAGCCTCTCATTTACGCTATCTGCTTGAATGGTACATATAGAAACTCGAAAGGAATGGTGATATATAAATCACGCACCTTTGAGAAGATCCATGTAAGAGGTTGTGTGGGTACCTAAAACCCAAAGTGATCCCAGTCTCTGTATATCACAAGTAACTGAATACACTTAGCAAATCTGGGATACACTGGCTACGTTGAAGCTATGAACCTCATATCCGGCACCATGTACACCCCTGATGAATAATGAATTTCCCCTGAATCGAGATGATTGCGTGTTCAGGAACAGGATAGAAAAAGACTGCAACACTGTAGGTGACGTTCTACAAAAGTCAGATTAAGAACTTCTAACAATTTAGGGAAGTATTTGGACAGCGAGACACCGATACTTACAGGTAAGCCTTTGGGTGATGTAGCTACAAGTAAGAGAAGGAGGATGTAGGGCGATCAAAGCCTTTGAAAAGTTTATTAAAACTGATATCTCCAAGACCTCGCCTATTTCTTCGGTCACTAAGATACTGATGGAACAAAAGGGGAACATTTGTTATCCAATCCAAAGACAATAAGAAAAATATTTAGCTATCACATTAGCTAACATGTCTTATAGGACCAATAAAACAAATTCTACAGACACAATGATTTTGCCAAATATACACACGAAAAGGAGACACTATATAAAATTCTTTACAGGTGGCACCTCACACCATTACAAACTACATCTGATTGATACCACTCGCCCAGACACATGTTGGGGGGGATGTGAAGAACAGGGTACTTTAGTCCATATATTATGGAAATGTCCACACTTGCAAAACTCCTGGGATGAAGCACTGGCATGCATACACACAATCACTGGGTCAGACCTAGACAGATCACTAATTTTGCTAGGTACACCGTCAGAGGAGGTCGACCTACTAAACACTAACGGGAAACAATTCCCTTTTTTTTGGTGGCAAAACAGTCGATCCTGTAACTTTGGAGGAAAGAGAGGCACCAGAATATAACCTATGGGTACAAACGATAGGGTGCTTGGTGGGGATGGGACAGCTGGCATATGAAATACTAGCGGCGGCTCCTCCGCTAAGGCGAAGGAGCGTCGCCCCACTGCTTTAAAGCAGTGCAAATGAAAAATAAAATGATGATAACGTTCCATTATTATTTTATTTTTAGTATTACACTTGCAGCCAGGTTAGGGCAGGCGGGGCTGGGCTGGGCTACCGTGACCCAGAGGGAGGAGGAGTGGTAGCTGCTGCACCATAAATGCGCATGCCGGTTTGGCCGGCCGTCTCAGGCCAGCCAAACCGTCACGCTCACTTTGCATGTTCTCCACCAGCTGTATTGCACAGCCTGGGTGGAGAACATGCACAGCCTCCCAGTCCCTCTCTGAGCGCCGCACCAAAGCGCTCAGACCAATCACAACGCTGCTGTAACGCAACGTCGTGATTGGCCAGGGGAGTCTGGGAGCCTGTGTGCTTCCTGGTTCCTGCGCTGGAAGAGAGGCGGCAGCTGGCGACGGCAAACAGCAGTTAAGTTTTCTTTTTTTCCTAAACCCCCCCATCTTACCCTGCCACCGTTCCCTACCAGCCGCCACTGAATACTAAACAATGAAAAGCAGTATCAGAACATATCGGGACCAGAACTTGAGTCCTGGCACAGGGCTGCCTTAGCATCTTGTGCCCCAAAAGACTACAGGCGCTGAGACTAGTAGGGATTGTGTGACGGGTAAGGGCACGTGCTTTAAGAGGACTCTTGGTAGTCCTGGCAAACCAACTAGAAGGGAAAAACATGATTGCAACAAAGCAAGGAATACAGAGATTCCATGAGGAGGAAGTTTAACGTGTTGATATTATGATATTGCTATTATATGAACAGAAGATGGCATTCTACCTGCTAATATAAATGATTGAAATTAATATATGTCCACCGGTGTAAGGTATGGGACATAGAAAGGGGTACATACTGGGGAGGGAAATTTTGTTTGGGGCTATGTTAGTTGGGTATGTCCGTCTTAGGTTATATTTTTGCAAAATACTAATAAAACAAGCATTGAAAATGCAATAGGTCTCGCCTTTGATTAAGTTAAAGCCATTTGCTTTGCTAATGGTATTGTATAGCAAAGCAAATGGCTTTAACTTAATGAAAGGCGAGACCTATTGCATTTTTAATGCTTGTTTTACTTTACACAAAGTGCCATTTTCACCATCACTTTGGGCCCGCTTCGGCTCTCGGTGTGAGGACGACCCCGGGGCAGGGGGGACGAAGGCTCTTTTCAGAGTCGGCTTTAGGGGTGCCATTCTGCAAAGGCTTTCCGGGTTCCGTAATCCTGCTACTTCATATAAAGTGTAAAAGAAAGCCCCGTCCGATGGGCTTAATTCCTCGGGCAGCGGTGTAACATCATTCATCGGCATTTTCAAACATGCATATTGCGCAGTCTCATACACCATTGGCTCTCCTGAGTTGGCTGTCTGTATGAGTCACAGCTTGTTGACAATATGTTTTACATACTTCTTAATCTCCAACCTGTCCTTTTATTCGACTGTTATTATTTTTTTTCAAACTGGCTATTCAAAATTGAGCATCCTTTATAACTACACATCTCAAATGATTATTGTACCTTGGTCACCATATTTTGAAGGGTACTGCCACTGCATCTTTATGTACAATAGTTTAATGAGGGTCCGGAACTCCATTCTATCATGGCCGCCCCTTTCCTTAGCCTTTTACCGCCGTACTGAGCATGCGCCATAAGCCACGCCCTCCCGTCACTATCGCATCCGGAAACCAGCCGGCTTTATCTAGCGCCTGGCATCTTCCTTCAATTTACCGGCGATCCTGATCGGAGAGGACAGGTTCAGTGGCTGACTTTAACGGGGGACACAGTAAGTAGGCTCCAACTGCTCGAACCTAGTCATGCCTTCTGGCATTAACCAACTCCATGCTTACCGAGTGATTTCTTCACTCTTTTCCAGTTTTGGTCGCCCCTTTTTCCCGCAGCACTCGCCGGCGCAGCCATCCCTTACTGACAGGAGGGTAGGCTCATTTGTGTTTGTTTGTTTTACCAGACCACATCGAGCCGTCGCACTATGTTGCTCTATACTTTGGCACTTTTTGCGATAATTGGGCATACTTTACCGCACATTCTGACCGAGGAGATCATTCTTTGCTAGCATTTTGGGGCTATTGACACGCAAGATTAGAACTTGATAAAACTGTTGGTTAATAATGACCTTTACTGTCACTTTTGTATCCTGGCCACTTCAACCACATGTCTATGTAATGTACACACATCGCTTAAACGACCATTATGGCAACCATGCTATAATCAATATGGCTGTCGTATAGACGAATACATGGTTGTTGGGGTTACGGATTTCCAATACTCCTTCATGCTGTGTATTTTAACATAGCAGTGCCTCTTTTTAGATCTGTTTTTTTATATATATGCTTTCTCCTGCACTAGTATGAGTCACGGTTGCATTTGCAACAAATTCTAGGGAGATAAACTATCCACTATGATTTGACAATCCCTATTTGGTTGATGATATTGTCTTTTGCTGTTTTTAACCTTTTTCTGTCGCTTTCTGTTCTCCTTTCTGTGTTTCCAACAGGTTGGGATTACATTAAATAAGAACAAGACGTATTTTCTTAGCGCAGAGACGCTTGCAGACCTTAATATAGGTATGGTGGTAGTACAGGGTGTTCTTTCCTGACTACCACTGTCTTAACATCATTTATTATCACCCTTTTTTCCACTGTCCTGATGAAGCCCACAGCGGATCCACTAGGGACCCACCATTTGCGCGAAACATGTTGACCACATATCACGTGCACCTCACTTTCACGGACTGAGAGCAGTGGGAGCATACTTGTCCCCCTTACTTAACTGTTGCGTAGGATTTACTCCAGTCCTCAAATTTTAATTTGTCTTCCGGACCCCAGAATAAACCTACTTTGGGGATCTGGTGAGATAATTTTAGAACACATACACACACTCATTTTCACCAAGCCCACACACCCGCATGCACAACTGCGGCACCTCCTAAAAGATCTCTGATAAAGAGCCCTCTCGCGGGGCCCGCGAGGGACTGCAGCGCCACCCCCACGAGGAGCAGAGTCCGATGATGAAGCATGACACCCGCAAGGGTGTGTGAGGGCACCAATTCTATAAGGAGGAATTCCCCCAACCTTTACTAATCCAACCTGGATACTGTTTAGACACATATACTCAACCAAAATTGGTTGATTACTATTACTTTCTCTTTAAGAACAGTTACCACACGTTTTTTGACATTTAACCTTGGGAGCATTGGTACTGGACCTGAGCCTTTTCTCTATAAACCGCTCCCAGTCCCCCCTTCTTTGATATTTTGTTGGCTTTAGGGGTGCCATTCTGCAAAGGCTTTCCGGGTTCCGTAATCCTGCTACTTCATATAAAGTGTAAAAGAAAGCCCCGTCCGATGGGCTTAATTCCTCCGGCAGCGGTGTAACATCATTCATCAGAACAAAAACACAACTTTGTGGCCACAAACAACTGGCAATGATAAATACTCGGAACTGCCACTCCACGGCAGAGGTGGGGCAACAACATTCACACCTTGGACTGAAAAGGAGAGGCCAAAAAGGACCTAGCGTACAAAGTTGAGGTGCAGACAGGATGGCACTGGAGGGGCTCTTCTGGAAGGAACCCCCAAAGCACAACTCCAAGTCATAACAGCCGCACAGTAGCTTCAAAGCTACACGCCATGCTCGGCCTTTACCACACTCACAGTAATAGCCGGCCCACGTAGAAGGCACTGACCTTAGAGCCCAAGAGCTGTACCGCTGGAAGCCGCTCACTCGTCTTGCCTCAGTCTGCGAGTCATTCTGATCGGGCATGAACGACGCTCTCGTTTGCAGCCCCCTGGCACTGATATCAGTGGTAAACGGAAGGTAAATAAGAGGGTTATAAGCACACTGGCAGCCTCATTTGTGGATCCACTACTGACAATACAGATATGGGAGGGGTAAAAAAGGATGTAGAAATAAAGTGCGAAAATGAGGGCACCTGCTGTGCCGAGTACTAAAAGAGCTGGAATGCTGCAAAGTGAGCGGCGCTCATGTTAAAGTTAAAGTGCGGTGTCCGGGTGCGGGATGGGGGTCTTTAAGCCGCGGCCGCCATTGTTGACTGTGTTAACAGAAATGCACCAGGGCGCCATGCTAGCGCCTTATTGAAAAAAAGAAGAAAAAAAAAAAGATTGACATATACTACGGCCCCTCGCATCGCATGCCGCCTCTTCAGAGCAGTGAAACATCAGGCGTGTGGGGCTGGTTTAAAAAACAAGCCGCGCCAGAGAAATGAAAGGCGCGTCAGCCACTGTTGAAGATAAACGCGGTAATACCCAAAAAAAGTGCTTAGCGGCTAATTAAGAGACACTGTCTCCCGCCGCAAGTAAAAGATCCAATCCCGGTGGGCGGGGCCAAAAGCGGACAGGGTGGCAACTAGGAGGGATTAAAATGCCTCCGGTGCAATCATTACACTGTGTTTTGCATAATCCAGGACGACAAACGACGCGCACGAATGAAAATTGCAGGCAGAGCAGAGACACGACTTCTGGAACCGTATTGATTCCAAGAAGCCCTCGCATGGCGAGAGCAGCGCATGCGCGCTGCTAACGCCAGGCGAGACCTAAACAACTGAACCTTAGAAACAAGGCCCTGCAGAAGAAGTAATGGGAGGATTATACACGTGCAGATGATATAAATGAAGCATTTTAGACATACTTGAAAGAATTGCACAGGCAAGTGTCTACTACATGTGTTGAACAAATAGATGACATTGAGGGGTCTTGTCCACTCTCCATGTTGTGAAGGATCAGAGGAGAATGCTGAATGCAGCATTCAAAAGCAAGGAACTCCTTTCTGCTCTCACAGCATAGCTTCTGGCAAGACACCGTGAAGGGAAGGGATGACCACAGAATGTTACACAGAGTACCATGATATCGTAATTGATAGACTGTTGTCGGCCTTGGAAGAGTTAACCAATGGAGACTCAGCCTCGACTTCCCCAGATAGACACACTTCACCCCTCACCTCAGAAAACTCAGCTGGCTACCAATCGCGAAGAGATGCCAATTCAAGCTGCTCACCCACGCTTACAAGGCACTACTCAACGAAGGACTGACCTACCTCAACAATTGAATGAATTTCCACCAACCTACCAGGAAACTCTGCTCCGTATCCCTCTCACTAGCAGCAACCTGACTAACCTGCTGGTCAAACAGCGGAGGCTGCCTCTTCGCCCATCTGATAGCTGAGGCCTGGAACAACCTCCCCCTGCATCTCAGAGCCTCACCATCGCTCCAGCAGTTCAGGAAGTACCTCAAGACCTGGATGTTCAACCAATAGGAGAACAGGCAGCATGATCTCCCAGCGTCTCAAGACCATTACGGGTGATGAAGCAGCGCTCCACGAATCCTGATTGATTGATTGATTGATCCTGCCCTGGTCTATGAGAGAAGCAAGAACAGTGATTGTAGAGTCGGGTTTTCTAGGACCCTCACTCTGCCTCCTGCCGGCTGTGTCGTCACGGCCTCCATCAGAGGCGGTGGGTATTAAAGGACGGGCACAGGAAACGGAAGAGATATAGCAGTGGAGGTGTAGCTTCCGGCTACCTCACACTGCAAGGCACCAAATAAACATAACATAACATGTGTATTTGTAAAGCGCACGTTCACCCCGAAAGGGCATCTTGGCGCTGAATAACAGAGTTCTATACCACTCCTCGTGTTGTGTCTTCACTTCTACCACGACACAACTGGCAATGAGGAGGTGAGCAAAAGCTCACACAGCCATCTTCGTGACCAGCCTACAGCGCCTGCTGCAAGCGCATCGTGCTCCGAAGCCAGCCGGCACTGGGGAACCCTATGAAACAGTGAGGGGTTGCTTGCACAGCAATCTACTAAACTTCCAGCATTTAAGAGCGTGTCGCGCTCTGACATCAGCCATCCCCGAGGGATCCAGCCACTAGCAGCTGCGGCCGCCTCGCCTCCCGGTCCTGCTCGACTCACAAGTAAGCACTGCACGTGCCCCTGCTCTTAAGCAACCTCACCTGTGTGGCCCTAAACGGCTGTTACGAGCCCTGCACGCCTGCCCCAGCGCCCTGGACCTCACTCCGTGTCCGGTGACCATCTTTGACTAGGACGCCTGCCCAGCTACAATACTTTCCTTGCTCGCAATTGGCCACTTTAGATTGGGAGGTGTGTGTCACATGTCAGGCCTCATTGACTGCTGGGGGCCATCTTGGATTGGGGTGGCCCTTTACTTCACATCCTAAACCTGTTTACTGCTGGCAGCCACTGGATTGGGAAACTCATCACTTCCCAATTAGTGTCTACTCTACCTGGCTGCTGTTCTACATTCGCTATTCTTGCCACTGCAACGCTCCTGGCTGTTTTTAACCTTGTGGCTTGTCGCCCACTAGTGTGTGTGAACATGCCTGGAGTGGGCCCTGGTGTGGAGTGAACATGCATTGTCTTCGCTCCTCTGCTGAGTGCACAGTCCACCGCATGGCATCATGTCTGCTAACAGGTGGCCTGCATACGATGCTGATGCATTCGTGAAGCCACCGAGTACGCATAAACAAACCCAAGAGACAGCCATCGGATGTCCAGTAGTTCTGCTACAGATGTGGGCTGTCATTCCTATATGATGGAAAGGGCCCAGCTCTCGAACAAGTGTTCAAAGGCTATACAAAGGAATTCCTCAGCACACGTCTGTTATGTCACAATATACATAAACATGCTAGATGTGAGCATAAGTAAAATACAAGTAGGTAAGTTCTTATTTCTTTTTTCCTTTTTATTTTCCGATGTTCAGACTAGTCGACACACACGGACGTCGCTCTCGTGTTGCCGAGTACGGTGCACCGTACTCGGCAACACGAGGAGCGACGTCCGTGTGTGGGAACAAACTACTAAGAAATAAGATTCTGGACTTCTGGGACATACAGGGATCCCTTGGATTTAACATTGAGAAGTGAGACGTCGCGAGATATTGAATCCCAGTGTGGGTTGGAATTAACACCACTAATAAAGGTTATACACAGGAAGACAATAGCCTTGATAAAGTCGCGGGATTAATTCCCATGTAAGCGACTGAAACACGTGTCGGCTGTCTGAACATCGGAAAATAAAAAGGAAAAAAGAAATAAGAACTTACCTACTTGTATTTTACTTATGCTCACATCTAGCATGTTTATGTATATTGTGACATAACAGACGTGTGCTGAGGAATTCCTTTGTATATCTGTCAATTGGCCAAGGCCATTTTGTATTTTGAGGAGGTCAGTGGTTCTCTTCACCTTGCAGCACCGTGATCAATACAGCAAGTAAATATCAAATATTTGTGTTATCTCTCCCGAGTGGCGCCTTCATTTACCCAACTAAATACCACTGCTCATTAGGTGCTCAAGTGTTCAAAGGCTGTGGCAAAGAAATCCATTTTAATTCTGTCTGCCATGCATGATTAAAACACTACTCCTTCAGTTGCCGCAGATGCAGAGGCAAACTGGGCAGCGAGCACCGCCATCGTCTCAAATCAATCAACAAGCCACGCCATCACTTGTGGGCTGTTCTTACCATGCCCAGAGGCCAGCCGCCCACATCACCTTCCTCTCAATGTCCCACACTACTGGCTAATGATAGCAAGGAAGATGGATACCGCATGATGATGTCAACGCTCAGGCCTACAGCCTCTCGGCCTACCATCACCCTCTCCTTGAACGGGCGACTCATGAACTTCATTGACGACAGTGGCGCCTCTGTCAATGTTATCATCAGACAAGATCTCACCTAACTCCAAGGCGGCATACAGTTTGTTGACACTTCAAGGAGGATACATGTGTGGGGAGAAGATATGCCAATACGCTGCCTGGGGAAGTTAGCAGCATGCCTCACATAGAGTGAGTGAAGCAGCAATGTAATCTCCTTTTATCAATTCACTACACTCCACCCAGTGCCAAAACTTGAACACAAGCCTGTAAAAGTCTAACTACATAGACATGGTTCCTTCACCGCAACCTTGTCACATGGCACAAAATCCATCACAGCTCCCATCCATGTGCTACAAGGCAAGACATCAGGCACTTGTCTTCTCAGCTTTGCCATGGTAGCTGCAATTAGACTCATCTCCATCAACTTCCACCTAGAGACAGTCCCAGACATTTCTCATTCTTTCCCAACCCACTTCACTGGTCTCGGCAAACTGAAAGATACCTGAGTCCGCCTTCCCATTGACAAGATTGTCCGCCCGGTGGTGCAGAGACACCGGAGAGTCGCATATCACCTCCAAGAAGCGATGGAAAGAGAAATCAACAATCTCCACAGCCTTGACATCATTGAGCCATCTGAGCGCCCCACACCGTGGGTGTTTCCCATCGTGGTTGTCCCGAAGAAGAACAATCCAGGGGCTGTCTGAATATGCGTGGATATGTGCCAGCCAAACAAGGCAATACAATGAGTGCCGTCCTGCTACGCATCCTGTGAACGTGATCACCCATCTCAATGGTTCCAAGTTCTTCTCCAAAACTGGACCTCAACAAGGGCTACCATCAGATCGAGTTAGAGGAACGGTGCCGCTAAATCACAGCATTTACCACTCACTTGGGCCTTTTCCTCTACAAGAGACTGAATTTCGGCATCTTGTCCGCACCTGAAATTTTTCAGGAAGTCATCCACGAAATAATCTAACCATTGACCAATGCACTAAACTACAGCAACGACATACTCGTCTGTGGAGCCATCAGTAAGGCGCATGATGGTGCATTTTATAAGCTCTGTCATCTACTCTGCGCAGCTGGCCTCACCCTCAACTTCAGGAAATGTGAATTCCACAAGACCAAGTTAAAATTCTTTGGACACCTCTTCTTAGAAGAAGGCATGACACCCGAACCTTACATATGCCAGCCCACCAGGCGACGTCCTCATGCTCTGCTCCTTCTTGGGCATGGCTACTTACCGTGGCAGATACATCCAACACTATGCCACTATCAGCACCCCCTTCAACTTCTCACGAGACAAGCAGCAGCTTTCCAATGGTCTCTGGACTATAAGCAAAATTTCCAACAGATAAAGACGACTCTGACCAAGGCCACCTTCATTGCTTACTTTAACCCCAAGCTACATACTGAAGTGACAGTTGAGGCCAGCCCGGTAGGGCTTTGGACTATTCTTCCTCAACAGTCTGGAATCCTGAAAACCCAACGTCACATAGTCGTATATGCCAGCAAAAGCCTGTTGGATACTGAAAAAGCCTATGCTCAACCTGAGAAAAAAAGTCTTGCAGTGGTATGGGCTTGTGAACACTTCCATGTCTTGCTGTACAGTAAGAAATTCACCATAATCACGGATCATCAGGCCCTGCTGACTCTCTTTGGGAACTTCAGAGCCAAGATGCCCCCTAAGATTGAACGATGAGGAATGCGCCTCCAAGAATACGACTACCTCATCATCCACAAGCCTGGCAAGGAGCACAATCCAGCCGACTACTTCTCAAGACAACCTCAAGACTCATCAAAAAATTACTCATCCAGGGCTGAGGAGTACCTTCAATTTATAGTCAGCAGGAGTATACCTAATTTTCTAAATGGTCCGTACAACGCGGGCTCAGCCATGCGTGACGCACCAAAGCAAGAGTAACCACGTATGCTATAACCACGCATATGCCTTAACCACGCATATGCATCGTTAAGGCAATGCGCGCTCTAGTTGCCGAGCGGATGGGCACAAGAGGAAGAAAGGAAGAGGAAAGACGATCGGGAATCGGTGAGGTAAGTGGGGCAGGGGCCGGAGGGTAGTTTTTCAGGGTGGGGGTAGGTTTAAGGACTCAGGAGGGGGTTGGGGTTGTTTGTAGGGCAGGGAGCAGTTTTAGGGCACAGGGCAGGGGGGGCTGGGGTCGGGGTACTTAGCAGCTGTAGGGGACCGTTTTAGGGCTCAGGGTGGGGGGCTGGGTCAGGGTCAGGGTAGTTTTTAGGGTGGGGGCAGATTTTAGGGCTAGGGGTGTGGGAAAAGGGACAGTTTACAGGGCAGGGGGCAGATTTAGGCCTCAGGGCAGAGGGGGGCAGGGTCGGGGTAGTTTAGGGATGTAGGTGACAGTTGTTAGTGCTCAGGGTGGGGGCCTAGGGTTGGGGTAGTTTTTGGGGCGTGGGTTTCAATTTTAGGGCTCAGGGCAGGGGGAAAAGGGACAGTTTACAGGGCAGGGAGCAGTTTTAGATCTCAGGGCGGGGGGCAGGGTCGGGGTAGTTTAGGGATGTAGGGGACAGTTTTAGGGCTCAGGGCAGGGGGTTCCTGGGGTTGGGGTTGTTTTTTGGGGAGTGGGTTTAGTTTTTAGGTTTCAGGACAGTGGAAAAAGGGACAGTTTACAGGGCAGGGGTCAGGGGTATGATCTTTAGCAGGCATGTCTCTTTAACCATCATGAATTTACCACGAGATTGCATAGTAAAGGCATGCGTGGTAAAGACGCGGTCATGGTAGAGACCATATGGTACAGGCATGCGTTGTTCAGGTATGCATTGTACCATCATAAAACCCCTACTGCTCTCTCAATTCCTCAAATAGCAGAAGCCACAAGCATTGACAGAATGCTGACCCTTGTCATCCATCTCATTAAGCAAAACAAGTGGAAACACAGCGAGGAGTGGAGTAATGACTCAGAGGAGATCAGAGCATTCTACAACATCAGGGATGAACTAGCAGTCACTCATGAAGAACTTATCCTGAGAGGGTCATGCATCGTGATCCCTAAAACACTCTGTAAACAAGCTGTTGACCTAGCCCATGAAGGACACCGAGTGTTGGTTGCCACCAAGATAGACTGTGGTTTCCTGGGATAGATGTCATGGTGGAAACGGACCTTCGGAAATGCCACCTATGCATCTGCCTTGCGCCAGTCATGCACCCTTTGACACTGAAAATGTCGGAGAAACCAAAAGGTGTGTGGGAGAGGGTAGCAGATTACTTCTTTGGCCAACTAGAGTCTGCTAAATACCTCCTAGTAGTCATCGATCAATACTCCAGGTACCCACTGGTCAAGATGGTCTTGACCAGTGCCGCCAAGGTCCTAAAAGTTCTGAATTACATCTTTGCAACTTGAGGATCTCCCATTGTTTTAAAATTTGACAATGGGCCGCCATTCACCAGTGGTGCATTCAAAAACTTCCTGAAATGCCTTGATATTGAGCACCAACGCATAACCCCTCTTTGGTCTCAAGCCAATTGAATCGTACAGCAGTTCATGGGAACTCTTAAGCGAACTGTGCAGAGAGCCACCGAAGAGGGGCTTGTGCTTGAAGATACTCTCGATCAGGTTCTGAGGGCATACCGGACCACCCTGCACTCAACAACTGGAGAACGTCCAGCCACGCTCATGTTTGGCTGGTCCATGCGCACCAAGCTACCTCAGTGAACTTCAGTGCTCGGATGTGGTCAGGGCCATGGACCAAGGAAATAAAAGGAAAATGAAAGCTCATACCGACATCAGATGCTGAGTACAGGAGGCACTCTTGGAACCAGGTGACTCGGTGGGGGTCAAGCAACAGAAGAAAGCAGGCACCCCTTTCAACACCCAACCGCTTCAAGTCACAGCAGTTAAAGGGAGCATGGTCACAGCATTCTCGCCCTGGAAAGACCCTAACGCGAAACGCATCACACTTCAGGACCACAGATCACAGTCAGGACTCTGATGACCTCTCAGCAACAGCAGTGATCTCTGCTGTGCCAGTACCCATCCTGAGTGACCAGAGGTGCACCGAGCGGATGCCTCCAATGCTGACCACCCATGCCGGCAGAGAGCGGTTACTAGACCTCGCAGACGTAGTGAAGACTCCTGATTTTGTAAGAACGTTGGCCAATGTTTAAACGGTGGGAGGGGTAGAGTCGGGCTCTTTACACCCTAATTCTGCCTTCTGTTGGCTGTGTCATCACGGCCTCCGCTGGAGGTGGGTGGTGTAAAGAGACAGGCATAGGAAACTGGAGAGGTTACAGATATAGCAGTGGAGGTGTACCGTGTGGCTGCCTCACACTGCAAGGCACCAAATAAAGAAAGTTCTTCACTTCTACCCCGACACGACAGTGACAATACCAAAACTAATTAGAAACCTATTTAGTACAGGGCATATCACCTTCGATCCACGCCTTATGTGAATAGAAACAAGCCACCCAACGGAGTATCCAGCCCCAGCTGATGAGAGTAGCAAGTACGGTGATGATAGAAACACCTGATAAGGATTCTACATATTGGACGGTTTATCACCCTCTATTTAGGTTCTATGTGGATAGAAAAGAGCCATCTAACAGAGTATCCTGCCCCAGACTGAGAGAAACAAGAACAGTGATTGTACCAAAACTTATAAGGACCTCATATCTGTTACACGGTGTATTGCTCTCTAGCCAGCCATGCTCTATGTTGAAAGAAAAGAGCCAGCCAAAAAATAATACTTTTCCAGGCTATGAGAGATAAGAAGAGTGATGATACCAAAACCTACAAAGGGCCCTATTTGTTAAAGAGTGAATCAACCTCTACCTATACTCTATTTGGATAGTAAAGAGCCAACCAGCAGAGTATCCTGCCCCAGTCTGTGAGAGGGAGAAGCAAGAACAGTGATGATACCTACACCAGAAGGGACCTTATGTGTTGCAGAGCATATGGCCCTGTATCCGTGCTCTATATGCATAAAAAAGAGCCGATCAGTTGAGGAGCACGAATACTGGTGATACCAAAACCATACATGGCATATCGCCCTCTGCTCATTCTCTGTGTGGATAGAAAAGAGCCAGCCAAGGGAGCATCCTTCCCCAGTCTATGAGAAAAGCAATGACAGTGATGGTAGCAAAACCCAATTAGGACCCATTACCAGGGTCAATGTGAATAGAAAAGAGCCAACCAGCAGAGTATCCTACCCCAGGCTATACAAGAAGGAAGAACAGCGATGCTACCAAACCCTGATATGGTGCCTGTATGTGTAAAGGGTGTATGGCCCTCTGTTCATGCTCTGTGTGGATAGGAATGAGCCAGCCAATGGAGTATAGGAGAGAAGCAAGAACAGCGATGCTACCAAACCCCCCATATGGTGCCTGTATGTGTAAAGGGTGTATGGCCCTCTGTTCATGCTCTGTGTGGATAGGAATGAGCCAGCCAATGGAGTATAGGAGAGAAGCAAGAACAATGATGATCCCGAAACCCGATAAGGATCCTACGTGTCACAGGGCGTTTGCCGTCTATTTTGCTCTTGGTTGATAGAAAGAGGCAACTAGCAAAGTATCCTGCCCCAGTCTATGGAAGAATAACGGAGATACCAGAACCGGATAAGGACTCTATGTGTTAGAGGGCGTATAGTTCCCGATCCATCAACGGAATTTCCAGCTAGGTCCCTGAGAGAAGCAAGTATAGTGAAGATACCAACACTGGATCAAGACCCTATACGTGTTATAGAGCATATCTCTCTCTAGCCGTGCTCTATGCGGATAGAAATGTTTTTACAAAAGTTCTGCTGAACAGACAGCATCAAGCGATCATTGATTCAATCCACGATGATTAATATGACTGCATGCCCAATGGGAGCTTGCCATTGACCTTGAGATGCCTGGCACATGTGATGAAGGACTTTTCTAGCAGGAACGAGGAATGTGCCATGGCTTCCTTGGACCCCGAGAAAGCATTTGATACAATGCATTGGAAATTATGTTTAGGGTCTTTCACATCAGGAATTCCGACACCAGATTTATCGCATTGAGTCAATATTTTATGTACTAAGTCAGTGACTCAGGTTAAAACTAGGACCATGTTTTGCGATAGCTGGGAGAATGCAAGGAGTACAAGACAATCTCATACAGCCACATACATCTTGCATATGGTGCTGGTAGGTATAGCTGGGGCTAGTAAGGATAGGTTTTGGCTTAAGTTAGATGGCGTTTGTGGCAGTGTCCTTGGGGTCGTGGGGTGGCTATCTCATACAGCCACATACATCCTACCTATGGTGATTACAGCTGGGGCTAAACTGTACATTTGCACGGGCACGGTTAGTGAGGAGAGGGCATTTAATTACGTGAAAGCAATGAATTAGACGGCAGTTGTGACAGTCTCCTTAGGGTCGTGGGTGGTTATAACATATTGGGACCGACGTCACACTCATGGCATTTGCAGAAGGTCAGAAATGTACAAAGCTGGGTTCTGCTCTCAGCACATTAAACACGAGTTTACAATTTATAGTGAAGAAGCATTACTTCATTGCCAATGCGGTACTACCAATTTTCTGCACAAGAAAACAGTGCTCCTCAAAATAAACAAGAAGCCGCTGGTATTTACACAGCTCAAATGCCCGTTTGAAGCTAAATTCGCTGCAATTGCCCATTTTTAGGTAGAGTGCCTCCATCGCCGACTCGTGGTATTACCGCCAGCCTGCCACCATTCTCTGAATGCGGGCCACCGTGTCTCGGGAATTCTCCGGTCCAGAGGGGAGCGTCTCTGGGGCCGTGACCCGTGGGCGTAGGAAGTGTGGGGGACGCGGGGGATATATCCCCCCAGATTTTGGAGTGTGGGGGACACGGGGGACAAGGGTGGGGGGTACGAGGGGACAAAAGAATTTCCCCTCTCCCTACTGTTATTCGCAGGGCCAGTAGCGCGAAAGCGCTACTTAATGGCCCTGCACTTCACCTGTCTGCAGTCAAAGAGGCCACCCGCCCTCTGCCCTTTGTTATGCTGCAGTAAGGTTCAGCCACTCTGGGAGGGGCAGAGAAGGAAAACAAACTCTGTCTCTTTTCCGTCATGCCCAGAGAAGGCAAGGACAGTGTCCACTTTTCCTGCTCTGCCTCTGGCAGCTGCCCTCCTCCCCTCTCTCTCTCTTTATTCCTCCACCTCTTCCTGTCTCTGTCTGGCTCCTCCTTAAGTGCTGATGTCAAGAGACAGCTCTTACGTACTCTCTCTTGCCTCTCCTTTTCAAAATACGAAAAATAATTAAATAACGAACTAAAGCAACACAGAGTGGTCAGCAGACAGGCCAGGTTGTTATTTACACCCACGCACATTAGCGCCGCTTTACAGAAGTTGCCAGTGAAGCGCTACTTTCTTTTTAACTTCTTTCTTTGAACAACATTGTTTTCCTAAAGGGACTGCAATACCTGGTTGATGGGTGGAGTGGAAAATGTTTAATATGATCTTTTTCAACTGTTTTAATTATTTTAGCTTATAAAATGTGTACCGCGGTTCTGTGTTTAGGGATGTGGTCATTTTTAAACCAAACTGCTTACATTTTGTAAGGATATAAGCAATGGACATTGAAACGGGTCCCTTCCTGGTCCTGTAGTCATGCCCTGAATTTTTCAGGCAAAATCACTTACTGATATCTGAATAATGAGCTTAAAACCGTTAAGGTAACCATGTTGTTCCTGCTTACATTTCACATGCTTTGCTTACCCTTGCACTCCCTATGAGTGTTTGCTTTTCTCAGGGGTTATTGCTTTTTCTCAGGCAGCATTTTACTCTTGTCTAGTGCATAATTTAAATTGAGTCACAGCACAATTGGGTTGTAGCTGAAGGCAGTGCAAGTTTCTCCCAGTGGGGCAGTATGGTGTTCAGTGTGGGAGAGGATGTGGCACTCTGGCCAGAGCTGCCGAATTTGGAACTGGAGAAACATGTTCAGCCTTCATGATCAGTCCACCAGACCACTCTCCTGACAGACCACAATCCGATGCTACACCTTAGAAGGCCCGATAGACCTTAGAAGCCCTGGTGTCTTAGCACCAGCAGGTGGACCCTAACGGTGGCAAGTGTAAGTTAACTTTGAAGGCCTGTCCACCACAATCCATGCAGTTCACCTCCAGTCTTGCGGGCAGGCATCCGAAGAAGCACACTCCTAGAGCGACAGTGACTCTGTCACTGAGGTCACAAGACCCTTGAGGCTAGTCCACCTCACCCATTGGTACCTCCATTGGCCTTTTTCAGCACTAGTAGTGCAACTTACCAGGGGTTGGCAATGTAGGATTTGCATGCACGCCAAACTTATGGGGGTGATTATAATGGCGGTGGGACCGCCACATCACCCCGTCGGTGACGGTCCCACCGCCTTCGGTGACTACATCACCGCCCGCCATATTACAATGGCGGGCGGTTCCCTGGCAGTCAGAAAGACCGATCGCCACGCACCCGACGGAGCCCACCTGTGCGGCGGAGGGGCTTGTAGTTCCTACAATGCTGGTGGTGCCGACCAGGCAGCGCAGTAGGGATTACGATGTCCCTTACCCGCCAGCCTATCCATGGTGGTTCACCAGTCATAGAAAAGCTGGCGGAAAGGAGCATTGGGGGCCCGTAGCAGGCCCCTTTACCCCCGGCCCCAGACATGGGACCTGAGGGGCACCTATGGTGCCCCCCTACATATCACACAAGATGATGGACGGAATGCTGCACATTGGCAAACATTCACCCCCAGTCACAGATCTGGGTTTAATCCATCGTTATTTTGCTTCACCACGCCACCCCAGTTCAGACATAGCCATATGCAAATCAGTCTTGACCCTGTGCCTCATGGGAACAGTCCAGACCGAACTGCCAAGCCATGTCTTCCCTGGACCGGAATCAAGCATCCTAGGACCGGTTTCAGGCTATCAGCCTTCATCAGCCAGGATAGCTTGACTCCAGTGGCGTAGTGAGCACGGGACCCACGTCTGGGCATACCCTTCCCACTTAGGGCGAAATGCAAAACACACAAGATGATGGACGGAATGCTGCACATTGGCAAACATTCACCCCCAGTCACAGATCTGGGTTTAATCCATCGTTATTTTGCTTCACCACGCCACCCCAGTTCAGACATAGCCATATGCAAATCAGTCTTGACCCTGTGCCTCATGGGAACAGTCCAGACCGAACTGCCGAGCCATGTCTTCCCTGGACCGGAATCAAGCATCCTAGGACCGGTTTCAGGCTATCAGCCTTCATCAGCCAGGATAGCTTGACTCCAGTGGCGTAGTGAGCACGGGACCCACGTCTGGGCATACCCTTCCCACTTAGGGCGAAATGCAAAACACACAAGATGATGGACGGAATACTGCACATTGGCAAACATTCACCCCCAGTCACAGATCTGGGTTTAATCCATCGTTATTTTGCTTCACCACGCCACCCCAGTTCAGACATAGCCATATGCAAATCAGTCTTGACCCTGTGCCTCATGGGAACAGTCCAGACCGAACTGCCAAGCCATGTCTTCCTGGACCGGAATCAAGCATCCTAGGACCGGTTTCAGGCTATCAGCCTTCATCAGCCAGGATAGCTTGACTCCAGTGGCGTAGTGAGCACGGGACCCATGTCTGGGCATACCCTTCCCACTTAGGGCGAAATGCAAAACACACAAGATGATGGACGGAATGCTGCACATTGGCAAACATTCACCCCCAGTCACAGATCTGGGTTTAATCCATCGTTATTTTGCTTCACCACGCCACCCCAGTTCAGACATAGCCATATGCAAATCAGTCTTGACCCTGTGCCTCATGGGAACAGTCCAGACCGAACTGCCAAGCCATGTCTTCCCTGGACCGGAATCAAGCATCCTAGGACCGGTTTCAGGCTATCAGCCTTCATCAGCCAGGATAGCTGGACTGTTCCCATGAGGCACAGGGTCAGACTGATTTGCATATGGCCATGTCTGAACTGGGGTGGTGGAGTGAGCTAAAGAATGATGATGGATTAAACCCAGATCACTTGACTGGGGGTGAGTGTTTGATTTGCTCAAACGCTCCGTCCATCATCCCCTTTGGTATCGCTTTGTTCGCCCTAAGTTGGCAGGGTATGCCCAGACGTGGGTCCCTTGCTCACTTTGCCACTGGATTCAAGCTAGCCTGGCTGATGACAGCTGAATAGCCAGAAACCGGTCCCAGGATGCTTGTTTCCGGTCCAGGGAAGACATGGCTTGGCAGTTCGGGCTGGACTGTTCCCATGAGGCACAGGGTCAGACTGATTTGCATATGGCCATGTCTGAACTGGGGTGGTGGAGTGAGCTAAAGAATGATGATGGATTAAACCCAGATCACTTGACTGGGGGTGAGTGTTTGATTTGCTCAAACGCTCCGTCCATCATCCCCTTTGGTATCGCTTTGTTCGCCCTAAGTTGGCAGGGTATGCCCAGACGTGGGTCCCTTGCTCACTTTGCCACTGGATTCAAGCTAGCCTGGCTGATGACAGCTGAATAGCCAGAAACCGGTCCCAGGATGTTTGTTTCCGGTCCAGGGAAGACATGGCTTGGCAGTTCGGGCTGGACTGTTCCCATGAGGCACAGGGTCAGACTGATTTGCATCTGGCCATGTCTGAACTGGGGTGGTGGAGTGAGCTAAAGAATGATGATGGATTAAACCCAGATCACTTGACTGGGGGTGAGTGTTTGATTTGCTCAAACGCTCCGTCCATCATCCCCTTTGGTATCGCCCCCTACATATCACTGCACCATGTGACACTGTCACGTAGTGCAGTGATATATGCAACATGTCCCTTTTTTACATTGTGGCGGGTGATGCAGCCAGCAGCACCTGCCGCAATGTAAAAGATAGGCATTGCGAACGCCGTAGTGGCGGTCGCATTGTAATGCCTATCGTGGGGCCGACGCTTTGTAGGCGAGCAGTCCCATTCCCCAATTCGATGGCGGACGGACTGAAGTCCGCCTGCCATCGTAATCAGCCCCTAAGTTCGCAAACTTCATGGTTTCTGCTTCGTGCACAAACACTTTTAACATGTGCAGCCTGCTTTCGGGCCACTGGAGTTATGCAGCAATGGAGGCCAAAATTATGTCGCAGTGTTGACTAAATTATGCAGCAAAAAAAAAAAAGGCTGCAGCATAATGCGGTACATTTTATGATACTTTATTATTTCTACTTATTTATACATACTAACAGCCTCTGCAAAGCTTTTGCCTCATTAGTACCTGTGTAACATACAAATGCAGCAGTGAGAAAGGTGACCAGTCAACCTTTACAAAGCGCCCTACACTTCACAGCAACATAAGTCACATTTCTTTTAGTAATTTTTGATCCGTTTGAGCTACAAAATAGTTTTGGGTGAAATTGTTAGATTATGCAGCAGATGATGTATTATGTGGCAAATATGGTACAGCCATAATTAAGTGGAAAACATTTTTCAAACTAGGATATTTTACCATTCATAGTTGAACTGCACTTGTGGAATAAGTGAGTAGAAGTGCTGATGACAGAAACTGGGTGGATCCGCTCTTCAGGCCGGAGATAAAATGCAGAAAGGGCCAGACTAGCCACTCTGGCATTTCCTTTGTGGGCTGCAAGCTAAGGATGCTTAATTTAAGCTGGTGGCTGCAGGAGGGACCCAACTGCATTCTTTGTTAGAGACCGGTACCTTTTTTAAACCATCGGACTGTGAAACCGAACAAGAGAGAGAAAGGCATCAAGGGGTGTGGGCAGAAGGAGGAAGGGAAATATGGAAAACAGAGAAAGGGGAGAGAGCAAAGATGAGAAAGAACCTGGAAGAGTGAGATAATGTAGCAGGAGAGTATGTTGGTGGATGAAGGAGGCAGGAGCTGAAATCAAATAGACAGCCTTGGTATTCAACGACCCAGCTCTTCCACGGATTCCCCAACAACCACCCTTTAACAATGTCCCTCAATTCTCCAGAACCACTCTCTCAGATGCATTTAATTAGTTATATAGCACCACTCATACCAGTGCAGGGTGTCAGCACTTTACATCACTCACACTACACAGAGGCAGTCAATCATAGGTGTGTAAATCAGTGTATAGGAAATGGTACATAAAACTACAGGGTGTAGGAGTCACATGTCATCCATACTTGTAGACAGTATTGTTTAAGAGTGCTTGGTCTGGATGTTGGAAAGTGGGTTATTAGTAGGGGCAAATATATATCTGTCCCCGGCAATAAGGCCACTACCTCAATATATGGCTCAGTACCGGTCTTAGAAAATTATTCCCATGCTCAACCCTTGGTAGCTTGGCTGTGAGCAGGCCGCCTTAACTTCAAAGACAGGTATGTAAAGCATTTAAAAACACCAATTCAGTAAATAAAGACACAACACACTATAACAATCCAACACCAATTAATAAAAATAGGAAATATTTTTCTCTTTAAAATGAAAAAAATCCAATGTAGGGAACCAGGGATATGACTTTTTAAAGATTTAGCACTATATAGCACATAGAAACGTATAGCGCCTATTGGTACATCTGGTCACGCTAGACCTGCTCAAAGTCAAAGTTTCAGGCCGACCCCGATGAAGCCCTGCGGGGCTACTCCTTGCGGTAGGTCTTGGTCAAAGTTTTTACCTTCTGACTTAGAAACTTTTCCGGAGCTTGTCTTCCCGTGGTCCCTCGAAGCTCTCAGCCAGCCCTGATTCGGTGAGGATTCACCGGCTTGCCTTGCAACGAGCTTGCGGTCAAACTTATGAAAGTCCAACCTCCGGAGCTTTCCAGCGGGACGAGCCAGGGATCCAGGCCGGCACACAGTTGATGGTGGGTGGCTTGGCTCTCGTGGTTGGTCCCGGTCACCTTTTCTACGTTCGGAATTAGAAACTTTTACAAAGCTTTTTCTTGTGGGGTCCCTCGATGCTCTTCACTAGGCCGGATTCGGTGAGGGTTCGCTTGCTTGGGTTTCCGCCTACACCCGATCAAACTCTGGAAGTCGGACCCCTGGAGCTTTTCAGCGGAAGGAACCTGGACGGCAGGTCAACTCATGGTTGATGGTTGCCAGCTTGGCTGGCCAGAGCGAGTCGGTCCACTTATGGAGCTTTTTCCAAAGTTGCTCCAAACTTCTCCAAACCTCTAGAACTTCTTCCTGAAGTTTTCCAAAGGGTCTCAAAGTGTCCAAAACTTACTCCAAGGGTCTGGAATCTCCAAGATGGTCCTTGAAAAGGACTTCAGTTCCCACAATCCACTTGGACAAAACCCCTACAAATTCACTGGTAGTACTCCAGGCTAGGGATTCATGATGGTGGTGGTCCTGGTGAGCTCTGTTAACCTTCAGCTTGCAGGGAGTCCACTCTTTAGTCCTTTTGAAGCAAGGTAGTCCATAGGGCTGTAATTCCAGATTGTGCAACAGGTGCAATCTTCAGAGTCCAGGGCCAGGTTGGTGCAAATCAAACTCCTCAGCAGGGACCCTTCTTCTCTCATGTTTCAAGCAGCATCATCTGAGTGGCTCTGTCCCTCTCAGATACTTATTCCAAGTTCTCTGGGTCAAGAAGGAGGTCTCTCCTGTCCAATGAGGTGCAGGGCAACGCTCCAGGGTATGACCACATCCTTTAAAGTGTGGCATTATTTTCTCACAGAGAGCACAATTTCTCCAAAATTCATCATGGCTGATTTTCCAGCAGAGGGAGCAGAACTAACTAAACCAGCCTAGAGGATGGCTTCATCTACATAGGTTCACTCCCCTTACATCTGGGAATTCCTTCTTAATCCCCCCCATCCGGCTGTGGGGAAGGGGGAGAGGTGTAAATGGAAGTGATTTCTCCAGCTTGTCTCCTCCTTCCCTTGAAGAGCATTATTTACTACTCCTCTCCCTGGCTCTGGCATTCCCATGCCCAGCAACCTCTCCTCCCAGAAAGGCTTCCTAACCCCAGGGGCCATTTATCACCTCTTCAAACAGCCAGGCTAATCCACTTACCTCTGACCAATCAAGGCAGAGCACTAGTGGGCTGAATTGTGGCTTACAGACAAGAAAGTCTTATAACTTATTGTCTGTACATTTTAGAATAAATTCAACAATACCACATTGTTGCCTTTATCATTAACATTCTTCTGAGTCCTTTAATGCTAGTTTTATGGCTTTCCTTTCTCCAGTTATTAATTAATAACCTCTTGCAATGTTAACCTATGGGCTGGGGATCTGCAGTGGAAAAATGAACTGGCCAATTTCTCCAATACCAGGGCCTATATAAGGACCCTGATTATACCTACAGGACACCCCACCCCTGGAACACCTAGGAAAGACTTTAGGGGTTCTGATTATATCAAAATATTGCAGATCCTCACTTCACAGTGCTCCTAGCACAAAAGTTGATTTTGGGAAGCACTTTACTACAACGTAGGCAGTGAAATGTGCAATTTCACTAAACCCAGGGCTTATAAAACTCATTTTATAAGGGTCCTTCTTGTAGATACCTGTCCCCCCCCCCCCCCACCCCTGGGACACCTAGGTGAAACCGTGGGGATTCCTAATATGCCACAACATTGTAGTTTATCAATTTGTAAGTGCCCCAAACTCAAAAGTCAAGTTTGGGCACAATTTGCATTTTAAAAGCTGTCCTGAAACACAGGCCTGCTTTTAAACTGACCTCAGGCTTCAGCAGTGCACACATGCAAGCACAGGAAGGGCTGCTGCCTCTAAACTGCCATGCCCTATTATATACTAGGGACTTAAAGGTAGTTCTAATCCCCTGCCCTATTATGTACTAGGGCCTTATAGGAGAGGTCATGCCAATCATAGGGATACCCTAACCCGTAGTGCACCCTAGTGTATGTAGGTGTTTTCACTGCATTTGTAAGTGTCTCTTTCAGCATAGCACTGGCCCTGGGCCTGGTTAGGCAGAGCCTAGGGTCAGTCAGAGTCAGGTACCACCAGTAGCAGTCAGCAAAAAGTTGGGGAGTGCCCATGGCACAGGCTGGCTTTGCAACACTAGAGAAGCACAAACTCAGAATTTAAAACATAACACCATGGGGGTTCTCTTTAATAATCAGAATTGATTTCCATCCTAATGAACCCATTTTCCAACATTAGGATAATTAAAGACTGGGGAAAAATCATAACGCTCTAATCTATACCTTGCAGTTTTCATGCAGCTCTTTGATGACGGTTAATAGCTCACTGTTCAATGTTAGGATTTTAACTTATAAACTGCAAATAGCAAAAGAATCTCTCAGACAAAAGCAGTAACTCACTGACCTATTTACATTATATGCATTTTGTGATCTGTGTGGTACACGTTCTTTGCAGCAGGCACATTAACACACTGTGGCTACCTTACCATGAGTCAAAACTTCCACTAGACAAACCTCCGATCTCTCTCAATAAAGAACATTAATCACCGAAGTTATCTTCACATTTTTATTGTTGCCTGAAAATTGCTGGAGACCAGGAATGCAGCAGCAGGTACTTTTCAAACCATAATGCACTTGCAAACACGACGCCCCCACCCGAAGTCAGCGACCTTTGTTTGCTTGGTGCATGAAGATGCAAGATTCATATACATGTTTTTTTTTTTAACATTTTGGTCTGATTACTATGTGAATGTAAATAACAATAAAGCATACATGCAAACTGTGACTATATGCCTGCTTTTCTCAATATTTCACTTCAAAACTATGCAATTGTATTTGTTTAATGGGCGATGATTTGTATAAGGTCACTGGAAAGTCCACAAGGTTGTCTCTGTCCCCCCCAGAATTTTAGTGTCTCCTACGCCCCTGGGGCCGTCCCATTTCCAAGAGGCGCAGAAGCCGTACACGATGGCGGAAGACGCTCTGCTGATAATTAATACAGGTATTAGCCGAGCAGAGCCGCTCTAATGTGATGTATGATTATGGATTTTATGCCATGGTTGGGGAGATATGGATTCCAGCCCCCACGGGCCCTTTAACAGCCATAAGCAGGCATCATGCCTCATTCTTATTAAGAGCTCTTTCAGCGGGGTTCAGGAAACGGCCCCCAGAGGAGGCGGGGGCAGCTCCGCGGATAGTTCGATGTTTTTGCACCAGGTGAATAAACACAGGCAAATGCCATTAACATTGAGCGGACTATAAAGGCGGGTCTCGGAGCCTCCGGCGTTAATTGCCGCTCGCTTGTGGAGATTGAGGCGGATCTGGTCCCCATCTGCTACCTGGAGCTGGACACGAAGATGGCTGCTGCAGCCTTCTGTCCCACCTTCGAGAGCGGGTCTAAGACAAACTGGAGAGCAGTGGACAGGAATGTAGCTTTAGAATGGTGGTGGGGGGCGTTTGGGTGTTACACCCCCCTAAAAATGTATTTTGTGATAAATTGTTGGGTACAGGTGCTTTCAGTCTGATATAGTGCGGTGTCTGTCGGATTTCACTAGGAATTTTTACACACACAGACAAAAACGCACACATACTCTCTCCCTCTCTGTTTGAAAATGTTGGTCATATCACAACAAAATTAGCTTTCTCTCACTTAGTAGCCCTACCAACCTACCAATCTGCATTCCTCTCCCTTTCTGGTGCCCTTTAAGACCCCTCTTGTGCGCCCTGCTTGTCATATCTATTTTAATATTATGTGCCAGTGTGATTGTTGGGCAATCTGAAGGCTCACCCCCCTCCCACCCTGCCCAATCTCACTGACCAAGCTACGCCCCTGGCAATGGAGTTTAGCCAGAGTACCACACTTGGTGATGGGCTGTGTTGTTTCAAATATTCCATTTTGGAAAGGTTTGAAAAAGGGTGCTAGCATTTGTACACAGAAGTCCTGGTAACAAGCAGGGACTTCCTTCATAACTACTTGCAGGTCAGCTCAGGGACGTTTTAGAGCCTGGGTAAAGAAGACAATTGTTCAGGGCCCCCACCTTCCCAGGGGGTCTTCTGAAAAAGTGATATGTACCGTAACGAACACACTGTTTACACTCTTTTTATCTCAGCCACACTCCCTATCTCTACCTCTGCCTCTGACCAAGTGCATGGTTGTCAATTCCCCAAAATGCCAGGGGTACCAGGAGTGACATCACACGCCATTTGACCTTTACTTTGACTCACACACGCATGCTTACACATACTAACGCATTCACAAACTCTTGTGCGCATAAACACACTCTCACCGGCAAGCATGCCTACAACATACAGTTAACAGCATTTTTTACATACCTTAGCTTACAGATAGGGTTATATTCCAGCTAATGCACTCCATTTTTTATTACACTAATAGTGAATAATATTATTCACTATTTGTATAATAAACAAATTGGCAGAAACCACGCACGTAGAGCTTCAACCAGCATTCTTTAGTAAGAGCTGCCCCTGTGCACCAGGCCTTGATTTTGCCACCTCTGAGGCCAGGGGCCTCAAAAGCAGTGCCAGGGGTAGCAAGGGGAAGGCCAGGGGTCACAGCTGCGACCCCTGGTGACCCCTAAATGATGTCCATGACATAGACTTTCTCTACCTAGCCCCACCGCACCACTCTAATTTTCGGTCTAGTCTTTCTCTAGGTCAGCTATCTGCTACCCTTTCATCTCTCTCTATCTGTCCCTTTACCTCTCTTTATTTCTATCACACTTTATTTGATCCTTTACTTCCTCTGTCTATCTTGCCTCTCTTTCTACCTCTCCTGGCTCAACTCGGAGACTAATCCACTCCCTTACAGTCATGGATGTCAATTCACCAAAATGTCAGGGGTAGCGGAAGTGACATCACATGCCATTTGCCCTTAACTTACACTCAAGCACATATGCTTACACATATACGCACTCTCTCTTACATATGCACACTGTCACCCACAGGCACGCACAGAACATACATTTAAAAGCATTTTTTACTTACCTAAGCTGCCAGATAGGTTCATATTCCAGCTAACTATACTCCACTTTTATACTACACTAATATTGAATAATATTATATTATTCACTATTAGTGTAATAAAAAACTGACTGAAAACAAGGAAAGTGGTGCCTCAACCAACATCCATAAGGACGAACTGACCCAGTTTTTCTGGCACTGACTTTGCCACCTCTGAGATCAGGGGTCGCAAAGGCAGTGCCTGGGGTCGCAAAAGGAAAGCCAGGGGTCGCAGCTGCGAACTCTAAATGACGCCCATGCTTGCAGTGTGTCAGTTCAAGAAGACCAGGGCACCCTCCTGGGCACAGGCAACTCATTGCTGGTTGACCTGTGTATTCAATCTATTTCCTATTCGTTACGAGGTGATGCAGAGTGGGATATGCATGGCACAGTGATTGGCATACACTGTTAGTAAGGGTGCTGCCACAAATAGCACTTGGGGAGAGGTGAACTTTCAAGGATATGTATAATAAACACGTTTTAGCACTTTTAACTACTGGGTTTATGAAAAGTTAAGATATAAATCAATATTGTTTGGAATTATGTGGGCTTGAATTAGCTTAAAATGAGCAATACATTTAAAGTTGGTAGGAACAGGGGACCCAAAATATGTCTTGCCCAGGGCTCCAAAAATTCATAAGATGTCTCTGGGTCACTTGAAGCTGTAATACCGTATGCACTGCCAAGAGCACGCTGTTCGTACTCACAAAGCCCTTATATTAGTAGACAGCCACGACTAATGGGTCAAGACGCATTTTCTGATGCAGATATAGTCTGGCATTTGAGGCTGATGATCTCCTCTAAGCCGTGGACCTAAAAGCTACCTTGAACCCCACAGGCCACCAGAAGTTGCATGACTCCTGACATGTTGGGGATACTGCTTTTCAATATGTGTTTAGGTGCCTGTACAGCCAGACCCAGGGACGGTCCTAGGATTTTTGGGACCCTGGTAAGAAAAGGAATGTATGGGGCCCCTTTAATTTGCATAATCATTTGGGGCTGTCTGGAGGGATTCAGGGATATTGTTCCAGATCCTTGGGTCCATGTATATCAAGGTTTTGCATTGCTTTTGCACCACGTAAGGAGACGCAAAACCCAAATGAGATTTATCAAGCCACGCAAGGCCACGTTGCGTGGCTCTGCATGGCTTGATAAATCTAGAGTAACTCAAGGCAGCGCAAATTGCTGCCTTGAGTTACAGTGCGGCAAGGAGGCGTTCCATGGGTGGAGCATGGATGTTCCCACGCATCCACCCATGCATTCTGACACATTCCCAGATTTACCAACACTGGTGGGCCTGGGAATGCATCATAACTGTACGCCTCCCCACCAGAGGCGCAACGTAGAGAAATATCTATATCTCTCCTCATTGTTTCCTCATTCTGCAGCACACTTAGAAAGAGGAAAATGCCGTTGAGAATTATTTTTGTGGAGGAAGGTGCACTTTCTTGCACACAAACAATCCTGCCTGTAACGCAGGCACCCTTGCACCATGTTGCAAGGGTGCTTGCATTGGTGCTAGGCAGCAGTTTGTGCGCCAGTGCAGGTGGAGAGCAGGAATGTGCCATATAATGTTAAATACAGCGCATTCCTGCCCAGCACAGCAACATGGCTTGATGCGTTGCGTGAAATATTGATAAATCTGGCCTGGCCGTATGGATGGAGAATGCATTTTGCTTTGTTTTACTGAAGGCGTCCTGGCTGCAGGAGTAGAGTCTCATCAGAGATGGTGAGCTTGTCATCCAAGTAAACAGGGCTGCCGGTCATGATGGATTTAGGTGTGCACTCTGAATATCGAATCCAGTATATTCAGACACGCAAACACTGAGGACAAAATACCATATCCAAAATATTGAAAGGTAAGTAAGTATAGATTTTCTATACCTAACTCCATATTTATGTACCTTAGTAATATAAATATACCTTCACGGTACATAGATGTGGCATTATGAATAGTAAATCTATACTACCCTATATGCACTTACTTTTCGATACTTTGTCCATCAATATTATGTCCATGATATTCCTGTACGTCGATATTCATTTACCTCGATATTCAGTGGTACAACTATGGATTTGAAGGTGGTGCTGGTCGGAAAGGGGGGCATCAGGGTGAGTTCCATCAGGGTGGGGTAAGATGTGGTCATATTCCTTTAGGCTTAATGAGGTGTGCTGCAGTATTTAAGATTCCAAATTTGATATAACAGATACCCAGTGCAACATAAGGCACAGACGGATTTCTGAGCAACATATGAAAGCAAACGAAACAGATGAAAATAGCTCGACTTCTATTGAAAGCATCACTGAAGTCACTATAAAATTAAGCAATGGGATCTAGTGAGATAAATCTGAGTTCTGAAACATTTACATTTATATTTGAAAGATTATAAAGCACATGTTTAAGTGCTGTACAAACAAACCATTATTATTTAAGGTTTTCTCTGACAGTTATTAGCATTCTGGGATTTTTCATCCCAAGGTTACATTATTAAATGTGAAACTACCAGAATGCAATGATATGTTAGCTAAACAAGTTCAATAGCATTTGCCATGAGCCACCCCCTTTTCTCCCCTCTGCAGCCTTTAAAAGTTCTAAAACTAATTATTAACATACATTTAGGCAATTCCAGAGTACATTTCATTTTATAAATTAGCATGATACAGATTTAATTACCAGTTATGAGATATAGATCCTTTCACCTGCATTCAATGATTTCCCAGCTTCGCAGCACGCCTGGAAAGCATGGAATTAACCGATGCTGCGAGCCTGTCTCACTTGCCAGCCCCTTTCCTTGGGTACTCTAATATGACTGTAAAGCCGAGTGAGGAGGCCAGCCCTCTAGGGTCGCAACCGGGCTAATGTTTTACCTGCATGGACAATATTTTCATGTCTAAACCAGAAGATGGTATTTTTCTACAGGAAGACCAAGGCTGATTTGCATATGGCTGGTCCTCGTCTGTAGCATATTGAGCTAACAAACAACAGCCTGGACTGTTTTCTACAGCAATTAATGGCAGAAATTAATTTATGCACCTTTTTCTTCTTGGCAGTGAAACTCCCAAAGTATGCCCAAATGTGGGCCATGTAGCTCCCAGGGCCATAGGGTGCAATTTGCACATCACTGATGAGGCCTAACAAGGCTGAGACCACTCTGGGGTTCCTTGTTATTCCGATGAAAAAGGACGACATGGCATGACTGAAATGTTCTTATCTGAGCAGAACCAAGTCTTAATTGCATTAGGTTGGTTCTTGACAGTAGTGACAGTAATGTTATGTTAAGAAAATTTGTAGAGCGTGCGTACACTGGTCGATTTCTTGGCGCCATATATAGGAGTAATCTGAGTCCTGGTGAGTTATTCATATGCCTGAATGAACAGCAATGTCTTAAGGAGTCTCCTGAATCTCAAAAGGTCTGTACAGGATCTGATGTCAAGGGGTAGGTCGTTCCAGAAGCGGGGGTTCAATACCGCAAATCTGCTGCCACCTAGCTGCTTCGATTTATAAGACGGTGTGACCAGGAGGTTCATGTGGGCTGAGCGCAAATTGCGGATGGGTTTGTGTCTCTGAATAAGATTTGAGACAAATTTCAGGCAGGTGCCATGCAAAGATTTAAAAATGAGGCACCTGATTTTGAAGGCACAGCGTTGTGATATGGGGAGCCAATGTAGCTTCCTCATAAGAGGGGAAGCATGTTGCCATCATGGCTGATGGAAAATCCGTCTGCGGCCTGGTTCCGCACAACCTTTTCCTTATCTTCCGCAACTGGAAGAAACAGGTAGGAACTACTGTTCCAATCTGGGACTTCATGGACAGGTCGCAGTTAATTGTAACCCCAAGGCTCTTAGCTGAGGAGGATGGGGATGGGGGAGAACCAGCTCAGCTGGCCAGAAGTGTGAGCTCCAAGGGTTTCGAGTACCACCCATCAGGATCAGCTCGGTTTTATCCGGATTTAACTTTAAATGGTTGCTGTTCATCCAGTTGCACATGCAGATGTGCAGCATGGTGGCTTGGAATTTAGACGTGGAATCGGGCGAGTTGTCAATGGTAAATATTAGTTGCAGGTCATCTGCATAATTGAATGTGCTCACATTTCTTTCTCCTAAGGACAGAATCAGAGGGAGTAGATCCAGATTGAACAGGTGCGGGGATGATGAAGATCCCTGTGGCACTTCGAAAGTTTACTTCATATTAGGCGCAGTAAAGTGGGAGAGGCGAACAGACTGGTAACAGTCCTCCAAGAAGAATGTAATCCAGCTGAGAGCTGAACCCTGAAGTCCTGCGGCCCTGGCACAGTCCACTAAAATGCCATGGTCTATGGATGGCTCTCTTTGCTCCTCGGACGTGGACGTAGCCAATGCCTTCCGAGATTTTTATCAGAATCTCTATCAGGCCAAGCAGCTGCGCGATACGGACATTGAGGCTTACTTGGTCTTGTGTCTCCGCCGGCGGTGAACGGGTCCGCCTTTGAGGCATTAAAGAAGGACATACGCGTCCAGGAGGTCCTCCTTGCAATCCAAAAAATAAAGCCTAACAAGGCCCCAGGTCCCGATGGATACGGGGCGGAGTTCTATAAGCTCTTTGGCGTACAGATAGCCCCCATTTTGGCTAGGGTGTACAACTCATTGAAGGATGGGGAAAGGCTGCAGGAGTCGATGCTCCAAGCAACCATCATAGTGATCCTGAAACCAGGGAAAGACCCTAGGGATTGCGCATCCTACCGCCCAATCTCCCCCTTGAACGTTGACACAAACATTTTCACTAGCATCCTAGCACACAGGCTGGCCCCCTGTGTACAGGGACTCGTGGACTCGGATCAGGCCGGTTTTATCCAGTAAAGAGGTTGTAACGACAACACTAAAAGACTGTGCCGTCTCCAGGACAAAATACAATGTACACAGTCCCCAGCCCTAGAATTAACCATCGATGTGGAGAAAGCATTCGACCGTGTCCATTGGCCTTACCTATACTGGATGTTGGAGCGATTTGGATTTGGGCCCAGACTTCGTGGCTGGATCCATTCCTGCTACTCTGCCCCCCAGGCGAATGTACAAGTAAACGGCATAAAGTAATCCGCCTTCCCCATTAAGAGAGGGACCAGACAGGGCTGCCCTCTGCGCCACTACTTCTTGCGCTCTACATGGAGCCATTTGCCGAAAGAATACGGTTTAATCAACTTATCTTCGGGGTCAGAATGGGAGGCAGGGAGCATAAGATAATGTTATATGTGGATGACGTGCTTCTCACACTTACAGACCCAGACACCTCGCTGGATGCTGTTTCCGTCGAGATGGAAGCGTTCTGCGCGGCCTCAGGTTTTAAGATCAACCGTCAGAAGTCCCTGCTCCTCGGCCTGACCATCCCAGAGATAGAGTGCACTCGGCTGCAGGGCAAATATCCATACCATTGGGCAGAGGACAGCATACTATACCTCAGTTTAAGGGTGTACTACACAAAAACAGCCACTGCCGCCCATAACTATGGAGCCCTCCTAGCACTTGTGAGGCACAATCTTGCCAAATGGAAGACGCATAAGCTCTCATGGCTGGGATGCCTTGCAGCAATTAAAACGACACTCCTTCCTAAGCTCCTCTACACAATGCAAACACTGCCCCTTCAGCCTCTCCCACTTGTCCTTGATAGGATACAATCTCTCCTGTGGGATTTCATCTGGGAAGGCAGGCGAGCGCGAATATCTAAGGCTCGCGCCTACCTCCCCCTGGCCGCTGGGGGTTTGGGTGTCCCGAACCTACGGTGTTATTATCAGGTGGCGCAGCTCCGCTACATCGTGGAATGGTCCAGTGCACTCACTGAAAAACATTGGTGTTTCATCGACCAGGCCATCGCAGTCACCCATATCTGGAAGATACCATGGTTGCCGAAAGCACACAGACCGATGGGCGTGTATGTCTCCCCAGTCACTCGGGCCACAGTCGGGGTGTGGGATAGGGTCCAGCAACGACTTGGGCTCTCCACTCCAATATCACCGCAAACACCTGTGATTGGCAACCCAGACTTTCCACAGGCACTTACAGGGTCAGCGTTTAAGCCCTGGCAGGAGGCCGACTGTAAGCGAATAGGCAACATGTTTGACGCTGATGGGCTTATGGATTTCTGTACATTGCAAACCCACTTCAACCTACCGAACTCGACACAGTGGCAATACCTCATGGTGGCCACTCAGCCCTGGATCCGCCCCCATGCCAGCAGACCCTTGATGGCATTCGAGAAGTGGATCCTCACCAGAACCTCGGATGCCAAGCTACTCTCAGATATCTACGCCTTCTTGGCAAAACCGACCCGTCCCCCTAGCCTCACCGGCCCACGCTCGCTGGGAGAGAGAATGTGAGCGCACTTTTACGGATAAGGAATGGAATGATAAACTCCATTGGGCGTGCTCTTCAGCACTAAACACTACTAGCAAAGAGATGCTCCTCAAGATTGTACACTACTGGTATTACACGCCTGACAGAGTGGCTGCGTGGAACCGGTCCGGTGATGGGAGATGTTGGCGCCAATGTGAGCAACAAGGCACACTTACACACATACTCTGGCAATGTCCCAAGTTGGAATCCTTCTGGGCCAGAGTCTTGGAATCAGTCAACACCATATTTCACAGTGATATACCCAAATTCCTGAGCTACATACTGTTAGGTCTTCCCAATCCCCTCACGTACCCGCTGCAATCACACAGAGGCAGAGCGATCGCCCTATTGCTGGGTACAGCGAAACAACTCTTGCTTGCTAGGTGGGGAACAGATGCGGTGCCAACACACCTGGACTGGCTACATAAGGCCTGGGACGTAATGGGCATGGAAAAGTAGACAGCTATAGCCAGAAAGCAATTGCCGCACTTTGATAAAATGTGGCCCCCATGCATACAGTATTTGTCAGACGAATTTCAAAAATTGTCCTGCCCTCAATATTTGAGAATCCTCTGCCTAACGACACCAACACCATATGTGGCTTCATAAGGTACCAGAGCCAAAAGGGAAGTCATGAATGTTGAATCCACTCCTGCGTCTGCCTGTCCCCCCTCGCCCCCTCCTCTCTTCTCCCTTCTTGGGTCTCACCTTTTCACTCTTTTAGTTCTCTTTTCATTGTTATTAAATGACACTCACTGCTTGCTAGAAGTTCCATCACCGCCGGCCTGCGGATGTAGGCGGTCTGTAATGTATTGTGTTAAAAGTAATAATAAAGAGATTTCAATCTTAAAATGCCATGGTCTACTGTGTCAAATGCCGCGGATAAGTCCAATACCACCAGAGCCTGGGGGGTGCCCCTGTCGGCTTCCTTCCTTAGTTCGTCCAACACAGTCAGTATTACTGCCTCAGTTGAGTGAGAGGGACGAAACCCTGCTTGGTGGGGATCAAGGTATTGAGACTGTTCAATTAGTGAGCAGGGGCAATTTGCTACGTGGGATTCCAATACCTTGGCCAGAAAGGGAAGCAAGGATATGGGACGGTAGTTAATCGGGATTAGGGGGTCTGCCCAAGGTTTTTTTAAAAGAGAAACTATGATAGCTTTTTTGAAGGCTCTAGGGACACAGCCCTGTCTTAAAGACTCGTTCAGAAGAGAGAGGGCAGGGTCAGGGTTTGCAGTGAAAACTTTTTTTAAAATGTAAGGCTAGCAGCTATCAGTAGGGGATCCAGATTTAACTTTGATCAGTAGTTCCAAAAGGGCTTCTCTACTAATTGCCGGGAATTGATGAAGAAAGCAGGGGTTTCTCAGCCCCGTTGATAATGCCTCATAAGCACGGCTGGCAGGAATGCTGGCTTTAATCGTAGTGATTTTATCAATAAATGAAGTATACAGTGAGTTGCAGAGCGACTGGGAAGGGATAGGTTTTATTGTGACTCTATCAGGATTGGACAGCTCATTGACAATTGCAAATATTTCTTTCGATTTATTGGTGGAGTTGATAATCTTTGAAGAGAAATAAGTAGCCTTAGTAGATTGGATGGATTTTTTATATTCCTTAAGTTGAGCTAAGTAAATGTCTTTTTTATCAGTGGAATAGTTCCGTCTCCACTTCTTTTCAGTTTGGCGTAGGGCTAGTTTTGGAGTCTTTATATCTTCGGAGAACCATCTCTGGGCCTCATGACACCTGGCTGTTTTTATTATCCTGATGGGGGCATGTTCGTTACTAGCTGCTGTTAACCAAGCTGTGATATTTTCCTCGCTTAGGTTAACGGATGGCTGATTAGTGGGAACAGCGTTCGCCAGAGATGCTATAGAAGGCAATAATGTCAATGCTATTCCATTTCCTTGCCATGAGCCCTCCTTTAACTGGGGGCTTAACTGTTGTTATATTGTTAAGCATGATCTTTATTAGAAAGTGATCAGACCATGTGCAGGGGGACACTGTCAATGCGGTCACTGTAAGGTTAGATGTCCAAATTTGATCTAGTGTGTGTCGTTTGATGTGTGTGTGGGATGTCACGTGTTGAGTACAGTTTAACCCACTAAGTAGATCGGTCAATTCTGCAGAATGTGGTCCACCTGTCACATCATTGGCCCAATAGTTAAAGTTGCCGATCAGCAAAGTTTTAGCATGATTGATTATTAGATGGGCCATCTGCTCACCTAATGTTTGGGGGAAATGGGGCATGTTCATGACAGTGAACAAAAAACATGGACTGGAATTTCAACCACGTAACGGCCAGTGTCTGAGATGAATTCTAGGATTCTTCCTTTCACTTTTTCTTTTTCTCAGCAGAGCAAAAGAGCACATAACCTCAACATATTTTCTTGAGGTATAACAACATAGAACAAAAAATCTTTGAGAAAATAGAATCTCCCAAATTGAAACTGTTCATAGTATAGAGACAATGGCACGGAGACTATGAGATAAAAACAAGAACAGAATATATCATCATACGTTCCACCTATAAACTTAAAATCAGGAAATCAAAAAACAATACTTCTCTGAAGGTATCTCCCAAGCTTCTACTGTTCAAAATAATTATTCCATATTGTCACAGATCTATATTCTTCTTCAAATTCCTCAGGTACCTTCCTCAGGTACCTTACAACACTCCAAACAACTATGTGATAATCTTGTTCAATTCTTCTTCAACAATAATAAACTAATACATGACAACATCTAGGCAGAAATAAGTCCTACACAAGATCATCTTTCTAAGATAACATCCAAACTGTGATCACTCTAAACTCTTTCATACCAATTTATGGGGCTAACCTTTAGGCCGATGTTAAAAACTGTTGTCCGACTGGTTTATGCCCAGCTAAATTGATAAAATGTATTTTCCCTTGTCTCAGAGCTCAACTGCTGGACTTGTTTTTAGGGTAAGGTATTTCCCCTACGCATGAAAAACTGCCTTTGTGATATCCATAAAAAAAAAAAAAAACCTTGTCCCACAAGATCTCAACAATGTCAGCCAATCTGCCCTCTACTATTGTTTAACTAACCTTTGAAAAACTGTTTATAAACAACTCCACCAGTTTGTCGAAGACAATAAACTTTCGGATGCCTTTCAAACCAGATTCTGGTCATGATACAGTATGGAACTGGTGATCCTATTGGCTTTGGAAGACCTTCGAAGCCAACCTCCATTGCCACCTGAGGTCATACACAATCTGGGCATCCATTTCAACAACAATCTACCACTTGTCAAGCACTGCAAGGCCCATGGAAGGGTGGACCCATCTCAGGGACCTCAAAGCCATGGACTAGATTTGCAAGACCCAAGGGTGGGGCCTCACTGACCTGGCGCTGGCAGCCAGGCTCCGGCACCGCAAGGCCTTGGGAAGGGGAACTCCCTCACCTCGGTCTCAAAGCTGTGATCCAGCACTGTGAGGCCTTGCACAGTCCTGGGCCTCACATGCATTGTCCAGCTTTACCAGGCCCAGTGGAAGGGGCCCCATTACCTTGGGCCTTGCAGCAATGATCCTGCGCTGTGAGACCCAGAGCCAACTGTGCGAAGTCCGGTGGAGGGGAGCAACCTCCTCTGGGCCACACAACCATGGTCTAGAGCTGTGAAGCCTAGGGGAGGGGTCCCCACACCCCTGGGCCTCAGAGCCATGATCTAGCGCTGTAAGGCCCAGAGGTAAATCTGTGAGGACCTCCTCTCCTGGGCCTCACAGCCATTGGCTAGCATTATGAGGGTAAAGCCCCCTTCCCTGTGCCTTGCAGCTATGGCCCAGCGCTGTCAGGCCCACAGGTGGGGGGGGCCCTGAGCCACGGTTTAGCGTTGCGACATGCGAGGCCCAAGGGAGGGGCCCCACTCCCCCAGGTCTCACTGCCATGATCTAGCGCTATTTGGCCCAGGGGATGGGGCCCTTTTTCTCTCTCCCTCTGCTGGGCCTCACAGCACTTGGTCATAGCTGCAAGGCTCAGTGAAGAGGGATCCCCTCCTCTGGTCCCCTGGGCCTCACAGATGTAGTCTAGCTCTGCTCAGCCCACAGTACCAGGCTCCAAGGCTCAGGGGTTGGGAGCCCTTTCCCCTGGTTCTCACAGTCATAGTCTAGCACTGCAAGACCCAACTGGGGATGGGCCCCACTCCCTATTACCTCACATCTATGGTCTAGTGGTGCAAGGCTTAGGGCGGTCTTCCCTGGGCCTCGCAGCAATGGCGCAGGGTTGCAAGGTACAAGAAAGGACGGCCCTAGGCATGGTTCAGCACTGCAAGGTGCAGGAGAGAGGGATTCCCTCCCCTAGGCCTCACCGTCATAGTGCCTCACAGCCATAGTCTAGTGCTGCAAGGCCCATGGGGGGAGCTCTTTTTCTTTCCCTGCTTGCTTGGCCTTACAGCTCTGAATCATAGCTGCAAGTCCCAGGGGAGGGGAATCCCTCTCCCCTGGGCCTCGCAGCGCTATACCATTCCTTAGCACCAATTGCCGGTCCCTTCCGAAGCATAAAACCGACATATTTGAACTCCTGGTCAATGACCTACCTGATGCCTTATTCCTCACGGAAACATGGCTGCATGAGAGTTCCGGCCCAGATGTAGCTGTCGCCCTGCCCCCTAACTACGCCATAGTCAGGAAGGACAGGTGCCACAAAACAGGTGGGGGCATAGCCATCATCTTTAAAAAGGATTTCCAGTGTAAATTCGAGCCTTTAACATTCACGAATTGTGAAGCAGCATTATTCAAACTGGCCTTAACCCCGAATTTCACCCTCTCTGGAATACATGTTTACCGCCCCCCCGGGCCCTCCGCTCCTTGTGCCTCTTCTTTTCCTAGCCTTATAACCCCCCTACTTATGAGCTCTGCCAATTTCTCAATTTTGGGCGATTTAAACTTACACCTGGACGATGCAGCCTGTAAAATCAGCACAAATTTCATCTCTGATTGGGCTAGCTTAAACATAAATTTACTCAATTCTGGCCCCACGCACGAGGCAGGTCACTTACTTGACCCTATCCTCTCCAACCTACCCAGCATTAGCTGCTCCTCTGCGCTCCCCCTTTGTTGGTCGGATCACTTTATTACCAGGTTCAATCTGGTACTCGCTAACAACTATGTGTTCACTACTCCTACTTTAAGGACATTAACAAGAGATTGGAAAAAACTTGACCGGACTGCCTTAAACAAAATTTTGTGTTCTAACTTGCCTATCACCAAAGATAGGGTGAATACGCTTTCTAACATTGTGCAAAAATGGCTCCTTGACGCCGTAGACATCTGTCTTCCCCTTTCGGAAAAAAGGGTCCATTATCATCGCCCCCCAGCGCCATGGTTTACTGACACTCTCAAAATTGAGAAAGCAAAATGTAAAGCGTTGGAACGTAGATGGAGAAGGAACTATGCTCCTGAGTCTAAAATTATTTATAAAAAGGCCAAAAAAATTTACCACAATCTCTGTAAATCCGCCCGTGCGGAGCATGTTTCAACAACTATCTCTGACGCCTTAAACTGCTCAAAAACACTTTTTAGCATGGTAAAGGAGCTTACTGGTTCTGCCACTCTCGCTAGGCCCACCCCACTCAACAAACGTCAATGTGAGGACCTTGCGTCCTTTTTCGTCCAGAAAGTCGAAAAAATTTACTTGGATATTGCGTGCTCTCAATGCGACAATCTCTCTCCTGTGCATTCTACTAGCCCCCCACTAACCGCACTTGCACTACCCGTAGCGGACTCCACCCATCATGATCAGAATATGGGTTCTTGCGCCCACTCCAACAACCTGGATACCTGGCCCTTACTAAATGCAGCCTCCTTTAAAAAACTCTTAGATAGTGTCAAATCTGGATCACCTAAGGACCCCCTGCCTATCTCTGTGCTTAAGCAGCTTGAGTTACCATCTCTGCTTGCCATTATGGACCTTTTAAATACCTCCCTACTGGAAGCTACAGTTCCTCAAGACTGGAAGCACGCCATGGTGATCCCTCTCTTAAAAAAGGCGAACGCCGACCCCGACTTACCCTCCAATTATCGGCCAATCTCCTTACTACCTATCTTTTCCAAAATCTTAGAGAAACACATCCACTTTCAGCTCTCAAACTTCGTCGAAACCAATAAACTCCTTCATTCATCACAATCTGGTTTCAGAGCCGGCTTTTCTACAGAAACAACTTTATTGGGGGTAACGGAAAGACTGCGGCGCCATCTGGACGCTGGTGATACGGTCGCCCTCATTCTACTTGACCTGAGCGCGGCTTTCGATACAGTATCCCACATTATACTAGTAAAAACGTTAAGATCTTTAGGCATCAGCGGCCCAGCCTTGAACTGGCTTGTTTCCTTTCTTGCCAACCGTACCTTTCAAGTCCTTTCCTCTATATCCAGCTCTGACACCCATCCTTCACCCTATGGGGTACCTCAGGGCTCCATTCTTAGCCCTTTACTCTTCAACCTATACGTGAGACCTTTAGCCGACGTCGCGGAAGAGGCAGGGCTGTCCCTGTTTTCCTACGCTGACGACTCCCAGATCATTTTTTCTCTCTCCATGGGAAGTGCGGCTGGGTCCTCCCCCCTGCAGCTTGGCCTGGGTAATATTGCATCATGGATGCAAAAGAATTACCTTAAGCTTAACGGAGAGAAAACTGAGGTCCTGATTCTTGGCAAAAACAAAGATCTCTGGGGCCCACAACACTGGCCTGGTGAAATGGGAGTACTCCCTCAGCCCTCTAGTCAAGTCTGCAACTTAGGTGTCATCATCGATGACTCGCTCACTATGCACCATCAGGCAGTCAAGGTAACCGCAACTTGTTTTACCATCTTGAGGTGGCTAAAAAAGATCATCTGGATGCTGCCCGAGTCCACTCAGAGAACAGTAGTCCAGGCTCTTATTACCTCGAGACTGGATTACGGTAACGTTCTCTACCTCGGATCCAACAAGGAAGTGACTCGTAGGCTGCAGATGGTGCAGAACTCTGCGGCGAGACTACTCTGCAGAGTCCCTAGAGCCACCTCCGTCTCTAGTCATCTGCGGGACCTACATTGGCTCAGGGTTGAAAACCGAATCAAGTTCAAAGCCCTGAGTTATATGTTTAAAATCAAAACCGGAGTTGCCCCACAATATCTGCAGTCTCTGGTTACCCCCTATGTGCCTTCCCGGTGCCTTCGCTCATCCAATCAAGAGAATTTCTCAGTGCCCAGAGTCAAACTGTCTCGGATGGGAGGTAGATCGTTCGCTTACTTCGGTCCCTCACTATGGAACTCACTTCCCATAGCCATTCGAAACTAAACGGTATACACACTATTTCGCAAATCCCTTAAGACTTGGCTTTTCAACCAGTAACCTAATTAAGCTGCGTTACTTTCTTCTGCTCCGCTCCGGCGCCAGGAAACCCTTCTTGGGTAGCTACCGCGCCTTACAAATTTAATTTAATAATAATAATAATAATAATAATAATGGAGGACTCCCTCCCCAGACCTTGCAGTAACGACCCAGCAGTGTGACACCCAGAGGAGAGGACCATTCTCTCTTTCTCTCGCTCTGCTGGACCGTGCAGCTATCCAGTGCTTAATTTGAGCCAGTGGTTTCCGGTGCTCAGCACCGGCACTCAATTGTCAACACTGGTGCTTGTGACAGTCTGCCACAAGGTGGCGCTGTCTGTCTAATTTAGAGATGACCACAACAACAGTTGTTTTTATTCGAATATACATTAAAAATGACTATTACCTGCCGCCCAAGCCATCATTATAGCTTTGGGGGCATAGAATAGTCCAAATTGTCACACTTGTAGAAGTGTGATAGTTAGTAGTTGTATTGTTACGATCATTGGCAGCACTGGCAGGGGCAATGTGTGGTACAAGCTGAAGTGCCCACCTGACAAAGCCCTGGCACTTATTTTTTTTACAAATTAAGCACTGCCTATCACTCACTGAGACGCAGCTGAGGGAGAGTGAAAAATGATTTTATTTATGGCACTCTGGCGCGGCCCCACTGTGATGTACCGAGCACGGGGTCCTGGACCGCTGTCCACACTGCCCATGCTTAGCGCTGGTCCTGTCCAGACCCAACAGGTGAATATTGGTTCCTCCATATCATTGCCGCATCTGGACCTATTATCAGCCTCTATAGGCGTGCGCCGTCAATCCCGAGTATGTAAGATAATTGCGGATATCATGCATGGGTAAAGTAGGCATGGCTGTCACAGGGGGAGGACAGCCATGGTTCATGTCTGGAAGTAGGCAGTGCCAGACAGATGCTGATGTCACACCGATCTGTGACTGCCTTCCTCTGGTACTCTCGGGTCCGAGGCATAGCTCACAAACCTGGCTTTGTGACTGGTTGAGGGCGCCTTGTTGATTACAGGGGACATAACAGGCTAAATTTAATCAGCTAAAATTAAAGTGTCTTGGTTGGTATCTCTCTCCTATTAGTGACTTGAGGGAGAGGGTTAAGGGAGATGCATTCACCACCACTCCTCGGATCACATGAAAACAGTTTGTTCTCCTGTTTAACAAAAGGGCATCCTTAAAACAAAGTATCTCCGCAGACATCTGTATGTGCAATGATTTTATGGCTATACAAGAAGCATAGCGTCATGTGTGACTATCCGTCATTCCGTTATGGCTTCTTTCCTGTAGTGTTGCATTTACTAGTAAAATATGGGGTTATCAATCACAGTGCGGCAAGTGCTGTTAGCTAAAAAGCGAAGACGGACAGAATGTGCCAGACATGACAAGAGGCCAATAGTTGAGGCGCGCTTGGAGGAAATGCAGTGGCAAATGAATCCCCCTTTACAGTAAGGCTAGGCTACTGAGACAGTCTGAAGAAAAACGTTAAGAGACAGTGAGAGCAAAATACAGAGAAAGAGCTAGAGAGGAGATACTCTACAGATGAGAAAAGGGTAAATGGGTAGTGAAAATGGTGCTTAAAGTTTATTTAAGATGCTGCATATATAAAACTAATGCAAGCAATAAAAAGCAAAGTGAAATCTGAATACTGAAATTGCTTCTTGCAGCATCTCTCACATAATGGCCAGGGCAGAGAAGAAAGTGAGCAGGTAATTTCCAATGCTTAGCACTTGAATGCTGAGCTGGGCACGGTCCTATCTTCTGGACAGTCAGTGTGATCCTGAATAACTTGCTCGGCTGGTCTTTGCATTGATAGATCAGACATCCATAGAAGGTGTACATCTGGGGGCATAACTCTGCTGTGTGAGGCCTCAGATGATCAGACGTCTGTTGTCCAACGCGCTACCATGTGAAATAACTATACGAAGGCTTGTGCTGGTAACTGTCACACAACAGACAGCCCTTCTCCTGCAGGATTTTAGTGGGGAACTCAACTGATAACCTTCACTCACAGCATTGTGTGGCCCATAAAGTTATTGAGCATTCAAGTAATCCCAGTGCCCCCCTCCCTACCTAAATGAGTGGTGTTTAAGCAAGTGGTGTCCTACACCTCCTCAAACAAGAATAACTTCTCAACCACGCCACTCGTCCTTCACTGCCCCACAATCTCCAGAGTCCTGGTCCATTAGTCGACTCCCTTTTTTCCACTGTTCACCTTGCATCTCCTCTTCCACACTCCCACCATCATACTTATCCCTTAAAGACCTAATCAATTACTACAGACTCGTATCACCACTAAAAAAGTAAGGCCTAGAAAACACTGTACAAGCAATCACCCAACACCCGTATTGTCTCACACTGCCTCTGGGAACGCAAGGCTGATGTATAACAAGAATGTATTCATCTCCAACTATTTTGGGCTACCACCTACCCTTCACTGCATTTTATTGGCCATCGGCGATGCATGGAAAGAACCAAATGTTTCAACAATGGCAGCTTCGTTGCACCATCAACCACCCACCTTCTCCCACTCAGCTCAAGAGGGGGTGGTACTGGCTCTGTGATAAATAGGTCTCTTACAAATAAAGCATGTACCCTCTCTGACTCCCCATCACCATTAACAAGCTCAACAGCCTGCCATAGCTGCAATCCAAAATGAACATTACAGCCAACTACTCCTCTTGACCCAATTGTATCATTCTATGATGACCTTCATATCTCCCTGGACCAATTTTGTCCTTACACTCTCATCATCATCATCGCGACCTGAGATTTTTACCTTCTCCCTTATTCACCTTCCATCTCCACACTCAATCACCATCTGCTTGACAGCCAACTGTTGCCACATTTGGCACTTAATCCTTTATATTCAACTCATTCAAACAGAAAACATTTACTTTCCAGGATCTTCTTCCCCTGCAACCAGGCCCCTGAACAACTTCTTCCAGTGTGACAACCTCACCTCTTTTCAAACAGCTTGACAACGTGCAAGTAGAATCAGTTATCCCTAACACAACCAAAGCTGCCAGGTATCAGCACGGCTAAATGAAAATAATGCTTATTACCTGACATTTCCTAATAGCAAAGTACTAATTACCGTGGTAGATTTAAGCATGCAGGACTATTTCAACAGCCTGCTCATCAGCATTCTGAAACACTCCTTTGAGCCACTTTCAACTGTTACAAACATTGCAGCCTCACCTGCAACAACCTACCTTCCATTAGACACCACAGAAAGGTTGGTCACCCCAAGCAACAGAGAGAAATTTACACTCCATTTAAGTTTTCAAAACTGTAGATGGATTATCACCTCTTTGTCATGGAGGTATCAACGCTTGATACTCCTCGCCCCCATTACTGCTCTCCAACAATCTTCACCTCCAATAATTTCCAACGTTTCCCTGCACATCACCCTATATCCTGTCGCTCCAAATACTGAGCCTTCTAGAGTGGAGTACTCTCTCAACCGATCTGAGAGCTGCTTCACCTGTACAAGCCTCCAGAAGAGCCCTCATATCTTCTTAACCTTGAGTCTCACTAACGCAAACCTGCACAACCACCATTTCTCAAGTCTCTTACAAGTGTAAACCACTCCCTGCCTGTGGCCTGCGTTGAGGAAGGCACATTGGGCTGGTAGGCCGCTAAAGAAGGGGGTGTTTCACAGAGTGACTTTCTTCAACTCGAGAAGCACCTTAGGATTTCAATGGGGTGATTTTACATATCTCTCAAAAGGGGTAGCATATGAATCCTCGTGGCTGTGCGAAACCGTTGTTTTATTCATGATGACCAAGTGAGATTTGACATTCAAACAATCACAGCTTGGGAATCCGTTCCTCTTCCAGTTGATAAATGATGTGATATCAAATGGACACCAGAACACAGGACCCAGAGGTGAAAGCATCTTCCACCGTTGGACACAGGACATCACTTCCTATGAGAGCAGACAAAAGGGGAGTTAAAAGAGGAAACATGGCCATTATAGTGCAGGGCAGCATAGAGCTACCAGGGTGAAAGTCAAGCTTCCCCAGGAGTGGATAAACCTGTGTACGAGAGAGGGTATCTAATAATAAAATTAAGGTTAGTAATATACCTCTTCTGGGTCATCTCTTCTCCCAGACAGAATGCAACTCCCACGGCTTGGCTTTCAACTCCAGGAGCGTTCTAAGCATATCTATCCAAGCCTCAGAAAGCTCTGAACTGGTGCACCCCATCTATTATCAGGTGGACGAAGATCAGATCATATCTCCCTATCTAGAGCAATCTAAACGGACCCCCTGTAGAAGCAGAAGCATCTTCAGGCTGTCCTGCAGCATCCACAAGACTGCACAGTGGAAAATTAAACCACCTGTCTCCCAAATTAGCCATCCTAGGAGACTCCCCTGTCTTAAGAACACAGACTCTCTCCTCACAAAACAAGAGCTCAGAAACAAGCTTTACCAAGAAGCACTTCTAAAATCTGTACCTCAACCCCCCCCCCCCCAGCCACGCCCCTAAGCCTTCAGGATGAATCCCCCATAGGACACCTTCAAACAAGAAATTAAAGTCCTACTCTTCTAACAGTTATAACAATCCTAATCAGATCAGAGAACTATAAAGGCCCATCGTCTCAGGGGCGTAAAGCAGGCCCCAGCAGCCCATGAGGCACGGGGGCCTGTTCATCATGGCCCCCCCGCAGCCTAAGGCCTATCAATTTCTGTCAGATATGCTGGTTTCAGGAAGCCTCTACGCATTCTGCAAGGAGGCCCCAGCAATTTGAATTATACCACTTCCTCCTCCAGGACCTACTGCACCAAGGATTAGCAGTTATTAGTATCCCTTTTGCACATTTTTCCTAACTGTTGATTCGATTATAATACTTGATGAATACCTTTTTCTTCCCATTCAACTTAATTACAAATACTTCAAGTAGACCTTTATGATCCTGTGTGAAGCACTCTGCTGCCCCTTTGGTCTAGTTCCTGCTAAAATCCTATAAATACATACATTAAATTAATTCATTATTTGGTAGCAAGACGAGTTTCAGACCTACCAACAAATGATGTCTCGCACATTCCCTAGCAAGCCTCCAGAGTCCATGCCAGATACTTTCTCATCAAGTTTGAAAAAAAACCTCCCTATTTCTTCACTGGTGATTCATCAACATACTAATTGTCAAGGTGCATCGGTCTGACTGCATCTCCACAGGACGGTGTGCATTTTCTACTGCAGTAGCCTCACCTGGGAACAGTCTCCCAAGAAACTTGAGGATACTGTTTGACTTCCTGACCTTCAGGAATACCACAGAGACCTGCCTGTTTGGGTCCTCATCCTGACTCTGTTTCTTTCATCTTTCAGCACCTAGAGGGGTTGTTTTAATAAACGTGCCCTCCAATTCCATTTGAGCGGCGAACACCTCTGAGGCGCTCTGGCCTCACGTTGCCATCTCACGTCACATCCTGTTATCAAGAGTGTTTATATTTCAGTTTTATAATTTTCTTTGGTTCAGAGATTTCAAATTACACCCAATACGTGGCAATGCAATCAGTGCCCTGAGTGGGATTATAGCAGCGTGACAATCTGTGATTCGTGAAAAACATGGCATCCATTGCACCCTGCCAGAACAAACAAGATGCCAGAGCGCTGGGGAAATCTACAAAGATAACTTGTTAAGGGGAAGAAATGGAGGAGGCTGCCAGGATTCCAAGGAGCCGCAGACGCTACCTTCATGAGAGCGGAGGGCCAGAGAGGCACGCAAAAGAGAGCATATCTCTGTCAAAGCACTTCTGAGGCACATTAACCCATGCCAATTGCAATACCAGTGCTCATATTCATTGCTTCATTGACAAAAAAAATAACAAGGCTGCTTGGTCTTGACCCCACCTCTTGCCTCTTTCTTCCGCCACTTCCTGTTTCCTTTCTTCTCTTTCAGGGTCTTTTTCATCCTTGCTTTCTCTGCTTGTCACTGTTTCTTTATCTTCCTCATTCTTTCTCTCAGTTTCTCTTTTGCTTTGGGTCTGATGCTGAAAAATAAGTCCTGGTCCCCAAAAATGAGTGCCAGTGTCCACCAACTGCAACCATGGGCACAACGTATGCACTGCATTAAAGCAATGTCCTGCAATTCTGGCAGGCAGCACCACGCACAGGTTAGTACGGCAAACGTCTGTCAAAGCATCAGACCTTGGAACATATTATGGATACTTTGCACTGGGTGCTTGCAAAAACAGGGCAAATCCATTTGCACCATATGTAATGTAATGTAATGTAAATATAATTTATAAAGCGCGGCTTATGCCCGAGGGCGTCTTGGCGCTATAGAACTCTGATCAAGGGCAACAGAAATAGCCAATGTGGTACGCAGGAGGCTAAGATGCTTTATCCATCCTGTGTAAAAAGCCAAGTTTTTAAGGCTTTTCTGAAACTGAGAAGAGAAGGAGCTGTTTTTAGGGTAAGTGGCAATTTATTCCAGATCATTGCCGTTGTCCTGTAAATGCTCCTAACCCCCCATGTAGCCTTTTTAAATGGGGAGACCATCATGTTCCTGGTCGAACCTTAACGTAGTGCTCTTGCCGGTATGTACCATTTAAATTTTCTCTTAAACTGGTCAAGCCCCAGTCCTTGCAAAGATTTAAATGCCAGACAGAGAACTTTGAACTTACATCGTTGTCTAACTGGCAACCAATGTAGTTTTCTGATGGCTTCTCTCGCTGATTCGTATTTTGGTATTTAAAAAATGAAGCGAGCCGCTGCATTTTGCAGAATCTGGAGTCTGTTCAGAAGACCTGTTGTTAGAGTGAGATATAGAGACTGTTACAGTAGTCTATCCATGTGAGGACCATAGCCATGGTCACTGTTTTTAAAAGATCGGGAGGTAGATATTTTTTGATTTTTTTCATCAGCCTTATGGAGCAGAAGGATGCAGATGTGATTTTGTTGACTTGCTCTTTGAATTTCAATTCACTGTCTATCATGACTCCTAAGTTCTTTACCTTGGTATATTGCATCACTAGGAATGGAAGATATGATATCTGCTCCCAAAGAAACCTTTAAATCAGGGCAAATTCAAAGCAAACAGAGTTCATATAACTTTTGTACATTTAAATAATAAATTGAAAACACATTCTCAAATGTTCAAATGTGAGAGGATCAGTCACATTGAGCTTCTTGCAATTATGATTGTCTAATTAGTATAAATATAGCACATTGCTATTTGTGGACCAGGATTTCTTTATTAAAACTGTACGAGTCAGGTAACATAATTTAGAATCGAAGATGTGCCCTGTTTTTCCACCACTGCAAATGTTCTGTTGTACATTGCCTGCGGCACTCCTGCTGCTCCTGTGGTGGGACCTACAAAGATATCTATAGTGCCTTCCTAGGACTCGCCTACATCAACCATCGACTGAACTTCCACAAACCCTCTAGACACCTGTGCTGCTCTTCACTCGCCCTCGCACACATACCCCCCATCCGTCGCACCTGCAGCGGAGGCCGCTACTTCTCCTACATCGCTGCCAAGACCTGGAACGACCTTCCCCTCAAGCTCCGTATAGCCTCCTCGCTGGCAGATTTCAGACAGAGACTCAAGACCTGACTCTTTGACGGAGGCTCAGTGTCCAGATACCCCTCAGGGGGACAGTGTTGCACTTTACAAATGCTGTTTGACCTGCAGCTAGTCAGAAGGCATGGGACCCATTGCAGTTGTACTGAAATGGGTATTTTCTATTTAGACGAACAGTGGGCACAAAGGGACTGATGTTACTGCCTGCTTGGAGGCCTAACCTATATATCCTATATCGTAAAACGCAACTCTGGCAGAAAGAAATGCTTCCTACAGAGTAAGTCAGTGTAGGGAGTAGTGAGTGAGCCTGACTTCCCCGGGTGAGTTTATGGGCTGCGGAGGTCTTTCCCACCAAGAAAAAAGGTGGAAAGTTCAGAGTAAGGCGTGCATTTTATAGGTTAATTTTAAAATGTATTGGCCAAAAGCCATACATTTTACAAGCAGTTTATAGGACATCTAATGAAATATTAAAATGCTTCAGAGTGTGCCACAGAACACAGAAGCACTATTTCTCAATTTGAGCAACCCGTGGAGGTGCCAGAGGGAAGATTATTCCCTTTATTTAAAACACTGGGTGCAAAGCACTTTACACAAGTGAAGCAGAGGCTATCTCATACACAGTGGCATCAGAAATAACAGCAGTTTTAAATGCTGCACCAAAACTCGATGGCCGATTCACAAGGCCATGAAAAGGCTGTATTCACGCCGGAGAGCTATCCACTAACGGATACCTTTAGGCGCTTGATGTTATTGCTGTGTAATTGTATGCCACCACTGCGTACAATTATGTAGCGTACAATCCAAGTCAGTGTGGCGAGTAGAAGTGGGCATGGTTTGTCTTGAGACTTTGTGAACGGCTGAACGTCTCTCTAAGGGTAACCACTGTGTCTGAGAGTTTTTTTATTTGTAAAACACTTTTAGATTTCCTCACGCAATCCTATGCTGCTTTCCTGGAAGCTTGGCACCGTTTTTTAAAATATTTATCTTTGAAAAGCTGCGTGGACCTTCTATCCCGTTATAATTTTAACTTTGTTTTTTTCCTATCATATTTACTTTCCTTATATTGCATTAAGTGTTGCCTGGCTCTTGCTTATTTTTTTTTTTTTTTTCAAACATATCTTTATTGGTGTTTAGCATATACTTCGTACATTATATCCAAAGCAGTATTCAAACCTTAATACAAAGACGTGCCTTCGTTAGAAAGAACAAAGTTGAAAGCGCATGTTCAGACCAGGTCCAAGCCTTCTTGCGTAGTAAACCTAATGGAACAGGTACAGTGTCTAACAGGAGAAAGGCATGGGGTGTCTTCACATAGAGAAAGCATACATGTAACCCGTCTTTCTTTTGCGATGGGATTTTCCTATAGCCCTTCCAACTGTGAAGGGTTTCCTAAAATAGAAATAAAACAATCAAACACCCCCCCCCCCCCAACAAACAGCATGTGTTGTGGCGGCTATGCAGAAAGGCGGGATTTCCCAGTGTATACCTTAAAATTGAAAGAGATGCATATCCCTCACCGAGGGTGGACATACGGCCAAAGGCAAACCTCGTGTAAGAAAAGCAACCAATGGACCCCACTTGTATTCGAAGCTTTTATAATCATTGCGGAAGATATCTGTCCTCCTCTCGAGACAGAGCAGTTTCCAGAGCCGGGAATGCCACAAAGACACAGTGGGGGCTGCCTTTTTCTTCCATGCTGCCGCAATTGTTACTTTCGCGGCCCCTATGCATGACCACATAACGGCCTTATCCACCTTGGTTTGGTGTTCGAAAGCTGGATCGCGGATGCCCAGGAGAACCCCTTCTATGGTGGTTGGTATCGGGTAGCCCAGTATGCTCTTGATTTGTGCTAGGATCTCCTCCCAGAACGGTCTTATTGTGGGGCAATCCCACCAGATGTGTTGAAAATCGCCCAGTAATCCACAACCCCTCCAGCACCTACCTGATGTATTCGGGAAAATCTTTTTAAGTTTGGCGGGATAAAGGTACCAGTCCATCAGTGTTTTCAAGTGGGCTTCCCTGAGTTCCAGAGAATGGTTAAATTTAGTTATGTCTGACCATACCCCGGCCCACTCCTTGTCATCGATGTCCCTTTGTATTACCCCTTCCCACATACCCATATACCGAGGACGTGGGGAGTGTGTGGATGATAGAAGGGAGTTATATAGGAATGATATCACCCCCCTCATGGAGCCTACCTTTAGAATGAATGATTCAAACCGTGTTCTATCTCTGGTAGCCGCTTCGTGAATGTGTGGGGTGAGATCCCAGTGTTTGAGCTGGAGATAGTGGAAGTGTTCATCAGGTTTTAAATTAAATACCTGTCTGCAGTTCTCAAAAGTGAGGACGTGAGATGAAAAAGTGCAATACAACCGCCCTCTCTCCAGCTATCAAAGGGTCCCTCTTGAAGGGCTGGAGAAAAGGCCGGATTGAAGTGTATCGGTGTAAAAGGGGAGGGAAACGTGGTCCATTGGTCATCCTTAGATATAGAGTCCCAGATCTTTAAGGTGGTGCGAGTGGGGGTGCTAATATAGGCGTTCGCTGGTCTATCTTTCTTGGGCTTCCAAATGAGGTCCCAAATTGTCCTACCTGCGATGGCTTGGTCCATATGGAGCCAGTGTTTCTCCGACTCCCTTTTTGACCATTCCGCCACAATACGTAATTGCGCCGCTTTGTAGTAAAGGCCGAGGTCAGGCATCCCCACTCCCCCCTCCGTTCTAGCACGTCTCAATATTGAAAAAGACATTCGGGCCCTCCCCCCTTGCCAAATGAACCGTGTGAATAATGATTGAACTTTTGGAAGAAATTCACTTTCGAGTTCAATAGGCAGTGCCTGAAAGAGATATAAAAGTTTAGGGAGTACCGTCATTTTAATCGCAGCCTAGCCAGGAGATAAAGCGGGGCTTCCATCGTTTAAGGTCATTTTGGAGTTGGAGAAGAGCAGTCGGAAAGTTAGCTTTGTAGAGTCCGTCTAAGCGCTGAGTCAACTGGATTCCCAGGTATTGCAAAGAGCGGCTGGCCCACTGTAGTGGAGAAAGGGACCGCAGTGTGTCCACCTCGTCATTGGGGACCGTTAGATTAAGTATGTACGATTTATCGAGGTTAACCTTGAAGCTCGCTACTGCCTCGTATCTGACCAATTCAGACTGCAATGCGGGAAGAGAGAGCGGCGGTTCTGTAAGGGATAAAAGCACATCGTCTGCGAAAAGTGATATTTTATGGGTGTCCCCGCCAAATAAAATCCCTTTAATCGCGGGCGATTCCCGAATGCAGACCGCCAGTGGTTCGATGCTTAAAGCAAACAGCAGGGGTGACAGCGGGCACTCTTGTCTGGTTCCCCTTGTCAACGAAAATGGGGCCGAGAGTGTTCCATTAACCTGTACTCTGGAGCGCGGTTGAGTATAATTAGCCTTAATCATAGTGATGAATTTGTCCGCAAAGCCAAAGCGTTTGAGTGTGCAGAATAGGAAGGACCAGTCCACCCTATCAAAGGCCTTTTCGGCGTCTAGCCCCACAAGTACCGCCGGGATCTTCCGCTTGGTGACCTTCTCGATGAGATGTACTATCCATCTGACATTATCATGGGTCTGCCGCCCCTTTATAAAGCCTGATTGGTCAGGGTGAATGAGGTCTGGTACCAGATCGTTCAGTCGGGCAGCCAAGATGGCTGAATATATTTTTGCGTCTAGGTTTAAGAGGGCAATGGGCCTGTATGAAGCACACTGGTGCACGTTCTTCCCTGGTTCAGGGATGAGACCGTGACAACCGCCTCGGCCATCGAGGGAGTCACCCCTCCATCCTCTGCCATCTTATTGAAAAGATGCGTGAGGTGTGGTATGAGGTCAGGTACGAAGGTCTTGTAAAATGGGGCTGTCAGCCCATCTGGGCCCGGGGCCTTATGGAGTTTAAGGGAAGTTATGGTTGCACCCACTTCTTCTGGGGTTATGGGGGCCGTGAGTCTATCATTCCACTCCCGAGAGACCTGTGGGAGGTTGAGAGTCTGAAGGTAACCATTTTGCACCTCCATATCCCTATCTGTATGGACCAACTCACCCCTCCCATCTTGAATGCCTCCAATGTATTCCCTTTCACGCTTTTCTTTCAATTGCCTCGCTAGGTGTTTACCTATTTTGTTCCGCTGGGAGTAGGAAATATGGCGACGTTTTAAGAGTGTGTGTTCCGCCCGGTTAGTGTAAATTGCCTTAAGCTTGCCCCTTAGTGCTGGAAGAGCACGCAGTGAGCCCCTAGTGGGATTAGTCTTATGTACCTTTTCTGCACTTTCCAATTCTGTTTCTAGACTCTCTCTTTAGCCTGCTGTCTATTGAGTGTGGAGTTGAGTTCTATGCTCCTTCCCCATATGACCGCATTGAATGTGTCCCAGGTAGTAAACAATGAAGTATCTTCGGGTCTATTGAAGTTAAAAAACTCTGTGATCGCTTCTCGCATCTCGGTGCATAACACCTGATCTCTCGTGAGAGAGGCCGGGAAGTACCATTTCGGCGTTGTGGATGGGGCCTCACCCCAGTGTAAGCAAACCGAGATGGGACAGTGATCCGAAATGGAGAGAGGAAAGATTTTGGCTTCCCGGAGACAGCCCGCCAGATTATGACTGAGGAAGATATAGTCAATTCTGGAATATGTGCGATGCACATGGGAATAGAATGTGTAGTCCCTAGTCTGGGGATAAAGAGAGTGCCAGGCGTCTCTAAGACCCTGGTCGTGCAACCTTTGCTTAATGCCTGTGGAGAAAGAGCTAGTTTCCGATCTGTGAGATTGGGTGCTATCTAAGTCTGCTTGCCAAGTAAGATTAAAATCTCCCAATAGGATTGTTGGACCTTCTGCAAACTCCCCTAATTTATCTAATAGTGTGGTTAGGAACCCCGCTTGCCCGACATTAGGTGCGTAAGCTGTAACGAAGGTGCACAGTGTACCCCTCAAAGAGCCCTTAACCATAACCATCCTACCCTCCTTATCCGACTGAATGGCCAACGGCTGGAATTGTATTGAACTATGGAACAGTAGCGCGACACCGCGATGTTTGGTGTGTGGAGGACCTATAGATAAGAGGGTATTGTTTATGTCTTAGCCTCGATTCCTCAGTCCTCTGTAGGTGTGTCTCTTGAAGAGCCACAATATCAAAGTGGTGGTCCGTAAGGTATTTCCAGACTTTCTGGCGCTTTTATGGCGAGTTGAGCCCCTTAACGTTCCACGACCCTATTGAGAGTATCATCAATGTAGTATTGTGTCCTCTCCTGCTCTCGTGTTTTCTTGATGTCTGTCCCCACCCCCAGCCCTGGATGTTAAGAGGGATGTGCTATCCAGACCCGCCCACTGCAATGAGTGCATCCATTCCAGGAGTTGCCTATGTTGAAGACCTAAGTGGAGCCGCCACCCCTCCACCCCCCACCCTCCCCCCCAAACAGGAAACAAAAACACCAAACCCCAACATTACCAACAAGAATATGCGCCGGATCGATGACATATCTCTGGCGGTAGGTACATTAACCCTACTGGGCGTGTTGGTGGATGGGGCAGCCGTAAACCCTATCCGCGCCCATCTCAAGCGCCCAAGGTAATCAAGTGCCACCCGTTAGGGTGGGTCAACATTGCAAAGTGATCATAGCTTGACTATATATCAGAATCTATTGGCCAGGCATAGGCCTCAGTAGTCCTCCGGTGAGACAAGGCTGGTCTTCTCTAGCGAGCAAATAGTTCTGTGAACAAGGCGGAGATTTCGCGTCCAGTCATATGGCCCTGCCCTCATTTGTGACCTCCTTTAGAGCTTGTGGACCATTAGGATGTACTCGGGCCTCGGCGATCAGTCCCCTTGGATGGGCCCTGTGAGGCCGCAGGTTCAGCTGAGGGGAGGCCCAGCAACACCAAACCTTCCTGCAGTTCAGTGATGTGCCTTTGTTTATTTTCATATTAGAAACTCAGCCCAAACGGGTATGTCCAGCGGTAGCGGACGTGGTCCTCGCGCAGCTTTGCCGTGATGGGTCGAAACTGCTGCCGTTTCGCCAGGGTGGCAGGCGCTAAGTCTTGGTAGATACTACAGGTATGACCTTGGAATGTGACACCGCTTTTCTTCCGAGCCGCTTGTAGAACCGCTTCTTTCACTTTGTAGGAGTGAAATTTGGCAAGTATATCCCGAGTCCGTCTCCTTTCTCCGGTGGTTGGCCCGCCCACGCGATGTGCTCGCTCCAACTTGATCTTGAGGGTCTGTGGGCTTAAGATCTCTGCAAAGAGGCCCTCGAGGAAAGCTTCAAGATCAGCCCCTTCTGCTCCTTCCTCCAGATTTCGAATTCGTACATTGTCTCTCCGCGCCCTGTTTTCAAGGTCTTCGGATTTTAATTGGGTTTTGTGCAGTTGTTCCTGGAGGTTCCGCAGTTGATCCTGTGTTCCTGAGGCTCGGTGGTCAATCTCCTGGGTCTGTGCTTCCAAGTCCATTACCCTTGTGCCCACAGAGTCAACATCTTGCTGAAGTGTGGCCATTCGAGCGTTTAAATCAGATTTTAGTTGCTCAATGGAGGCTTTTATGTCTTGACCCAGTTCCATCCGGAGTTCTGCTTTGAAATCTCGTAGGGATGCCATAAGGTCTTCCTTTGTAAGGGCCATGTTTTCCATAGATTCGTCGCGTTCCGACGGCTGGTGTTTATCTGCCGGGGAGAAGAAGTCGGAGACTTTATTCGAGGATTTATTTGAGGTCTTCTTTGGCGGCATAGAGGCGAGCCACGCACTACCTCTCAACGCTCTGGTGGGGGCGATAAACACCTGGAGAGCTGGTCCCTGCTTATCGGTTTTCAGCGCAGAGTGTTAATGGTGGGCACTGTGTTAAGGGCTCGTCTCGTCATTCGCCCCCCCTCCCTAGGGAGTGTAGATAACCTCCATTCTGGGGACCGGACCCCTCATGGACCCACCACCTCCAGCCTTCTCCCTTGCAGTCTCAGCGCCAGGGGGACTAAGATGTATTCCCTCCTTTCCACGGTCTGGTCGCCCCAGGTCCGCCCCCGTCTTGAGGCGTCGCTGCGCAGGTCTTGTCATTGAGAGGGGGCTATCCGTTCATTGCTTGCCGGCAGATCACACCCAACGACCCGGGAGCCTGTGGGCCCCCCGACCCATGGCCGTGCGAGTTCCGTAGTGCCCCGCCTTACTTTCACAGAGGAAGTATTTCCCGAATGCAGCGAGGGGGGGTCTCCCGAAACCAGCGGGCTCAGTTTAGCAAGCGCAATTCACTCCTGTTCCGTCCGCCATCTTAAAGTCAGGCATGGAGCTCCAGGGGTACCAGACAGCCAGCAATATGCCCCGACAATGGCGCCCGGCCAAGTCTCTCACATTCCCAGCGCCCTGGCCTTGTTGCTCTCAGACACCGAAGGGGGTGGCGGGCCCACAGCCCAGTGATTGAGCTTACTGGTTCGGCGTATTGTTACAGTTCGCCCCCGGTGTCAGCACCGTAGCTGTCAGCTCCCCGCCGCACTCAGGACACCGCCTCCGCGCACTCTTCTCAGCGTGGGGGCCGGGGCTCCAAGATGCAGCCGGGCGCTCCCGCAACTTCTCCTCTGGTGGTGGCCTTCGCGCTACTTGCTGACGGCGGCCGCCATCTTGAGGAGCTCTCCGGCGCAATTAAGCACTCCGACAGGAGCCCGGGCTCTGTTCTGGGTCTCGCCGCAGGCCCGGGGTCAAGCGCTGATGGAGGTTGTCTTCGGTGATCACTTTGGCGGCGTGTAGCCGCTGCAGGGCCCTCAAGATGCCAGCGCGGACCGGGAGCCGAGACGGATTACGTCCGCTCAGCCATCTTGCCCGGCCACGCACCCCTCTTGCTTATTTTTATTTGTTTTTTTTTATGTTAGTTAATTTTATTTGACTGTTTCATTTCATTTCGCCACTTCTTCCTGCACGCCCTGGACAAAGGTAGGCATGGAATATTTCCCAAATCTGCCCATGCATAGTGTGTGACCTGACTGGAGCCGTATATGGTGGCTGTCCGCAGCACGGATTGCATGATCTGTTCAGCACTTGGAGGGTATGCAAGTGTCCAAACTGGAAAACAGCCTTTACAACGCGGGCAGAGCCACGAGTGCTGTTTCCCCGCAAGCTCAACCACGCATGCCTAAACCACACATATGGCTTAAGCATGTGGTTAATGCAGCATGCGGTCTAGATGTTGGGATGGGTGGGCCTGGGAACAGGAAGGCTCGGGAGAGGACGCAGTGAGGTAAGTGGGGATGGGCCAGGTTTTGTGGGGGTGGGGGCAGTTTTTACGGGTTGGGTAGTTTTTAGGGCTCGGGGAGGGCGGGGTTGGGGTCGTTTTTAAGACTGGGGGGTCGGGCTAGTGAGGGCTCGGGGGTCAGGTAGTGTTTAGGCCTCAGGGGGTCAGGGTAGTGTTTAGGGTCAGTGGGTCAGGGGGGTCAGGGTAGTTTTTAGGGCTGGGGCGCAGTAGTGTTTAGGGCTCAGGGGTGTCGGGTAGTGTTTAGGGATCGAGGGTTGTGGTAAAGTTTAGGGCTCAGTGGGGGTCGGGGTTGTGTGTAGGTGTAGGGGTAATGTTTAGGGCTCAGCAGGGGTCAGGTATTATTTAGGGCTTGGGGGGGTCGGAGTAGTGGTTAGGGTTCGGGGCAGGGTCGTTTTTAGGGCTCAGGGGGGGTTGGGTAGTTTTTAGGGCTCAGGGCGAGGGGGTTGGGGTCTGATCTTTACCACACATCCCTTTACCAGTCATTCCTTTACCACGTAATTGCTTAGTAAAAGGTATGCGTGGTAAAGGAATGTATTGTTTGACGCATTCGTTGTTGGAGCCGCGTAGTAGAGGCATGCGTGGTTTAGCTATGCATGCCTCTGTCATACAACCATCCAAACTTGCTCTCCCCAAGCGCATTCAAAGTAGGAAAAGCCGGAGGTGGTCACAGAATGTCAGAGACACGTGGAGAAAGGCTATGCAGACTTGGAGAACACACTGTGGGTTCAAACATAAACTACGTTTCCCATGACACCTGTAAAGTCTCACGTTGTTTGGAAATGTCAGCAGCCATTTTGAATGCATTGGGTATACGTTTCCTCCTGGTTGAAAGCTTTCTTGCTAGCCAATCATGATCTGCAGCCATGCAGTCAGTGTTCATGAAAACCTTAAAGACCATGGGGCCGATTCCGATCTTGGCCGGTAGGGCACCGAATCGGATTTGGCTTAACCGGATCCGATTCGGAGCCCTCTTTCCCGACCGATTCGTACGTGCGTCCGGGCGAGCGAGTACGATGCGAGCGCACGCGAAATCGCCGACCGACTCGTACGCGTGTCCGACCCGCTCCGACCGACTCGCACGGACACGACTCGCACCGCGCAATGGAGACGTTCCCGGCCGGGCAAGTACGATGCGCGCCGCGAGCAGTCCGACCGACTCGCGCCGTCCGGCTCGAAAGAGCAGTCGGAGCCGGACTTGGGGGTCCGTGTCGGACCCCTGTACGCGTAGCCGCGCGAGTCGCACACAGGGGGGACCCATGGGTCCCCCTACCTGTGCATGTACGGCGCGAGTCGCATCGACGCGTACCCACTGAGGGGGGTGCCCTTGTTCGCCTCGCACCCATTGAGTCAATGGGAGCCCGCGTACGCGTTGTACGACCGGCTCCCATTGTCTTCAATGGGAGTCCGACCGAATCGAGTCCGATTGCATGCGTACGCATCGTACTCGTTCGGTCGAGCTGCTAGGGCCCGATTCGGTCAGAAATCTCTCCGGGTCCGGCTCGGTCGGAGTGATTTCCGGCCTGAATCGGAATCGGCCCCTATGACTTTTCACCTTGAAGCATGTTTTGGCAAACAACGGAGTCAGAGTACAGAGAAGAAGTCTACGGATATAATGTTGTTTCCGGGAGAAACAGACCTTGATAACTTAAATTAGTGAATCTGAACTCTCTTGAAGGAGTAGAGAACTATACATGTGTTGAGAATTATTAGATTGTCGTATGTTAAGCAAGCAGGGTTTTTTCTTATTTTCTAAATATTTTGATTTATCCACAATGCACACAATGTATTTAAGTTAGTGGTGATGATAGGGAAAGCATTATTTGGTACTCTTTGTGAACTACATAATACTGAAGAGTGTTTATAGCATTTGACTTTGCCAAAGGTGGAGAGGTGTGGTGCAGCGGCCAGGGCAGCTGACTTCGGAGCACAGGGGTCACGGTTCGATCCCTGGCTCCGGCGGCAGCTCAGCTCAGCATCCTGTGACTCTGGGCAATAGCTCACTTAATTTCCACAACGGCCCCCAGCGCCTTGAGACCCGTAAGGGTGAGTAGTTCGCGCTTTACAAATACGGATTTAGATTTAGATTTAAAGGTTGTCACAAGTATATATTACAACAGAAAGTGTGCACGCACAATTAGATGGCATTGGCTTTAATACGCAGAGTGAGTTTATGTTTAAAGTAATATGATGTTGTTTACAAAGATATCATTTATATTCCAAGTTCTTTAAGCTTACTATATTGGTCTTCAAAAGAGACAGTCTAAAAAAAAGAAATATTCTAAGTACTAAAACGTGTGTCTTGTCTTTAGATATCTACTGCGACCCATAGACGCTAATGCCAAGTAGAGTGAGGAATCAGTGATGATCACCAGTGTTTCTGTTTTCTCTTGTTTCCCCATGTCTGAGGTTAGCCTACGTACAGCAACTGTGTATGGCTGACTGTGGATGCAGTGAAAAGCAGAAATGACTTGCTCCATTGGATCTGGAATACAAGGTTGGTCTTTTGTGACAATGGATGTGCACAGTGAACACATGCAGCAAGCACACCACTGGCAGGTGGAAGACACATCAAATGCAAGCCCTCTGCATCCCATTCACATCCATTTGAGCAGTAGGCTCAGTCATGCCTCCCGCCGGTTTACTGATAGAATATCGATGTCACAAACATCGATGTTCTAAATATCGAGTTAAAAATATCGACTACAAAAATATCGACTCCCATACCTTAACAGGTAAGTACAAAAATATCGACTCAAAAATATTGAGGTAAAAAATATAATGTAAAAATATCGATTTAAAAAAATATATAAAATAAAATAATATATATTAAATATATTAAATAATAATATTATTTTTAACAAAATAAATTACATTTAATATACATTTTAACTAAACATAACAAATAAACTTAATTAAAAAAATATAAGCACACAAACAAAATAATTTATACATATACATATATTTACTTAAAAATAATTTATTAACTATTATCTTAATTTAATTTTTAAACTTTTAAATTATATAAAAATAAAATATATATATCAATAATTTAAAATAAAATAAAACATTCTATAATAAATTAAAACATTAAACTATTTAAAAAAAATGTAAACTAATATTTCCCAATACAATAAGTGCAACAGTAGGGAAAGTGTTGTATAGCGGAATAATTCAATTTACTATTCCAACTCCAGTGAATGCAACAGTAGGGAAAAGGTTGGATAGAGGAGAGGTAAAAATTACTATTCCCACTTCAGTGATAGCAACAGTAGGAAAAGTGTTCGATAGCAGAGGGGAAAAAATTACTATTCCCACTACGAAGAGTGCACTAGTATGGAAAGTGATGGATAGCGGTGGGGTAAAAATTACTATTCCCACTCCAAAGAGTGCAACAGTAGGGAAAGTGTTGGATAGCGGAGGGGTAAAAATGACTATTTCCACTCCAGTAAGTGCAAAAGTAGGGTAAGTGTTGGATAGCGAAGGAATTAAATTTACTATTCCAACTCCAGTGAGTGCAACAGTAGGAAAAATGTTGGATAGTGGAGGGGTAAAAATTACTATTTCCACTCCAGCAAGTGCAACAGTAGGGAAAGTATTGGATAGCGGAGGGGTAAAAATTACTATTCGCACTCCAAAGAGTGCAACAGTAGGGAAAGTGTTGGATAGCGGAGGGGTAAAAATTACTATTGCCAATCCAGTAAGTGCAAAAGTAGGGTAAGTGTTGGATAGCGGAGTGGCAAAAATTACTATTCCCACTCCAGTGAGTGCAATAGTAGGGAAAGTATTGGACAGCGGAGGGGTAAAAATTACTATTCCCACTCCAAAGAATGCAACAGTAGCGAAAGTGTTGGATAGCGGAGGGGTAAAACAGTTTTATTCCCACTCCAGTGAGTGCAACAGTAGGGAAAGTGTTAGATAGCGGAGGGGTAAAAATTACTATTCCCACTCCAGTGAGTGCCATAGTAGAGAAAGTGCTGGATAGTGGAGGGGTAAAAATTACAATTTCCACTCCAGTGAATGCAACAGTAGGGAAAGTGCTGGATAGCGCAGAGGTAAAAATTACTATTCCCACTCCAGTGAGTGAAACATTAGGGGAAGTGTTGGATATCAGAGAAACTACAATTACTAATAACACTTAAACAGTTGAAAAACAAAAAATAGTACAAGATTTAAAAAATCATAAAAATAAAAAAACTATATTTAAAAAATATACATTTAAATCTATTAAACATATAAAAAGAACACAATATAATATTAATTACATATAACAAAAACCTACAAATAATATAGAAAATAAATTAATAAACACATTTATATAAACAATATTTAAAAGTAGCAAATATTAACAAACAAAAAATTTATTTAAAACATAAATCTGTTTATTTTATTTCATACCCTATAACACCACACCAATAACAAAACCCTTCAACATTTTTCATTACATGAATTTCCATAATTAATAATAAATTAAAAAACATCTTATTAAATATATATTAATTGAGTACACAAGCTTTAATACTCTAATATCCACAACACACACCTAAATTAAACTATAAAACAATAAAACACAATTATATATTATTTTTTAAAGAAAAACTATTACTATATACAACTAATAATTAAATAACAAAATTTTATTTAATACCCACCCTTTACCCCTTTAAAAGTAAATACAAAAACACAAAAATAAACATTTATCCAAAATAAATATCAAATAATTAACATTAATTAACAACTATATATTAATTAAACACAAATTACTTCCCACCCTTTACTCCTATAAACACCACAACACACACATAAAATTAATTACACAATTACCATAAAAATTACCAATTAATTAATTAAAATAATTAACAACCAATTATTAATTAATTAATAATAAATGAATTGTACACATTTAACACTATAACATCGCAATTAAACAAATATTAATAAATACAAATTAATCAATAAATTAAATATAATTAAATTACTTCCCACCCTATTCCCCTATAAACCCACAACCCGCTCCGAAACTAAAAATGCAAAAATAATGTTTTTTTAATTAATAAATTTAATATAATGAAATTACTTCCCACCCTATTCCCTTATAAACCCACAACCCGCTACGGAACTAAAAACGCAAAATTCAAATTAAAATAAATTAATAAATTTAATATAATTAAATTACTTCCCACCCTATTCCCCTATAAACCCACAACCCGCTATGGGACTAAAAGCACAAAATTCAAATTTAAAAAAATTAATAACTACTAAAAATGTAACACATATATTAAAAATACAAACAAATATTATACAAAAAACATACATCACATACATATAAAATATATACTAAAATACATAATAATAAAAAACGATATTTTTAACAACTATATTTTTGCTAACGATATTTAACACTTCGATATTTTTAAAAACGATATTTCTAACCTTAAGTCGATATTCTTGACCACGATATTCTTGCGGTCGATATTCCTGACCCACGATATTAGTAACTCGATATTTGTGCAAATCGATATTTTGCATTCGATATTCTGTCTCTGCACCCCTCTCGCCGGTACACCGATAAAATCTCTCTTCAAAATTAAAGCAAGATAATCTGCTCCTCTATTCCTTCTAACAAAACTCCTGTCTCAATTCTCTAGTTGTAAAGGCGTTCACTTTATTTTTTCAAACAGTCACTTCTACTGCCTTGTTTAATGGCAGGTATGCAGGAACCTAATTTTACAAAATGATCTTGATAAATTAGCTTTTAAGCAGTTTTGGCGGTTAAATTACCGTATTTCCTTCATTGAAGACCTTCCTTTCTCTATATGCAAGGCTCTAAAACAAGATAGAGAAGATAGGAAAAGAAGTGTGTTACGCCTAAATTTCATGAAAATCTTAAAATTAAATTCTTTGGGTGCCAACAATATAAAGGGGTTAATTATTATTGAACCCCACTCTCCTCTAAGCAAACACCGTCCCATTGACTACACACATCCTGTTATTTTCAAGCTTCTGGGAGGCACCAGCTCGGGGAGAGTGTGTACTGCAAACTGGGACAAGAAAGTCAAGTTCGATGTAACAGAAGATTTCCCACACTTTAGACTTCCTCATTCCCAATCCTTATGTTTGAGAATATAGCAAGTAATGAATATATTAATAAGAGTAAACTATCATGCATTTCAGATATCTTTTATTCACATATTCTGATTTCAAGATTAAATAATACCACTTTTATCACACTCATACCAAAATTAACAGAATGTGCGTATTGCCCAAGTGACACCTCTTAAATTCTGCACAGGAAGCGGATGTGCCTTGAATAAATCTCCCTTCTTCCTCCCCTGGAATAGGACCTCCTGCACTGGAATAGGCCTTTGTAATTGACAACTGAAACCATCTGCTCAATCGCTCTCTCGTTTCCTGGAAAACCAAATTTAACAAAAAGTGCACCAGCTTTCCTACATTTCTTTTTTTGGGGGGGGGAGTTTTATAAAGCGTGAACTCTGACCTGAGGGTATCAGAGCACTTTACATGAGCACCAGTTGTGTTACAGACGGACACATTCATTTTTGTTAGGCACGGGGAGATTAAGTGATTTGCCCAGAATCACAGGATGTTGCGCGTCCCTGACGAGATTCTAACCCTGTTCCCCAGCTTCAACGTTGACCACTCTAGCCATTAGGCCACATCCTCTCCCCATTGCAAATAAACCTTCAATGCTCTATGCATATTCAGCATACTAATACCTTAATCTTAATCTGGGTCTGAAAGGCCAGGAAGAATTATTTCCTGAGAAGAATGGAATTCTGAAAATACTTTTGGATGGAGAGCGGAGTTCGGTTTTAGCACTACCTTATCAGCAAAAACTCGAGATATGGCTTATGGTGCAATGAAGCTCCCAACTCCCCCACTCTTTGTCCAGAAGCTATTGCCACATAGAATAATATTTTAGCTGACAATAAATCAAAAGGTTTCCTTTGTACAGCTCTTACAACCAAGGGCAGATGCTAAGGAGGAACCCTTCCCTGGACCACCGGTTTTCTCTTTAAGAAACTACGCAGAAATCTACCTTTTAAGGGAATCTTTTTCTCCAATTGATCTCCTGTAAAAGAGGTTATAGCTGCCCACTGTGCTCCTATTGTGGACAATGAAAGACTTGAGATATTGGTCCTAAAAACTCTGATATCTTAAAAGAATCCATATATCTGGTGGCGCACTCTTCTTTGATCACCAGGCATCAAGATTTCTTTAATATCTATTGTAATATTTTAATGTAGAAGGACATCTGTCCATTTACAACTCCATGGCTACGTCCTCTGAACAACCTATGCATGGCTGATTGCACTACTCAATCTCCAAGCCACAACCTTATCCTCTGAAGAGTTCCTGGTGCTGGATAAGGGAAAAACAGTGGTGACTGTTTCAATGAAAGCTCCCATATAGGTTCGTTCATAAGAGAGAGGAGAAGGGAATTCCATATTCTTTTGGCCCAGATCAGCACTACTAATACCAGTTCCACCTTCTCCCTTCGAACCACCATGCAGTGGCGGCTCGCAGAGGGAGTGCTGCGGGGCGGTGGGGCGGGCAGGGTGGGGGGGTAGTGGACTCAGACATACAACGGAACGGAGTAAACTAAGTAAATAAATAAATAAAACTATTTACCTTGCGCGCGCTGCATCGCCGAGTTGGCGATGCAGCGCACGCAAGGTAAATAGTTTTATTTATTTATTTACTTACTTTATTCCGTTCCGTCGTATGTCTGAGGCCACTACCCCCCACCCTACCCCTCCCCCACCCTGCCCACCACCCTGCAGCACTCCCTCTGCGAGCCGCCACTGCCACCATGAACACCTGAATTATGATCAAAATGAGGGGAAATTGGGTGGTGGCCATTGTATTGACAAAGTGCCCATGCCCAAGCAGTGGACTGCCCAAGTAGGGAGAGAAGACTGTTCTACGGAGATGCAAACGTGTCTAAAGCTGGGGTCCCCTACCTCCTGCAAATCATCATAAATATTCTGCTTTACCATTGGAAAGGAACCGATGATGGAAAGTGGCAACTGAAGAAGTCGGCTGGTCCATTCTCTTTTCCTGGGAGATACACTGCCTCCAGAAAAGAGAGGTGAACCTCTGCTCAGGAGAATCTAACCTGTATCAGGCAATTAAAGAGTAAGATCTTGTTCACCCTTGGTGGTTTATATGTGATCAGGTCACCCAGTTGTCTGTCTTCACTATCACTGGTTTGCCTTGTGACTTTGAGTGAAGGACATTAAAATATAAATAATAGCCAACCCTTTCCAATTCGAGGAATATTGCAACTCCTGGGACCAAAGACCCTGAATGAAATCCTTCTCTAATGTTGTCCCTCAGCCACGGATCTGGCATCAGTTGTTAGAATTATCGAATCTGCTTGGTTAGGGAAATTCCTCTCAATACGTTTTCTGAGCACGCCAACCATATCAGAGATTCCCTTAAGGTCAATTCGGTCTTAAGGTCATACTCTAATGCCTTAATGTCAGATCGCAACAACCCAAGAGAAAAGTTAAAACTCTTGATGCTAACAGCCCATGTAGTCCTAGCCAGAGTCTTGTTGGAGCCAAGTTGTCTCTCAACAATCTCATAATCAAAACCTGGATTTTCTCCACTCTGTTGTAAGTCAATGAGAACCTTGCAAATCCAGTTCGAAAATTGACTCATATAAAATCAAATCCTGTGATGGAATCATTTGAGACTTTTACTCATTGAATTACAAAAACATATTCCGTTAATGTCTTGCATACCACCGCTGCATCTTCCTGCGCCTTCAAATACCTTCAAATAAGCAAAGGCAGTGATGAGCCAGTCTTCTAAATAAGAAAAGAAATATGTTCTTTTAGCATTCAATCCAGCCTCTATGAGGGATAGAACCAGTGGTGGCCGACACAGAAAAATACCGGAGGGGTGGGTGGGGGGGTCACCGGGGTGAGGGTGAGAGAGGGCCAGCGGGAAGCACATGGGGGAGCGTGCGTCGGGGGTGTTAATGATTTAAAAAAACACTTATTTGGTGCTGGCGGCCACCTCGCGCTCCTCTGCTGCAGTTCCCACGGCTCCCATCCAATACCCGCACTGCTCTCAAGCATGAGAGCAGCATGGGGATTGGCCTGAGCGGGCTGGATCAATGCCCGCTCAGGCACAGGGAGTCTGTGCTGTTTCTCCAACCCGGCTGTACAATACAGCCGGGCTGGAGAAACCTAAGTGCGCATGTCAGTTTGGCCGGCCTGAGACAGACGGCCAAACTGACATGTGCACTTACAAGTGTACATACCACTCGCCCTGCCCCCCTCCCATGGCCCGGCCCCTCCCTGCACATGCTGGCTCAGAGTCAGCAGCTAAAAAAATAAAAAATAGTAAGATATTGTTTTATTTTTCAGCTGCTGGCTCTGAGCCAATGGGGCGATGCTCCTTTTCCATTGCGGAGGAGCTGCCACTGGATAGAACTTCTTTGAAAGGCCCTAGTTGCTGATGTTAAACCAAAAGGGAATACCTGGACTTGATAGTTATGATCTTCCAGCATGAATCTCAGAAGCTTTTAATGCTGTTGTGTTATCCCTACCACTCTGTGTTTCCCCACTTGTCCTGATAAAAACATAGAGGTTTGATCTGTTCAGCTGGCCAAAGAGACATGCGCCTTTCAAACTTTAGTGCACAGCTCTCTGCTGCTGCCCGCCCCGTCCTGACACTCAGTTCGGGACAGGTTGCTGAAAAATAAAATTGTAATAAATAAACTTTATTGACATTTTATTTTTTAGCTCTGGGGCTTGGGGCGACGCTTCTCCGCTCAAATGGAGGAGCCACCCCTGGTAGGCAGTAGGAAGGAACCAGTATTCATTAGATCCTTCTGGGTCACACATGTGTGCTAAATGCAGAACGGGGCAGGCAACAGCAGTTAAAGGGGCCATCCGGTGAATAATTGAAAAACGAAAGGAGTGTCCAGGAGGACTATTCCATATGCAATTGACATGAACCTTAGACCAACCTTAGACCAAAAATTCTAAAGAACTTTAGAATTTTTGGTCTAAGGTTCATGTCAATTGCATATGTAATAGAGAACTTTAGAATTTTTGGTCTAAGGTTCATGTCAATTGCATATGGAATAGTCCTCCTGGACACTCCTTTCGTTTTTCAAGTATACAGTGGTCCAGTCCAGGTGGTTAAGGACCCAAGCCTCGCTTGTTTACACTATCCGGTGAATAATGTCATAATACATCTCAAAACCCGAGCTGACATCATCACACAAAGCAACAATCTAGAGTGCATATTGTTGGTAATGCAGGGCTAGGCAAAGAGTACTGTATTTTTCTCTACTCTGGGTGGCATCTTTAAAGCCTCTCTTCCGCTTCCTACATGAAAGAGTGCAAGCAGATACCAGACTGCAACAGCTGGACAAAAATAAACCCCAGAATGGAATGCGCAATGGATTTTGTTTGAAATGTGGTAAGAAAGCATAAAATGAACAAAACAGCATGCTTGAAGTGGTAACACAGGGCTCAAACAATAATCAGATTCTCTGAAAATGTCTTCTCCTACTTTTAGTCCCATTGAATACATACATGTACCAGAATTCAACAGTATGATTGAAGCAAACACCAGGATGGAATCTAGAATGGGTCTAGGTCCAGAGTTTCAGATATTATCGGGAAACCATGTTAATGAACACTGGTAAATCCCACGTTTCAAAGTAGAGGTAACTAACACTGCTTAACCAAAAGCATGCAGCCCATGCCAATCCCAAAATACCCTCTGAGTAAGAGGGGTCTTCTTTGCCCTTCAGGATCCCAGGTAATGTCGACCTTTCGCTATTGAATCCACGACTCCTTCTCACCCAGCTCATAACTTCCCACGTGAAATGCAGGCAGCCAATCGCCGCTGCGAGCCATCCATCACTTGAAAACCACCTTGGCATGTCTTAGGTCATCAATTCACCAATGGCAGATCTCGTTATAAAGTAGTTAACCTTCCAGCGATCTCCAAATCAGCGGTGACCTGAAAGCGCCCAACATTTCCGGCGCGGTAATTAAAGAGATGGCAGAGCAGGAAGGATCAGGAGTGATGGGTTGTGGGCTTTCAGTGTCAAGTACATTATGTACCTCACGTGCGCACCACGTGGGAGCAGCAGGAAAGTGATCAGGAAGTGAAGCTTCTGGTTCAAACTGAGGCAGCACCAACATTCGAACACAGTGCTGAAAAGAGCTCTTTTCCACTGCTTTTAAAGACATTTTGCTTAATGTCTGACCATCTAGTTTATGAAAGGTGCAGAGGAAACAAATATCACTTTGCCTCGGGTTGAAAGGTACCATTTCACCCGCCGTGCGCGAGACTGGTGGCCCTCAACATTTTCAAACAGGTGCAGCACCGAGTCTGGGACTGTATGGCGCCTAGAGCTCGTGCAGTTAAACTATTTTTGAAGAGGTTGGCACCTGTGTGCCTGTCTAGAACATTGTTACCTACGCTGTGGCTGGGCTGCTCCACATAACAATAAAATATTAGGTAAGGACTACTTCTCAATATGTGGAAAACCAAATAACACAAATCCAGTATTTTGTAAATGGCAACAAACGTTCATGTCGCTCCAGTTTCCCAACTAAGGGGGTCATTATGATAGCGGGCGGATCGCCGCCGCCCGTATGGCGGTGGCGATCCGCCCGCTATTTTCCACCGCCCGCCTAACATTTCCCCACTGCCATATTACGATGGCGGTGGGGACCCAGGCGGAGGAAAGACAGTCCGCCAGTTTACGCCGGTAGGCAATCGGCCCGATTGCCTACCGAGCGGAAAAGGCCTGCAATATGGTGGTGGTGCCTTGCAGGCACAGCCATCCATATTACGATGGGCGGCGGTGCACGGCTTTCCATGGCGGTCACTCCGCCATGGAAAGCCAGGCGGATTCCACTTTCGGGGCCCGCTGCGGGCCCCAAGATGTTGGGGGTGGGGGTGCACATGGGGGTACCTATGGTATCCCCTGCATTGTCATGGACATGGTGGCAGGCACCTCGCGGTGCCTGTCACCTTGTGCATGACAATGCACACAGTGCATTCCCAGCATTGTGGCGGGCAGTGCTGTGAGCACCACCCGCCACAATGCTGGGAATGGAGGATGGCGGTGGCATCCTAATCGCCGGTGCGGGACCGCCGCACCACTGGCGGCCGGTCCCAGCACTGTTAGGGTGCTGGGCGGACGAAAGACCGCCCGCCATCCTAATAGGCCCCATAATATCAGTTTCATCTTGAAATCATCACTGCATTGATTAAAGTCTACAATTCTGCACAGGACTTTCTCTTCAGACTTCGTCAGTTGGGCCTCTAAGTAGAGATTTTTTTATTTTTATTTATTTATCATTTCTCAGTAATGAAACTAAATAGCAATACTAATCTGCAATGGCTCAGCGTCGGAGGGGCACCAATTCATTTACATTTAAACGTTTGAGATAAGATGAAGATACCGTTCTTTATTTTCTTTTGTTAGATCGAGGTCACGTTTGTCTCGGGCATGGGTACTCGCAAACATTTGCCCAAGGGCCACAAAGTACGATCTGTGGCAGTGGGCCGCATTGATGACAGCAAGCTAGCGGTAGGAAGTCTGGGTGGGTCAGGAATTGTGAAAGGAGGTCTAAAACAGGCATTTGCAATGCAATAGGTCTCGCATTTGGGAGAGTTTGAGCTTTTGGCATTATAAATGATATTATTTTTTACTTTTGTTTTTTGTTTGGATTGGAGTGGATGTATGTTGTTTGCAGTGGAATTATGTGGTTTGAATTGGAATTGTTAGTTGTGTGTGGGGTGGAATTGTGTAGTGTATTTATGTAGTGGAATTATGTATGATGGTGAATAGATGGGGGTGAGATCAGTATAAAATAGACAGAAAGTAAGATTGAGAGCGATAGGTAGTTTGTGCATGAAAAGTGGTGAATGAAGACTAGATAGAGTAGTAGAATAGTGTGTGAGAGAGACTGACGGGGAGAGAAGGTTAGAGACACATAAAGAGGCTGCGTATGTGTATGCAGAAAACACCGTAGGAAGTGGAGGAGAGTGTGTTTGCAATTTGGATTTCTTTTAAAGTTATGGTAAAGAAACTGTGCTGAAAGACCTGAAGTGAACCAATATGAGAAATGTTGGTTGAGTGTATGCTTGTGCAATGGAATTATGTGGATAGTAATTATGTGATATTGTGTAGTGGTGTTGTGTGTTGTGAAGTGTCATGTATTGAGTGGAATTATGTGGCCTGGTGTGGAATATATGTGGTGTGGATTGGATGTATGTGGTGCGTAGTGGAATTATGTGTTGAGTGGAATTTTGTAGAATGGAATTGTGTGGTGTTGAATTGTGTGGTGTGGCATTGTGTGGAATGGTGTGGCATTATGTGGAGTGTAAATATGGGGCACATTGCCGAGTTGAATTTTGTTGAGTGAAATTATGTGTTTTGGAGCCAAGTGTATATAATGTGGAGTGGAATTACTAGGCTTGAAGTGTAATTATCTATTAATGTATAATAGGAAGTGTAACGATGTACGTGCCATGGCTCCTTGAGGCCAAATGTGTTCTGCATCATCACCTTGTGCAGCAGCATAATGTTGTGTTGTGTTAAAAAGCATGCCTTTTTTTTCGGGTGGAGCCGGGGGTTCAGTATCCCTCTACTGTTGTGCGCACACACACACACTTACATACAAAGCGCAGCACTCAATTAGTATGTCATTAACAACTACGGTACACAACACAAACTAAAGCAGGTTTTGTCGCTTCAAATAACATCAGCTTAGTAACGCAGTCTAGAATTTTTGTACAAAATAAAGTGTTGAACATTTTGGACACGAGATCATCATATGTATTTTTTTGCATTGATGTTTCATACTGCAAGACAGATTGTGATGTATGTGGTGTGTCTCTTGATAACCCTTGAGACGTAGATCGATTAAATATATTTGTGGTACCATTAATCCATATACGTACTTGTAGGCAAAGGCATGTTCCCAAATTGAAATTATTAAACATTCCCATATACTACAGCTAGCCAATGAAAGCCAGTAGGGCTAGAAATAAGTAACATGCGTTTAAGAAGTCAAGGGTTTGGGAAAGAATCAATTTTAAAAAACGGCAGGGATGGCGCATAGATAGCCAGCTATTAGAGAGGTGCATTAAGGATGACGGTAGGGCTGGTGCCCATGGTAGTCACGTCTAGCCTCTGGAACTGAAAGGCGAATTGTACAATGGAAGAGTTAGACACATTGCACTGTGCTTTTGAAAAGTGTGTGCCTGCCAAGCGTCAGTCCGAGCTACTGAACGGCGGTTGAGGGGGAGTCAGTCATGTAACTGGCATATGGCAGTAAAAGGAAGCTGGGGCCTGAGGGCTTAACAGTAAGACGTTGATGGTGGATCAAAAAAGTGGGTTGGCTTGGGGCAAGCCAGACAGACAGATACCAGGAAGCCTGTGTATTATATATACACAAGCATGTACTCCGTTAGGTAGGCAAGGCTGTGGAGAGGTCAGTCGTATGTCAAACGTTGCCAAACTAGCAACTAAGGCTGTTCCACAACTGAGCTAATGCCTATGCCCCCCTGTATGCACTTAAGCACTCTTGGCCCTATTTGGCCCGGCGCAGTGAAAAGAAGCTTTTTACTTTGCTCGCTGAGTGCGACTTCCCTCTTGTATATAACCCTGTCAGTACTCAGTGTTTCATGGCCTGTTCTGCCTATGCAGAGTTATGCCTATGCCCTGTATAAATCAAGTACCGCGACTGTCCACGTACCCCGTGTAGCTCTAGAGTCCCTATCTGTAATGTCGTATCATCCCTTATTTATTTATTTTTTTAAGTTTTATGTGCGCACATGACCTAAGGGAATTGGAGCGCTATGCAGTACACAACCAGTCAGTCAGAAATAACTTTATTTCGCCAACACAATGATGGCATAAAAAGTATTCTACAGATAAAACATTTTTCATTATTGCAATAAGCTTAAGTTACAAGGGTTACAGCAAAATTACCAAGGGAAAAAACACGTTAAAATACATTATTCGTATTATAGAAGTAAAAAGAAGAGATTCATATATACACACAATTATTTACACAATTCAGTAAAATGATTCCTCTATTAGATATAAGATTGGCAAATTGATCGTCTCTTTTTTAGAGCAGATAAAAAGAAGGACGCCAATAAAAGACATGTAAAAGGGTCAGATAGCAACTGCAGATAATAAAGAGCCACACGACACTGTCTAAAATTCATTTTACGCATGTGGGGGACAATAAACCTTTTCCTTTCTTCACAATAAAATTTACAAAAAAAGTGCAAATTATTCTGAATAGATCGATCATCACATGTGCAAAATGGAAGTTCGGAGATTACATAGATATTACGAGGCAGACCCAACATCAAGGGGATATAGTTTAGCCAAAATCTCACCAAAATATATCTATGTTGTAAATTAGTGACAAACGATAGATACGTTGAATTCACATCCATTTGCATTATGCTTGGGACTGCCAGGAATGCTCTAACTGTCGACAGCTTAGAATTTTAATCTTACCTTCTTGCCTGCAATCTAGATAGCAAATGGTTTTCAAGTCTTTCTTGGAAATAGACCAACAGGTTGTAGGATCTACAAAAAGATGATGTAACCCAGCTGCTTTAAGGGTGGATTCAACATAGTGCAACCAGCTGATATTACTCACACCCATCTAACTTCAAGACGTCATTTATGATATCCCTTGTCAAAGAGAGGGACTCCTTCCGCCAAACCGAGAGCCACATTAAAATGGGCGCCACACAAATTTTGTCCGTTATATAGGGGACTCTCAGCTCCATATGACAATTGAAGTTAGAGCATGACTTCGGTAATGAGACTAAATTTTTTAAACAGATGTCTTCTATGCATTGCAGTTTTGAGCAATTGCTGGTGCCCCAAACAGCTGCTCCATAAGTGGCAGCAGATACCGTTTTTGCTTCGTAAACTTTCTTTATAACTTTAAAAACTTTAAAAAGTTTAGAACCAACTTTTTAAATAAATTTTGAAAGAGCCCCAATGTTCTTTTCCATCTGCAGCCCCCTATTTGTGACCATACTTTGCCAATTATTCTGACGATCAAACATGATCCCTAAATAATTAAAAGAATCCAAAACTCCCAGATTGCCCCTTCAATATGGATTTGTGGCTGTTTCCACTGCTTTGAACCTGCCACTAAGACGAAGGACTTTGACTAGTTAATTTTCATGTCCAACTTGTTCATAAATGTCATGTACTCCATCACTAGTAGGCGCAGCGCATTGCTAGTACGGGCTAAAATCACTGCGTCGTCCGCATATAGGAGTATCGCCACTTGTAATGAGTTGATATAAGGAACATCTGGAGTAGATCCCAGTAAAGCAGATTCAACATCATTGGTGTAAAGTGCAAATAGAAAGGGCGCGAGGACGCACCCCTGTCTCACGCCTCTAGCAATTTTAAAGTGCCTAGTACACTCGCCTCCCTTTCCATAACGAACACAAGCTGAGGCACCTGAATACAAATCTCGAATAATGTTAATAATCTGTAGGTCGATCCCCATTGCCTCCATGATCTGCCACAGCCTAGGCTGTGCCACGCAGTCAAAGGCTGCCAACAGATCCATGAAGGCAAGATACAGATGGCCATTTTTGGCTGCCGTGTATTTTGCAATTATTAGGCTCAGGTTCAGACACTGATCCACAGTGCCTTTCCCTTTTCTAAAACCAAACTGACATGGGATTATAATATTCTTCTCCAGAGCCCATTCCTCAAGTCTATTTAAAAGTAGCCGGCCCATTAATTTTGCAGTGGAGTCTATCAAAGATATAGGCCTATAGTTTTTCGGAATTGACCTTTCCCCCTTTTTAAAGATAGGGACAATTACAGTCGTCCTCCATGAAGGAGGAACACCTATTTGGGTAATTTTATTAAAAACATTTGTTAAAAGCGGGGCCCAGAGATCTTGATTATCTAAAAACACATCAATTGGGATACCATCAGGTCCCGGTGCCTTCGGACGTTTACACTGATTTAAAGCATATTTTATTTCTTCCAGTGTAAACCGGGCACTACCTCCTACACCAACTAAACTTGCGGTGGTATTCTGAGTAATTGCCTTCTCACTGGTTCCAAATAGACCTTCAAAATGTGTAACCCATTCCTCCTGTTCAACATGGGTATCAATGGACATGCACTGCTCATCTCTTAGAAAAGGTGCGTTAATCACAGACCAAAATGCCTGTGAGCTTTTTAATAATGCAGCCTTTTGCCAATTTTCCCACCACTCTTCCTTTAGGGCTTTCAGCCTTGCTATCCTTACTTTTTTATAAGCCTGTTGCAATGATTTAACCAAAGATAAGTTGCGAGGTTTAGACTTTAAGGCCATGTGAAGATTTTTGAGTGATTTTTCACAGTCCTCATCAAACCAACTATATTTCTTATGATGCCCATTGCGTATAACACAAATTAAATTGTTTTTAACTTCTAGTAAAATCTGCTCAAATGCTGTGACCATGCTATCGTCAGATAAAGGATCTAGGCATACCATTATCTCTGCTACTCGATTAGAGACTAAGGGGCCGATTCCGATTCCGGCCGGAAATCTCTCCGACCGAGCCGGACCCGGAGAGAATTCCGACCGAATCGGACCCTAGCAGTCCGACCGGACGAGTACGATGCATTCGCATGCTATCGGACTCGATTCGGTCGGACTCCCATTGAAGTCAATGGGAGCCGGTCGTACAACGCGTACGCGGGCTCCCATTGACTCAATGGGTGCGAGGTGAACAAGGGCGCCCCCTACAGCGGGTACGCGTCCATGCGCATCGCGGCGTACATGCACAGGTAGTCCCCCCTGTGTGCGACTCGCGCGCCTACGTGTACAGGGGGGTCCGACGCGGACCCCCAAAGTCCGGCTCCGACAGCTCTTTCGAGCCGGACGGCGCGAGTCGGTCGGACTGCTCGCGGCGCGCATCGTACTTACCCGGCCGGGAAACGTCTCCATAGCGCGGTGCGAGTCGTGTCCGTGCGAGTCGGTCGGAGCGTGTTGAAGCCGCGTACGAGTCAGTCGGCGAATTCGCGGGAGCTTGCATCGTACTCACTCGGCCGGACCCGCGTACGATTCGGTCGGGAAACAGGGCTCCGAATCGGATCCGGTAAATCCGAATCCGATTCGGAGCACTACCGGCCGAGATCGGAATCGGCCCCATAGTTGTCCATAAACTTCGCAGTATCAACTCTCTCCCACTTCAAAGCAATTCCGTTCTCCCTTCCAATTACGGGATTTATATGAAGTTTAAGAGAGCATTCCTTTTTCATTAAAGAGGGGATAAGGAAAGTGATTGCAGCGTGGTCACTAAAAGCATAAAAATTAATCTCAAATTGGGGAAAAAGCTTTCTTATCGGATCAGAGACCAGAACGTAATCAAGCGTAGAGGAGAAAGAACGACTAAAAAAAAGTAAATCCTAGCTGACCAGTGAAAAGTTCAGGAGTATTTAAAAACGTGAGATTATTTATAATTAATAGTCTATTTAGGCCATTACCATAATCAGTGTGACTAAAATGGGGGACACACTCCCCATCGTCGTCCACCAGTCCACAGACTGATGTATTAATCTTATCACAAGGATGAGCATTAAAATCCCCAAGCCAGATTATATTACAGGATTTAGTACATTCTTTCTGCAAATTAACAATGTCTCTTTCTAAAGGAGCCAACACCGCTGCGTGATTGCTTCCAAAATTGTTGGTATAGAAATTAATGAGCAACCAGTATTGGTCAGCACAGTACTCTAATAGAATACTGTGATAATATGGTGATGTATTTAAAAAGGACTTCACTTTTAAAGGGAAAGTATTAGAAAGTAGGGTCAGTAAACCACCCTTTGCACGACCAGCTGATGAGGGTATAGCAGGAGTATGAAATGAACGATACCCATTCAGATGTATTGGGTCGATTTCCCATGTCTCTTGTAAGCACATTATATCTTTCGATGTTAACAAAGACAACCATTCCATATTAAACTTTTTTTGGTTGTACCCAGCAATATTCCAAGAAATTACCGCAACAGACCCTGAGGTATTCTCTAGATGAGTCGATGTCTGGGACAAATTCGGACTGTCTATCTGCAAACTTAATTGTGGTTGGGAAATTACAGAAGGAACAGAAAGCATGGAAGATCCATTTTGCATTGCTATATCACCAGCACCATTAGCCGTTGGGCTCTGCTCCTTCAGTGAATCACATATAGACATGCCTTCCAGTGCAGCGAATCTATTAGTAAGAGGTAAAGGTAAAACAGAAGGAAGAAGAGACTGGTTAAGTGGGAGACGAAAGGGCTTCCGGGCGTTATGTACTCTAAAAAGAGGGGTCTGGGGTGAGATATCAGGTTTATAAAAGAAACCCAACGGAAGAGCACAAATTTCAGAATAAAATGATGGAGTACTTGGTAGCATAGTTAATAAATCACCCACTATGTGATGGTTGTCAAAATTTAAAATAATACAATCACCTTTGATAGTCTTGGGAGCTCTTCCTACCCAGTTAACCCTCCTAGCCATAATAATATGTTTATATACATTAAAGTTATCCCCTGTACACTTAGAAAGCCAATGCTGAGCTTTATGGATTAGCTGCTCCGTAGATTCTAGTAGATTCGCTTTCAGTTCTGGTACATTTGCTAGAACTATGACATACCGGCAGGCTGCTGGTGGAAGATCTAACCTTCCTTTGGAATTCACAGCCTCTGCTAAGTGCTGAGAAACCCCACTTCCAGAGCAGGAAGCTAGAACTCCACTCTCTAAGAGAGTAGAGGTTATAGACGGTTGGACATAGAGGTGGGTGTTCACAGTGCCATTAGATCCTTGAGGTTCGCCATGTGACTTAGTGGAACCATGGGTATCTAAGGTGGTTTGGGTCGGGATCTGATGATGGTTATTATGTACAGTAGATCTCAACTTTTTAGCTGATTCTCGAACAGAACCCGCCAAATGAGTAGACAGCCCTATTACTTGTCGTAAGTCATGACTTCCCATATGATCAGTCACCACAGGGGGGACCCTGCCTGACTGAGAGGTCAACCTCGCTTACTCATTTAGCTCAATAGTATTTGTGGGGGCTTGATTCAATGAGCGAGATGCCTCCAAGGATGATAACTTTTCCTCTATTTGGGTTAATTTATACAATATAGGATTTAAGAGTAAAGTCACCATAGTTTCTATTCTTTTCAACAGGTCAGAGTCCTGAACATAATCATTCACCAAATGGGGTTGATTAGTAATATCCTTAGACCGTGTAGTTCTCGTAGATCTTGAGTGTAAGGGTAGCCCTGAATCCAACTCCTCGTTCCCAGTACTTTTCTCCGTGCAGACCGTTTTCAATGTTTTTTGCTTTAAAGGACCACCTCACTTTCTCTTCCTAGTCCTTGGTTCTGGGTTGCTATTCTCCAATTGGAGAGGCACTAACTGCTCCTGAATGGCTATACAACGTTCCGATGTAATGTCAATAGGTGAAGATGAAATCGACGTTGGAGCTATAGCAGTGCCGGACTCACTTATTGGTTGTCCAGAAATCAAGGGATCAACGCCTAGGGCTCGCCCTCCTAAGGAGGAGTGTTTTTGAGCAATAAGTGAGTCCAAGGAGAGCCTTCTCTCAGTTAGCTCAATTTGGTGAGCAAGGACAGATTCAGCCCTTGTTAAGAAGGCGTCCAAGGTCCCAGCAGGTCCACCCCCTTGCTTTTCCTTGAAACACCTCCTCAGGAGCCCTGGGCTGTACTTATGCGCCTCTGGGCGCGAAGAGATGACGGTAGCGCCTCCAGGCGCTGAGCCTTCTGGGGGGTGAAGTCCTCTCCACAGAGTATGGCGTGCCTTGGCCCCTGGCAGAGAGAAAGTGCGGCGTGCCTTGTCCCCAGCGGGAAGAAAAGTGCGGCGTGTATTGGCCCCCAGCGGGAGTAAAGTGCTGCGTGCAGTAAGGGCGTCCCGCGCCGCGGGAGCCTTGGGCTGTACTAATACGCCTCCGGGCACGAAGAGATGACTGTAGCGCCTCCAGGCGCTGAGCCTTCTGGGGAGTGAAGTCCTCTCCACAGAGTATGGCGTGCCTTGGCCCCTGGCAGAGAGAAAGTGCGGCGTGCCTTGTCCCCAGCGGGAAGAAAGTGCAGCGTGTCTTGGTCCCCAGCGGGAGTAAAGTGCTGCGTGCAGTAAGGGCGACAACCATTACAAATGGTAATTAAGGAGAACGGATCGGGTGATGAGTTTCAATTTAAATATAAGGGCATGGCAAAGGAAATACAAGGGGGGAAGGCAGCAGATTAATCACCAGGATGGGCATCCCACTGCCCTTTAAACAATAAACAAGCAATCCGTTTGCATTGTAATATTTTTTGTGATGTTTTTGTGTTAATGTTGATTGATATTGGCTGGTTTTAGAAGTCATAAGAGTGTGCAGTGGGTTGCTCTGTAGGCAGATATGTCTGGAAGATGTATGCACGCTGTAACGCTGTAGTTCGAGGCGAGTCTGAGATGGAAGAGGATTCCTTGAAGAATCCTTAGCCGGACTAGGAAACCGCCTGCAGCCCAGACATGCCGTTCCATAAAGTTGGAAAAGTAAATAAAGCGCTCGGCAGAGGGCGTGGGTAACGAGGAACTTCAGCACAGTAGGCAGACTGTGAGGAAGTGACCGAGCCGGGAAGGTTTGGAGGGTGGGACCAGGCGGCATGGAGAACTGAACCATGCGCAGCTGTTGGGTTGAGTGAGCAATTAAAACAAGATGAATACAACGAGACGCCATTATTAAAGTGAGAACGCCTCTCCCTTGCTCAGCTGTGTCCTGTGCTACCCTCCACAAAGCAGCACCGAGGAGCGAAACGAAGAGGGATCCCCAGCAGCACTAGTTCAAAACAGAACAGGGGAGCAGAGACCATTGACTAAAAGTGCCTGGGCAAGTAAAAGTCTGGCATCCCAGGGTTCTGGAAGCAGGCAAAGTAGTGACTGGTGCAAACAAGCATTTACAATACAATAGGTTTCGTATTTACGCGAGACCTATTGCATTGTAAATGGTTGACATCACGGACAACGGGAGAGTGGGCGGGCGGGGGCAGGGGGAGAAGACACGGACAACGGGAGGGAGGGCGGTGGGAGAAGGCACGGACAACGGGAGGGATGGTGGGTGGGCAGGGGATTTTGAAGGCACGTACAACGGGAGGGAGGGCGGGCAGGGGGAAGAATGCACGGACATCAGGAGGGGGGGGGTTAAAGAAGGCACCAAAGCATGTGATGCCTGAGGAGAACCTCCTTAAAGAAAATAGCGCTCCCAGTTTAAAAAATATCACGTACCGTGTAACAAACGAAGTAAAGGAGCCAGTCGCCATGGGAGGTGACAAATGAAGAGGAGGCGGTACTAAGGAGGGACTAACAAGCAGATTGACGAATCAGAAGCCAGTATTTAGGACAGACAATGACACAAGCCAATGGCAAACATGGGCGGAGAGTGGGCGGGGCTTCTATTCGCACTCGTTAGGTCGAGCGTATACAAGAAGTCTCGCAGAGCAGCCCATGCGTGCTGGCTCACACTCGACCTAAAAATGTTAAATAAACGGGCAAGCATTTATTTGCAGATCTATAAATGCCTGCCTGTTTGTTGAACATCTTTTCTGAATATTAGTTCTCAGCAACTAAACAGCAGATCGTGCTGCTGTTCACCAGGGGGGCTGCATGTAAAGGTCAAGAGGGACGCAAGCGGCCCCCAGGCTGTACTTTGAGTATTACTGATCTAGGGTGTCCATCTACACATATCTCCCTTCCTGTGGGCCATTGGGGGAGTGGGATTGAATCCAGGCCTTCCAGACTACCTACCTCGCGCATACTGTCTGCTCTTCTCGTCCGTGGAGTAGTGCTTCATTTGTAAAAAAAACATAAGCATAAGGGCCCCTCATCAGGAGGCCACCATAGCTTGCACCACACATTGCCCCTGTCAGTGCAGCCATCACTGTACCTACACAACTACTAATCATCACACTCCTACAAGTGTGATAGTTCAGACTGTTCGAGGCACCCAAACCTATAAGAATGGGTTGTGACGCAGGTATTAGTTGTTTTTAATGTATAGTGAATTAATAAAAACAACTGTTGTTCTGCTCATCTCTAAATCACACAAACAGTGCCACAATATGGCATCTGTAATAAGTGCCGGTGTTGACAATTAAGTGCCGGTGCCGAGCACCGACAACCAATGGCACAAATTAAGCACTGCTGTGGAGTATCCTCAGTCTGGGAGGAGCTCCTCGAGATCCTTACAGTTTCTGTGTCCCAGCTACTCCTCCACCCAGCCTTGTATCTGTGCCCACAGTCCCAGTTCTATTTTTTCATTCTCGTCTCTACGAACCATACGCAATCCCCTTTCCTATATAACGGCCCACTCCCTCAGATCCGGTCACCATTTTGCAAAGTGCAAGCCAATGAATGGCAATCCAGCGCTTGGCCAGGAGTAGCAGCAATAATGCAAACCTATTATACATTTTTGCACCCTGCTTCAGTGGTTCTATTAAGCAAAGCATGCAGTGTTCAACTGTTAGAGTCAGCTGTAGCCTGGCTACGGTAATGAGTTTGTCCACAACTCCCTTCCAGAAGCCTTGTAGGTCTGTGCATTCTCACTTCATATGAATGAATGTCATAAGTGTGTGTGCTCTGTTTTTGTGGGAGATATCCTATGTAAGCGCTGAGGTGTACGATAGACTTGGTGAAGATAATAAAACTATAAAGCTCAAATCTAGCAATACTGGCCACCTCTTGCATTTGTTCCCATTCCCCATCCCTCAACGGTTCCGGGAGAGCCCAATTCCATCTGTCTCTGATATTAAACCAGGGGGAGGCCTATCCACTTTCAGTGCGGCATATAGTCGTGAAATATGTCCTCTAGTGTACGGATCCCTGGTCAGGTATTAATTTAAGCATCTAGGATTCTGCCTGCTCTGTAGAATGTCTGTCTCCTGGACCATAGGGGTTAGCTTGGAAAACTGAAGAAATTACAATGGACAGAGGGTAAATACTCGCTGTTCCTCTGCAAACATTATAAACACACCATCTGCATAGAGGTCACCCATGGTTTGGCATCCTCCCTTCAGCCATTGTCTCATATTCATAGTATCCTGTATCTGTCTGAAGGGGAGCATCCACAATAGTGGCAGCATCTTAGCATATAGTGGTCTGCGGAACACATACCTAAGAGCCCGCTCCAATGCCTCTGCTACCTGCCTTATCACAAAAGGGCAATCCTCCGGGACCCGCAACCCCTCCATCAGCCGCTGTCATAGCTTATTCTCTTCCACCATCCTAGCCAGCAATCTCTTTTCCGACTTTGGTCCCTCATCACACCAGTGCACCGTGTATTGCAATAATCTCGAAAGGTAGTACAGCTGAAGGTCAAGGAGCCTCAGTCCTCCTCTCACCCTATCATTTCTAGCGTCTCTAGTTTTACCCTGCTGCATTTGCCCACCCATATCAACAAAATCAGTAGAGTATTTAATTCCTGAAACATATTCCTTGGTATGATTCAGAATGAATTTTGGAGGACGTAGAGGCATTGTGGCAGAAACACAATTTTACTGATCACTACCCAACCAAGAGTGGAAGGGTGTTCCAGAACTTGCTCGACTCACAAAGTCCTGCTATCACTTTACCCATGTTTAGCCTCTATTGATATGAGGGAGCATGGACTGTCTGGATGTCAAGATATTGGAACGTCTCCATTTTCCACTTAAGCTCCGAGTCAGGTAGCTCTCCTCTGCCCTCCCTAATCAAGCCTCACAGTGGAAATATCACCATCTTGTTTTGTTAATTCGAAGGCCCGACGCTGTGCCCTGTTATAATATGTGGAGCGAGCAGTTTATTGTCTCAGATACACAAGAGTATTGTCCGCGTATAGTGATACAATATGTGTGGTGCGGCCTGCTGTTATTCCCCAATCCAAAACCTTTTGCAGGTACACAACCAATGTTTCCAAGGCCGGAGAGAAGAGGAGTGGGGACGTAGGGCAGCTCTGTCTCGTACCTCGAGTAATATCGATGCCTTCTGAGATGATGCCCCCATGCAAATCCGTACTACTGTGTGGGCATATAAGCGTCTGGTCCATTGAATTAACTGTGGGCCAAACCTCATTCGATGGAGTACCATCCACAGATAGTCCCAGTTTAGGGTGTCAAACGCCCTTTCAATATCTAATGATACAACCACCCCTGTGTTACCTCCACCCACGTCGCATTTATGACATGGGTTAACTTTCTTAGGTTCATATAGGTCTCCCTACACCACATGGTCCTCTTCGATCAGCCCTGCCACCACTCTACTGAGCCGTGTTGCCAGGGCCTTTGCTATGTACGTTAAGCATGGAGAGCAGGCAATAGGATTCCAGCTTCCAAGGGTTCTTGTCTTGCTTTGGGATCATAATGATCGTTGCTTCTCTCATGGAAGTCGGGAGCGATCCCATCTGCCTGGCCTCTCTCAGGGTTTCCATCCGTTTAGGGATCAACTGGGCAGGATAGGATTGGTAGAACTCAGCTGGCAACCCATCTGGGCCCAGCGCCTTACAACGAGCAAGCTCCTTGACCACCTCAATTAAATCATCAGTTTCAAGGTCCACCTCTAGGACCCCATACTGTTCTTCTGAGAGCCTGGGCAGAGTTACCAGGCCCAAAAACCCGGTCAATCAGGACTGCAGGAGCAGCGCTGTTTCCCTCTATAGGTGCTGTAGGTGTGTCCTCAGTAGTTCATTGATCCCGTCAGTGTGGCTACCACCTCTCCATCAGGATGGGTGAGGGCCAGTACCACAGGAGGCGGCCGTTCTCTCTGAAGTAGCCAGGCCAATAAGCATCCTGTCTTGTCTCCATCAGCATGAAGTTTTTGTTGGTATTCTCATCTCCTGAACAGGCCCAGTCTATCCCACAGAGCGCCAAATTAACACCTAGCATCAACCTGGTGTCGGTGATCTGTGATCCCCGTCAGTTCAGCTGATTGTATGTTGGTTAACTGTTGTTTACAGTCCAGCATTTCCGTTTCTAACTGCCTTCGTATACCAGAGGTTCTAGTAAGGCACCCCCCGCAAAACCACTTTTAGAGCCTCACACGTGGTTCCCCTGGTGGCTGTGGTTGTCCAGTCTGTTTCAAAATAACCAGTCAATACCTCTCTGAGTTCCGTCCTATAGGGGTTGTCCCATAGAGTCTCCGGAATCAGTCTCCACGAGGGGAATGCTCGGTATTACCCTCTCCAGCAGAAGCCCAAGCATGATCTGAGAAATATCTAGCCAGGTACTGTACTCTTCCTGCCCTATGCGCAATTGAGGTCTAATCTGCTGTATACCTCATGGACCGGGGTGTAGCAGGAAAATTCCCTAGCATCTAGGTGAGTTCCCTCCTAATGTCCATACAGTTAAGGTTTGTCATTGTGCCCCCAAGCACCATCGTCATGTTGAGCTTGTTCTCTGTTTGAGAGCTGTCTGTCTGCTTGGCCATCTAGAACGCAGTTGAAATCTCCTGCCCGTATTAGTGGTGTGTTTATGTACGGGATCAATTCTCTTGCAATAACAGCAGAGAAATCCCTATCATCAGTGTTAGGGGTGTACACATTGAGGAGGCATAGCTCACAACCATCCAATGCCATACTGCAATAGATATCTGCCATCTATGTTGGCCTCAACATATTTCATCTGAAAGGGGACTGTTATGTTATTATTGTAGCCTGGTTACCTTGTTCCTGGGCTTGTGTTCCACTTCTGGAATCCGGATTGTGGATTCTGAGAAGCTGGGGCAGAAGTCTCAGCTTCAGCAGGGTCCGTTATTGCTCTGTGAATAAATAATATTTTCCTCTACCACTGTGTCCTGCACTTCTCAAAAGTGGCAACGAGGAAGGGATAAGAAGACACACAGCAGATGAAATAGAGGAAGAGAACTGGATCAGGAATTATATTCGTTTGATTCCTTAAATCGTACTTGGAAAAGTTTTTACGGCCCATGGGGAGGAATCTTACCCGTGGATTTGGCAGCTGAGACAAGGATCCATTTGCCACAGACAAACTGTGCCGGGAGGAGTTTGGGTGAAATTCGCCCCAAAGAAATTCAAGCAACGTGAGTAGCTGCGCCGTTTGAATGTACACTAAAGTGGTTGCAGCACGAGACGTGGGCGCACTGTTGCGAAGTAACGAGAGAGGAGTTCGGGGGCTTAATCGAGCCTCAATGTTGTGAGTACGGAGGGTCGTTGTGATGTGACGTACCTCGTTCTGGTGCGCAGGTTGTTCAGAGGTGGAATCCAGCCGGAGTTCGGATGCATTACGGTGTCTTAGCGACATTGCTGGAGTTGTGCACAGGGCGTGTCATCGCATTGCATGACGGCATCACAACGTAACCGGAGTGAACACGTCACAATGCAATTTGAGGGGCTCACGTGACAGCTCGGACGCATCAGATGGTATTCAGGCACCCAGTGCATCGGAGACCAACGTGACACACAGGAGTACGAGTTCTGTTGCCGGAGAGCAGAGCTGCAAATCTTTTGAAGGAACGATCGGTGGCAAGTGCGCTACACTGATCGTACCGATCTGCATGTCAACAACTGACAATCCTGTTAATGTTACAAAGACTACATTTTATATGGTGGGGAATGCACACCGTTTTTCATTTTTTCTTAGTTCATCACTATTAGTCCGCAAAAATCATCCAATATTGCGTGCTCACTTGGTATGGTGCCTTGCCTTAAATGGCACCTCGGTACAAAATCACTGTATGCTGGGGCGACACTCCGCCCCAAGACCAATGGCACAGCAAAAGTGCTGTTTGCACAATTCCTCCTATGTATACAATTTTAATCATGTTCATCCTTTTCATCATTTTTTTTATCATTTTCCTTAAATCTCTGTGTAGTCCCACACGTCAGACATCATGCCAATTTACGAAGTTTTCTCATGTTCAAGTTTGTCCATCCGGACCTTTTTCCAAGAACAAGTACAAACGCGAAAATTCATCAGAGGCAGTATATGTCTCACTATTTAACTCAACCTCACACTGCAAACAACCGCAAAGAGCGGAGAGTGACGTGGGTTGTTTGCAGTGTGAGGTTGAGTTAAATAGTGAGACAGGTAGAGGGGTGAGAGGGTGAGAGGGTGATACGGAGATTGAAGTGTGAAAGGTTATGAGGTGACGTAGAGGAGTGAGGATGAGGGAGAGAGAGGTGGCTTATTGGATGAAGTGTTGATGAATCGGTGTTAAGCATACATGGTTAAGATGAGGAAAAATAAGAATAGGGTGGGTTTCTAGTTCTGTAATGAGAAAAGATTGTTAGTAATGTTATGCGGAAGGGAAGGGTGATTTCAGAGAGTAAGGAAGAACGGTTAAAATGACAGGAAGAGGAGTGAGTGAGATTCGGGGCTCAGGCACAAGTTAGAAATAATTATTGTTTGCGAAAAGAGAGGTTGCACATAAGGAAAAGCGCTGGGACCACTTAGGATTCAACAGTGATGGTAGCAAAATATTGTTTGTTATTAAACTGATTATTACACAGGACAGGAACACATTGTGTAAAACGTTGTTTTTAATAGGAATTGAAGCGCAACTATTTTATTATGGATTGTGATATTGTTTGGACTTTACAGTGTTGTATTTTATAATAATGCGAGTTTCATTGATATTTCTAGTTACCCCTGACGAAGGGCTGGAATTGCCCGAAATGCATTGGGTCAATAAAATACTGCCTCTGATGAATTTTCGCGTTTGTACTTGTTCTTGGAAAAAGGTCCGGATGGACAAACTTGAACATGAGAAAACTTCGCAGTAACATGCAAATGTAGAGACCTCAGAGATTAAATAATAAGAGATCAAATGATTAATAGGACATGTAATGTGAAAATACAAGAGAAATTATTAGGTCTTAAGGATCCCACATTAGACAAAACTATAGAGGTAGCTAAACGTATTGAAAACACTTCTTTGTATGTGAAAGAGCTAGGTGACAGATGCACTAAGAGAGGTAGTGACGCAGATAAAACATGTAATGTGTGTGCCATAAAGAAAGTGATGCATAAGACCAAAATTGGAACAAGTACTAAAGTGAGATTTGAAGAAAGCGGTAGAGTTCAATCATGTTTCAGATGCGGAAGCATGAGGCACACAGCAGAATTTAGCAATTACCCAGCGATCAATAGCACATGTTTCAGATGCAAAAAGACAGGTCATCTCTCAAGATTATACAGGAAGGACCAGATACCACAATTCAAGAAAACAGTGAACTGTGTAGACAGAATTACAAAGGCAGATTCAAATGGGAGTACTGATGACGATGATGTTGTGGTACTTGTGGTCTGTGAGGATAAGGCAGTGACCACGTGCACCAATCGCCCTCCCAAATGCTAAATTAGAATGAATGGGAAGGAGGTGCAAGTACTGGCTTACTCTTGTTCTCCGTTCACGTTATTTGATGTCAATACGTGTAATGGTATAAAAACAGGAGAATTGTATCCTACTGATGTTGAACCCGAGGGTTATTGTGGTGAAATACTACCAGTGTTAGGGTATTTTACTACAGAATTAGAATTCAAAAGCAGAAAAGCAAATGTAAAGGTACGTTGTTGAGAAAGGTCGATCTTTATCGGGATGGAAGGAACAGCATGAATTAGGGATAGTGCTAGATCCCAATCATCCCAAACAAGTTCTGTTAACAGAATCCTGAACTGACACAGACTGGGTCAGTAATTTTACCAAACTATTCAGGAAGGAATTGGGATGTTTGACGAAGTTCGAACACCGCATAGTACTGAAGAAAGGGGCAGTGCCAAGGGTGCACAAGGTGAGGAATGTTCCTTTGGCATTGAGGGGTTCACTAAGAGAGGAATTGTCAAGATTATGCAAGGAAGGTGTGATTGAACCGTTTGAAGCCTCCGAATGGCTAAGTCCGATTGTTATCGCAAGAAAACCCAACGGAAAAATCCGCATGTGCATCGACTTGAGAGATTTAAATAAATGTATATGGGTTGATAGACATCCCCTCCCTAAAATTGGTGAAATGCTGGCTAGTGTGAAGGGGGAAAAATGGTTCACCACATTGGACCTATCCAACGCATTTCACCAAGTGCGATTGCAGAGGGAATCAAGACACCTAACATCATTTATAACACCTGTAGGAGCTTATCAGTTCATCCGCATGCCATTCGGATTTGCTTCTGCTTCGGCAGTGTTTCAAAGGATTATGCAAGCCATGTGTTATACTTGCTGCTCAGCCAGTGTGAGTGGGGTGTGGAATGTTGGATGAGTGATGATGCTGTAGAATGTTTGGATGAGTGAGGTTGGCAGTTGGTGTATGGGCTGAGCAGCAGGAAGGCTGCTCCTGGTGGGGCTCTTTGTACTTCTACTTCTGAACTTACCATCTTAATAAATACTACCTAAAGATACCCTGGAGTTTGATCTTCATTCTTTTACAACATTTTGGCGACGATTTTTAAAAGAACCTCCGTGTGAGAACTGGATGGTGGTAGCTAAGACAAATGGAAACATAACCTACTGGAATTTGAAGCTTAAAGCAAGTTCTTGATGAAGGACCTCCTATTGAAACTAAGCGCAGTCTGTGTAACAGCAATCTGGCAGCCCTGAGCCCCACCAGTGACCACAAGACCGGTCAGCCCCAACCCGGGCATGCCAGATCCTGCTGTGTCATCCTAGACTTGATGGAATGCACCTATGGTGAATTAAGCTGTCCCACCTTTGACCTTTTTGCTGATCTGTCGCAACCGCGATTTGGGTCGTCCTGCTGTGACTTCTCCAGCTGTCATTGTCACAACTTTTGTCGTGTCTCCAGCACTGTGCATGGATTTGGGCCACTGCGTTGTGACCAGCGTGCTGCTTGTGTCCGCGGCTCAGGTGAAACTGATCTTCTTCCCTGGGGAGTTTTGCCATCTTTTGCAGCTGTGTACTAACTTCCCCACAGTCCGTGTCGGGTAGAGCGACAAGTACGAGGAGTCCCCAGTGTCTGTGTTTGGAAGTGTCACAAGGAAGAGGAGTTCCCTTGGTCCACGTTGAGAAGTGCGTCAAGGACAAGGAGTCTCCAGAGTCCGACTTTGGGTAGTGCGACAGGAAAAAGGAGTTCCCTCAGTCCGGGTTGGAAAGAGCAACTCAGGAAGTGCGACAAGGGAGATGTGTTTTACACCCGCCTATGTATTTTTCTCTGTACCGGCTTTGTGATGTAAAGTGGTGCGGTGGTTGGTGCTATTGAGGTAATCGTTTTTTACTCCTGACTAAACTACGGACCGCTGCGCCTGTTTTTTAAAAAAAACTTTAAAATCCGTTAGCTCACCTGTCTCCAACTGCCTCTTCCCGTCCGTTGTGTCCAGCGCGAGCCCTGGCTTCGGCAGCTCGCGGAGTGTTGAGAAGCTCTTACGTTGTGCAGCTCGTGCGTGCTTGGTGCCACCCGGGATGCTCCCAGCGTACGTGCTGCCTACGTGCCACCATCTTTTCTCCTGCTGATCGTTATGGATTCTCCTGATCTCCCGCCGATGAACGCGCTTTTTGCATAAAGTGCTGTTTGGGTTTGCGGGTTTCGTTGCAGCCTTGGACATCTGGTGAGGGTTACGTTTTTATTTGACTATGACTTTGCCAGCTCGTTTTGGTGCAACATCCACTATTGAAAGTTTTTGGGCTTTGGGGGACAATCAAATATATGTAAGCTTCGGGACGCTTTTCTGAAAATGTCGTTTCCTGCATGGAAGAGTTGTCACTCTTTTCTTAAACCACTGTTGATGCTGTGTTTTGGAAATTTACTTTCAAAATGTTGTTCTTTTGATTGCTTGTGGTTTCTGGTTTGACTTTTAAGTATAAAGTCACTCAGAGTTACCTCCTTGCCGTGGTTGTGGGAGGTTTAGTTGAGTCTTACTGTGTGTGTGAGTTGACTTTTAGGCGTAAGGTCACTCTGTGTTACCACCTTGTCGTGGTTATGGGAGGGTTAGTTGAGTCACCTACTGTGTGTGTGTGTGTGTGTGTGAGTTGACTTTTAGGCTTAAAGTCACTCTGGGTTATCACCTTGCCGTTGTTGTGGGGGTTTGTGTATCTCTCACTGTTGGTGGTGTGTGTATGAGAAGACTCTTAGGTGCTCAGCCTCTCTGACCTACCGCTATTTTGGGGTTGGGGTTGTGGTTGGCGCTGTCTTTGAGTTGACTGGGTAGGGGTCACCCGCGTTTACCACCTTTGTGTGGTTGGTGGTTGATTTAGGTATCAGCCCTGGTATTGGGTGTGTGTAAGTCACCCTGTTGGCGTGGTGTTTGAGTTGACTGGGTAGGACTCACTCGCGTCTACCACCTTTGTGTGGTTGGGGGTTGTATTAGGTATCAGCCCTAGTATTGGGTGTGTGTAAATCACCCTGTTGGTTTTGTGTTTGAGTTGACTTTTAGGTGTTGAGTCACTCAGGGTTACCACTATGGTGTGGTTGTGGGTGGAGATATGTGTATCCCTCACGGTCAGTGGTGTGTGTGTGAGAAGGCTTTTAAGTGCGAATCCTCTCGGGTCTACCACTGTTGTTGTAGGTGTGGGTTGATTTATTTAAATCACCCTTTTGGTGTGGTGTTTGAGAAGACTGGGAAGGAGTCACTTGCGTCTACCACCTTTATGTGGTTGGTGGTTGACTTTAGGTAACACCCTCTTGTATTGGCGTTCCTTCCACTATTGTGTGGTTGCGGCATGGTCTTACGTTAGTGTATTTGTTTTGCTGTGGGGTGATTCCTACTGCAACGTTGAGGTTCGGTTCCCTGTGTGTTCATGTCCATTTCAGCCTGGCCAGCTGGTATGTTTGTGGCATAAGGGGTTTGGTCGGTTATGCGTGGTGTAGTAGAATGCGGCTTTGTTTGGTTTTGTGTGGAAAGGTAGAAGATGTTTGTTTGTTTTATTTTATTTATTTTGTGTGGAAAGGGAGAGGATGTGGGTAAGTGTAGTCTTTTTGCTTTCTTAAAGACTGGTTTTATCTTGCCCAGTTTGTTGTTTTCATTAATGTGAGTACATGGGTGGGCATTGTCATTTTCCATCATTTTATATCTTTTGTTAACATTCAAGCATATTGTTACATTCTTCTGTGACTCCTTTGCATTTTGACGTTAACTTGCATGCCCATTGTACTGTGCTTTATTTGCTTTTGATCTTTTCTTGTATGCCCTTAATCATCTTCAGGTCTTTGTAATGGTTCCTCATGTTATTTCTGTGCATGTACTTTTTACCATTGCATACTTTTCCTTGGACCATTGCATTGTGTTCTTGTTCACTGTAAAGAAGGGAGATGTGTTATACTTGCTGCTCAGCCAGTGTGATTGGGGTGTGGAATGTTGGATGAGTGATGATGCTGTGGAATGTTGGATGAGTGAGGTTGGCAGTTGGTGTATGGGCTGAGCAGCAGGAAGGCTGCTCCTGGTGGGGCTCTTTGTACTTCTACTCCTGAACTTACTATCTTAATAAATACTACCTAAAGATACCCTGGAGTTGGCTCCTCATTCTTTTACAACAGTGTGTTGAGGAACATGTCAAATGTTTTGGTGTTTCAAGATAGTGTGTTGGTTTGGGTAGAGAATGAAAGCCAGTATAATGAAGTATTGAGGGAGGTGTAACGTAGGTTAGAGGAAGCTGGTCTAACCATATGTTTGGAGAAATTTATGGTTGGTAACAAGGAGGTGGAGTACTAGGGGCATACGTTAATACATGAGGGATAAAACCCAAACTTAGGCTGGTCGAAGCTATCGAAAAAGCCCCTGCTCCCCAAGATAAAGATCAGTTGAGGTCCTTCCTGGGTATGGTAGAATACTATACCAATTGTGTACACCATTTCACAGACAAGGTACGTGTTTCACGGGAGATCATGAAGAAGGGTGTTAAATTTCATTGGTCACAAGAGTGTCAAATTGCATTTGACAGGGAGAAGGAGTCCATTGTGAAGGCTGTCGCGCTTAAGTCATTTGATCCTCAAGACCAAACTATCATTGTGACAGACGCGAGCAGTTCTCATGCAAGTACACGACAAGAAGGAGAGAGTGGTGGCTTTTGCGTCATGCACTTTGAAGGGAGCGGAAAGCACATACTCAACAGCGGAGAAGGAAGCCCTTGCGTGTTGGTGGGGTGTGCAGCACTTTTGTAACTTTGTGTGGGGTTTGGATTTTGATTTACGCACAGACCATAAGCCATTGGTGGATTTGTTCACCACGGACGGTGCTGGCAGGGCCATACCTCGCATCGCCAAATGGCTGTATCATCTCCAGGAATATGTATTTACAGTGAAATATGTGCCTGGGATAAAAAACATAAATGCAGATTGCCTAACCACATTACCATTAGATGGTGGTGATGAGAGTGTTGATGAGGAATGGATGGTGGCAGAAGTGTCAGGTTTTGATGGTGCCATAAAGGAGGAAGAGTGGGTGAAAGCAGTTTCGGAAGATCCTGTTTTGGTGAAACTCATCAAGGTTTTACCTGATGTGAAGGGATCGAAAGATGATGTGTATTTGGAACTGTTCAAAAACATTTGGGAGGAGTTGTCAATGGCGAATGGTATTGTAAGGAGAGATGAGAGATTGGTGGTACCTGCGGACCTGAGGGACAGAGTGATGAGGTTACTTCATGAAGGACACGGAGGCATGTCGTCCATGAAAAGAAGAGCACAGGTTGATCTTTGGTGGCCTGGGATGGACAAGGAAGTTGAAAGATATTCCGTGATTGTATCTCATGTGCTTGTAGTGACAAATCCCACATAATTCAGGAGACTAGAATTAGCCCAGTAGCTCTGCCTTTACGTTCATGGGAAAGGGTTGCCATGGATACTTGTGGACCATTCGATGGTTTGGGGGTGAACGGGAAGTATGCCATTGTAATGATGGATTATTTCTCGAAGTGGCCTGAGATGGGGTTTGTGAAAGAGCTCAAGACCAGTAATGTGATTACATTTTGTGAGGATATTTTCCGTCGAGAGGGTTGTCCAGCAGAAATCTTTTTTTTTTTTTTTTAATTCTTTTTATTGAAAATAAAAATAAAACAAATAAACACAATAATGGTGTGGTTACAAAACAGAATACAATCCTGAGGGAATAGCGAATACATAAATGAAACCATATAGTACATTGGGTCAAAGGAGAAAAAAACACTCTAATGTCATCAGTCCCAGCAACTATCAGCCTATGGTGTCATATCATCAACAGTGTCACTCGGTTCTGCAAATGGGGTACAAATAAAGCCTCTACTTTTGTTCCACGGGCCCCACACCTTGGTCCATTTACCCGGGCAACCTCTACTTTCGTACACCGCCCTTTCCGCCTGCATGCACCAGTCCATGTCCGATGCCCATTCTGCATACTTAAGAACAACTCCCCCCTTCCAGGTTCTAGCGATGTTGCGCTTGGCAACCACTGCAAAAGAAACAATTGATGGACGGAATGCTGGACAATGCAAACATTCACCCCCAGTCACAAGGATCTGGGTTAAATCCATCATTCTTTGCTCACCACACCACCCCAGTTTGGACCTAGCCATATGCAAATCAGTCTTGACCCTGTTCCTTGTGGGAACAGTCCAGCCCGAACTGCCAAGCCAGGTCCTCCCTGGACCAGAAACAAGCATCCTGGGACCGGTTTCAGGGCATCACCCTTCTTCAGCCAGGCTAGCTTGAATTCAGTGGTGTAGTGAGCACGGGACCCACGTCTGGGCATACCCTTCCCACTTAGGGGGACAAATGCAAAAGAAACAATTGATGGACGGAATGCTGGACAATGCAAACATTCACCCCCAGTCACAAGGATCTGGGTTAAATCCATCATTCTTTTGCTCACCACACCACCCCAGTTTGGACCCAGCCATATGCAAATCAGTCTTGACCCTGTTCCTTGTGGGAACAGTCCAGCCCGAACTGCCAAGCCAGTTCCTCCCTGGACCAGAAACAAGCATCCTGGGACCAGTTTCAGGGCATCACCCTTCTTCAGCCAGGCTAGCTTGAATTCAGTGGTGTAGTGAGCACGGGACCCACGTCTGGGCATACCCTTCCCACTTAGGGGGACAAATGCAAAAGAAACAATTGATGGACGGAATGCTGGACAATGCAAACATTCACCCCCAGTCACAAGGATCTGGGTTAAATCCCTCATTCTTTTGCTCACCACACCACCCCAGTTTGGACCCAGCCATATGCAAATCAGTCTTGACCCTGTTCCTTGTGGGAACAGTCCAGCCCGAACTGCCAAGCCAGGTCCTCCCTGGACCGGAAACAAGCATCCTGGGACCGGTTTCAGGGCATCACCCTTCTTCAGCCAGGCTAGCTTGAATTCAGTGGTGTAGTGAGCACGGGACCCACGTCTGGGCATACCCTTCCCACTTAGGGCGACAAATGCAAAAGAAACAATTGATGGACGGAATGCTGGACAATGCAAACATTCACCCCCAGTCACAAGGATCTGGGTTAAATCCATCATTCTTTTGCTCACCACACCACCCCAGTTTGGACCTAGCCATATGCAAATCAGTCTTGACCCTGTTCCTTGTGGGAACAGTCCAGCCCGAACTGCCAAGCCAGGTCCTCCCTGGACCGGAAACAAGCATCCTGGGACCGGTTTCAGGGCATCACCCTTCTTCAGCCAGGCTAGCTTGAATTCAGTGGTGTAGTGAGCACGGGACCCACGTCTGGGCATACCCTTCCCACTTAGGGCGACAAATGCAAAAGAAACAATTGATGGACGGAATGCTGGACAATGCAAACATTCACCCCCAGTCACAAGGATCTGGGTTAAATCCATCATTCTTTTGCTCACCACACCACCCCAGTTTGGACCCAGCCATATGCAAATCAGTCTTGACCCTGTTCCTTGTGGGAACAGTCCAGCCCGAACTGCCAAGACAGGTCCTCCCTGGACCGGAAACAAGAATCCTGGGACCGGTTTCAGGGCATCACCCTTCTTCAGCCAGGCTAGCTTGAATTCAGTGGTGTAGTGAGCACGGGACCCACGTCTGGGCATACCCTTCCCACTTAGGGCGACAAATGCAAAAGAAACAATTGATGGACGGAATGCTGGACAATGCAAACATTCACCCCCAGTCACAAGGATCTGGGTTAAATCCATCATTCTTTTGCTCACCACACCACCCCAGTTTGGACCCAGCCATATGCAAATCAGTCTTGACCCTGTTCCTTGTGGGAACAGTCCAGCCCGAACTGCCAAGCTGGGTCCTCACTGGACCGGAAACAAGTGTGACCCAGAGATGTTCATACCTGTTTAGATCAGTCGCCTCCCAAACATTCAAGAGGCAAAGTCGTGGGGATAGAGCTATTGGTTTATGTCATAAGTGGGACATGGCGGAGACAACCCTTCCCCAATATCTCTGGAGGTCGGGGCAGTCCCACCACTGATGTATAAAGGTACCCAGCTGTCCACAACCTCGAGGACAGTCCGGCGAGGACAAAAGGCCCATCTTAACGAGTGCCAAACTGGTGTAGTATGTCCTGTGAATCACTTTAAGTTGGATCAACTTAAAACGTGAGCAAATCGCCACCTCCCGTGGCGAGGCCAGGGCTTCTCTCCACTCCTCGTCGTCGAGCTCCCTCACCTTGTCATTCCATTTTGCCCGTATCTTACCCATAGAGTCCGGCATATTATTGAGAATCTTACGGTACGTCAGAGAGATCGCACGGTCTGGAAGGTAATCATCCAGTAACCAATCTTCTAACGGTGAGGAAACTGGCAAGTCCGAACCACTGGGTAACACCTTCTGCAGTACACTCCGCACCTGAAGATACCGGAAAGTTTCCCCTTCCTGTAGGTGGTATTGCCGTTGCAGCTCACCAAACGGAACAACTCCCCCCTTCTGCCATAGGTCCCCCACCGTCGAGAGACCTATCAACTCCCATTTATCAAACCCTGGGAACCTCGAGAGCCTACCCAGTTGAAGAGATTCAAACAGCGGGGTAACCTTAGTTATCCTACCTTTCCAGCCCAACGCAGCCGTGGCCACGCCCCATAAAGCTACCGTAGTCGAGGTCGGGGTGTACTTAGGTGCGCATTGTTTACCCCCATACAGAGCCCTAAGAAAATTACCCGAGGACATATTGTACCTGCCCATTGTGTACGCTGGGTCCGTAATGGGGCGATGCATCCAGCGGTTGAGAACCACCAGCTGCGCGGCCCAGTAATAATGTTGAATGGCAGGCAATGCTATGCCCCCATCATACCAGCTTTTAGTAAGCTTGACGAGGGCAATTCTGGGTGTCCCGTTGTTCCATAACAATGAGCGAACCTCGGAGTCAATAGTACGAAAATAATGGGAAGAGATCAAGAAAGGCGTATTCTGCAATACGTAAAGAAAGTGGGGAAGTGCCATCATTTTATAGAGACCAGCTCTACCAAGGAGAGTGAGAGGTAAAGCTTTTCAATGCTGCACGTCTGCGCGAAACCGCTGGAGCGGAGGGATCAAATTCTGACAATGGAACACCCCTTCATCCTTGGTAATGTATATCCCCAAATACCGAAACCCCTCGGTGACTATTTGGGCCTGGCAGCCCGCCGTGAGAGCCGGCGTCTCCCCGCTCAAAACGTAGACCAGAGATTTATCCCAGTTTATCGTGTAACCGGAGTATTGTTGGAAAAGGGCGAAAACGTGTAGCACCTTATGAATTGAAGACCGGGGTCAGGCCAGATACAGAAGGATATCATCGGCATAGAGGGAAATTCTATCCGACCAATCCAGAGTCCAGTTCAGACCGCGAATCAGAGGGTCACCTCTGATCCATATGGCCAGGGGGGCCAGGGCGAAGAGAAGAGGTGACAGGGGGCAACCCTGTCTTGTGCCCCTACCCAGCTCAAAGGCGGCAGAACGGCCACCATTCACCTTGACTCGGGCCAAAGGAGTATAAGCATAAAGCAGGCGCACCCAGGATATAAATCGGGCGCCGAACCCGTACCTTTCCAGCACAGCAAACAGGAAGGGCCACTCAATCATATCAAAGGCCATCTTAGCGTCCATGGACACTATCACCTAGTCCTCTTGAACAGTAGAGGCTCGGCCCAACACCCCAAATAAGCGGCGCAGATTCAGCGCAGTGTTTCTAGCCGACATGAAGCCGGATTGGTCCGGATGAATCAACCTGTGAACACAGGGCGAGAGGCGAAGGGCCAAGAGTTTGGCCAAGATCTTAACCTCGGGGTCCAGGAGAGAGATGGGCCTTTACGAGGAGCATCGGTCTGGGGGTTTTCCCGGTTTATGAATGACTACGATGTTAGCCAGTCGTTGTGTCGTTGGCAAACTACCGAGAGATACCCCCTCGTCATACATACGCACCAAAAAGGGCGCGATGACGGAGGCGGTAAGTTTGTAAAGTTCAATCGGGACGCCACTGTCCAGCAGAAATCTTGACGGATAATGGACCCCAGTTTGTATCTGAGGAATTTGGTAGTTTTCTGGAAAAGTGGGGAATCAGACAGCGCAGAACCCCTGTATATCCTCCTAGGGGTAATGGTTTAATTGAACTCTTCAACCGTGTGTTGGGGGAGAGCATTCAATTGGCCATGGCAAACAACATTTCCTGGAGAGAGAAAGTGAAGGAGATCTTATGGAATTATCGCATCACGCCACACACTGCAACGGAAGAAACTCCTTTCTGTATTCTTAAAGGAAGAGTACCCTGTACAGTGGTAGTTCTGGCCTGGATGGCCAGAACTGGTCCACGATGTGTGCATTATGATAAGGTATGCAGGAGAGTTGAGGATTATCAAACCAGGTATAGACTCAGGCACAATGAAAAGGCGAAGATAAGTGACAGGATGTTTACTAAGGGAATGTGAGTCAGAGTGCATGCTGACAACCTTACAAATTACCGGGCGTCCTCCTTTTTTCGTATAAGGTACTCCTGCACTCTAATTAGTAATTTAGACTTTTAAAAATCACACCCCCATTTCATAAAATACCAACAACATGGTGGACCGTTTACACCACAATACGAGACTTCTCTTTACACGCTCTAGTCTCTAACAGCACGAGGGAATGACTCGGCTGTTTTTCAGACTACTTATACCGGCACTAAGGCAAAGACACGCTAAGATGCGGTCTGCCTTTGGACTGAATAGGTCGTATTGACGGAGGGTTGCTGAGCACAGTAAGACTTTTTTTTTTTTTTTTTTCTCCCTACAGGACATCATCAATTGTTTTCTCCCTACAGGAATTTACATAACTTTACTTGCCTTTTTCACTAAATTCCATTTGCTCTTTCTAAACCAGTCATCGGAAGGCACAAGCAATGAGTGGCTTATAACAAATCCTCATTATCTCATTCCTTTGTCTATTATTATAATGTAGGGTTTCTACAGGCCCCTCCACCCAGACAGACCATGAGGCGCACTTTTGCCAAAAAATAAGTATGTTTCAAAAAGAAATTGATTTTATGTTACATGTTGTGTGTCCTGTTTTTGTCCTTGACTACAAGTGTTTTTAAATTATGTCTTTTCAACCTTGCCTGCTCACAATTAAGGTATCATGTGTAGTATTACCCACACAAGATCTGAGCACTAACTAAGTTTGCTTTCAAGGGCACTTACACCATAGTAGGAAGTACCTTCTTTTACGCGCAGCGTAACGCCTTTACCTGCCCACAAGAACGGTGGGCAGGCAGTATGTATTAATTTGCATTTTGCTTTTTCTTCCCAATGACAGTTACTACGTGTTTAGAAGCAACCGTATGTATATATTTTTCCCAATGCTCACACAATAGGTGTGCATTAATAATTTTTCACTTCAATTTATTATAGGTCCGGCACGGAGTGGTACACAAAGGGCTGGTCCCTTTGTTGTCCTGAAGAAAAGGTTTAGGGGATACCTTGAAACATGTTGACATAATACAAGGGACTATAATTACATAACAGTTACATTTCCCTTTATTAACCCCCTTTTATCCCTACCAACTAGGAGCAGGAATAAAACAATAGCTCACTAGTTAGGTAAATTTTTAAAACATCACTTACACCACTCCCCCCTACACTGCACAATACATAGCCTCACAAGGTAAGTGCTCCTACGTAAATCCGCAAGTCGCAGCACGCCCCAATCAGTAGATGTTTGGGATGGCCCCAATGATGAAGCATGTCACCTAGGGGCAACCCTGGGTGAGTGAGGGGACACAAGAAAAGAAATTTTTCTTTTCAACCAGTAGAGGTGGCCTTCACCCCAATTGGTGAACCTGCCCTTGTTTCTTGGCTAGGTTCTTTTGATCCGTCACCTACGGATTTTTTTGATGTATTCTGATCACACAGGAGGGTGAGCCTAGCCCAATCCTCCTCCTCCCCCTTTTTTCTGATTGATATCAAACTATGTCACCTGTTGACTGCCAGGGATTTCTTGGTTTCTCCATGAGTGGCATCTCCTCTAGGCCCATCCTTCCCTCTCTCATCTCCTAAGCGTCCAGTTCCTGCATTAAAATGTGATTAAACCTAGGAATCCGAACTATCCCCAACTCACTTCCCTCCCCCTGAGTAAACACTTCCTTCGACCAACTGTGTCCCCCCTAGTCATAATAAACACTTGTCCTAACTCTCCTCTCTCTCCTAGTACTATATAGTGTACAGCAGCTTCATCTAGCTTCGCAAGTCTGTAGTATGGTGGGTCACATCCCAACTCCCGGCACCTCAGGTGGAACGAGATGGGTGTCACCCCTGTTCCCTACTGAGTACACTCAGTTTATCAACATAAAAAGAAAGCAAACTTCTTAACAACTCTGTAGTAACAGAAGTAACCTGATCCGATCACAAATGTTTTGGGTGTGGGCGATCTGGCAGCTCCGGCAGATCCCCAGCGTCCACAGGTGATAGGGCAGTGCTCCCTTCACCTCCGTCCTGGGGTGAGGAGCATTGGGGGGTCCGACCAATGTGCTTATGCAACACTATCCACATATGTGGTTAGGAGTAAATTGAAAACAAGGGGGGACTTAAGGGGGCGTGGCTGACCAGCCAAGATGGTGGACGCGAGCTTCTAATGCTCCGCTCGCACACCCTCGATTATCCTGGTTAACAGTTGGAATCCCTCTTCATCAGCCCAAAAACCGAGATATATCACCTCCTGATTACCCGGAGCCCTCAATTGTTGAAGTGCGACTGCCGGAAGTTACTGCATCAGTGCCGCGGATGCACCAGCGGCCCTACCCACAGGGCACTCGCTCTAACACGCAGCACAGAGTCGACCACAAGCTGTGGGCGGACAACCCAGCGGCAAGCCCCCTGAGCGGTGAGGAGGCACACAACATGGGTGGGTGGCGTAGCTGGAGGCTGTGAGGCCTGTGACCGGTGAGAGCGCTCAGTGTCAAGGCTCGGGTGTGCGGCAGGAGCTCCAAGCGCAGAAAGTGCATACCACCCCGAGATTGCAGGGTAGAAATCTTCAGCCCAGGCAGCGATTTGCAGAGCTTGGTAAAGTGCAAGAGAAGGACTGGTCTACACTGGCCCGTCCGCGAAAAACGATAACGGAGACGCCCAAAGTGGACTGCAAAACACAGTTGGGTCTGGGCCCACACCAGGCCCCACCGCAGGTGGCATCGGCCCGGCGGGCCTACCCGTAGACGTCGAGCACGGAGAAGCCCAGTACTGAAGGTGAGAACTGCGGCCCGCACCCGGATGCGCAATAGGCACATACCTGCGGGCCGGTGAAGGAACACTAACCGGGAGGAGATCCACTGCTCCGGCCGCACGGCTCAGAATTCCTGGGGGTAGGGGCAGAGGTCTGCGCTGCCCGGGCTCCGCTTTGGTGGGTCGTGCACGGTGCAGCCGCTCCACTACTGGAAGATTCAAGAGGGGTCGGATCCAGACCCCCATCAGGTAGAAACAGGCAACATGGCGCACCAGTCGTGGCTTCGCGGCCCTGGCCTGTCGAGATGACCCCTCACTACAGAAGACACTACAAGGACACTGCGCAGCAACCCCACAAGAACTTATCGTAAGAACGCCTGGCTCCCTCTGGCCCCCATCTGCCAAAACCACCTCCACTGCATGCACACTGGCACCAGGCACAGCCCCAGGAGACCTCATTGTCTGATCTGCACCTAGAGCCCTGAGTAAGCTATACTAATAAAACTTGGATACTACAAAGAGAAGCGCCTACACGACAGGACCTCTTCTCGGCCATCCCCCCTGCTCGTCAAAGGAAAGCAGGATCCCTGGCATACGCAGTTCACAGGCAATAAGTCGACACTCCGCAGCATACTCTCAGAGCTCAGTAAAACCTTCAGCACTTGCGAGTAACGAGGGCCTGAAAAGTACGAAGGGCGCAACACCTCACTAGACCAGACGGCCTGTAACCGATTGAAGATCACAGGAGCACTCCTCTTAACACTGCACAACTAACAGATTCTGGACAGGTATATTTCTCTAATCATCTGCATGCCCTCTGCACAGAAATTAACCATGGGTCGCCTACCCACAAATGCACAACACCCCACTGCGCACTCGGAAACCCAAGTGACCCAACAAGGGGAGGGGGAGTGCACGGGAGAGACCCCGACCACGGCACTCTCTACAAAGATTGACTCTGTTCTGACTGCGGTGGAGAAAATAGGTGCCGTCCTGGATCACACCCGGTCTCACTGGAGTCCAAAATAGATAAGGTTGCTTCCGACTTCACGCTATTACGAGCCGACCAGGTAAACTGTCGGACAGGGTCCAAATTAACGAACAAGCCCTGCTAGACCTAAAGCCAACTACTCACAGTCACGCAGCAGCTTTACAGGACCTCGTGTACCGAGTAAACACGCTAGAAGACAGGCTAGAAGACGCAGAAGGCTGCTCACGCCGCAACAATATTTGCATGGTGGGCCTGCCTGAAGGTGAGGAGGTACAGGACCCTGAGGCATATGTTGAACGCTGGTTGAGGGAGCTGCTCCCTGAAGACGCATTATCCCAATTTATGGTGGAGCAAGCGCATCGGGTGCCGGCCCGCAGACCGCCCCCTGGAGCCAGACCAAGACCAATACTTTTCAAGCTGTTGAATAACAGGGATAGGGACACAGTACTGAGAGACTCCCGCACGCTTACCGACATCACAATACAAAATCAAAAAGTCATGTTGTTTCCGGACTACACCATGCAAGTGCAGAAAAGAAGAGGGTCTTTTACTGCGGTGGACGCGCCAGCTCCGTGAATTGGGCATCCGTTATTCCCTAATATTCCCACTTAAACTGCGAGTTGCTGCAAAAGGTCTCACTCCATTCTTTGACACACCCTCCTAAGTCTGGGACTGGTTGGAAGAATCAGGCCCAGTAATGGGACCCAAACCACCCACGGACACACAATTGCCTCGTCAAGGCAGAAGAAACTGTTGTTGCGGCAGAGGAAGAAGCCCCAAGCAAATAAGATCACAGGCAGAAATCCCTGCCATGGAACAAAGACTAATGGAAAGACAGGAGGCCCTCCAAGTAGCAGCAATCAGTACTAAATCGCTGACCTCCGAGCCTGAGACACGATCCATCCTCTCCCTAAGTGCAACTGGGTCATCACCTGCAAGATCTGAAGTTCTAGACTCCCTGCAGTTGCCGGCGTCACGCCGCAGACATCGGATGGCATAATTTGAACAATCAGCAATGACCCGATAAGTGTATCTTATCATATTATATGTAACTGCTGCATTGTCCTGTTAGTGCTACCCACCTTAATAGATACACGCTTAGACGCGCAGAGTAACTACCCAACACATAGTGGGAAACACAACCTCAGCGTAGAGCACTCTTCCCGCTAGTCAAGACATGCGCGTGGCCATATACTTAACTCAAAGGGGATCATCAATTACACCTAGGAAACATCCAGGGGATGCCAAGAGCACACAAGCATGTAGCACGCACCCCTACAGTTAACTACATCTAACATAATAGTTGCCACTGTTGGGCTCCATAGTTTGGACGAGCATCGACTACGAGTTTGTCCTTATTACATTATGCACAACACAGTTGTACCCCAAGTTATGACTATGTTTTTACACCCCAAGAAGCTCCAAGTGGTTGTCTGGACCCCAGCTACATCTCCGCCTCCCACTGCACAGGAGGTCCCATCACATACTCATGGCGCAGACCAACATCCTTACATGAAATAAGAGGGGTATATACACACCCACTTGCAGATACTCCATATACTCATACCTTCAATGTAGACACACAAAAATAGCCGTCCTACAGGAAACACACCTCACCCAGATAGAGGCTTACCGCCTCCGCAAACGCTGTAGGGTATGAGTATACAGCACTAACTACTCCTCCCAAGCACGAGGGGCATTAATATGGACAAAGGCAGGAGTTCCATACGTGGAAGAGGAGGTGCACATAGACCCGGAGGGTAGATATGTATTTTCAAAAGGTAAACTGAACGGGCAAACAATCCTCATAAGCTCTATATACGCTCTGAATATGGAGCAAGCTTCATTTTTTAGCAAGCTCTCTGGAGTGCTGGTCTGATGGAAAGGACTCCCTTGACTTATAGGAGGGGATTTAAATTCTGTATTAGATGTAGCTTTAGATAGGTCATACCCACCCCTAACACGAACCACAGCAGCATCTAACGCACACACCCTGACGGAGTGGCTGACACATTGGTCGTTGACTGATATATGGCATGCTTTTAATCCCAATGCACGAGTGTGCTCGTTTTACTCTCCGGTGCACAGCCTACACGTCCGACTAGACCGGGTGGTTGTGTCACCAGCCCTCTTCCCACTTATAAAAAATGCTGAATATCTAGGACGCTCAGATTCGGACCATAACCCAGAGCTTTTGCAACTCACATTGGACAACCAGCAGCCCTAGAAGATCAAGCGTCTAGTTCCTTCCTAGGGACCGCAATCCTAGAATTCTTTGAGACAAATTACCAATCTACAGGAGACACCCTCTTAGCATGGGATGCCTTTAAAGTGACCTTAAGAGTACACTGCCTGGGTGTGACCTGAAACATACGTAAGCAACTAAATGATGCGCTTAGTGGCGTTGAGCGCCAGCTCCTAAGCCAGTAGGCGAATTAATCAGCAGGTAGCAGTGGCACGGGGCGTCTGGATGGACTACAGGCTGAACATGCGGATTTACTAGAAAGGCTCCACTGTCATAACTACGCAGCACATTCTGCACACACACATGCAACTGCAGATCGGACGGGCAGATCACTAGCGTGGCTCTTGCGCCGAGAACAAACTCATCAACCCATAGCCGCCCTAAGAACAGCCACAGGGCAGGTTTTACACACGCAACATGAAATACACACAGCAATGACACAACACTATGCTACACTTTATCAATCCGTGAGGCACCATGAGGAACGATCTCTAGCTACGTTTTTAGACACTGTGCGCCTACCAGAAACAACACGGGCGCAGAGGGAGTTGCTAAATGAACCAATAACACCTGAGGAAATCCATAGTGTGATAGCAGCGCTAGCAAACAGGAAAACACCCGGATCGGACAGGTTCCCAGCGGAATTCTATAAGGCGTACGCCACATCTCTGATTCTTCAATTACACGCGCTGTACGCCATGAGCCTCAGTGAGCAGAAGCTCCCCCTGGCTATGCGAGAGGCGAACCTAGTGTCACTGTCCAAACCTGACAAAGATCACACAGACCTGGGATCTTACAGGCCACTAGCCCTTCTTAATGTGGAATACAAGGTATTGGCGAAGATCCTGGCTGATAGACCTGCACAGGTGGTTACTACCCTAGTCCATGCAGATCAGAATGGATGTGTGCCCTCCCGGAGCACCTCACTAAACCTGAGGCGTTTCTTTAGAGTTGCATCTTACTCAGTACCTCGCTGGCCGCGCTCAGGGTGCTTAATACTGGATCTAGAGAAAGCATTTGACTCTCTAGAGTGGGAATTTTTATTTGCCACACTGGCGAGATATAACTTGGGAGATGAATTCCTACACATGGTGCGATTACTATACACCACGCCAACGGTACGAGTAAAAACAGGCCCCTATATTTCTGACACGGTCCAGGTGAAGAGAGGAACTAGGCAGGGATGCCCACTATCTCCCCTGCTCTTCTCACTAGCTATCGAACCACTAGCGGAAGCAATCCGTACCACAATGGGCGAAGGCATCACACTACGGGATGGCACACACACTATATCACTGTATGCAGATGATCTATTATTGTACATAAGAGACATCAGCCAAATCCCCCACACAGCTGGCGCACACACTGGGGAAGTTTGCCTCCATATCAGGGCTAAAGGTTAACGCCTCCAAGTCCTGCCTCTACCCCTTCAGTGAAAAATGCAAGGACCCGGGATATGTCCTTAACGAGGTGCGTGTGCGCTGGAGTGCGGATACATTCCGCTACCTCGGAATCAGGGTATACAGGAGTCAAACGGACCTAGTAGATGGAAACCTCGGCAGAGCCCCGGCCGCTGTCCGCTCTCAGATGCTATTCAGGAACACGCTCCCACTGTTGGTAACAAGCAGGGTGGCCATCACAAAAATGGTGATCTTACCTCGGTTCTTATATTACTTTACGAACCTGCCGCTGTATATTCCGCCTTCTTTCTTCCGCCCACTGGAAAAACTGATTAAAGACTTTATATGGGGAAACTCCAGACACCGAGTGGCGATAAATAAGCTTTATCTACCCACAGACTAAGGCGGCCCCAAATCTAGAGCAATATTACCTGCTGCGCTGCTACAATGGATAGCCAGATGGTTGGCTGACCACCATAGAGGAGACACAGTGACTGCACAATTGCCCCTGTCCCTTTCAGAATTGACATGATTATTTCACCCCTGTGCAAAAACTACACCACCCGACTCGCTGCTGCTCAGCGTAGTGTACAGATGCTACCGCAGAGCGCTATATATTACCCACAAAGCCACCCCATATGCACCTGCCTTGCCACTGGAGGGAATGCCTAGAGGTAGCATAGTCACCACAGCTGCCGAGCTGCAGAGCTGGTGGGAAGAGGTAATACATGATATGGGGGATTTGTATCGAGAGGGCGCGCTGATCCCATACACAACATTAATAGAGGAAGGCAAATTGCCTCCGGCCGATTTCTACTCCATCGCTCGCTACTGGCTGCTCTCTCCAATAGCTGGGGTGATTTAACCATTGAACCAGCGACCCACCTCACCATACAATACATGCATGTTATGGGACAAGGGGGGCACCTAACACAATGGTTTGCTGCCTCATTAAGGTATCACACAGCAATTAACCTAACGCCGTTCTGACGTCACTGGAAAGAGGACATGGGCCGCCAATTTCGAAACCCCGATTGGTCCGCAGTCCTAACAAGCCCGGTACAAATCACTAGGAAGATACGCTTACGTCAAATTCAATTTTATATCACACATACAGCGTACCTCAAGCCCACAAAGATTAACCAGTACTTTAAGCATAGAGACGCTGCATTTCCCAGATGTTCACTTGTTGATGCGGATCTGCTACATATGTTACGGGGATGCCCCATTCTGTCTACATACTGGAGGGAGGTGGCAAACATACTGACTCAATGTACGGACCGTGTCCTTGTTGAAAAATATATATATATATATACATATATATATATATCCATATAAATTCATATGTATGCACTACAAAGATATCACGCTTAGATATATCACACTAACATGAGGCCCGGAGCTCCAAAGGGCTTCCTATCTGGCCTTGCCTGGACAAGCTTCAACAGCTATTCTGAACCACCTTAGAGGTCACTTTGCGTGTCCTGACTTCATGTTAGTTTCCTTTTCTGGTTGTGCAATTTGCTTACACAATAAATCTGCAGTATATTTGGCACAGTGCCGAGCCAGCCTTTCATGGTCTGCCCATATCTAGCTGTTTATAATTGGCATGGTGCAGATCTTGCACATCCATGTTAGCCATATTTGGCTTGGTGCCTTATTCTAGTTCAGCTGACATGACATTACTAAAAATGTATATAACAGCCAGAAACCAGTCACTCTGGGAAGAAGCAGGCTGAGAGTCCCTAAGGCAGGAGACCTGACTTCTTCCTTGCTAATCGGCAATGATGCATGGGTACCAATAAATACATTTCACTCTGTTCCTGAGCAAACTGCAGTGTCTGGTAAGTTTCGTTCATTTGCTCCTGGGAGGGTGCAAAGTAGTTCCCTAACAGTCCTCCCATCTGAATGGTACATATACATACTGCACCTGCACCGTAGGAATCGAAACAACATAGTAACTTCCAGGTTCTTAGACTTAGGGATAGCAGTAGCGAAAAGATTGATCACCAAGGGGTGGAAGGCCCCTGAACCCCCTCACATAATAGCATGGAGACGCTCGCTGCTCAAATGGGCCAAAGCGGAGAGTGTCGCACTCCACCGCGAAGACACCTTATGTATCCGCAAGATTCCCCTCGCCACCAGTTGGGATATGATATTGGCTGAACTAACACGCATACATAATATTGACACACCGCCCCTAAACCCAGCCAACTCAACACACTAAAGACATGTACTCAAGGAAATAGAAGACATAGGGAAAGATATGGAGTCAAGATAGCAAAAAATGTGTAAGCCAATAACCCACTCTACACCATGTCATGATCCTACGCCAAAACACCTGCCAATTGAGCCAACACAATGGATGCACCATTTGGGGGAACCAGGAGCAAGACCTATTGTTATGACATACTACCTGTTATGTTTAAATTAGTCCCTGTTTTGTTATAAGCCGCCTCCACAGTTTGTAAAATATTAGGTACCACACTGTTGGCACACAACACACATCTAGATATCACTGAACACTTGAAGAAGCCAATGACCAATGTTGCAATAAGTAATCTACAAGAGCTGATGTACTGCATGTATTACTGCCGATTACTCAAAGGTTCATTATTTGTAATGTTGGTAACTACACGAGTGCCGACGACACATTCGTCAAATGCTCCTCGTAATAGGCAACCACAAAAATGTAACAAGCATTTGTAATGCAATAGGTCTCGCATTTACGCGAGTTTAAACTATTGGCATTGTAAATGACAATGCCTTTTATTTATGTTTTAAAAACAAAAACAAAAATAAAAGGCATTGTCATTTACTTCAATAGCTCAAACTCGCGTAAATGCGAGACCTATTGTATTGCAAATGCTTGTTTGAAATAGCTTTTGTTACAGGCAGGACAAGCTCATTGACGCACAGAGCACTTCCAGTAGGGCATTTCCGAGGCCGGCTTTATCTTTCATCATGGCGGCCCCGCCTTCCTTTTATTCTCTCTCCACAGCGGTTCGCAGGGTGACTGTCACTTTGTCAAACGCTGTTGCTCAGTGAGACAGACACAGCACTTCCAGCACGGCGCTTTACCTTTAATTATGGCTTTTATTCTCAATGGCGTGCCTCACAGGGTGATTGTCACTTTGCCAAACCGAGGCCACCAATGCAGACCGCACTGCTCCTGCTGCTTGGGAGCGCTGTCATAGTGCCGCGCAGCACCACTTTACAGCGCCTCGCCTCTTCATGCACAGCGCTGTATAAATACAGATACTACGGGCCTGAGCGCTCTGACTGCCGGCCCTTGCGCCTATCTGGGTAGGGGGGTGGGGGAGGCGACCCCGTTTATTGACATTCCGACCCCCGAGATTGTTAAACAACCTTCCCAACACTGGCAGAGGTGACTGGGATAATTTGAGCAAGATTACCGTAAAGGCTCTAAAACGAGCCCTGCTGATTTTTGTACCCACTGCTTTGTGAAAATGGTATCCTGTCACAAGCTTAATGTGGATTTTTTTAGGTCGAGCCTAGAGTAGCGCGCAAGCGCTGCTTCTGGCGAAGACTTTATGTAGTGGGGTTTTCAAAGCTGACCACACGCTCGTGCACAATGGCCTTTTCTGTGCGGTTACGCGCACGTTTCAGGCACGATGCACGAGCGTGTGGTCAGCTCTGCACGCTGCCGCGCTCGCTCGCTCGCCCCCGCTCCTCTCTTCAACGCTTTGTTCTAGTTATAAAACTTCCAGCTTGTATGTTTTTTCATCACGGGCCACTAGGTGGCATCCTGCACAAAGTGTTTAAGAATATAAAAATAGCCTCCAAGTGAGGTCCATGAGTCATCTCGCTTAACAAAAGATCCTCGGCACAACCCATTTTTCACGTGGGTAGGTGGGACGGCTGAATGTGGAGACATGCTAAGCAGTAAAACCTGTGTTACAGGTGAATAACATGATCAGGAAACATGACTTGTTATAGATTGACATGCTTTCATTGCGTCACATGTAGTAAAACTTAGATATGCATTTACTTTCGTTCTTTTGTAACCCTGTGATAGTATCTGAAAAGCTTTAAAAAGGCACAGCTGAGGCCATGAAGACAATGGCAACCAATTCTTAACACGAATTACCATACCATCTGACTGTGCATCCGAGAGTGCTTCAAAACACAACACAGCGGGCTAGGTCACCCAGGGGTTACCCATCAATGTTAAAGCCAATGGTGGAGGTGGTTGAATCCTTCCAGAATCTGTCAGTCTGCTGCCGGAAGCTGCCCAATACGTATTAGCACTGCACACATCGGTCAGTAATTGGTAAAAAAAAAAAGGGTTTCGATTTTTCTAATCCCTATTGCCTTGTCTTGGTAACATCCGAGGTCCATTTTCCTATCAAAGGTGTGCACGGACATTTCTAAAAGAAAGGAACGATTCTGAAGCAAACTCGGGAGTGCTAAACACCTATATGGCAATCAAACATGACGTCGAGAAGAAAAATTCAGTGGGTTCTTAAAACAACTTTGCCCCTAAGGAGTAAAATATAAGGTTTATTAGAGACCATATCTCACTATTTGCAAATCGATGGATTTGTGTGTTTATTTTACACAGAGGACACACAAGATTTCGCAATATAATGTACAATTCCCAGAGTGCAGCAGGATTTCGGATTGGGCAGAAGCCTTTCTAATTCTCAAAAGGTTCCTCTAATTTTTCTCTGCTAGTTACCGCTGATATTTTGACTCTGGGAATTGAGAAATCACTAGCTGGTTTCTCACTGCATGTGCTTCCTTTAAAACCTAACGAGAAAATGGAAGCCTTATTATGTGAGTACTTGTAATTAATTACATGTAAATGAAAGCTATATAGTTTCTCAACCACAGGCCTGCCTGTTCTTTGCATGGGGGGGGGGGGGGGAAGGGGAGATACAGAACAGCCGGGCCTGGTCAAACCCACAGAGGCCTGCAGCTTAAGGCGGATTGTATTGTATTGGAATTGCATTTATATAGCGCTTACTACCCCTGACGAGGCGTCGATGCGCCTTTTCGGATGTGGGCATACGTTACTTTTAACAGTGGGGGCATTTTGTAAGCTTCCAACTGACCACTCATTAAACTGAGTATTAGTCAAATGCGAGAAACCTATAGTAATGTAGGGAGTGATGGGGCTGGAGGACCAGATTAGGGGCATCATTCCGCCTCTACCGCGAATCCTATATCTGAGGGCGTTTGAAACGTAACCTCTAGATTTGCACGGGCGTACTTCATGTAGTGAAGTGTGCTGCTTGACACCTGCGGGGCAAGTCTAGGTATCAAACCCCAAACAAAGGAAAAGGGTGGAGGCCATGCATGGCAAGTTAGCCACCGGAGCCCGGCCTTTGAAGTGCTCCTAAGGCACAGAACATAGCTGGAAGTTGGGCAGTCAGACCATGGACCTATTTAGAGGAGAAGTTGGAAGCAGAGAGACTAGTGAATGTTGAAATTGCAGGAATATCCGATGAAAGAAACAACATCCTCAATGCTGCTTTTCTTACCTGCTCTTTTGCAGTTTTCATGCCCAAAAGGGGTTTATACTGCGCTATACGACCCTTCTGTATTGCTGAAGTACCTAGAGTAAAAGTATGCATGAGGTATTGGTGCTTGTTCGATCGCCGCCTCCTCAGCGGTCTCAGATGGAATTGCCTGGATCCTGTGGATGTTATATGTCTGATTGTTGTATTTTCAACTAAAGAGCATTGATGGCACGAGGCTCCGAGGTAATCAAAGTCAATCCAAGTCCTGTAGAAAGCGCTGAATCTCTTTGACAAAGAAGCGCTGAAACATGATGACAAACTCCACCGTTCGGAGGTGTAAAACTCAAGTCCAGGAGGCTATAATGAGCGCCATTTAGATTTACGTTATGTGAATGTGTCTTATATGGGATTCATCCTGGAGATCTGGCTAGCCCTCCAGCACCTATGTTGGACGTGTCTGATTTAGCGGATGCATAATGGTGACATGCAATTTAATCTTGTGAAGGTATAACCGGTATAATTTATTTTTTTTTAAACGGAACATACCCGTCCTTATTCAATTTTAATCTTTTTCTTTTCATCCTATTTTACTCCCACATATTTACTCCTACATATTATTCTAATTTACTGCATTAAGAAAACCTTTCCGAAAAATTTAACTGATATTAACTCAAATAAAAAAAAATAGACAGAAACAGAACAGAGGTGGCACTTCAGTGTAAAACAGACCATTCCAAAAGAGGAGGAAAATGGAGGCAAAGAGGCTCTGCCAAAACAAGTAAAAAACACCGCCACCGAGTCCACTTTTAAGAATCCGATCATGATGTCAGGGTGCATCAGATGACATTTAAAATCAGAGAACAAGTTAGATCTGGCTCAAAAATCTTTACATTTTAGTAACGATTAAGAGAGCGACAACCAGCACTAAAGATTTGGGATCACATACCACAGAGGACTAGTTAATTTACAGCTAAACTAACAATCTGGGGATAGGGGCCTTCATGCTGAGGAGTCCAGGTAGACTGCTTCACCCGAAGGAGTAACATGTGCTTCGCAGAAGGAATCATCTACGGATGTCTTGTTTCCATCAGACATCCATCAGAGTGAGATGACCATGTCATGTACCTCTACACTGCGGTCTCAATTGTATACTCCTGTTCAATCAGTCTTCAATCAGTCTTCAATCAGTGTGTGCCTCGAAGCCGAAGGGGACAGGATCGGATTGTTAACATCTGACACACTGACTTTGAGTGCCCAGATGTAGAGCTGGGATGGCAACACTGGTGTTCCCAGTTTCTTCAACAACTTTTATTTCACACAATTCGACATTCAGAGGGAACAGTGGAAATTGAGTGATGTGTTCCCTTTGACTTTACTTTGCTCTCCCCAAGAAGGGTAAAAATCGGCATTCGAAAACACGGAGGAATAAAGCAAAAGAAACCCTGATTTTTGGTAACGGAGGACGAGAATGAAGGTCTGGAATGTTCCCCATTATTACAGACTTGATGCCCAGACATTGCCGCCCTCCAGCACCTTTTCGGACATATTCGACACTCATGAACAGGGTGGGTGTCAGGAAAGCACAGGAGACACAAGACATGTGGATCATTTCTTGGGTGTTTCCTCAATTAGAGGCAATTGACAAGCACCGAAGGCATGGCATCTGCTTGAGGAGAATAAAAGCCAAAAGCCAGATTACACCAATGGTAGTCGAAGACGGACAACATCGGCCAATACTGAACCAAAGTTAGATGCATGTAAGAAACAAGCATTGGCATAGCCAATAGGTCTCGCTTTTGGGACCTTATAAGTATTTAGTTATGCAGCACAGTATCCTTGGTGCAACAACATCAACTGTTGCATGGCTAAACACTTATAAGGTACAAGGTTTAGCCATGCAACAGCTGATGTTGTTGCACCAAGGATATTGTGCTGCAAAACTAAATACTTATAAGGTCCCAAAAGCGAGACCTATTGGCTATGCCAATGCTTGTTTTTTTTTACTTCAGACAGCATATTACTCTTGTTTTATATGTGCGTCTGGCCTTTGCTCACTCAGGCGGCTGTTTGGTCACTGACAAGTAAGAGGAGGTTATATGCATGAAGAGTCACTGAAAAGATTTACAACTCTCTAAACATTTTTTGAGCCTCGATAAACAGACTTTGTTTAGGAGAGTGCAGACACTTACCAGTAAGTACATGGTTAAACATGGAAGGAATGAAACCTGAAAGGCAAAAAAAGACAACTTTTCCATGCTTTCTTGCAGCTGCGCCTGAGGTGGCTGCTGCCTGTGAAGATCCGCCTTTCCTGTTGCACTGGAACTTGTATTTTTAAATTCAGCGATACGATTTTCGAGAACATGGTAGGAAGAGACATGGCTTTACAACCCGGAGAAATGCAGCACAGTGCGTGTTAATTACCATTTACACATACAAATCTCACCCCCTTGCCAACCAAACGCCTCTTTGTGCTTAGTAATTCATCGCACTAGCCCCCTCCTTGGAATTCGCGCCCCTCCCTGCTCAGGCACATTTAAATGGTTATTGTCTGTGGAGCTCCCGCCCATGAATGAACTCCCACTGAAGTAAACATTTCCCTCAGGCTTGAGAGGTCTCCAGGGTCGGTGCACCATCTCCCTGGTGAAGAATTGTAGTCCGAAAACACATGACGCGAGTACATAATGAAAGTGAGTTTAAACACTGATAACACTGGCTATTGTTATAGCGCTCACCGCCCCCTTGGTGCTAGAATAACGCGCGTGATTCGCGTCCGCTGGTATGGCCCTTGCAGTGATTTTAGAAGGATGAAAGCCGAGTTCGGTTCTGAGGGAGTCGACCCAACAGCACCTCTGCAGCAGGCACTCCGGACTACCGAGCTATCTTCCAGCTTCTCGGGGTGCCAGTATGACTCCCGTAAGACCATGGGTTTTAATTCTTAAGCAGCGAATCACGAATCTCTCACAAAATATGTATATAGTACTTGTAGTCTATCATAACAAGTACATGGCTTGGGTATTACGTTTATAACCCAGCTTGCCGCCTACGTAGAATATTCAGTACTGCATAAATCATTACACCCTCTAGTAAATATTACTGTCAGTACTTGCCGAAATACTAGCCAACGTATACAGTACCTACATCAGCAGATTTAATATACGTAATGTGAACAATGGTTATTCCAGCATGCTTAATATATATCATAAACACTGTGCTTCGGCATGTATAATATAAAACGCTACAATTAGTGTTTAATAAGGTACATTAATGTACTCCCGAGTTATATTGCAAACGGAGAGTATGAGAGTTAAGCATAAAATTGTGCCGGCGAGCACAAGATGTGTCTGCTCTTCTCAGACAGCGTCTCATTAAAAAGTAACTCAAAATATTTGTAAGAATAATAATATTGACGCTTCTTATAGCGTCCACCGCAGATGGAAAGACATCTCGGCGCTAGAGAGCTGTCGACCAAAAGGAATGAAAGTTCAGTTTCCAGTAAAAAACAACGAGGCAGACAGAAAGAAATACACAAACGCACGCAGAGGCACGTACAGTCAGACACACAGACAACCTCACACCCGACACCCGCAAGACCTCACACCCAATCTGGCCGGCTAGAACTGTCTCCTCTTAATGGTCAATGGTCAGAGAGAGCTGCGAGGGAGGAACAGTGCAACACCCAACCAGTGCGTGCTCACAATTATGAGCTCAATCACAAACAGTGTGTAAACAATCTAGATCTTTGTGCCGCAAACACCGTGAAGACTCAATGAGCAAACTTTTCTCTAATGCGTCAACTGAAAAGAATGGTGGAGGAAGTGCCTTTATAATTGAAAGGAAATACAGGGTCCAGCATGCATCTGAAATCTCACTTGCACTATGCATCGTGCTGCCTGAGTCTCAACTTGGAAGCTCAGCGTGTCCTCATAAACTAAAAACACAAGCATTTGCACGTAGAAAAAATAGTGTTCTGAAGTCTAGGGGCTGCTCTTCGCCCTTCGTTTCCTACAGTCAACACGAAATAGGACCCGACCACCGAGACTCAGAAGGCTTCAACCCACGGATGAATAATGAGTTTTAGCGGCAGCAGTAAATCTGCATAGACATTAGGGCTCAGTCGTGAAAGAGGGGCCGGTTTTCATTTTTTATACATAAACATATTAAAGGATCGCTGGAATGACTAAATCAGTATATTATGCACACTGCATAACGGCGCCAGAACAAATACAGCCCGAAGACACAACGAGAGCGCGCGAGCGCGCCACAGCGAAACATGTGGTTTCAATTATCGCGCCCGTGTCTGGGCACGATAATTGAAACCACATGGCCTATTGCTGTCTATTACGCGCACCAAGCGCGTAATAGACCCCAATAGGCCATGGGCGGAGCAATGCGCCCGCCTTGGCCAATTGCGTGCAGTCTTTTATAAAAAGACGCACGAAAAGGCCAATGGGGTAGCACAAAAGGAATCGCACACGCACGAGCGTGTGCGATTCGTAGGTCAGTGCTGAATCCCCGTTTTTCACCTACTAAATGTCTCGCGCTGCGCGAGCACTGCTACGCAGTGCAACGCTAGGCGCGAGACCTAAAAAGCCTGTATGACTGTATAACTCATGAAAATGTGTAAAACCGAATAAAAACAGAGGAAAAAAAAAAACAAGGGGGGACTTAAATTAAATATTAAATTAAATATATATATACATTACCCATAGTTAGGTCAGCTGTTCCATAGAATAGCGTTTTTTGCGTTGCTAATAAATTTGACATAATTTGGCGAATCACCACAAAACATTTCTAAAAGGTGCTACTTTTTGACTAGTTTGTGCATGGAAAGTTTCGGGGTGATTCGTCAAGCGGGGCAGAGAAAAACAGGGGTTCCAAAACGCAAAATCTCCATGCATTTTCCATAGACTTCTTTAAGACTGACTACCGCGAAAACTGCTAAACGGAATTACACCAAATTTGTCAGGAAGATAGATCTTGATCCGCAGATTGTCCTTTTTATGATTTGGTGTAAATCCGTTCAGTAGGTTTTTGTTTTTTTATATTAGGGGTCAAAAATAATTGTATATCTGGACGGTTGTGTACGCAAAGGGCTTGAGAGACTCTCACGGGAGCGGCAATATAAAAATGGAGCCTTCTGATTGGTCCAGGTTGTTTTATTTCCCTTGGGCCATCTCGCTCCCACAGGAGTCAGATTTCCACGGGAGAGAGTGCTCTGATTTGCTGCCAGCAACATGAGAAAAATGTTGCTGGCAGCATTGCAGCAGTGGTGCCCAAATTGTTTCGATCCGTGGCTCCCTAGACCTATTGGCCGTCGGCCCCGGCTCCCCGTTATGTTAATTTTTTAAGGAGGTTGGGTGGATGTAAGCTAGACTCGGAGTACTTCCATTTTTCTCCCTGAAAATGAAGCAGATGAAGGTATTTTAATCATAGATATAATCCTATCCTACCCACTGCGGAGCCTCATGCAGAATCAAAGACTGACTGGAGGGACACGGGGTTCTCGGAGAAATGAACTGGTAAGAAATGCTTGATGCTAGGCCACACCCCCTAACAATACTTCATTTTAAAACGTATATGCATGGGTGCTACATGTTGTGGCTGATGGTAAACTGTTTTGTGTGGCAGATGCTAGAATCATGGGAGGAGGTTTACGCACATGTTGTTGAGTGAGATTAGCGAGTCTGCCTTTCCATAGGGTTGGTTTTAGAGCTGATCCCTTTTAAAGATTTTGTTTTCACTCCTCCCCAAACTCCTCATGTGGCTTATTCTGTCACTGCAAAGCAAAAACAAGGAGATGATGGACAGAGTGCTGAAACTTTTCAGGCACTCACCCCAGTCACAGATCTGGGCTGAACCCATCATGATTCTTTAGTTCACTTCGCCACCCCAGTTCAGACATAGCTATGTGCAAATCAGTCTTGACCCTGTGCCTCATGGGAACAGTCCAGCCCGAACTGCCAAGCCATGTCTTCCCTGGACCGGAAACAAGCATCCAACTATGGCAGGCAGATGATAAACATAATGCTGACTGCGGTGTGCATTTAGTGTGTGTGAACTTGGCGCCGGCACTGCACATGTCACATTGTAAGATTGTTTGTAAATACTTCCTGGTTCAGCAAGTAGTTAAGTGAAGTCGAAGATGCATGCGCTTTGCTTGAAGTCATTGCCTTTTTGACCGAAACTTTTTTTTGTCCATAACTAAGCTTTTTTTTCTTTGCATCGAGCTTCAAGCAGTGGTTCCCAAACTGTGTACTTGGTACATGGCACCCCTGGCTAGTTTTTATGGCGCACTAGAGTGCTGCGGCGCACAGATTGGGACCCCTGCATTACAGGACTCGGGGACTTAGCCCCTTGTCCTGCTGTAAACAAAGAATAATAATATACGGTGGCAGGGTAGGGATACCCTGACCCCCTAGGCCCCATGGGGGCACCCTGAGGGACACCTCCCCCCTCCCCGGGGCCAACATTTATTTATTTATTTGCAGAGTTTTATATAGCGCTGGCTAGACCCGGAGGTATCAGAGTGCTTTACATGAGGATCAGTGAGTTACAGGTTACAAAAATTAACTCAGTTACAGTTACAAGTATAGGCATAGGAGAAAAACATGAGATTACACAATAACATAAGTTATTGGCGCGTTGCATAGCAAAGACACACGTCTTATGGGGAATGGAAGGTAGAGGGGGAAAGGTAAACAGGGGAAAGGAATGCAGATAGCGTCAGGCAGACCAGAAGGGGGAAGGGACTTCAGGGGTAACAAAGCAGTCAAAGTGAAAGACAGACAAAACCGTGAAGAACCGTTAAAAACAATGTCCGATGTCCGGCTGGGTAGGTGACGGCAGAGGGGGTGAACCAGAGCCCGACTCCTCTATAACTGCATAGGACAGCTCCACCGGGCAACGGCCAATGGTACTCGGGTTCCGCGGTAAGTACAAACAGGTTCGGTTTTCGCCCATGGGGCATCATCATAGTTCAATCGAAGGCATCAGTCCTGGTGTAACTGGGAAACGCCCTCCGCTTCGTCCTCCTGCTAGCCCCATGAGAGGAGAGGTGGAAGAGACAGTTATCAGTCCTCAGGGGGCTCGCTCCCAAAAGCGGTAGCCCAATGCTGAGGGCTATCAGTGTTTGATGGCCTATGGGGAAGGCAACGATCCCCTCCTTCTTTAAATCCCTCATGCTGCACTCCGGAGCTAGATGCCGCTTTGGCACTTTAATGTGGCACCCCCTTCAATTAGAAGATCCTCGGCAGCGTGTCGGCTGCCATTTTGGGGTCAGGCACGGCCAGGCGTGGATCTGTTTTGCTGCCGTTGCTAGCCTGAGGCGGGCTGACCGTTCCTGAAAATGCTCCTGCTGGTTATCCACACATTGGGGAGGAGGGTGGCTCTCCCCACCCTTATGCACCGCAATCCTAATTACACACTAGTATACACCCACTGCGTATTTCCCAGGAGCGCCATTACCCTACATAATCCACCGACCGAAAAGTTCCATTTGAATTGTACCAATCTGTCTCTTTGCCTACTGCTGTATAGGATCAAAAGAGTGGTTCATACAGGCCCGGCCACAGATAGATAAACAAAAGAAAAAAGAATCTGCAAAAAGTGCCGCAAAAATGGTGGCCTGACCACATTCATTAACTATAAGCCCAAGGGAGCCCACTCTGAGGGACGTATTCAATAAGGGGGGTTGGGCCGCGTGGCCCCCCCTCCCCTAGCCGTTAAAGGCCCCAGGGCGTTTACCCCTGGTGCTGAAATCATGAAAAAATGGGAGGGGACCACGTGGCCACCCTCCATGAGCCATTAAAGGCCCTGGGGAGCCCACCCCCAGGGCTGAAATTTGCACATAAGGGTAGTAGGCCACATAGCCCCCCTCCCTGAGCCTCCAGAGGCCCCGGGGACCCCATTTCCCAGGGCCAAAATTACTTAAAATGGGATTGGAGGCACTCAGCCCCCCTCCCTTAGCCATTAAAGGCCCCAGGGAGCCCACCCCCAAGGCCAATATTTGCAAATAAGCGGAGGGGGCCACACGGCCCTCCTCCCTGAATCTCTAAAGGCCTCTAGGAACACACCCCAGGGGCCAAAATTACTTAAAATGGGGAGTGGGACAGTCAGCCCCCCTCCCTCATTAATGGCTACGGGGACCTCCTCCCCCGTGGCCGGCTCACTAGCTATGTCCTGGGGAGCCCACCCCCAGGACATAGCGGTTTCCTTGCCCACACCGGCGCAGGCAGGGAAACCTGTGTTTGCTTCCGCTTGACAGGAGCATTTTTTAATCTCCCGGCAAGCGGGAGCAAACACCAAGTCCGCTCCCAGCAGGCAGGAGGTTTAAAAATGCTCCCGCATGCTGGGAGTGGACTTTTGATCTGTTTCCCTGATCGCACTGATGCGGCAGGGAAACAGATCACAATATTGCTCCGCCCTGGAGTGAGCAGCATTAGTAGCTGCTCCCTCCAGGTGGGAGCAATTCCGGCTCCCGATGTATGCAGTGAGCCAGATGGGGCCACGGATCCTTGGGGCTCCCCTTTCACCCCTCAACGAGTATATGGTGGGTGCCCTGAGTGGGCAGACACCCACCTTTAAGTGTTGAGGACCCTGGGGCATGGGGTCCCTGGGGCCGATAACAGCTTGGGGAGGGGGGCACACGGCCCTCTCCCCTCTATTTAAATGAGTGGCCCTCGGGGATGGGGTCCCATTTGCCTAACAAGACTCATAGAGGGGGCCACACAGCCCCCTCCCTTTATTTTTAGTAATGACCCAGGGAATGGGGTCCCTAGGGCCTAACAAGGCTCAGGGAGGGGGGCCAGGTGGCCCCCTTCCCCTTTATTTAAAATAAACAGTCCAGGAGATAGAGTCCCTCCCCAGGGCCTAACAAGGCTTGGGGAGGGAGGCTCCGCGGCCCCCCACCCCATATACTTTAGTAATGACTCTGGGGGATGGGTTCCCCAGGGCCTAACAAGGCTCAGATGAGGGAGGCCACGTGTCCCTCCTCCCATTTAATTAAAAAAACAGCCCTGGGGATAGGGGCCCCTGGGCCAAATAAGGCTCAGGGAGGGGGGCCATGCAGCCCCGCCTCCCTGTTCATAAAAAAGGCCCTGGGGGATGGGGAAATCAGGGCCATATAAGACTCGGGAGGAGGGCCACACGGCCCCCCTCCCCTTTAATACAAAAAAAACCCACCCTGGGCAGATTGGGTTCTCAGGGGCTAATAAGGCTCAGGGAGGGGGGGGGCACTCAGCTCCCCTCTCCTTTCATAAAAAAAGGCCCTGGGCTCCCCAAGGCCTAATAAGGTTCGGGGAGGGGGGGCCACATGGCCAACCTCCCTTTTAATAAAAAAGCCCCTGGGGATGGGGTCCCCAGGGCCTAATTAGGGTCAGGGAGGGGGGGGGCACATGGCCCCCCTCCCCTTTAAAAAACATAAGGCTCTTTGGCCAACCCCCCCAGCGGGGGTTGACTTTATGTATGGTATTAAAATATTACTTTTAAAAATAACCTACAAATTCACTGGAAAAAAGGCTAAAGCAAAGCCATAGTTAAGTGTGATAAAAAGATGTTTTTGTTTTTAAAAAAACCTTACAAATTCACCGAAAAAAAAGGTGAAAGTAACCTTATAGCTGGGTGAATTTGTCAGTGGCAACATTAACATTTTCTACTAAAAACACACAGAAATTCACCAGTTATAGTTAGCAGAGCTAACTATAATTTGCGTCCTCGCCATGTACTGCTTGTGACCTCACATATTACATCAATCATGACATGTTCTATAACATCATTTATGACATCACTGATGACTTCTCAAATGGCATCATTGATGACATCACTGATTACATCATCCAAGCTACTTTTGTACACATTAACCAATAAACGTGTATTGCATTAGAGCTCTGAAAATAAGTACAAAATAGCTCAGAAGTATATGAGGCATAATTAATGCATCACAGAAACAACTCCTGGCAGGTCCTTGTGCCAGCTCCCCTTGCTGCATCTAGCAGGTCTCCCCTGCTGACGCTAGTGTGCCGCCGCTGCTGCCACCTTCCTCCCCAGCTCTCCACCCCCGCCGCTCTGGCCTTACTGTGGTGACTTCGCTCGGTTTTTGCGTTATCTATGCCAGTCTAGTTTTTTCAGTTGTGCGCTGTGTATTAGTTTAATTATGTTTACTTTGCTCTGCTTGTTTTACTTGTGCCAGATTAGCCTTTTTCTTTCCTGTTTAGTTAGCTCGTGTTTTGCCTGCTGTACCTGTTTAGCGAGCCAGCCAGCCCGCCTCGCCGCTCTTTTCCCGCCGTTTCCACCTCTCCCGCCTCCCCCTTCCCACCGCCCAGCGCCCCTCCCTCTCCCAGGAGCTACTTAATGGAGGCCGCAGCGCGACCTCATTGAGCAGGTCCTTGTGCAATCTCCCCTCACTGCCTCTAGTAGGTCACCCTGCTGATGCTAGTGTTCCGCTGATGCTGCTACCTTCCTCTCCATCTCTCCGACACCCACCGGTCCCACCTTACTGTGGTGACTTTGTTCGGTTTACACATCATCTGTGCTAGTCTAATTTTTTCTCCTGTTTAATTGGGTATTTGTTTAATTGTGCTCACTTTGCTGTTTGTTTTACCTGTGCCAGATTAGCCTTTTTCCTTCCTGTTTAGTTAGCCCACGTTTTGCCTGCTGTAACTGTTTAGTGACCCGGCCCGCTTTGTCGCTCGTTTCCTGCCATTTCCACCTCTCCCACCTCCTGCTTTCTGCCACCCAGCACCCCTCCCTCTCCCAGGACCTACTTAATGGGGGCCGCAGTTTGGCCGCACTCCCCGCACACCGAAGGCGTGCTAAAGGCAAGCCCATCTGTGCCTAAACCGTGTCCAGCGCCAGGAACCCTGGCTCTGCAGCCACCCACCGACACTCCACTGCCAAGCTCCGGGCCCTGGACTCAGACGCTGCAACAACAACTGCTGCATGACTTCTCCCCAATCAACAGAAGGACCCTTCACCTGCTGCTGCTGCCACTTCACCTGCAATGCAGGACCGCCTGCCTTCAATGGAACGCTCGCCACACCCACCCAGGAGACCACGAACACCCCAGAACTACTCCGGTGCATTTTGCTCAACACCCGGTCTCTGTACAAACACGCCACAGAAATCTGGGGTACCATCTCCACCCTCACCCCCGACGTGATCTTCACCATCGAGACCTGGCTCAACCCCCAACACTACATCCTACTCGGCGACCTTAACTTCCACCTCAACAACCCCAATAACGCCAACTCCACCAATATCTTGGAAAGCATGAGCAACATTGGCCTCGCCCAACTGTTCACCGACCCCACACAGTGCAGGACACACGTTGGACCCGATCTTCGCATCCAGCAACAGAGCCAAGTACAGCCATGTCCCCGAACTCACCTGGACTGACCACACCATCGTCTGCTTCACCATCAAAGGTTCCCGGGCGCCACTACCAAGCCCCTGAGCTCCTTCCACCGCAGCTAGGACAAAGTGACTTAGATTCAGTGGACGGAGGCCCTCAACACCATTCAGCCCTATGCTGCATCAAACTTGGAACTGGCTTTACAGAATTTCTCCAACTGGATCACTAAATGCGCAGACAAAGTCGCCCCCATGAAGCCAGCCAAAACCAGCAGATGTTCAAGACAAGCGAGATGGTACACACCAGAACTCAGAACTATCAAGAGTAACTACAAACGACTATAAAAACAATGGCGCACCACCAAAGACCCCACCAACTGAACCGCCTTCAAATCAGCCCTCAACAAATACCACCAACGCATCAAGGACACAAAAAGAGACGTCCTTACAGACCGGATCGAAACATGCGCCAAATCACACTAAGGAACTCTTCAACATCATCAGAGAGTTCTTCTGCCCATCAGCCACCTAGAACACGGTCCACCCTTCCCAAGAATTCTGCGACACCCTGTCGGACTATTTCCACAACAAGATAACCCCCATCTACAACAACTTTGATCCCCAACCCACCGACTTCAACTTCAACAACCTCCTCCCACCTATGGGCACGAGCTTCTCGATCATCACATGGAATCCACTAACCACGCAGATCACCAAGCAATCATGTCCTCCATCCACTCCAGAGCTGCCACAGAGCCCTGTCCTCACCATTTCTTCAATCTCGGAACCAAAGAAATCAGCGCAGAACTTACCATCATCGTTCACGCTTCCATCACCACTACTGCCTTCCCGACAGATGGAAACATGCAGAGGTCAGACCCCTCCTGTAGAAACCCTTTGCTGACCCAAGCGAACTCAAAAATTACCGCCCCATCTCACTGCTTCCATTCCCCGCCAAAGTCCTTGAGAAAGCCATCAACCACCAGCTCACCGAACACCTAGAAAAAAAGAACATGCTCAATGCCTCCCAATCCGGCTTCCGCGCCAACTACAGCACTGAGACCGCACTGATTACTTCCACCGATGACATCAGATCCCTCCTTGACTAGGGTGAAACAGCAGCCCTGATCTTCCTCAACCTCTCAGCAGCATTTGACACCGTATCCCATCACACCCTCATCAACACACTCAATGGCTTTGGCATCCAGGGGGACACTCTCAAATGGACCGCATCCTTCCTCAGAGGACGAATTCAGAGAATCCGCCTACCACCCTTCACCTCGGAACCCAAGAGCATCATCTGTGGCCTATTCCAATCCCTCAGCCCCACCCTGTTTAACACCTCCATGACACCCATCTCCGACATCGCCAGAACCCATGGACTCAACATCATATCCTACGCAGACAACACCCTACTCATCCTCTCCCACATTGAAGACCCCTCCACCACTAGAGCAAACTTCCACAATGACATGCCCAGTGTAGCCGACTGGATGAGAACCAACTTGCCTGAAGCTCAACACGGACAAGATGAAAGTGTTGATCTTCGGGAAGAACACCTACCCATGGGACAACACTTGGTGGCACCCCGAGCTCAAACCCACACCAACAGACCACACCCACAACCTAGGCATCATCCTTGACAGAAAACTCACAGTGAAGCGTCAAATCAATGCAGTTGCCTCCTGCTGCGTCCACACCCCCTGTATGCTCCGAAAAATCTTCAGATAGATCTCAGTCAACACCTTTGAGACAGTCACCCAGGCCCTTGTCACCAGCCGGTTAGATTTAGGAAAGGTGCTCTACACCAGTAATACCGCCCAACTCCTCAAAAGACTCCAGACCATATAGAACGCTGCAGTCAGACTCATCCTCAACCTCCCCAAACAGACCCGCATCACCCCCCACCTCAGGCACCTCATTGGCTCCCCGTCCAGAAGAGATGCCAGTTCAAGATACTGACACGTCTACAAGGCCCTACAAGACCAGGGACCAGCATACATCAACCACTCAACTTCCACCAACCCGCCAGACACCTACGCTCCACCTCCCTAGCCATAGTACACACACACACTGCATTCACCGAAGCCACAGCGGAGGTCGTTCCTTCTTCTACCTTGCCACCAAGGCCTGGAACGACATACCCCTCCACCTGCGAACATCACCCTCCCTGACAGAATTCAGAAGGGTAATCAAGACCTGGCTTTTCGACTGAGACTAGCAAAACCTCAGCGCCTGAATACCCTCAGGGGGTGAACAGCAGCACTTTATAAATGATTGATTGATTTGATTGACTCCCTTAGGTGTAGAAAGCATGGATGTGCCACATTGACCCTATACCATACACTTCACGGGTAGCTTCCTTCACAGTAATAATCCAACACAGATATATGAGAAACCATCGTTGCATACGATATTCAATCTGTATAGAACTGTTTGGAGAAAGCCAAGTTCCTAAACATACTGAACAGTCTGACTGTGACCAAACTTACATTGAGAAATGAAGTTGATATGTGTAGAGAAGTGGGTACTTTAAACAGTATTCACTCTATGGGGAGAGTTTACCCTTTACCACACTGTATGCACAGTGAAACTCTCATGAGAAATACACTACAGAGTATTAAAAAGAATCTACTAAGAACAGTGTACACTCTATGCAACACTTGGCAAAGAAAAAAAGCAACGTCTGAAGGTGCTAAAGATTATACTACCTGCATTCTGCATACTGTGTTGATAACTTTACAGATAGCCCATCTTCTGAAGCAAAACATGCATATGCACAGTCTTCTATGTTACGTAGAAATTGCCGTGTTGAGATGATTCTGTCTAATAACTCAAGGCTGCTTACAATACTTAGTATGTTGTATGTAGAATCTTTACCCTGTTGCAAACAGATCTTTGTGACTGGGGGTGAATGGTTGCATTGTTCAGCATTCCGTCCATCATTTGTTCCTTTTGCTTTTTTCTGCAGAGCCTAAAAACTTGTGTGGGACATACGGAACACAAGTTTCCAACTGCCACCTGCACTCAGGGTTACTCTTAATGCAAACATTTATAACGTGTTCAATATCTCTATACACCTATGATGCATTAGGAGCACATGCGTTTTGTAAACACTTACACCCATCGGCTGGACACAGGCTGTACAGAATTAGGTAGGAAAGTAATATGGTAGCTACCTCTCACTATGTACACTGAAAAACAAATCAACACATTCATTGCATGATGTCATCAGTGATGCTATCAATGATGTCATAGAGCATGTCATTAGTGATGTAATATGTGAGGTTGTAAGCAGTGCATGGCAGAGTGCAAGTTATAGTTAGCTCGGCTAGAATTTCTTCTGATTTCTGTGCCAGTTGCTGAATGTCTCTGCTAGGAAGCTTAACAAACTGTCCCAAAAGAAGGAGGTAAGTACTATGGAGAAAGTTGAGAATCCTGGATCCTGAAAAAAGTATACACCCAGAGTTGGACTGGGCTTTAGGGCAATCTGGCAGTGCCCGATGGGCTGGTCTGAAAGATTAGTGTGTGAGACAGTTTTGAGCAATTAGTGTGCTAGTTTTAAGGTCTGGTATGCCGATTTTTCATGTTGATTTCCCTGACAATACCACAAGCATTGCCTGCAGCAAACACAAATGCATGCAGTCTCCCATACCTTGTAAAATATGCATGTCTCAGCAAGTTCAAAACTGTTCTGATTTGCAAAGTGTGCCACTTTTATTTAACTATCTGGTTCGCTAATGTGGGCCCCTTTTATTTTGGCATCTAGGCCTATCTTTTGTCCCAGTCTGAACCTGTATACACCTGGATGTCTTCAAACTTCTGAAGTACAAGATCAGAATCTCAGTGAGCCCCAGTCTTGACATAAGGATGTGGCCAACTCGCAGGAGTTCCTGCACGTGCTTGTTGATTCTGGCTTGTTTCTTCTAGTATTCTTAGTGACCACTTTGGTGGCCAGCTCGTATGCCTTCTCAAGATAGGATCTGATCTGCTTCTGTGCATCATAAGATTGAAACAGAGGTTCATCGCTGATCTTGGTTCCTCTGCGCCATGGATGACTTACTGCAACAGTTGTTTTTTTAACTTATGTGTACGCAATTCATCATATACATTGGAATAGCTTTTTGATGTTATCAATACTGTGGTCAGAGACATGAACATGTATGAATGACGTAACTTGCCTACTTTCTGATCGTGCAGGGTCTCTGTAAATTGGCTGTTGGAACTGCAGTGTCAGCCTGTAAAAATTGGTTAGACCTCTGTCCTGTTAGTTTATGAGATGTATAACTTTTTTCACCTCAAACCCACTCCATTGGAGTAGATTATCAACCATAGGCTGCTTAGGTGGAAAAGTGGAAGGGCTTGGACTGTAGATATGAAGAAAGATGCTATAATTATTCTGATAACTGAAAGGGCACATGAAATTGCATCCCCAAATTGTTTACCTCCCTATAATACCTACAGTGCTGTGTCAATTTTAGGGAACTTCGGCAGAATGCAGTCCCGGATAACCAAATAGGCAATGTAGGCACTAGCCTATGGGCCAGACTCCTTTTAGGGGCCCTGCGACAACGGATCAAAATAATATTGATTTGATCTTGAAAGAAAATTACAATCAAGCTTTCTTAAATATTGTTTCCAAAAGATAGAAAAGAATGAATCAACTCAAAGAAACGAAAACTTTACATTAAAGACTCTATAGAGAAAATACTGTATTAATGTAATGTACCCATTAACAACTTAAAGTACATAAACCAGAGACATGTGGTTCACATAACAGTTTGTCTGTTACAAGATCATCTTCCGGTGCATTGTGTATTAGGAGATAATTTTAAGAGAGGGGGCACCGAAATGTCGACTGCCTAGGGGCCCCCACAGGGTTTAATCCGGTATGGGCGGATTGGGGCAGTGTGTGACAAAAATCCCTCAACATCCCTGGGGATGGCCGGGTATGCCTGCCACTCCAGGGAGATATTAGAATATTTCATTAAGGCGCACATCACCAAAAACAGTTTACACAGGGACTACGAAGTAAAAGGGAGTCGGGGGTCTTGTGGCCTGGTGTAGAGGAAGGCGAGGAAAAAGGACGAAAGGTGGGAGGACAGAGATGGAGAAACAAGCGCCCAGAGGCAATGCTGAGTGAGGGGCGGAAGGGCAAAGAGTCAGGGATGACGTACACGTGATTCCGTAGCGCGAGGGGCTGCGGGCAGGGTTTACTCTCGCTTCAGGTGAAAGGCATTGATTACATGTGCATCTTGGTTGGTTTCCATCAATACAGCTCTATGGGAGGCTGGTTAGCAGGTGGTAAACTGCCTGCCAGCGATAAGGGGCCGGGGCATTTTTCCAATGATCCGATCAGAAGGGGTGGGGAGGGCACACAAATCTCAGCGCTGATTGAGGCTGTCAGCAATTACACAGTTTATTGACCTCCGCGGGCCAGGTATGTGGCTGGTGCACAGGGGCGGCTGGGGAGGGCCTGGACATGGTGTGGGAGGGGGGGGGGCTAGAGAAGCGAGAGACGGTCAGACCAACGCGAGAGCAGGGAAAGAGACACTGTATGGGGAGAGAAGCGAGGCAAGATTATAGAGAAGACGGGAAAGGTAGGAAGAGAAAGATAGCCATAGGAGAGACAGGAATTCGATAAGAGAAGAAAACAGGAAAGGTGGAGTTATATACGAGTGGGAGGCGAAAAGAGGGCTTTGGAAAAGGAAAAGTGCAACTTATGACAGAGCGAAAGAAAGAGGATAAAAGGACAGCGCAAATAAATCAAGAGGAAGAGAGATAGGAAAAGACAGGGAGAGAGGATGAGGAAGGTTAGAAACAGGAGAAGTAATGGGTACATAAAAGGAAGAAAATGTAAGGTGATAATTGAAAAAAGAGGAAGCTACGTGTAAGGAAGCGGCAAAAGATGGAATGGAAAGGAAGAAAAACATGGAGATGGGTAAGTAAAATAAAATAAAAAGGAGACAGAAGGACAAAATGGTAAGGTGCAGGAGAAGGCAAAAGGATGGGCAAATAATGAAAGCAAGACCGACAGGATAGAGACAAAAGGAGAAGAGATTGGGAAGAGACTGCAAAGAGAGATGTGGAAGAGAGAGCAAAGAGAGAGCGGGTTGGAATAGAAGAAGAGAAAGGTGGGGCATACAAAGGAAAAAGGAAGAAGGAAATACAGGAAAACAAGTATAAACATGAACAGACGAGGTTACAGAAAAGAGAAGGCGGGAAATAAACCTGGGACGAACTTATTGTAAGAAGTGAACGAATGAAAAGGAAGAGATGAGAAAGAAGAAAAGACTGGAAAAGAAAAAGAAGTGACATAGAAAGGAAAGAAAGGACGACAAATGTAGAATTTAGAGCTGAGTAGAGAATGAAGAGGTGGGAAAGAAAGGAGGTAAACACGGGAACGAAGAACAGACAGAAAATAAATAAAGACAGAGAAGAGGAAGAAGCAGCAGAAAAGAAAGAAATGATAGCAACAGGGAAGGAAGAAGAGATGGAGGCAGAAGAGACAAGAATGGAAGAAGAGACGGGGTAGAGAAAGCAGCATGGATGAGTAGAGGAAGAAGAGTCAGGAAGAAGGGGAAGAAAAAATAGAAAGAGGAAAGGAAGAAATAGAAACTAGAAGGGAAGAAGAGAAGAAAGGAAGAAGTAGAGGCAGCCAAGAGGAAAAAGATGTAGCAAAGAAAGGAAAGATAGAAAACGGTATGAAAAAAAGAGAAGCAAGAAGGAGAAACTGAAGAGGAAAACGAGAGGGAAAGAAGGAGAGACAGCCTACAGAGGAGTGAAAGAAAGAAGACTGACATGTGAAAGAAAGAAAAGAGAATAAAAAGGAAGAACAGGACAAAGTGACAGAAAAGGGAAAGGAGGGCAGACAAGAGAGAAAAGGAAGAGGCTGAGGCTGAGAGAGAGAGAGACAGGAAAAAGCAAACAGAAAAAGTGATGAGAAAGGGAGCAGAAGAAAACAGAAAAGGCAGAGGAGTAATTGAAGAGCACAAAGAGAGAAAATGGATGGCCAAGATGAATTGCAGATGTGGATGACAAATAAGGGAAAGGGAGAAGATGGAGAGAGATACGGAAGGCCGCGATGTACAAGAGGAAGAAAAGATGCAGAAAACAAAAGACAAGAACGGAAGAGACGGCCCAAAGGAGGAGCAGGGAAGATGTTTATCAATGGAATGAATCACAGCAAAAACTAAGGCCCCAATTACCAGGTGCATGGTACTGGAAGTGTGCAGACTACACACCTGTAATTATTGGTACTGTACGGTAACACCCCGCCAGTACTTTGCAATTATAAGTTAGACCCCCTCGGAATGGGGAATATCGGTATGGGCATGGAATTACTGTACGGGATTCCACATGGTAGTCCCTATTCTGAGGGATTTAAAATTGATATTTACCACCCGCTCAGAGCAAATGAGAAATGGGAGCAGGAGCTTCTTCTGCAGAGCAGAAGTGGAGGTGAAGTGTTAGGACGGTAGGTGAGTGAAGGGAAAAAAACATTCTGGCAGGGCTGGGGGAGAATCGCACTGTAGGAAAAGGTCAGGTAGGGATAGGGCAGAGGCTTGGTTGCTGTTACAACCAAAGCCTCAAGCGATTTTACAGATTGGAATTTCTGTCCAATGAAATCAGATTCAGGGATCACACGCCCGAACACTAAGCCAGTTGTGATTGGGTGGAGAAGAATTCAAACTTGTAATTAGGACCTATGTGAAAACATGCACTGGTGGTTGGACATAGCTTTAGCTGCCATGTGTGGAGCATGTAAAAAGCTCCTTGTGGTCTTCACTCAAGAGATGAGACTAGATTATGGCACAGGGAGAACTGACCGGTGCATAAATCGAGTTCTGGTGACTCCTTTAAGTCTACAGAGCACCTCTAAACCCAGATGATCCTCAAGGAGAAGCCACGAGGCATTGGAAATACCAAGCTGCCAGTATACAAACCAGCAAATAGCAAGCTTGACGATCTTTATGTGTTTCTGCCACTGCCATGTGAATTCAGCCCAGGCCGGTGGACAATGTTATAGTGCCAAAACCCAAGGACGTGGTCAGCACCAGGAAGGTTCTAGAAGGCCTTGCAATGCAACAGATTTCAACCGAACCACAGTTGCAATATAAGGCATGTTTTTTACAAAACCTGAGCATACAGCAGAAGAAAAATTAAAGATATAAAACAGCAACGTGCACCTCACAAACTGTGGGTTCTGGTACCCCATATATTTTATCTACACCAGTCAGGATTATTTCAGAGGCCCTTTTAACAGTATTGGCCTCATCTCGGCAAAGGGGATTCCAAGGACGATACAACAAAATAACCCCCATTCTTGTGTTCCTGGACATACTGCAGTGACAGCAGTGAAGGTATTCAGCATCCACATCCTTGGCACACACCGGTACCCAGGAGCATCTTATGTATTGGCAGATCCAGAGGTACACCTTTAGTAGTACAGGTCCTGTTACGTCTGCGTCCTCCATCAGCAGTAAGTACCACACCCAGTTCAACACACACCACATTCAAAGCATTGTTGCATTGTCTCCAAGTGCACTCACTTTCTAACACAAACACTTTTAAACCAGGGCACTATACATACCATGTTTGGGTGTGTTTTATCCATGGTAGGCTTAGAGGGAATTCTCTCTCTCAGCCATAAGTGCCCATTTACAGATACATCCAGCAGCTCTCGCCTAGATATTGCTTTTTGCATGGCATGCATTTTTCATGCCTCTTCCTGTGTTTGGCCCTCCCCAAGAGCATGGACCAATTACACTATCCATTCACTGCTTTCATTTTATTTTTTCATTTTAGGATCTATTTCAGGAACTACTTTTTGCTTTGTTGAAGATCACCTAACAAGAGTGCACAAGTTTTAATTCGCTCCAAATTCCTCTGAACACAGGCCTATAAATCTTGTTCTGATATTTCTCAGCCATAAGTGCCCATTTACAGATACATACAGTTGCCCTCGCCCAGATATTGCTTTTTTAGGTCTCGGTCTTCGAGACGTGTTGCATAAACTTTGTGGGCTTCAGCCCGCCCATAGGCTTCCCATTTGCTGGCTCTGTCATCGCTCTCATATTCTTTCTCCCCATTTGCCCATTGGCTTACTATTTGTTTATTCCTTCGTCGCTCTCTTATCCTTCATTTCCGTTGGTCCATGGCATGCATGTGTCATGCCTCTTCCTAGTTCATCTCTCCCCAGAGCATGGACCAAGTACTTTTATCGTACTTGTATCCGTCCACTTCTCCCATGTCAAGAGCTACTTTGTTGTTTTGGAGCTCTTCACACGAGCGCTCATGTTTTCATTGCTCCGTTCTCCGTTCTCCGTTCGCTGGTTCTTTTTTTAACTTTCAGTTCCTGCCCTCCTGTTCCTATTTTTCTTTTCCCTCCTAACTGCCATCCCGTCTCTATTTCACAACTCCCTCCCACCGTTTAAAACGTTCACTCACTTGAGGAGGCGCAGGAAGCGTAGTGCTGATTAAGCAGAGTACTCCCTCTCACCGTTTAAAATGTTCACTCACTTAAGGGGGCGCAGGAAGCGTTGTGCTGATCATTCAGAGTACTACCCACTCCGTCCTTCGTTTGTGGTTTTGTTTTTAATCTTTCAGTTCCTGCTCTTCTGTTCCTATTTTCTTTTTTCCACCCAACCGCTTTCCCATCCATTTCCCAACCCTCTTCCTACTGTTTAAAATGTTCATCCACTTGAGGGGACGCAGGAAGAGATGTGCTGTTCATGCAGACTACTACTTGAGTGGTTCTTGGCGGCAGAAGTGTCCTAACCCACAGCGGTTTTCTATCCGCCTCAGCCTAAGATGCTGCTCACTATACGGTGCAGGTAAGAGTAGTAACCTCCCCAATGCGACTGTGGTGATGTACCAAATACGCTTAGTGTTACCCTCCTCATGCACCTATAAACACCTGGTACTGATCGGAAAACATCCATTCGGAATGCGTGTGCAAGTGCGGGGCATAACATAAATCGCCATTTTATCTTGTTTAACACAGCACACTCACCGACTGCATTTATCCCACCACCCTGTAGAAAATATGCTACAATTTGGATTTCGAAAGGGGTTGCGAGGATCCTCGCAGTGTGAAAAGTAGGTTCAACTTTAAATTCAACGCACTCATTGTCGGTGTTGTTGCTTCTTATCCCTTCTACCCCTATCCATGGTGCTTCTTATCCCGCCTTGTTGGATTCTGGCAGTTATGTTTCTGAAGCTATAAAGGGATCAACTGGACTACAAGTCCATACAGGCCCGGTCCCGAAGAGCTACTGACCCACGTGGCTGTGGGCAATGTGGATACTTGAGCGTTCTGCTTATGAGCCTATTCTTTCTGTGCTAACATTGTCTTTCTGGAATTGCTGTTTGTAGATAACGGCCTCACATTATCTTAATTTAACAGATCCCTATATTCAGTGCATAGAAGGTGCCAAATGTAAACACAAAGAGAGTCTTGCAGGACCTATTAGTGCTCCATTCTCCAAAAGACACCTTGGCTGAATAGTCGTGGCATGAATTATTGTATGGGCCACACCCTTTCAGTGCATGTGACTGAGGTCAAGCTCATCCGGGTAGCCATGTAGAAGGCCTTTGCGGACTGCAGTGCAGCAGCTAACACCCTGCCTGAAAGTGGCCGTTCCCATTATAAGCAGATGTATTCATGCACTACTCAGCAAATTTAGTGCTATAACTAGTTATTCAGGTGTATAGAACTGTGCCTCGGAACCTGTTGAGCGCTGAGTTGTTCTCCTCTGAAATCGTACTTGTCACCTGGAGGTTTAAGGCACATCTTTGCAGTAACATGTCAGCCCACTGAGCTACCTTTCTGGCTTAAGGAAACAGAGTAACTGAAATAAAAGAAAGTGTACACTAGTTCATACTTTCATGCTGGGGTTTTATAGTAGGCTTGAGAAGGGCTTATCAGACAAGTTACGATGCCACTGCTATTCAACATGGCTAAAAACATTGACAATACCAATAGCTATGGGATTGCAGAGGCCTATTGGCTTTGCTTCCTCGTCGTCGGTGCTTGTTTGCCGTCCTTTCACACTGAGCTCTCCATAGTCTCCACCCCCCCTCCTTCCAAAATAAAACTAAGACCTTTTAGCATTTTTTCTTTCAGCAGTGGCAGGACCTTGCTGCGGGTGCCAAGGAAGAGCTGCTTACCCCCTTCATTATGCAGAGCTCTTTCAAACCAAATCACACCTCTTTCGTACTGTTGACCCGGTCCATTCCAGCTGTTACACAGCTCCAAAAAGGGCTAACCACCAGGAGATACCACCGTAAAACTCCATAAACAGCCTGTCTTGTTTAAAAAACACATATTACTGCCTCTGACATTCTGGTTTCTTCTCCCTGTGAAAGTTGAGTAGAAGAAAATTTACAAGTCTCCGGTTTGATTGCATAACATTTACTATGGCCTGTTGTGCATGGGAGGGTATTTGTTACGCATTTATAGCGATTTAAATTCTCACGGGAAAACACTGGGGGGGGGGGAGGGCACTGTATACCACACTTTTCCTAAACAGTAAGCATACTACAGAGTGAGGTTTGTTCTTGCACCATGATTTGCATTGCAGTGAGAATACACTGAATATTGCTGCTTAAGCAGGGGTAGTGCCTTGTAAATACGAAATACGCAGCGTTGGGACAGATGGAATACAAACATACAAAACGACAAACATTCAAATCAATTCTGCTAAAGTACCATAGCCAAGACGTAGCTGAATACAGTGTGGATAGAAACATTGAGATTGCTGCTTTCTCTTTAGACTTCTTTTTAGGTCTCGTTTAGGACTTGTGTCCTCTGGGGAGCACGTGAGATGGATCTTTCAGATTGTCGAGGGGTGCAGTAGAGTCGGGGTCAGTGGGATTTCCCTCTTCGCAAGACTACAATTTTCTTATTAGATGTGTGTTATTATAGCACTCAGATCGTGGGTATCCAAGCACTGTTACCTGCAACTCGTGAGATATCCTCTGTCTCAAATAAAATGGGTCGCACTCCTCGTGTCGCTGTGAAGTGGTGTGCTTCTCTGCACCCCAGCGTGAAATGTTATGGGTCCCATCTGTTTTTGCCCCACTCCCTCACCTACGTCACTATTGCTCTCGACTTGTTGCAGGCTGTAAAGCTGCCCTGACAAAAAATCTGGATTCACAGAGCTCAATTTACAGCCAGATGTTTCCTGTTGTACCTTAAATTGACCCTCCCACTGCTATAATCTCCACAACACCCTCTCTTCCAAGCATCTGTTGGAATGACAAAGCTAGTCAACAATATACTTCAGATGTTTATTAAAGACCATAGACAAAGCCAACAGCTCTCCAATTGCTGAGACCGATTGGCTTTGCCAATGCTTGTGTTTTACGTAGAGAGTACAATTGAGATTAGCCCATTTCCAGGCGTTCCAATTGTGGCAGAGAGGGGATGCAGGAAGAGGCAGATAACATTAACTTCCTAGGAACACCCAATTTGGTTAGGTAGATAACTTGGTGGCATCCCCAGTTGAACCAGTCAGGAAAGTGGTCTTTTTTACTCTCCAGATTTCCTGATATCAGATTTGTCTTCTGGTTCAGGTCTTCGGTCTGCATTCTAAATGGATCCCTATATGAAAAAAACTCTATCAATAGATCAAATAGTTTCTCTCTTTTCTACACAAATCGAGAACTTTTCCAGCCACAAATCTGTATCTACTCCCTACCATGGCTACCAAGTTCCTCATGTTTAGATCTCACTATCAGACGGCTCAAGCTGTCTGGTCAGAAAAGACCTATTGTGAGCTTACCAAGAACTTTAAGTAGGCTTAAAGACCACCCAGTGCTTAGCTTTATTGTCACTCTCATTTGCTTGCTTATGTGAAGGTGCAATGGCCTTCCTTGTCCATCTTGTTCTTGTCCCTCCCATGCACCATAGCCTTTTTACCATCCTTTGGCTTGCATGACTTGTATCCTTCGACTGCTCACTTTTAGGGAACTATATCTTGCTATTCTTTTCTTACTTTTGGCCATGCTGCACAGTATCTTGTTGATGGCGTACAAAAGTCAATAAACGTATTGGCTTTACCAATGCTTGTTTCATCCAGCCATGTACTTCCTAGTCTGTCTGATTCTACCTTCTTATCAGCCTCTAGTCCCCTGCTACTCTAACCATACACTTTCCTTCCAGCCCACACCCCATGGGGCAGCCCACACCTGGATCCATCAACCTGTAACGGGAACAAGAGCAGAACAAACAGGAATAGGAGAAAAGGAAGAGACAAGATAGGGAAGAGAGATGCGACTGGAGGAGGAGGGCACAAGACACGTGAAAACGAATAGGAGAGGCGGGATCTCTCCACAAGGACACTGAAGGCCCTCAAGCCCGTAGCAGTGGCAGAAACAGACTATACAAGCACCGTTGCCATAATAAGAAAAATTATAAAGCAAAAAACATACTCTTCCGTCTGCCACGTTCACTCAGCTCCCCCATACGAGCCCCAGGGGGCTCTTCTTGAACAGCAGAGATGAAAGCAGAAGCTCCCTGGCTGCTGCCCTTTAAGCAGAAGATCATTAAATGTGTATTTAAAAGCAGTTCCACCAGATTCCTGCAAGGGCTGCCGTTACAGATGGAGGCTGCTTTAATTAGCATGACCAGAGCAGTTTGTTATGCATGGCTTTTAGGAGACACTGGAATGATCTGGATACATCCCTAGAAGTTTCTTTCCCAATTTAAAATTGTGTTAAAACACCTGGAAGTCTCATCTGTGCATCACATGAAATATTCAATGAGCCAATGTGTCCCTTACCATACATAGCTCGGCATACCTTTCTTATTTATGGTCTAGCTTGACAGGGCGGCTGTCCCCAGGCAATTATGTGAGAACCACCAGGAGAGGGGCTTTGGCTCTGCCCACATGTTAAGAGCCAGCAGTACATGTTATGATTGGGCAGACGTTGCGTGCTTCAATAAACAAGTATTGGCAAAGCCAATAGGTCCCGCTTATGCAAGAGCTATTGGCTTTGCCAATGTGTTTTAGCCATGTTGTACACCTGCATGGCTGCTGTTCAGCATGGTTAATAGTGGCATAGCGGCAATTTGCATGGAGTGTAGTAGAGTGGAATGGCGTGGAGTAGAGTGTTGTAGAGTGGAGTAGCAGAGAGTGTCATGTATTGGAGTGGGATAGTGTGGAGTCGACTGATGTAGAGTGCATTGGTGTAGAGTCTTGCAGAGTATAGTGGCGCAGAGTGCAGTGGCATTGAATTCAGCAGCATACAATGCAGTGTCGTAGAATGTAGTGGCGTAGATTAGAGTGATGCATAGTAGAGTGCAGTTGAGCAGAGTGCAATGGCACAGAGTAGAGTGGCGTAGAGTGGTGCACAGTGGAGTGGCATATAGTTGAGTGATGCAGACGGCAGAGGCACAGACTAGATTCAAGTGACATAGAGTGCAGTGGTGTAGAGTGGTGCAGCGTAGAGTAGCATAGAGTGGTGCAGAGTAGAATATAGTGCCGTAGAGTACAGTGGCATAGAGTGGAGTAGTGCAGAGTACAGTGGCGTAGAGTTCAGTGTTTGTTGTAGAGTGTCAGATTGTAGTGAAGTAGAGTGGGGTAGAGAGTAACCCTGGGCGGAGTTCGCGGAGTTGCACTACGCGGAACACCGCGAAGTGCAAAAAAAACTCCGTCGCACTACGCGGAGCTCCGCGAGCGGCGGAGTACGATAGAAAAATGCAGTTCGCAGTGATTGCACAGTGCCGGATGCTTGTCCGCACTGTGCAATCATTGCGAACGGCACCATGCACAGTGCAAGCGGTCCCTGCTTTCTTTTCTGCCGCTCGAGTAGATTTTTACTCGAGCGGCAGCTTTGTCAACGCGAACAGGCAGTTACTCAACGCGAGCTGTCGCGAGCATACGCGACCACTCACAATGAGAAACCTGACTCCCCCGCGTTGAGAAATCTCGCCGGGATGTTGATTTTCCACGCTCGCACTCGCCAACTTGATGTTGACGATCGTGAACGAGGAAAAATCTCGCCGGGAGGTTGATTTTCCTCGCTCGCTGTCGCCAACTTGACGTTGACGGACACGAGCGAGGAAAAAAACTTCGCAACGCGAAGCGGAGTTTTTCGGAACTCCGCGATCTCCGAGTAGTGCAGAAAACTCCGCGAGCGGAGCGGAGTTCACCGCCCAGGGTTAGTAGAGAGCAGCGACGCAGAGTACAGTGATATAGAGTGGAGTGGCACAGACTGGAGTAGAGTAGCATCGAGTGCAGTGGCATAGAGTAGATTGTTTCACAGTAGAGTGAAGTGGCATAGAGTAGAGTGGTGCAGGGTAGAGTGCAGTTACGTATAATGGTACAGAGTGTAATGGAGTAGAGTTAAGTGGTGTAGAGCGCAGTGATGCAGAGTAGATTAGAGGGGCGTACAGTGGATAGGAGTAGAGTGCAGAGGCATAGAGTTGAGTGTTACAGAGTAAAGTGCATTGTCATAGAGTGTATTGGCATTGAGTGCAGTGGCATAGAGTACAGTGTTGCAGAGCGGTGTAGAGCACCGTAGAGTGGAGTTGTGCAGAGTAGATGGGTGTGGCCTGGAGTGGAGGGGTGTAGAGTGCAGTGATGCAGAGTAGAGCGGCGAAGAGTGCATTGGCATAGAGTAGAGTGGTACAGGGTAGAGCAGAGAAGCGTAGCATGAAGTGGCATAGAGTACAGTGGTGGAGAGTGGAGTGGTGCAGAGTGCAGTGGCATGGAGTGGTGCAGAGTAGAGTGCAGTGGTGTAGAGTAGAGTGGAGAAGCGTACACCAGAGTATGCATGGTATGGTAGCGCACTGCTATTACAGACAACACATTTTCAATTGAAATGACCATTACATTTGCACAGACATACAGTTTTAGTAATAAAACTATACAGTGCACAAATGAAAATGTGTGGAAATTACATCACCTAGTGTAATTAACCCTTTCGCTGCTGGGCCTTTTCCCCCCCTGTGCTAAACTTTTTTTGGGCTATTTGGGGTAGTTCGCGCTTAGGCCCCTGTAACTTTTTGACCACATAAGGTATCCACGCCAAATTTGCGTCCTTTTCTTCCAACATCATGGGGATTCTGAAGGTACCCAGGGTTTGTGGATTCCCCTGGAGGGGACCCAGAAATTAGCCAAAATACAGCTAAAATACAGCTAAAATACAGCTCGGCGGCCATCTTGGGAAACTTACCAAACCCACACATTTCTGAAAACTAGACACCTGGGGGAGTCCAGCGAGGTATGGCTTGCGTGGACCCCCCAATGTTTTCCTACCCAGAATCCCCTGCAATCCTGACACCCGGGTGTCTAGTTTTCAGAAAAGTGTGGGTTTGGTAGGTTTCCCAAGATGGCCGCTGAGCCCAGGGCCAAAAACACAGGTGACACCCCTTGCAAAACCAGGTTGTTTTGTGATAGGTAATTTTGATGTCTTCTCAATACGGTTTGGGCCCTTGCCTGTCGCGGGTACTTGACCCACCCACGCAAGTGAGGTACCATTTTTATCGGGAGACCTGGGGGAAGGCTGTGTGGTAGGAAATGTGTGGATCCATGCAGATTCCAGAACTTTCTAACACAGAAATGTGGGGGAAATGTGTGGTTTTTTTTTACAAAGTTTGAGATTTGCAAGAATTCTGGGTAACAGAACCTGGTGAGAGCCAGACACGTCACCCCATCCTGGATTCCCCTGGGTGTCTAGTTTTTAAAAATGTATAGGTTTGCTAGGTTTCCCTAGGTGCCGGCAGAGCTAGGGTTCAAAATCTACAGCTATGCACTTTGCATAAAAAGGGTCAGTTTTCACTGTGAAAATGTGGTGTGTCCACATAGCGTTTTGGGCCGTTTCCTGTCGCCGGCACTAGGCCTACCCACACAAGTGAGGTACCATTTTTCTCAGAAGACTTTGGGAAATGCGGGGTGGGTGGAATTTTGTGGATCCACGCAGATTCCAGAACTTTCCACCACAGAAATGTGAGGAAAATGTTTTTTTTTTTACAAAGTTTGAGGTGTGCAAGGGATTCTGGGTAACAGAACCTGGTGAGAGCCAGACAAGTCACCCCATCCTGGATTCCCCTGGGTATCTTGTTTTCAAAAATGTATAGGTTTGCTAGATTTCCCTATGTGCCGGCTGCGCTAGGGCCCAAAATCCACAGGTAGGCACATTGCTAAAAACATGTCTGTGCCTAGTGGGCTTTCTGCCGCCCTGGAGGGGAATCGGGGGGGGGTTTGCCCCGATATGCCCCCAAGGGGGGCAGAAAGACTGTGGCTATTTTTTGGGGGGTTGGGGGCATTGGTATGCCCATTCTGGGCAGCCCCCACCCCCACGCATAAAAAATACCAGCGTAATCGCTGGCGCCTAGTGGGCTTTCTGCCCCCCCGGGGGGCAGATCAGGGGCCACTGCCCCCATCCGCCCCCCCGGGGGGGCAGAAAGACTGTGGCATTTTTTGGGGGAGGTGTGGGCATTGGCATGCCCATTCTAGGCTGACCTCACCCCTTAATTTAAAAAATATATATTTCCTGAGGCCTAGTGGGCTTTCTGCCCCCCCCCGGGGGGGAAGATAGGAGGCTATTGCCCCAATATGCCTCCCTGGGGGGGCAGAGAGCCTGTGGTAATTGTTTTTGGGGTGGGGGCATTGGCATACCCATTCTGGGCAGCCCCAACCCCTACATCATAAAAAAAAAAAAAGTCCCTGGTGCCTAGTGGGTTTTCTGCCCCCACCCCCCCCGGGGGCAGATCAGGGGCTACTGCCCCCATCTGCCCCTGGGGGGGACAGAAAGACTGTTGCATTTTTTGGGGGGGGCATTGGCCTGCCCAACTTGGGCATCCCCCACCCCTACATCAATAAAAAAAAATCCCTGGTTTCTAGTGGGCTTTCTGCCCCCCTGGGGGGCATATTGGGGGCTACTGCCCCCATCTGCCCCCGTGGGGGCAGAAAGACTGGAATTTCACTGGGGGTGGGGGCATTGTCATGCCCATTTTGGGCAGCCCCCACCCCTACATCTCTACAAAAATAAATCCCTGGTTTCTAGTGGGCTTTCTGCCCCCCCGGGGGTCAGATTGGGGCTGCTGCCCCAGTCTGCTCCCTGGGGGGGCAGAAAGACTGACATTTCTCTGGGGGGTGGGGGCATTGCCATGCCCATTTTGTGCAGCCCCCACCCCAACATCAATAAAAAAGAATCTAGTGGGCTTTCTGCCCCCCCGGGGGGGCAGATTGGGGGATACTGCCCCCATCTGCCCCCCGGGGGGGCAGAAAGACTGTATTGCCCAAAAGATATAGGGGGGAGCAAAGGCCCTCGCCCAAGGGGCCGCTCCCCCCTCCCTGGTGTCGGGTGGGTGGATACCTGCTTGGGGATCACCCTCCTGGGGCAATTCCCAAGCAGGGATCCACTAGGGAGGGGTACCATTGGAAAGGGGAGATTCTCCCCTTTCCAATGATATCTCTCCCGTCTTTCTACGTGCTCGGGGGGCTGAGATAGCCCCCTGAGCATGTGGAAAGTGAAACTGAAATGAGCCTCTTGGCTCGTTTCAGTTTCAATGAAATGACGTCAGCGCGACGTGCGCGCCGATCATCATTTCAGGGAAACCAGGGGAGCAGCCTCGGGAGCTGGGGAAGCTCTTCCCCAGCTCCCGAGGCTGTTGGGAGCTAAAGGGAATCCCTCTGGTGCCCACACCAGAGGGATTCTTAGTGCCATGTGGTCGGACAGCCGGGGGCCGTCCTACGCACATGAGCACTGGTGTGTCGGACAGCCCCCAGCCGTCCGACGCACCGAAGGGGTTAAAGTACTTGTTTCCAACACACTTCAGAAATAACAAAAAAGGTGCTTCATTTCTGTTCCTCAATCTGATATATTCTGAAATACTTACACAGTTCATTTAAATGTTAAGTGCTAGGAAAACCTCTTTCCTACCCCCTGTATCCAGCAAGATTGTCACATAAATCCTCTTACTTTGGAGTCAGAGAAAGAAAAGTAAACAAGAGCCCTCGGAAGGCTTTTGACCTCGGTCTTTGAATGCACAGCAAATGTGACAAGATATAAAGGAACGTTTACAGAAAGGGAGTTTGTGGAAGAATACAGTATACACAGTTTAGGCAACGGGAGGGACAAACTCAACCTTGAGAGTCAAAAGCAAATAAAGCCAGCAAATAGAAAGCCAGAAAGTGTGAGCTGTCTGGTAGGCTGCGACCTACAAAGTGCTTACCCTCCACACAGCTGTGATCACTTATTTATTTATCCATCTGCCTGAACTTTCATTTTAAGGGGTACACACACGTCATTGTAATGCTATGAAAGTGTCTCAGATAACTAAACAATTTATGGTGTTTTTCTCTGGCAGCAGCGCAGATAGGAGGAGGCAGTCATTAACGTACATGGATTTTAGGTCTGGCTTGTCAGTCCATTTGTAAGCCAGACCTATTGCCATTGCCAATGCTAAAATTTGTATCTAAAACAATTAAAATAAAGGAGGCTGCACACGTTTAATCATGTGAACACGGATGAGAAAAGGTGCGTAAACGTGGTGAGTCCTAGATGCACTGACACTCCTTGAGGAAGACTGTGTCGCTACTTGGTGCCCCCCCGCACAAGCAATGTAGTGAACATGGTGGCCCCTTGACTCTGGAGCTGCACGCCATGATAAATGATATGATATTTTATAGACATCTAATATATAGCGCATGAATCACTTTCGAAGGAGTATCTCGGCGCTACACTGCTGAGAGAGGAGGAACTTCCTAAAACAACCAGGTCTTCAAACCCTTCTTAAAGGAGATAAAGTCTGAGCAGAAGCAGAGACTAAGAGGGAGTTTGTTCCAGTGATAGGGAGCAGTGTAGGAGAACGATCTGCCCCCCTGATTTGAGGTCCGTGTGTGAGGGATAGTCAGAAGAGCCTTATCCGAGGACCTGAGGCATCTAGCGGGCCGAGGGGGTGCACTGTCATGCTGTAGGCACTGCCTCCCCATCTGTGAGACTGTACTGGAAACCCCTGATCCCCCCTGAGCATAGAGAAACCTGGGTGAATACAAGGTAACTGTTGTTACGCACCTATAACCATCCACCCCATGGCTATCAAGGAGCTTAACATGGGGCGTGACGGTCATCAATGCCCCACGCAACAGAATTGCGTAGACCAGTATTCAGGGGGCACTAGGAGTGGTAAAACACGCCCTGATGAAGGCGATGACACCACCACTCGGGTGCTAGAGAGGCAGGAGCCTACAGGTGCACAGAACCTGGCAACCATAGAACAAACAGGCCACAAGTTGGAACATAAAATTGACACCCTATCTCTCAAGATAAACCTAGTGAGCATGTACCTGTGTAAGGTGAATGAATGCTCACTAGCCATGGAAAAAGAGGTACAGGTCCTGACGACGGAGGTGGCAGACTTACCGACCACATCCCATGCTGCGGTGGAACGCGCTCTTCCGCTGGATCAATCAATCAATCAATCAGCGAATTGTAAGTGCACTACTCAGCCATGAGGGTCTCAAGGTGCTAGGGGGAGGAGGGGGTCAGCAGTTCCATTCAGTCGAAGAGCCAGGTCTTAAGGGCCTTTCTGAAGGTGTTCAGCGAAGGGGCGCGTCTGATGTCGATCGGGAGCTCGTTCCATGTTTTAGCCGCGATGTAGGAGAAGGCTCTTCCCCCTGTTGTGGCTCTGCGGATGCGAGGGGTTTCGGCAAGGGCGAGGTTGGTGGATCGGAGGTTCCTTTTAGGTACGTGGAAGGGGATTCTCTCGTTGAGGTATTTGGGTCCGGTGTTGTGGAGGCATTTGTAGGCGTGGGTGAGTATCTTGAAAGTGACTCTTTTCTCGACGGGGAGCTAGTGGAGGTTCCGTAGGTGTTGGCTGAGGTGCTCGTGTTGAGGGATGCCGAGGACGAGTCTGGCTGCGGTGTTTTGTATCGTCTGGAGCTTGCGGAGTAAAGACTTGTTGATGCCGGAGTAGAGGGCGTTTCCGTAGTCCAGTCTGCTGGTTATTAGTGCGTGTGTGCCTGTCTTCCTTGACTAGGGGGGATCCATTTGAAGGTCTTACGGAGAATGAGTAGGGTGTTGACGCAGCTGGAGGCGACGGCGCTGACCTGTCGGTTCATGGAAAGGGAGGAGTCGAGTACGATGCTGAGGTTTCTGGCGTGGTCTGTGGGGGTTGGGGGAGGCAGCCAAGGGCGGTGGGCCACCAGGTGTTGTTCCATGCTGACGGGGTGGTTCCGAGGATGAGGACTTCTGTTTTCTCCGAATTGAGTTTCAGGCAGCTGTTGCTCATCCAGCATGCGACGTCCTGCATTCCTTCCTGGAAGCTGAGTCTGGTGGTGGTGGGGTCCTTGGTGAGGGAGAGGATGAGCTGTGTGTCGTCGGCGTAGGACACCATGCTGAGGTCGTGCAGTCTGACGATGGCGGCGAGGGGGGCCATGTAGATGTTGAAGAGGGTTGGGCTGAGCGATGATCCCTGGGGTACTCCGCAGTTGATTTCCGTGGGTTCGGAGAGGAAGGGTGGCAGTCTGATTCTTTGGCTTCTGCAGGTGAGGAATGAGCGGATCCAGTCGAGGGTGGTTCCTTGTATGCCAGCGTCGTGTAGTCTGGCGGTGAGTGTGCAGTGGGAGCTGGTGTCGAATGCTGCTGACAGGTCGAGTAGGATCAGGGTTGCGGTGTGGCCTTGGGCGAGGAGGGTGCGGATGTCGTCTGTGGCAGCGAGTAGGGCGGTCTCGGTGCTGTGGATGCTGCGGAATCTGGATTGGGAGGGGTGAAGGATGGAGTGGTCTTCGATGAACTTTGTTAGTTGTGTGTTGACGGTCTTCTCAGCGACTTTTGCCGGGGAGGAGAGAGATGGGCCGGTAGTTCTTGAGGTCTGTGGGATCTGCTGAGCATTTCTTAAGCAGGTGTCTGACTTCTGCACATTTCCAGTCGTCTGGAAGGTGCCGGTCATGAAGGTGGCGTTGATGGTGCGTCGTAATTCTGGTGCGATGTGGGTGGCGGTTCTGTGGTAGATGTGCAGTGGGCAGGGGTCCGTGGGGGCCCCTGAGTGGATGCCTTTCATGGTCGAGGCGGTCTCTTCGGTCGTGACCGGTGTCCAGGAGGCGATGGTGGGCTGGCTGGTGTTGCCGGAGGGCGGGGTGGTTGCTGAGTCTGGCGTTTGGTCATTGAAGTTGTCTTAGAGGTTCTTGATTTTCAGATGGAAGTATGATCCGAGTTTGTCGCAGAGGTCCTGGGAGGGGGGATGTCCGTGGTTTCGCTGGGGGGCTTGCTGAATTCCTGGATGACGCTGAAGAGCTCCTAGGAGTTGCTGGCGAGGATTTTGTTCTGGATTAAGGCTCTTTTGGTGGTTCTGATGTGTTGGTGGTATTCCGTCATGGCGTTTTTGTAGGTGGTGTGGGTTTTGGGCGTCTTGTTGTTTCTCCAGTTCTTCTCGAGGCGTCTGCAGGTGCGTCTGGCTTCTTGGAGGTGGGCGGTGAACCTGGTGGCTTTTCTGTGGCGCTGTCTGTCAGAGTTGCGTAGTGGGGCGAGCTTGTCTGCGCAGCTGGAGATCCAAGTGTGAAGTTCCCTGGCTGGGAAGTTGGCGTCGATTGTGGCGGTGGGGGTGTAGCGGTTGAGGGTGGAGTTGAGCTGCTCCTTGGTGATTCTGCTCCAGTTTCTTCGCGGAGGGCATGGAGCAGGTTTGGGCGGCTTGGGTTTGTCGACAAAGTGTACACAGTGGTGGTCAGTCCATGAGGGTTGCATGGTGTGGCTGAAATAGGTTCTGTTTCCCCCTGCGAAGATGGGGTCGAGGGTGTGTCCTGCCTTGTGGGTGGGCGCGGTGACGAGTTGTTTCAGTCCGATGTTGGCGAGGTTGTCAAGGAGGGTGGTGGAGTTGTGGTCGCTGGGGTTGTCGAGGTAGAAGTTCAGGTCTCCGATGAGTATGTAGTCAATGGAGGCGATGCGTAGGGTGCGATGAGGTCGGTGATGGTGGAGGTGAAGGGGGCGCGGGCTGGGGGGTCTGTAGGCAAGGGTGCCGTGGAGTGTGGAGTTGGGGCTGGTCTGGACCTGGAAATGCAGGTTTTCGGCGGCGGAGAAGGCATCGCTTGAGGTGGAGAGGCGGAGGGAGTTTTTGTGCGCAATGGCGAGTCCTCCTCCCGGGTGGTTGGGGCGGTCCTTCCTTTGGATCATGTATCCGTCCGGGATGACCCTCAGGTATGTCTCAACACAAGCCCGAGATGCCCCCGGGTGAGTCGTGCGCTATAGAAGTGGTTTTAACATAACATAACATGACGATGGCGATGTCGGGGCCGAGGAGGCGTTGGTCCAGGTTTCTGTAAAGAAGGCGACGTCTGGTGAGAGGGTGTCGAGGAGGTTCCAGATCTCTATGGCGTGTCTGTGCATGGAGCGCACGTTGAGGAGGATGCATTTCAGGGCGTCTGCTGTGTTGGCGGCGGGGTGGGAGGTGAAGGTCTGGCTGCAGTGGCGGCAGGAGAATTGGCCGTGGGTTGTGTTCAGCGTGGCCCGCTGGCAGAGGTGGTTCCTTCCAGTGTTGAGTGCGAGGAGGGCCGCTGAGTCGTATCGGTGGATGGTCGGAGATCCAGGGTTCCTGGCGCTAGCCGCGGTCGGGTCGCGGGAGGGCGCAAACGGGCTTGCCTTTGGCGTGCCTTCGGCATGCCAGTGGCGCGCCCGCTGCATGCATCCGCTGCACGGTCGGGGAGGGCCGAGCAGCTGGGAGGCGGGAACGGGCGTTGGCAGGGGGGAGGGGCGGCAGGAGCGGCGGGGAGAGAGCTGGGCATGCAGCATCAGAACAAGAAAACTAGGCACAGGGCACCTAAAAAACAGAACTTGCACAATTGACAAAAACAAAAACGAGCAGTACACTTACAGTGATGCAAGAGGCAAACAACAGCGCAGGATACAGCGAGGGGCACTGAACAGGCTAGGGCGAGCTGGCCGGCTGGAACGGGCACAGCGAGGAGCGGACCTGCAGCGGCTTCGAACACCAGGCAGGTAGAGGCAAACGGTGTCAGCGGCGAGGCAAGGCACAGCGGAGCTGCTGGGGAGAGAGCAGATCTCAGACCAGAGGTCAGAGGTCTTGCCCCCTGGATAACATGTTGGAGGACCTGGAGGGCAGATTCAGATGACGCAACCTCTGCTTCATCAGAATTCCAGAAAGCGCAGCACCTGAGCTGTTCCTTGAGTGGTGGACACAGGAGGCAGTGCAGCTGGCGGTCCCCTCCCAAATGTTTGTGATTGAGAGAGCGCACAGAGCATCGGCCACATTCTCACCTCTTTGCACCCCATGCCATGATTGCTAAAATACTAAATTGTAGGGACAGGGATGCTATCCTCCAAGCTGTGCGGGTTGATGGAGACCTCCGCTATAAGGGTGGAACCATCTGCATCTTCCCGAATTACACACAGAAGGTACAGCAACAGCGCAAGATGTTTATGGCAGTGTAACAGAAACTGAGGCCATGGGCCTGAGGTATAAGCTGCTTTTCCCTGCAACCCTTAAGGTCCTGCACAGGGTAAGGTTGCACTTCTACCATACCCTATACGAGGTGTGGGACTAGCTGGAACTGGATGGGAGAATGGGGCTGTGGTGTCAACTGGTGGAGCGGGTCGCCCCAGGGAGACAGTTGTCGAAGACGCCTGCTGCTAGAGAGAACCCAGCCTGAGGAAGGGACAGCTGCACCGGAGGAGTTACTGGTGGTCTGGGAGGACGGCACATTAGACCTGGTCACTAGATCCCCACCCACTGAACTGCCATCTCCATGCGAGATGACCCCTCCTTAACTGGCGGAGGATACGAACGGGGGAGATGGAGCCAAGCCCTGGACAGTGAGTAAAATACACCGCTCTGAATAGGGAGAATTTGGGGGAATCATTGCAAAGCGGTGTGGAATTGGATTTTGGCTCGGATTGCGGGTGGGTGCGGGAACAAGATGTGAAGGATATCTTACATTAAAATGTATGTTTTCAGTCATTATTGACGCTAGATTGCAGGAGGGGCCCTACGACTGCTTGGCCAACTAGACGCAGCTTGAGCATGAAGCCCATACATAGAGAGAGGCGTGAAACCTTGACCTCCGGGCCAAGGCCAGCACTCTCCCCAGCAGCTCCGCCTCTTAGTCTACCGCGCCAGTACAGAGCCCTTCTGTCAAGCAGGGTTCGAGCCGGCAACCCGTCCCTGCGCCGCAGGTTTCACCTTTGCGTGCCATCCGGTATTTTCCCCAGTGTCCCGCTCCTCATTATTGGTATTCTTCACTGTTGTTGACTGCATTACTGCGTGTACTACTTGTTGGTGTGTACTACTTTGTTTTATTTTTCCCTCGCCTGTACTGTTCGTTTCTTCCCGCCGCTGCTGCCCCACGCCCCGGCTCAGCCCCGATCCCGCCTCCCTACCTCTGCTCCCGCCCCCCTCCCCTACTTAATGGCATCCGCTGTGCGGGCGCGCCTAAGGCAAGCCTGCCTGCGCCCATCCGCGTCCCGACCACGGCCAGCGCCAGGAACCCTGGTTCTCCTAGACCCCACCGCTACGACTCAACCGCCCTCCACGCACTCAACCCCGGAAGGCACGCCGACTGCGCAAGATCCTCGCCGAACACCACCCACGGGCAGTTCTCGTGCAGACCCTGCAGCAGATCCTTCACCATCGACAAAGCTCCCATGACCGCCGAAGGCACGCCTGATGCGCGCACCACCGAAACCCTGACTTGCATCCTTCTCAACGTGCGCTCCCTGCACCGACACGCCGTAGAGATCTGGGACCTGATCGACACCCTCTCGCCCGACGTCGCCTTCTTCACGGAAACCTGGACCAACGACACCTCCGGCCCCGACATCGCCACTGCCATCCCCGACGGCTACAAGATCCAGAGAAAGGACCGCCCGGACCGCCCAGGAGGAGGACTCCCCATCGCACACAAGACCCCCCTCGGACTCTCCACATCCAGCACGAGTGACCCCCACTCCAACACAGAACACCTCCATTTCCAGATCCAGACAAGCCCCAGGACCACGCTACACGGCACCCTCATCTACAGAACGCCAGGACCTCGCACCCAGCACGCAACTACCATCGCTGAGCTCGCTGCACCCCACGCCATCACCTCCATGGACTACATTCTACTCGGGGACCTGAACTTCCACCTCGACAACGGCAACGACCCTGACTCCACCACTCTCCTCGACAACCTCGCCAACCTAGGACTGAAGCAACTCGTCAACACGCCCACCCACAGAGCGGGTCACACCCTCGACCCCATCTTCGCGGGAGGGACTAACATCTGCTTCAGCCACACCACCCAGCCCCTCTGGACTGACCACCACTGCGTCCAATTCACCTTCAACACCACCACCACCGCACCCAAACCTGCCCCGCGCCCGCCACGACGGAACTGGAGCAAGGTCACAGAGGAGCACCTCAACACCACCCTCCGTCAAAACCCCCCCATCGCCATGACCGACACCAACTCCGCAGCCAGGGAATTTCACCGCTGGGTCTCCTGCTGCGCCGACAAGCTCGCACCCCTCCGCCCCCCTAGACAAACAACGCCCTCTGAAGGCAGCCTGGTTCACCACAGAACTTCAAGAAGCCAGCTGCTCCTGCAGACGCCTAGAGAAAACCTGGCGAAACCTGAAAACCACAGAAGCACGGAACAACCACAAGAGCGCCCTGAATGAATACCACCAGCGCATAAGAGACACCAAATGGACCTTCATAAGAGACAAAGTCCAGACCAATGCCAAGGAACTGTTCAACGTCATACAGCAGTTCGCAAAATCCACCTGCGAAGCCACGGACGTCACACCTTCCCAGGAACTCTGCGACAAGCTCAGCTCCTACTTCCATCTGAAGATCAAGGCCCTCTACGACAACTTCAGCGAACCAACGACGGACACCACCCCCCTACCCACCGCCGCCGATGAGCCGACCATCACGTCCTGGGATCCCGCTACCATTGAACTCATCACCGCGACCAAGAAAAAAACTCACTCAGGAGCCCCAACGGACCCCTGCCCACCACGCATATTCCACAGGGCCACCACCGTCATCGCACCCGAACTAGGACGCACCATCAACGCCTCCCTCAGATCAGGCATCTGCCCAGAAGACTGGAAACGGGCGGAGGTGAAACCTCTCCTCAAGAAACTAACGGCCGACCCAACGGACCTGAAAAACTACCGGCCCATCTCTCTCCTCCCCTTTGCGGCCAAAGTCACCGAGAGACTCGTTAACGCCCAGCTGACCGCCTTCATCGAAGCAACCACAGCACAGAGACCGCCCTCCTCGCCGCCACTGACGACATCTGCATGCTACTGAATCAGGGACACACTGCGGCCCTCATCCTTCTAGACCTCTCCGCAACCTTCGACAACGTTTCACATCGCACGCTCGCAGCCAGACTTCGCGACGCGGGAATACAAAGAGCCGCCATAGACTGGATCCAATCCTTCCTCTCCGGCAGAACCCAGAGGATTCGACTGCCTCCTTTCCTCTCCAAACCCACGGAAATCAACTGCGGAGTACCCCAGGGATCATCACTCAGCCCCATGCTCTTCAACATCTACATGGCCCGCCTCGCCGCCATCGTCAGACAGCATGGGCTCAGCATCGTATCCTACGCTGACGACATCCAGCTCATCCTCTCACTCACGAAGAATCCCGAAGACAACAGACTCTGCTTCCAGGAAGGAATGAAGAACGTGGCAGCCTGGATGAAAGACAGCTGCTTGAAACTCAACTCAGAGAAGACCGAGGTCCTCATCCTCGGACCCTGCACCTCCGCCTGGGACAACACCTGGTGGCCCTCCGCCCTCGGGAGCCCCTACAGACCACGCTCGGAACCTCGGCATCATCCTTGGCTCCTCCCTCTCCATGAACTGCCAGACCAACGCCGTCGCCTCCACTAGTTTCAACTGCCTTCGCATCCTCCGTAAGACCTTCAAATGGATCCCCCCCGACTGCAGAAGGACCACCACCCACGCACTCATAACCAGCAGACTGGACTACGGCAACGCCCTCTACGCCGGAATCAACAAAACCCTTCTACACAAACTCCAAACCATCCAGAACACCGCAGCCAGACTCGTCCTCGGGACACTGCGTCACGAGCACATGACCCAACACCTACGAGGCCTCCACTGGCTCCCCGTTGAGAAGAGGGTCACCTTCAAACTCCTCACCCACGCCTACAAATCCCTCAACAACATCGGACCCAAATACCTCAACGAGAGAGTATCCTTCCACGTACCCAAGAGGAACCTCTGCTCCGCCGACCTCGCCCTGGCAGAGGTCCCCCGCATCCGCAGAAACAGAACCGGCGGAAGAGCTTTCTCCTACATTGCAGCCAAAACCTGGAACGAGCTCCCTGTGAACATCAGACGCTCCCCGACCCTGCACACATTCAGGAAGGACCTCAAGACCTGGCTCTTCGACTGATCCGGAGCTGCTTCCCTCCCCCACCCCCCCACCCCCCAGTGCCTTGAGACCCTCACGGGTGAGTAGCGCACTATATAAAACCCCTGATTGATTGATTGAGCTGAGGTAGGAGCAATGGAGCGGTAAAGACCCCAGTTACACTGTACGCCGGTGCTACCCCCAATCCCCACACACCTAAGTAAGCACTTGGGTTATTGAGGCATCTGCCCCTGAGGTGGACACCTGGGCAGTTGCGAGCCTGGTAGCACTTAGGAGGGGAGGTCCTTCTACATATTGTGTTAAGACTAGTTTTTAAAAAAATACACTTTTATTGGCATTTTGTAAACATGCGTTACATTACAGAATAAGTAACTTACATTTATTATCATGTCTTATCGACACTTATAGTAGAATTTGCGAGGACATTATCCAACAGTATTAGCACCTTCAGTCCACTACAAAGAGGTGTATACAGGGGAGCTATGTAGTGCGCAGCAACTCCTTACCCCTGGTTTCGGGTTTATCAGCAGCTATATCAGGGTGCTTGTCCTCAGTGGAGTTCCTCTATGAGAAGTGGCGTGTTATTTCTTCGCCGGTGTCAGTGCTGCCGAGCGGAGAGTGTCGTACTGCCATGTAATAATCATATGTGGTAGCATTTAACGTAATGAAAACTAACAACATATAAACCATGAAGCTCAACTAGCGCAGGTTGGGGGTGGCAGAAGGGGTTTAAGAGGCGTAGTATGGGTAGTAATCAGTGTGAGATATTCTAGGTCAGGGCAACCCCAGCCTGCAATTGCGCCCAATACAGTCACGCGATTCCATGGCGAGTAAGTCCGGGGTGGGGGGAACAGGGGGGAGGAGAAGAGGCGGGGGGAAAGAGGCACAGGAAGGCCAAACCCACTCTCTAGTTTCAATAAGGCTGGCCCTAGTCTGTCCCCATTGTTCCCAATAATCCAATTTGTGGGGGAGTCACCATCGTCGTCTGTACTATCAGAGTGGCTCGGGTGTTCCCAAACAAATAAGGCATCTTTCCAGAGGTCTGCAATCGGGTGTTGGCGCAGGCCCTTTAATTCTTCTCTATGTAGAGCCCTACCCTCAGCCGCAGCCCATTTGGATCCTTCTAGGATCCAAATATTGATCTGTGGCCCCAAGGACAGCTTCCACGTCACCGGTATTCGTCTCCTGGCTAACGCCAAGGCCAGGTCCATGAACCTGTTTCCCACCTGACGTTTGGGTGGATGAGTACATAATCCAAGCAGACATACCTCTGCTGTTAAATCGAGGGCTCGCCCCAGCGCAGCATTAATCTTGGACAGTACTGCCTGCCAATAGTTGTATAGTTTTTCACAGCTCCAGGTCATATGCAGGAAGTCTGCATCCAACTGGCCACATCTCGGGCAGCCCCTCTGCTCCCCCCCCAAAGGCGGCAAAAAGCTGATGAGTCATGTATGACATGTGAATGAAGTTAAATTGAATATATTTTAGTTGAGTGTTATGAGAGATTTTCTTGGGGGACTCCAACACTCTACTCCACTCAGCATCAGTGAATTCTCTATCTAGGAGCCTCTCCCATTTGCCCCTCAGTTGCAACAGTGGGGTCAAGGAGGCTTCAAGTAGCGATGCTTAAAACCATTTAATTTGGTGGCCCGCTGTTCCCAGAGTAACCAGAGAGTGCAGTTCCCTGGTTGTACCCCACAATCGCCCAAACACCCGCACCAGTGCCTCGTACATGAGGAACTGCCCGGGTGGGAGTCCGGACCCGTCAACTAACTCTGCAAAAGGGAGTAGAGTTTTGCCCTGATAACAATACCGGCTTCTGTCCAGGTTGACAACTGCTCGCCGTAAAAATCGACTGTAGTTCCCCGTATAGCAACCCCACCAGCGGCAGTTCCGGGGAGTATCTCGGGGCGTCTGGTATTTTAGTCATACAGCACTTCCAACACTGCAAAGCTGTGGTCTGCAGCGTCGTGTTGTAGGGGACCCTAATAGTCCTAATCAGAAGCTTTGCCAACAAGAGGCATGTGCGCTGGTTCGGCTCCATGAGATAGGTCCCTTCCTGGTCTACTCCCTCCAACCATTGGGCCACCCACTGTAGCTGTGCTGCCAGCTGGTAAAACTCAATATCCCGCAACCCCAATCCCCCCTCCCTCATGGGGCATCGTAGGATTCGTAACAACACTCTCCGTCTTCCCAGATAAGGTCTCGTACCAAAGCATCTAGTGAGCGAAACCAGGCCGCTGGCATTAGCACTGCAATATTAGCAAAGAAATAAAGGAGGCGTGGTAGCATAACCATCTTGGTCAGGGAGACTCTGGCCATTATAGGGAGCTGCAGGGAGACCCAAAAGGCTACGCTGGACCGGAGTGAACGGATTGCCCTGTCTAGGTTACCCTCCTTCAAATCATTCAGTGAATGGAAGACACTAATACCCAAGTATTTGAATGTGTCAAAAGCCCAGTTATACTCAGCAGAAAGCCCACAGGGTCTAGGCGAGGGCCCGGCTTGGGGAAACAGGTACGTTTTACGCCTATTGACCCGCAGGTCCGATAAATTCCCAAAAGTGTCAAGGAGCCTGAAAGCTGTCTCCGCTCCTTTCTCAGTGTTGCCCAGGTAAAACAATAGGTCATCTGTGTAAAACAAGATAATGTGGGTTCTACCGCATACTGTTAATCCCAATCCGCGCCCTCCCCCCCCCCCAAGCGGAAGAGCGCAGTTAGGGGCTCTATCACCAGCGCGAACAGAAGCCGGGACAGGGGACATCCCTGGCAGGTGCTGCGTGTTATCTTGTACTGCGGGGAGATATTCTTGCCCATCTTAACCCGTGCCGTGGGGCAAGTAACAGTTTCACCCACTTTGCCCACCCGGCCCCCAGCCCTAGTCTCTGCAAATTGTACGAGGTATTACAGGAGGGGATGAACCCGTTTTGATCAGGGTGGATTAAATATTTCATTTGCGGGAGCAGTCGAGACGCTAAGATTTTACTCAGTATCTTATAGTCCGTATTAAGCATAGACGGGGTCTGAAGTCTGTCACTCCAACGTCTGGGCCGGCCCTCTTGGGGAGCGGGATTTTGTGTGGAGTCTGGCAGGTGCCCCAATCGCAGAGCCTCAGCATACATAGACACCAAGTGGGGAGCCAACTCGGCTGCGTATTTCGCGTAAAACTCCGCTGGGAGGCTGTCAGGGCCTGGTGTTTTACCACTGACCATCGACGGAATGGCCCCTCGGACCTCTTGTATAGGTACTGGGCCGCCCAGCTCGTCTGCAGTATGTTCATCCACAGTGTGGAGGCGCAGCGGGGCCAGTAAAGTGCTAAGGTCTGCCTGGGGGGCTTCTTGGGGGGCGGTATACAACATTTCATAGTATCTCTGAAATAATCCGTTAATCTCATCTGGGTCAAATTCAGTTGTGCCTGCATCTGTCTGAATGCGGGTGATTGGGGCACCCTTGGACTCCGGCTTGATAAACCACACCAGTGGCGACAGGCTTTCCCTTCTTTTCCCTGCACTCTATTGCTATATGACATGTAATCATGTGATCGCAGTCTCTCTAGGGCCTCATGGTACCATTTGCGTGCAGCGAGTAGACGTGACTACGCCTGTACCCCCATTCCCTGTATGTTGTCCAGCATATGCAGCTCTCCCTCAAGGGCCAGGAGCTCCCGGTGTATGTCCGTCTGAATACCAGTTGTCTGTCCCATTCAGTGTCCTCTCACCACCACCTTAAATGCCTCCCATTCCACTAGTGTTGAGGATGCCGTGTGCGCGTTATCCGCAAAGAACGTGCCCACTAGGGTATGTAGGGATTCACCAAATGGTACATCATCCAGGGGATTAAGTCTCCACGTGGGGATCAGGGGTCTATGCCCGTGGGGTTGGTACGACATTAATAGGGGGCTGTGGTCTGAGAATGTCCGACCTAGGTATTCTGTGTTGGATGATGCCACTGACACCTGGGGAACACCACAAACCATCTAGCCTTGTGTGTAGTTGGTGTATGGGGGATTAAAAGGAGTATTCCCTATGCTCTGTGTGCTGAAGACTCCAAACATCTTGCAACTCCCAATGAGCCATCCACTCCCACAATCCCACTGCTATTCGATGGGCCTGTGCCCCTGACAGGAGGGGGTGGGAGCGGTCGAGTACCACGTTGGCCACACAGTTAAAATCCCAACCCAAAATCACATACCCAACCTTTATGTCGGCCAAGTGGGCAGAGAGGCAGGCCATGTAGGCCAGTTGATCGTAATTAGGCGTGTAAAGGCAGCCCAGTGTGATCTCCCGGCCCAAAAGTCTTCCTGCAATTAGGACATACCTGCCCTTTTTATCTATTATGGTGCCTGCTACTTCGAAAGGGACCCCTGATCTAACCCATATCAGCACCCCTCGGGCATACGCCGAAAATATAGTGGCAAATATCTGCCCTCTCTATCGCCTACGTAACTTTTCCACTCCCCCCTGAATTAGGTGTGTCTCTTGTAAGAGGGTGATCTGCACCCCCGTCTTTTCAGATGGTTGTGGATATTGTGGCATTTAGTTATCGACCCCATCCCCCTAATGTTCCAGGTAAGGAATTTCAACACCTGGTGATGTGTCAGCATTCTAAGGAATACCCGTCCCTCCCCCGCCACGGCCCCCACCCCGCCCCTACCCCAGAGAAATGATAGACCATGCCCCCACCTGCTTTACTAACAGAGCAAATCAAACATAAAACATCCCAACAGTCAACGACTCCCCAAACCCAGAGCATACCGTCAACGGCCGTCTGCCCAAACCACAAATGTATCCTTCAAGTTCAATAAAGGCCCAAGCCAGCCACGGCAGGAGCCTTTGGGAGATCGTTGCCGCACACAGTTAACACACCAGGGTGTGCGAAGCAGTGTTACGTGGTGTGGCGTGATGCGGTACCTCGTGCACCGGCCTCAGCATTCCTCCAGCCCAGTTGGTGTCTCCGTGATTCAGGGCCCCCGTGTCGGCCCTACTCTTGGGTTAGGGCCCGACTATATTATCTCGTCTGCAGTTTTCGGGGTGACCACTGGCAAATCAAGACTGACCTTGCCGGAGGAGTCCGAGCACCCGGTCCCGTTGGTGGATCGCGATCCTGCCTCTGATGAGGGGCCATCCTCTGGAACAATCTCGGCGACTGCCTGTAGTGCCTCCGCTCTCTCACGCTCAGCCTGTGAGGGGCTCGGTTTCTTTGAGAGGGTGCGCTCAGATATCTGTTTGGATCTTTTTCTAGGTTTGCAGCCTCCAGTTGCAGGGTTCGCCCCTGGGCTGTTTGGGGGGTTTCCGTTCTGTAAGCCTCAAGCCAGTCCCAGGCTTCTTTGGGATCTTCACAGAAGTGGGTCTTACCATTCCAGACTATACGGAGACGAGCAGGAACAATAAGGGAGTACTAGAGGCCTTCTTCCCTTAATGCTCTCTTAACCTCTATGAACGAGGCACGTCGTCTTTGGACATCGAGAGCATAGTCCGGAAACATCGAGACTTTACTGTTATTCACTGTAAAGTGGCCATCCGTTCGAGCTTTCTGTAGAAAAATATCTCTGTCTCTATAATGTAAGAGCCTAGCAACCACCGATCGTGGAGGGTGGGCGGGCCGGCACCCGGTGTGCTCTCTCAAGGGTGTAAAACTGCATCAGGGCCTTAGGGGCCACCACTGTGCTGAGCCACGGCTCCAAGTATGCCAACATATCTCCATTTTCGACCCCTTCCAGCAGCCCAAGGATTCGTAAATTGTTCCTCCGGCTACGGCCCTCTCCATCCTCTGCCCTGCGCTCCAAGATCCGGACCTAGTCTGTAAGTTCTGCCACCTGTCGAGTCAAGGCCTGCTGCTCCAGGGTCAGCTCCGCAAGGCCCAACTCCACCTACTTCACCCTTTCGTTCAACTTTTGGTTCTCTGCACGAAGGAGCCCAGACCCACCGACACTGTACTAATGTCCTGGTGCAGCGTCGTCTTGGTATCTTAAATGGCCTCCAGGATCTTGGAGAGTTGCTGTTGGATGGGGTCCACCTTCGATTGTGTCTCCAGGCTGCCCTGTGCCTGCTCTCGCGAATCCTCGTCCTGATCTGGGATAGCCCCCGTTTGTTTCACCCTCGATTTACCCATCGCTGTAGCTTGTGTGAGGCCCAGTACATGGAAGTCCGTGGGGGCCCCGTGGCAGTGTCGCCTAAGAGCGCTCTGTTAGGTCCAGGCGTGGATTCCACAAACAACTGACTTCAAAGTGGGCCCCCAAGGGGGCCGGGCACCCACCAAGTGTTGACAGGGGGACCGGGTGCCCACAGCGCTCCCAAGCCCGAAAGGCTGCGGCACCAGAGTATGTTCCCAAACAGGAAATGCTGAACAGTTAGCTAAGGAAGGTCTTCGTCTGTCCCTGTATGCAACAAATGGTCCCTGGTCCAGCAGGATCACTCAGCCTTTGCACAGAGCCTCTCACCATGTGACCTCCTCCGTCTCTGGGTAGGGACTCCTCAAGGCGCATCCATGTAGGCTGCTACCGCCAGTTGGGCCGCCCAAAAGCACACCCTATTGACACAGTCACTCTTTCCGCCACAGGGGCAGTCGACAATACAGGCATACGTTGCCCCTACGATGTCCGCTACTTCGCCCCCAATGTTGGCTCCCCAGGGGTGATAGGGCAGAAGGGCCCAGCCATGTCACATCGTCTGCCGGAGTTATCACCGGGCCCCGACTTAGGCCCTGGGAGCTTCCTTACTCCCCGTGGTGCCGGAATCCTTCGCCAGCCAGGGCCTCAGATTTCACACAGGTTTGCTGTGTCAGCCCCTCTGTGGCCCGCGCTCTCCCGCTGTATGTCCGGGCCCGCAGCAGAGTCTGGGGAGGCTCCCCTTCCACAACAGAGACCCCCTCACTCAGGGCTACTCCCCAGGGTGTCCCGCAGGGACCAGAATTCCAAGGCGGGGCACAGGTTCAGTCAGGTTCCCTCGATCACCCAGATAATTCCGCTGCCCTCCCCAGCCGCTAGACCTCAGGGTCTGCCGGGAGCGGGGGGCCGGACGCACCTCCCCGCCTCGCTAAGGGTTAACCGGGCCCTGATCTAGACCCCGAGAGCGTGCTGTCAACCCTCACCTCAGGTCCACTCCTCCAGCAGGGCCTCTATGCTCCAGGCTGCGCAGTGCCACAGGCCACTCCCCAGCTCTCTCTGCGGGTCTGTTAGGGCTCGTCCACGCACGACCACCGCCGACAGTCCCTTAGGCAACGCCCAACAGTCTATGGCAGCGACGCCGAGCAGGCAGCCCAGGCCAGTCGTCCCACCTCCAGGCGTCTGTGATGCTGGGCAGCACCCCAGGACACTTCACCTAGGCACGCCCCTCATGCCAAGCCCTCAGGATTCAAGCCACGGCCCGGTAGGCTATCCCGGTCCCGCACGCTGTACCCCTACTGGAACGGCTCCCCGAGCCGCAGGGATCGTATCAGTGTTCTCCCACTGAGGCCAGCACTGCCACCCCAGGGCATCTGGGCTGGGGATTCTGCTAGTATCGGGCAGATAAACAGTAGGCCGACGCAGAGCTCTTCGTTCACGCGTCCGCCATCTTCGGCTGGCAAGCCACGCCCCCGTGTTAAGACTACAGTTGAGTTAATTATGTTGTGTAGAACCTCGAGAACAAGAGTGCCATCAGGTGGATGTACATCCTGCAGCTAGAAGGTGGAATGGGGTACTTGGCAAAGCTGTCTGTTGTTGCCTCTGCTCTTCACATTTGCAATAGAGCTGTTTGTATTTGGCTGCGAGGTGAGATGGAGCCATGGGGCATGCAAGTGGGTGAGAGAGCGCATGTAGTATTGCTGTACGCGGACGATGAACTAGTATATGTCATGCAGCCCAGGGAGTCGTTGCTAATGCTATTGCAGAAGTTGGATGTTTTTGCGAGAGTCTCAGCCCTGCGCGTAAACAGCCCCAAACTCTACTCTTCCCCCTGAATGGGCTGGTGGCGGTGGAGCAATCGCAGCTGCCCGACCTTGGCCTTACACGGGAATGCTCAATTTTTAGATATGGCGCTAGCCCACTATGAGCACAATTTGTGTAAGAAGCTGCGGAGGCTTAGAGTCTCTGTACAATTTTGTATATCCCTCCCGCTTTCAGTGATGGGTAGAGTGGCACTGGCAAAAATGGTTCTCCTGCCACGCTGCTTATATCAATTGCAGAATTCAATGTACCCCACAGTGCGGCCTGTATTTTGGGCGATTGATGGCTTGCTAACTCATCTGGTTTGGGCGGCAAAGAGAAGAAGAGTACGCCTGTCTGTACTACAGCTAGACTGAGTGGAAGAGGGCCTAGGACTGCCAAACCTGGAGCTCTACCATATTGCTGCGCAATTACAGTAGGCAGCGAAATGGTGTTCTGGGCAATCAAATTGGAAACCACACTGATGAAAGAGGCACTCCGAGCGGCAGCCTACCGACCTATCTGATGAGAGAAGCTCACCAGCCCCTTCACTCACCGCGGCTGATAAAACAAGCGGCATAAGCATGGAAAGTGGCAGTTAAAAGTGTACTGAAACGCCAACCATTTAGTAGAGTGCATCCGATAGACTGGCTATAACCGTTTAGGCGCATATGGGAAATGATGTTGACTGTGTAGATAGACGGTGGGTGCCTAGAATTGGCCAACCTCTACCTGGGTGATAAATTCATAACGTTTAAGGACCGTGAATCATTTGGGATTGGACCGGGGCAGTTCCTCCAGTTCGCCAAGCTGGCACGCACAGCTCGGGCGGTGTGTACTGGCTTTCCTTAGACCGCAGCCTCCTCTGCAACTTTTAACATTCTACTGGAGGGCAGAGGGGGACGGAAACTGGCGTTGTGCTCTATACAGCACTAAGAAGTGATAAATACTCAATTCGCCTATGAGTCCAACAGGCATGGGATGATGATATACCATCCCCACTGACCGACCAAGAATGAGCAACGGCATGTGCACAAGTGCAGGTGGAGGCGAGTAATGCGCGTTTTAAATGGATGCACTTCAATTACCTTCATCGCACCTATCTGACGTCTGCCTGATTCCAGAAAATTAACCCAACCAGAGCCTCAGAATGCCCATGGTGGGGCAGGAGGGCAGCCCTGTTCCTCCATATGGCGTGATCCTGCAGCAAACTGCGAGAGTATTGGGAAGAGGCGACCAAGCAGTTAGGGGGGTGACATATATTACACTCACAGTGACTGTCTGACAATGCCTGCTTGGCGTAGTCCTGAGGCCCAAGCATGACAAAATGCAGGACAAATTTGCAGTACTGACCCCACTACTGGCTAAGCTCGGGATAGCGATACACTGGCTCTCTTCTAGGGGCCTGACCCTTCCTAAATGGCGGCGAGACCTGGAGGAGTGGACATTGGCGGAGGAGGTCAGACTAAACAGAGTACGACGAAACGAGGAGGTGGAGGAGGACATATCATGCTTAAAAGACATGATACTAGCACTATATCAGGGACACCAAAAAAGGGGCTCTGCTGAGGACAGCCCTGCAACCTGCAGACAGCTGGGAGACGACTGCCGACTCATGATTGGGCATGCCCCACTTATCAGAGAACATGCAGAGAAGAGCAGACACACCAGACAGATACTAGACGGCCATAAAAGATGGGAGCGGGTGGGCAACACAGTACGGGGTGGGCTGGGTAGTGATAGGATACACAGGTTACAACTGTTATTAATGTATAACTCTATGATGTGCTTTATGAAAATGTTAACAATATTCAAGCACTGTGCTGGTGCGAGTAGTTGTAACTGTATTTTCGGATGTAGCTGCAATGTTGAGACAAAAACACAAAAAATAAAGGTGTTAAAAAAACAAAATCAGTTAAATTGACACTATTATTATCACCTGAATATTGCTGCCACAGAACGAACTCTGAAGTCTGAGCCTTTAACCCCATATGAGAATTGAAAATGCCCTCCCCCCCGAGCTCGGCGCCCAGTGTGATGGCAACAGTCACACTGCCCTAAAGCCAACAGTTCCTCTAGATGTTACTATGCACTCAGGAAATGTCATTCATTCACTGATTGATTGATTGATTAATTGTGGCAAATCCGTTATTCAGAGACTGTAACTGCTGGAGGTGAAGTAGTCCATTATAATAAATGCCACCGAATGGTTGGCTTGCGGTGGTTTGAGGGATTCTGTGGTGCTACCATGTGGTGCTGTTTATGCCCTCATATTCTCCCATTTGGAGGATGATAACGCCCTACTCCATGGCCTCCCAGAGTCCACACTGGTACCCCTTACGGACATCCTACATGCCACAGCACATCTCATCCAGATCCTGAAGAAATATGATCACATTACCCCCATCTTCATGGAGTTTCATTTGCTCCCCTTACTGGCCCCCACCATTTTCAAAACCAGCGGCATAATTTACAAAACCATCATAACCAACATCCTCGCTAATCTTGCAGACAAGCTCACCATCTTTGTTTATTCTCAGCCCACCCTCAGCAGGGACACATTCAGACTAAGAAGTGTAAAAAAATAAGGCAGCAGGCTATTTCCATCTGTGTACCCAGGATCTGGAACAGCATACCTTATCCATCTAGACCACCCCAACACTGCTCATATTTAGTGATGGCTTGAAGACGCACCTCTTTAACCCTTTCCATGCGTCGGACAGCCCCCGGCCGTCCGACGTCACGGTGGGCGTGTGCGGAGGACGGCCAGGGGCCGTCCGAGACACGCCCACTCAAGGGAACGCCCAGCATCGCGGCGGAATCCGCGCCGTGGTCAAGCGGTTAAAGAACGCCACATCACAATGCATTAACCATCAACAAACCAGCTACCTCACTTATTACTTATTGCTACTATTTGTTATCATGCTTGTCTTGGACAATGTACAGCATTTTGCTGCCTTTGGCTAGATTCATGCTATAATAAATACCACATACATAAATAGATATACACAATATTGTCAACAACCACTTTTTGCAGCTCTTACTATTGAATGTAGAACATATGTACTAATGTCAAGGTTAGTACAAGTGCCAGGTAAATAGGGAGACAAGTAGGAGGAAGGCGTGCAGGACCGGGCTCTGGTAGCTAGGGCATTGTAGGGCGAGGCAGAGCTTCCTGGGTACAGACAGACATGGTCCTCAGGGATTTGACATGCAACAGCCAATAGGAGGAAGGTTAACACTTCTGGGGCATTTTAAGTAGAGGCAGCGAGAAGAAGCAGCGAGAAGAGGCAGATGCCTTGCAACTTGTATCAGTTGTATGGTTTCCGATGCTGATAGTAGACAATGACAGTTTAGCATCCTTGCACTTTGTTTTCTCCCGTTGCTCCGTTCACCTTGCAGTTTTGTGACACTGCCGCCTCTGGTGTAAGCTGCCTGCCTACGATCCATTTCCAATCCTAGATGGTTAGTTGCTTGGAGTTATCTTCGATGGTCTCCGGTGCCAGAGTGGGATTCATGGTACAATCCGACATTTGTCAACATCAAGAACTGTGGAGTATCTAGCGAAAGGGCTTGATAGCAAAATTTTGTTTTCTGAAAAGCTTTCTCTTTCTATGCCTGTCTCCTAACTAATCTCTGCTGTAACAATCCATTACAGTCACCATCTTGTAAATTAATTCCCTACCACTATTGTTTACGAGTTAGTACCATCAAACCTGTCACACTGTCTGCCCAGGGGACTAATTTCAGATATGCTCCTGCTCCACCTGAGGAGCCTCCTGCAAAGTCATCAGCACCTAAGATCAAGAGGGCTGAGCCAGCTCCTGTGTTTTGTCTCTCCTTTACCTACCTTCACCCCCTTTTTTCACTGGGGGATTTGCAAGGACCAGTGGTGGCATTTCCTGTGATGTGTGGATCACAGGATGGAGGACTGGAGGATTAGCATTTGAGTCTCTGCCTCCACTCCCACTCATTCCCAGAGTACTGACTAGTACCACTATTGTTGCCTAGGGAAATTGATGCCCTGGGAAAACAGAGTCAGATGATTCTGTGGCCATACATAACATAGTATTTTAGATGGGTGAAAAGTGAACAGTATGGATGTTTTTCACCTCTGGGTTCTGAGTGACATCATAGACAACTCGAGCTTCGCTCTTGTGGTCTATCTGATGTCACCCAGAACCCCTCAGTGAAAAGCATTCCCATTATTCATTGTTACCCATCTCTAATTCTATATTTAAAAATCTAATATTTCTCTTTTCGAGGACAGTCATAGTGATATGGGAATGGTGGAAGCTTGTTTAGGTGAAGATCTCTGCTCTGGAAGAAGCAGGTGTGGTGAGCGGGAAGTCAATTGCGAGTTAGGAATACCAGGAGATCAAAGCCATCTCTTAGTAAAGCCCAGTAAGAGATATTTATCAGAAACTAGGTCATGTTTGTCAAAAGGAGGTTTCTTAAGCAAGTGAATGTTACTAAGCCCTAGCTTGCAGGTGGATATGCGTACCTTAGAAAGCATGCTCTTGTGAAGGTGACTGTTCAAATCAGGTACTTTTTCTATGATTTTGGTTTCTCAGGTGATGACATGCTTTGAAGGCGTGAAAGGTTTAGATATATTGTATAGATTTGGGTTTCCTGTCCCGGTTTACTATCATTTCTCTTGTCTCCTCTTTCTATGCACCTTTACTTTCTCTCTCCTTGCATGCGTGGGTACAAGTTAAGTCAACAATGCAGAGGAATGATCTTCCCTCAGCAGCTGATTTTAGGTTCTTAAAGAACTCCCTACAGAGTGCAGAGGTTTCAGCAGTGCAAGAGAGGCTAAGGTAAACAAAGATTCGGACAGTGTTCAACAATCACCAATCAACCTATGTCCCTGTGCCTCTTGTCTGCTCTTCTCAGAGCATCAGAGCTCTAGAGCTACAGCCCTCTACCCTGTCTGTAGCTCTAATGCTCTCTGGGGGAGTGTGAGCTTCAGGCGAGTGTGGCTCAGGCAGAGGAATCACCAGGTCTTGTAGGTTAGCTTTCAGAGTTGAACAGTCAGTCTCTCAAGCCCTAAAAGCAGCCTACGAGGAAAGCTCTTACTATTCAAGTGACCAGTCACTCTTGTTTGGATCAAACTTTTTAAGTTCTGCCAGGGATCAACGATGAATGCATAGTGCAGTTAGAAACTAGACAAGGATGAAGCTGCTACGTTGTCTCTGTGGAAAGCTTCAGGAGCTGCTCCAGGGACAAGTAATCCAGAACAGCATTACACTGTGCACCATCTTGGTGCTTCATATCAGTCATACCTCACGCTATCTTGTGCACTACATGTAAATATAAACACTTAAGGCAAAATGTTTCTGGCTTGGAGTTTCATCGGGCCAAACAGACTCAAGCATTAAATAAATAAATTTAAAACCACCGAAACTAGGGAGTGATGTTTCATATCTAGAAATTCTCTTCGAAGTAGTTAGCATATCTTGAAACTGTGTGAAAATATACACTAAGAAATCACTCCAGAAAAGGATCAAATTTTTTAGAATTCAGACACCTCAGGTTCCCTTGGCTCTCACAATAATAATTTGTTTTTTGCATTTAGCGCTGACACCCCACCAGCCAGTGGCATAAAATAATATGGTAGGGCCCCCTTGCAGAATTTGAAGAGGGCCCCCTGAATTTCCAATATGTTATAGATATCAATTTGCTTAGGGCTGTATAGGGGCCCTATGAAGGCCCATCCTGATGGGAGTGACAAGACGCTGAACGCACTACAGCTCCGAAGGGGGAGGGTGAGGCCTACTTAAAGGGAAGAGGATCCTTATACAACCTGCCTGTAGAAAGAGGTAGAAGCCCACCGGAGGGAGGGCGGAGAGTTACACCGCCAATCATTATGTGCCGCATCAAGATTACAAATACTTTTCCCAGTACTAGCCTCATTCCACACTACCAGAAGGAAGGTTTTCGTGTGGTCAAGGCGGAGGATGACGTGCTGCTGCTGCCTTCCCACAACGACCTCCCTCAGCCATCTTATTGCACGAGTTCGACCTCCACCGCTGTAAAATGACTTCCTGGAAACCAAAGTACAGGGGATCTCTCTCTGCAGCAGACTTCAAGGGGTACTGAAAGTCTCATAGATGTAGAAGGAAGGCACTCTGATACCATGCTCGGCTTTCAATTACTAGAAAGTCATGGCCCAGCCTGAAGTCGATCGATAGCATTATTAGCCAGGTGAAGGGAGCCGCTGAAGTCTGCACATCGCAATGACGCGAGTGGCCTTTGTGGTTTCAATCAGGAAGGGAAGTCCCGCCCCCTTGCCCGCGCCGTTAATGGCAATCACTCTCACAGGCCTCTAGAGCCCTAAGGAAAATCAAGAGGGAGGGAAATAAAAACACAGCGCTGGGGATGCTCTAGTTTACTCGTCTAGATAAATAAAAGGTCCTGATGGACGTATCAATGAAACAAGAACTTTACCAAAAGGTAGAACATTTCTGTAGCACGAAGGAGCGGTGCCCTCTCGGACAGAGATTATACGAGGGATTATGTTCTTAATTAATGGCATCTTCCAGTGATGTCGACTGCAAACTCTGATATATCACTGTAACTCCATCAAAACACGCCACAAGCTCACAGGACCTTCTATTACAGTGGCCACGTTTCAAAATACTTTACAATAAGACTATCCCATGCATGCAATAACTGTTTCTGCATTTTTGAGTAGTTTTTTTCTATGTTACTATGGAGGCTGCAGGGGATTTTTGGGTAGCTACATTTCTATGAAATGCACTGCATCTGTGTGAAAGTCACTTGAAATAAAATGTATTTGAAAAGTTATGCTAAGCTATGACGTCCTCATGCGGGCCTTTTATCAAATCGTTGAAGAGTAAGACCCGCACAAGAAAGGTGCCCGGGAATTCGGGAAAGCGCGCTGATGTCTGCAAACTTCAATAATGAAATGGGATACGGGTGATGCTGCAGTGGAAGCTGCGTGGGGTAACGTGCCAGTGATCCATCTGACCCATTTTATACCCAGAACAGTGCACAAGCAAAAGGCAGAGTGCCGAGTGTGCTTAATGCTGCACACCCTTTCCTTTCTCATAGAACTGTATGTATGGCCTGCAAAGAGAAGGACCCATTGCTCCGTCTTACAGATGTGCCGTTCTGCAGTGTCTTGTCTGTAGTACACGTCGCCTGATGGTCTTTGAAGCAGACTCCGGATAGGTGCCCCTGCGCAGAGGCAGACTCTGTCAGGTTCAGGAACACCGAAAGTGCTCCTCCTTTTATCCGTAGCAAGCAACCTCTCCAGTGACCTACAGTCTAGACTGTACGCTTAGTAACAGAAAGGCGTCATGCTGCTGTTTGGTGTAACCACGGGCCCTTCCACCACGATGTGGAATAATGTCTTGTTACTTACCGGTAATCTTCATTACCCCGAGATTAGGGTCCTCCTCGTCCCAGTCCTAACATAGTGAGGCAATCCTGCCTCCCGACAGCCAATCAGAACGCTTATAATATTTTCAAAGAATATATAAGCCCCTCCCCCCCACCGCCATGCCTGTTATCAACAAGTCCTGACACAAATACAGCGGGAGGGAGGGAACAGGACTGGGACGAGGAGGACCCTAATCGGGGTAATGAAGATTACCAGTAAGTAACAAGACATTACCCCCTCATGGGTCCTCCTCGTCCCAGTGCTAACATAGTGAGGAACTCACAAGCAGAGACCCAAGAAGAAAAAACGCAGGACACCAGGGATCCTTGCAAAAGTACAAAACTTAATCAAACAAAGGATTAAGGAACAGCAGCGTACAAAACGCCAACAGCAAAACGGGCCACAGAGGCAAGGAAAACAGCAAAGCGATAATGAGGAACAAATGTGTGAAGGGGCAGCCAAGTGGCCGCTCCACAAAACACCTGGACAGAGACCCCCTGCCTCCTCAGCTCAGGAAGCGGACACAGAACGTGTGGAACGACCCAGCACCAGAGACGGAGGAGGCAGACCCACAGGATAGGCAGATCGCCAAACGCACATAGCGAGTGAAGGTGGAAGGAGAAACCAACCATCTCAGAGCCACACCCCCACATGAGAAAAACAGGGCAGGGGAAAGAAGAAACCCCAAGGTACGGAGGAAGAAAAAACAAAGGGCGCGAACAACCAAGGATGAAGGAACAAAGGAATCCCCACCCCCAGGCAAAATAGGAAGGAATCACCTCCAGCAGGAAATGGAACCCGGAGGAAGCTCGGGGGCAAAGGGCCCAGCAGCAAAACAACCCCATCTCGCAGAAACTGCAAATAAGGGAAGAAGAGAAGCAAAGCACCCAACTCACCCAACCGCCGCGCGGAGGAGACGGATAACAAAAAAGCCACAGTTGCGGACAACCACAACAAACAGCCTCCAAAAAGGCACAAAAGGGTGCAACTGCAGACCCCGCAAAACAGTAGGCAAACCCAAGAAGGCACAATCACAGGAGAGATCGGATGTGGAAGCTGAAAACAACACAGAATCCGACTCACCCAAGGAGTAACAACCTCCAATGAGGCCCCGAGACCCCGACAAGCCTGAACCACAGCCCAACGAGCAGACAAGGCGGAAAGGGAAAGGTCCATCAAAAACCTATCTCGGAGAAAGACAAGAATAGAAGCCGGACCACCAACCATGGATCCAGACCAAGAGAAGAGCACCAAGAGACAATAGAGCTGCAACGCGCACCACATTCCTTAAGTGTTGAAGGCCGACGCGACAACGGAATGCCACAGGCCACCACAGAAGAACAGCCCAAAGACGCCAACGACAGCCGCTCAAGAGCCAGGCCGACAGATGCAGGCGACAAAGATAGGGCAAAGACAGGTGCGGACACAAAAGCGGAGCCTGAGTCAAGGGAAGACGGCCAAACCCGCCCCCTCCAGCAGGAGCAGGAGCGGAAACCAAAGGCAGCGAGGTCAAAAAGGAGCAACCAACAGCACAGACACCTTCACCCCCCGAATCTTCTGCAGCACCCCCGGAAAGAGAGAAATAGGAGGGAAGGCACACAGAAAGCCCGAAGGCCAAGGAAACGAGAGGGTAACCCCCAAGCCTGAGGACAGACCACCTCGGAACAAAACCGGGGGAGAAGAGCGTCACGAGGGGAAGCAAAAAGACCAATCCAGAGAGTACTGATCCAAAGACAAAGGTCCCGGAACAGAGGAACAGACAGACGGCATAAAACAGAAGACGGGAGGAAGCGGCCCAAGCCGTCCTTACGAAATTCAGAAGCCTCTGAACGTAAATAGCCCTCAATGCCAACAGATGAGATTCCACCCAGAAACAAATCACGGAAGGCAGAAGGAAACAAGCACGGACGCGCACCTGGCCCCCCCCAAGAAGGCGCAAGTAACAACAACCCACCTAATTGTCGGTGGCTGACGAGTCTGTTGGTTCGTCCCAAGGACCCCAATGCGGCCCCTCAACCCCAAAGCCAGGCGTCCGAGGTCAACAAGAGGAGAGAAGGAAGCAGAAAACGCACCCCCACGCCAGGGTGGGAGAGCAAAGCCACCATACCAAATTAGGAACCAGAACAGGGGAGAGAGGAACCAGAGCCACTCAACCTGTATGGGAAGGGTCCCAACGAGCCAACAGAAGAATCACCAGGGACCTGAGGCGCAGGCGAGCTCAAGGAACCACAGCCATGAAGGCAGCCAGCAACCCCCGGACCTGCAACCAACCCCGAGCCGGGGCAGAAGGGCGACCCAGCAGAACCCGCAGAAGAGTCAAAAGGGCAGAGAACCGAGCCGGATGGAGAAAACAGCACCCTGCAAAGCGTCGAACAGGCCTCCGAGAAACTGAAGCCCCAGAACAGGAACGAGATGAGAAAAGGCCAGATCCAACATGAACCCCAGATCCTGGAACAAGGCCATCAACGCCACCACCGCCAGAAGAGCCACAAGGAGGGTGGAAGCAGAAACCAGACAAAACCAACATAGGGAAAGACAGGGAAACCCAGACTCAGCAAAACCCCCACAGCAGGAGCCAACACCACGGAAAAACCCGAGGAGCAGTAGAGAGGTCAAAAGGCAACACCTGAAACTGGTAATGGAACCTGTCCACCGCAAACCGCAGGAACCGCCGACCTGCCGGATAGACGGGAATGTGAAAACAGGCGACTTCCAAACCCACGGAAGCCAAAAAAAATCGCCCACCAGACGAGCTGAACGACGGACAGCAAGGGGGACATCCAAAAATGACCCAGCCACACCAAACTGTACAAAGCCTGAGGATGCAGAAATCGAGCGGAAGGAACCATCGGGCGCCAGGAACAGGGAAAAACAGAACCACAGGCCCCGTTCCGTCACCAGAACCAGCACAACAGTGCCCCAGGACAAAAACAGGCCGACGCCAGAGAAGATGGCAGAGCGCATCACGGGGACAATGGGGCAACCTCGAAAACAGTCCAAAAAAGGGGGACGGCCACAGAACAGAATCCGGTAACCAAGATCGATGACCGACAAGACCCACCAGGCGGAAATCAGACCGGACCAACGATCCAGGAACAACCGAGCCGAGTCCCCAAAATTGCAACATCGCCAACAATGTAGACAGGGAACTCACAACCAGCGAAACACCAGGAGTTGAACACATAACCTTTGGAGGAAGAGACCGCAACCGGAACCACCAGGCCACGGTGACTTTTCCTTGGCATAACAAACCAATATCTGACCAACACCCAGGGGCAGCAGCAGGCGCTGCAGAGGCCGGGAACCAAAAGGAATGTAGCCCCCTGACCACGGGCCAGACCATGAAAGGGGCGAGAAGAAGACAGAGAATCCGGAAACTCCAGAAGAAGGAAAAAAGACAAGCCCCTCCGCACAGACTGCCTTTGAAGTAAGCCAAAAAGCCTGAGAACCACAAAAGGCAGGTAACGGACCAAGGTGTCAGCGCAGCGTCAAGGCACCAAAGCGCGGTCCAGAAAGACCTCCTACCAGCCACCGCCACCCCAGCAGCAGAGGATAGGGCCCTCAGGGCAACAAAACACAGCAGACAGAAACTGAGCCAAGACCTCCATCTGCGCCAAGATAGGAGTGAGATCCCCCCGATCCAGAAAACAGACAAACAGGTACCCAAACCCCTAGAATGGACCTGCAAATTAGAGGCTGAGGAAGTGCAAGCACGAACCCCAAAACGAGAAGCAGCAGAAGAACGCATGAGAGCAGACTTCTCCGAAGACAAAGATGAGGAAAAAGACATGGAGGTCAAAATAGATAGATCCCAGGAACCAGAGGAAAATTAGTATCACACACAGTCAGGTGATACCACTTCCCCAGAAAACGAGGAATCCCCTGCATGTCAATCTCAAGCCATGCGACAGCCAGAACCTCCAAAACGACATAATGGAAAGGCAGGTCATGCACCACCGAGGAACAATACAGGGAGTCATCCCTCCGCAGACAATGAAGCAGGCGTAAAGCCGAAAACCTCACGAAATGGAGCAACATGACCGAAAAAAAAACCTTGCACTGGACATACCCCCCAGCAGGGAAAATGACCACGTACTCCCACCCTCCGGAGAGGAGGAAGCAGAAGGCTCAAGCAGCGCATCCCACATGGGAAGGCATCACAGCAGAATGAACCAAATCCCGCGGGCTAGACCCGGAAATCTGCAACAGGTCAACCACCTGCAGCTCCCGAAACATGATGATGCATAAACAAAGATCCTGCAGGTACTGGAGCGGAAACCTCAACACCCCTGGCCACATGCAGCAGTATCAGGAAACCACAGCACACACCAGGAAGTGCCCAGCAACTCCCCTAAAAAACTGTCCCCAAACAATGGGAAAGAAAAAGGGACAGCCCCGCAGTCTCCCCCACAGCCACAGAACAAACATTATGGCCGCGGGAGCCGGATGCCGCTAGAAGACCCCAGCACCGGAACGACCCGAGGCCAGAATGCAAGAGAAAGCTCCCCGCCCCAGCCCAGCACATGTGCGGGGAGCGCGTTCTGGCCAAGGAGCAGGAACGTGGCCGACCAGAACACCGGTACGGCCGCGCGCAACAAAAGAAGTAAAACAAACACTTCAACAGTAAAGAAAAGAAAAAACTCACAGCACCGCAAACCCAGCCCTTCAAACTATGGAACCGGCAAGCAGGAAACACGGAGCACACCAGCGTTCCGACTAACGTCGGACAGCAAAAAAAACAGGCGTGGCGGTGGGTGGGTGGGGCTTATATATTCTTTGAAAATATTATAAGCGTTCTGATTGGCTGTCGGGAGGCAGGATTGCCTCACTATGTTAGGACTGGGACGAGGAGGACCCATTAGGGGGTAATGTCCCTGTGAGAGCGAATGTGTGGAAAATATAGTTTAATATATGCCTCGGGTTCTATTCATTTATTTAAAGGTTGGTAAGGTGGGGGGGAGGGAGGAGGACGGAACTTTTTTTTTCGTCATAAGACTTGGACCCAGAAGAAGAAAGTGCAGAAAGGAGAGCAAGAAGGAAGAGAGAAGGACAAGGAAACAACGAAAATGGAGAAAGCAGTGATGAACAGACCCTGCAAGAGTGCAAAAGAGGAAGTGTACGTGTGGAAGAAAGAGGTGTGAGGTGGAGCTAACACTGTGCAGTCTTGATATACGGCAGCAGGCTCACAAGGACAACTTGTGGCCCATGCACTTATTTTTTGTTTACATATGAAGCGCTGCACACTGCTCAGATCTGGGCCCGCTGCGCCCGATGCTTGTGTGTCCCTGTGCTTTGACTAGGTTACCGTGATTCCTCTCTGGAAGCTCACTGGTGTAGATGGCACCTAACATCCTCATCCAGTGCTCCTTCTCTTCTGCCCTTGAGCCCTTACCCTCTAACTGACAGGGGAGTTGGCATTAACAAACAGCAGCAATCTAAATCTGAATTCCATTGTGCCAGCTCCTGGGAAAAGCCTGCAAACCATCTCTTGCAGCAGTGGACTCACTGATTGGATTCTAGATTTTGAAAGAATAATGTAAGGATGCTGAGTTTTGGAAGGTGTCCTAATAATGGACTTATAAAAAGGTCTGCACTCGGTACATCTAGTTAGCTATTACTATTATGCATTCTTAGAAAAGCACTTGTTTTTTCATAGACATAACATTATTGTGTGACAGCCTACCTTATACTGTGTGTAATACAATTTTAAATAATGACTTAAATATTCACAGTGTTTTCTGTTACTTGCTGGGACCTCATAGCACTATAAATACACAAGTCACTATTCTGCACTGCACCATGCAGGATTCACTTCTGTGACTCTCTACTCTCACAAACAGACATCTGCAGTGATCGCATTAACCACTAACGGCCTAGTTACGATGTCGCTCGTCGGAGGCTTACTGACTGACATGGTAGGTTTACATTCCGTCTGACGACTTATAATGTCAGCGGTCGGAGTGTAAACTGGCCAGGAAAACCGACTGGGTTCCGACGGGCTCAAGCAGCCCGCCGGCCAGTCGGAAACCGCTTATAATCCCTTAAGGATGATGTTTCCGCTGTCGGGATTATGATGTTTGTTTCCCACAGCCTTCCCATGTCGGCCTTTCTGACATGGAAAGCCTGTTCGAGAGCGACTTTGGGGGCCCCCAGCAGGGCTCCCTTCTCCCCAGGCCCTATAGTTGAGGCCCAGGGGGGGCACATCCCTGCACTGTGTGGCAGGCACCTTGAGGTGCCACAGTGCCTGTCACACGGTGCAGGGATGTGCAAAAACTTCCATTTTACAGTGGGAGCTTGTGCTGCGGGTGGTTTCCGACCGCCCCACAAGCTCCCATTGTAAAATGGAAGTTTGCAACTGCAGCATGCACAGTCACATCCTAATACGGCATGCGGAACCTCCGACCTATGATCGGGCGGTTCCTCCACCGAAACAGTGTCAGGCGGATGCAAGTTCGTCCGACATTGTAATGAGGGCCTTAATGTTTTATAATGTAATAAAAGTGCACATCCCACCAAATAGTTTAAATTGCATTTATTTTTTGTTCAAGGTGTGTGCATTATTTTGAGTGCCGTGAAGGAGAAAAAACAACAAAATACTTGTAGAATATTTTGTTGTTTTTAGCCATGTCGACGCTACTATTTTTTCCTGTTATTGGTGCATACTTTAAACAGAAAATATTCAAACAAAACACTTTAAAATGCTTCTACAGTAGCCCTAATTACCTCTGACAGATGAATAAACAAAGACAGAGAAGCCATGTTAAAAATGAATACTGAGGAGTTTATATAAAGTTCTACTTAACTATGTCTGGACCTTTACAGAATCATAAAAGATGAGCAGATGGCGGGCTTTTTACTCTGTAAAAGGTGGCAACCCTAACTTCAATCACTTCAAGTGAATGAAGACGGACCGGGTAATACGAAAAATAAACAGTTCTGCTTCCAGGCCATCTTCATTTACAAGTGCTTACTGAGGGGTTTGCGCTCCCTGGCAATGCTGCCACGGATCCCCAAGGGGGCACACCCCTCAGTCTGAATACCGCTGATATGATATAGGGAAAAAAGATAAAAAGAGATAAGGTAGAGAAAAAAGGTGAGGTTGATACCAAGATAGAGGGAGAGGTAAAAGACAAGAGATGGGTAGAAAGGTGAGGTGAAGAGGCGTACAATGATAGAAAAGTAGAGGTGCAGTAGACAGTTTGGATTGAATTAGAGAAGGAAATGCAGAGAGAGATGAGAGAAGAGGTACTAGCACATAGAAAAGGAGGGTGCGGTACTGAAAAAAAAAGCAGTAATTTAGAGAGAAAGTTATGGTAGAGGGACAAAAACAGAGAGGGAGGTAGCATGGTGAAGTAGCACATAAATGGAGAGGTAAACTGGGAGATTAGAAGTATCACATCTTGTGGTTCAGGGGACTAACGCTTTTACTTCAGAGACTTCTCTTTGGCCACATGATCACAGGTTCCAAACCTGGCAGATCTACTCAGCCTTTCATCCTTCTTTGCTCAATAAGATGAGTATCATTGAGTTAATTAACAGTAAACATGATTAGTTATCTGGCCAAAGCACCTCGAAACTCCTCCGAGGTGAACATACACTCTACAAATACATCCGTTACTTTAGCTGATGTGAGATATGGGCAGAGCGGCAGGCGTCATAGAAGCCCCCTCCCCGCACATTCTGATCCTCTGGTCTTGGTGGGGAGGGGTTTCAGTTACTGTTTCCGGGTGGCGGAGACGTTGGGGCAACGCACCTTGAGTGACCACAGTGTAAGCGTCACTTCCGCTCCCGCCATGGCGACCTATTTAGCGCGTGATGGCACTGGCCACCTCCTTTACCATTGGAGGCATCGCGGCGGCGAGAGCGGGAACGGTGGCACAAGCGACGTGAGATTGCTGGCTTTCTGGACGCCTTGCTTGGCGGCAGGGATTACTTAGCCGCGGCGGGGACTTTGGCTCCCACCGCTCACTCTCTCGCCCAACTGATCCTTGGTTCTCAGCGCTCGTTCCCCTCTCTGCCTCCTTTTCCACCCAGCCGGCGGAGACTTTGGCGCTTTCGGCGGGACAATTGTTTAAGCATTCACTATCATCTTCGGCCGCCCCAGCGGACCCTTTTGTTTTCAGCGCTCCTTTCCTTTCGGGCGGCTCCTTTGTCCGGACGGCACCGGACCTCTGGGTATTCCTCATTCTGTTTGCCTTGGGGGGGGGGGGGCTCCTTTTTTTCAGGGTAGTAACCCCCCCCCCTTCACTGCCTGGTCTTAATTTTGGGATATTGGCCTTGCTGGTGCGGACAGCTTGAGCACCCTTCTGCAGCTGCGCTGGGCCAGGTACGCAGACTGGGACTTGAGGTGAGTGGCGGTCGAGTTATTTACAGTCTTTATTGTTTTGGTGATTGCACTGTTGGTTGCTAATTGGGTTCTGGGGTACGATGCCTGCTAAGGGTGGAAGAGGAAGGGACGCGACACAGAACTGACCCAGCTGTTAAAAATGGTTCATGCAAAGGTACTAGGCGATGAGGGAAATCAGACAATTCCGCATCAGAGAAAGTAGTGATAGTGCTTACTTTCCAGGCCGGGGAAGTTAGCATCACATGTTCATGGTGAGGTCAACTAGAAAATATGGAGCGGGCAATTTGTCGATATTCTCTCGCGGATTAGGCCTAAAAGAAAGGAGGGGAGAGGTGCCTTCTCGAAGGAGAAGAAGCCTAAGGTCAATATTTTTACGTGAACAAAATACTAAAGGCGTACATGTGTATAGGGGGTGGGCAGCTTGGTTGGATTACAATAGGTACTTTCGATGGGCAAAAGTAGAGGATCATACTATTGGGACCAATGTGGGGCTGGAAAGTGTGAACAACAAGGCCCCCCTTTAAACAGACTTTTCGTACCAATATGGCTCTTGCGACAGGCAGGGGTCCTGTTGGGCATTCAACAGAAAGTTCTGCACTCGACCAACAGGGTCTTGTAAGTTTAAGCATGTTTTATTCTGCAGTCAACCTATAGGACTGGAATTCAAATGTGTTAAAAAAAAAAAAATCAAGAGAAGGGAAAACCTTCCACCAAGTCATCCAACCAGTGAGGCCATGCCCACCCGCAGATCCAAAACTGCTCCCTAGGCTCAGTTTATACCCTAATAGGAAGGTGGCTCCGTTGTTATATTAGGGGTTTTCTGGTGGCATTCGCATACCTGCCCAGGGGATCCTACCTGTTTTACGTTGCAGGAACCTGTTGCCTGCATATGCTCACCCCTGAGGTGCTAGCCACAAAATTAGAGAAGGGGGTCTCTTGGGCAGGATCGCTCGGCCATTCGCCAAACCTCAATTGCTAAATTTTGTTTGTTCACTGCTAGGTGTGGCTCCGAAGTAGGAGCCTGGTCAGTTTAGAGTGATCCATAACCGCTCAGCACCCAAAGGCTTATCTGTAATCAAAGCAATCACCCTGATGCTCAGTGACTCACTCCTGTTGACATGGCGTTGGCCAAGTTGCTCAAGCTGGACCTCAGGGCACTTTTCGCAAAGTCCGACATTGAATCTGCAATTTGACTTCTTCATGTCTATATTGACGATTACCACCTACTTGGTTTTCAGTATGGTGCTTAATCTTTTTATGGCAAATGTATGCCAGTGGGCTGTGCGGTCTGATGTAATTACTATGAACTGTTTAGCTGTATGCTGCAATGGTTGTTTGCCTACAAACCCGGTCACTGCGACATCATACATTATCTTGATGATTTTCTGATCATGGGACTGCCGGCTTCGGGGGCTTGTCATTGGGCTCTAGAGGGGCTGATTTCCTTATTCAGTAATGTAGGTGTTCTCCTTGACCCAGGCAAAACAGTTGGCCCTTCCATCTGTCTTTCCTTCTTGGGTATTGAGATTGACAACATTGCCGGTGTATGCAGACTGCCTCTTGACAAGGTCTGGACATTCACGATGGCCATTGACTCCATTCTCACACAAGAAGGTAACTTTGCATCAGCTCCAAGTTTTGGTGGGTCAACTCAATTTTGCTCTTCGCATTATTCCAGTGGGTCGCCCCATCTCCAGATCAACAGCTCTAGCAATGACTGGTCTCGCACAGAAACACAACCATACCAGACTCCAGTCTGAGGTGAGGGAGGACTTGAGGATCTGGCAGGAATTATTGCATCAGTTTAACAGGTCTGTAGTATGGCTAGCTCCGCATGTATTTAGCGAGACTTTGGGCTCGTTTACTGATGCTGCCGGCAGTTTGGGTTTTGGGTCCACAATGGTGCAGGGCTAATTGGGCCTGTTGAGTGGCATCATAGGGGTGTGACAAAGACCCTTGCATTTTTGGAATTGTTGCAGTCACCATTTGGTTTGCTGCTTTCCAGAACAGGACGGTGATTTTTTTGGTCAGACAATATGTCTGTAGTTGAGGCTATTAATAAGCAGAGAACCTCCTGTAGGCTGGTTCTTGTCTTGTTTAAAATTGAATATTGTCTCTGGGGCCAAACACATCCCAGATGTCCATAATAAGGCAGATGATGCTTTATCTTGCTCCAAGTTCCAGGAACTCCGGGAGTTTCACCCAGGAGCAGCAGAGCGAATGACAACGTTCCTGACATCTCTGTGGAAATTGGAGCCCCGCCATGTTGGATTTAGTGGCAGCTTTCTTGGCCAAGCACACATGGGGTGCTTACCAGAAGTGCTTTAAGACATGCAAGGTCTTTTTGCAGGAGCAGGGCATGTCGGAGTTATTTACGCCCAGTTCCGTATGCCACTGCCTGGTAGCATTGATGTCACTGGCCCGTTTCTTATGCTAGAGCCCATTTGGCAGCCATTGCTGTTATGGGGATTTTAGGATGGGCGAGTTAGTTGGGGCATCAAAAACTGACTTGGGCAGCTTATAATGGGTGGATGCCCACTTATGCTCAGACAGTCTTGTCCTCAAGCTGAGAAAGTCCAAAACTGACCCAGCTAGTAAAGAACCTACATTAGAACTCAGGGCAGTTTGGGGATCTGTTATTTGCCCAGTAATGCGTATGAGGGCATACCTTTAGGTTCGTCTCAAGGTACATTCACCCGCACAGTTGATCCATTCTAATGGGAAATGCCTCTCACTGTACCAATTTATGGCAGTGTTGTGCAGCACTCTCATCAGTATTGGCATTGACCCGTCAGGCTACTCATCCCATTCTTTTAGGATCTGGGCAGCAACTTTTGCAGAAGGGGGCTGGTTTGTCTTTAACCGAAGTCAAGCGGATTGGCCGGTGGTCATCTTATTTTAAGCACTACATTCACCCAGAGTTGCTTTGAGCTCAATATTATGTCTTTCTGTTATCTCACTCTACTTTTTCTCCTTTTTAGTATGCCTTCCAAGGTCGTGTGGGTTATTGGTAACACCTTTGTGCGGCGAGCGGCCTACCATTTGCTGCAGCAACGCAAGTCTACTGGACTGAAGAACGTCTTATTCCGATGGTGTGGAATTGGGAACCTCTGCATCGGTCAGCTGCGTCAACTGGTGGAGGAGATGAGGGGTCGTGAGGGACTGCAGTTTCCGAACCTGATCATCGTCCACATCGGTGGTGACGATTTGGTTGGGCAGGGGCGCTGGGGAACCAGGGAAGCTCTTTTGTGTGAGGTTGCCTGGCTGGGAAGGGCCTTTCCTGAGGTCGCCATAGCCTGGTCACATATAATCCCACGGAGGAAATGGGGTCTGAATGTTAGATCTAGGGCCCTGAATGTCTCAGTTAGGCGCCTCAATGCTGAAATGGCTAAGCTGTGCCAGGGGTCTGGGCAGCTATGGAACATATCACACAAGTTGATTAGGGGTGACCACATGTTTCATAGAGATGGGGTTCACTTGTCAGACATGGGTACTGATTTGTTTATCGATGGCATTTGGGCCTTTACTCAAAAATTGTTCTTTAGTGGGTAGAGCAAAGGACTGGTACGCCCTGGTCGCCATTGTGGCGCAGAAGTGAACCCCAAAATCGCTCTACCACAGCGGTAGGAGTTTTCAAACTCATTTCATAGAGCAGCACTGAGGGGAGTCTGAATCCCAAAGAGAAATGTTCACAACAGCTGGGGGCAAGGGTACACAGTTAGTGTAGTTACCAGGAGTGGGGACCGCCCCTCAGAGATACAGGTGGGGCAGCACACCTGTGTGGTTCTCTAGGGATGAAGATTATGCATACCAGACTCCATGATGGACTGAACAGTTCAGTATTTAATGATGTTGCTATATCTGTACATTAAATGTGGTCTGCCTCCTGACTAGGATAAAAGTCTTTTACTTTGACAGTCCTTTACTATGTTGTGTTTAAGAATGTAATAATGTTAAGATGTCACGTTTTGATCTGTAATAAGCATGGCCTTCACCCCAAAAGACATTTCTGCCTGTCATTGGCTCTTTGTGTGTGTGGATGTATGGGGGGGTGGGGGCTCTGGGTACTATAGGCAGAGCGACCCGCCTCACCGGGGTGAGACGTTATGGCCTGGGGCCCCCTCACCTTCCGGCTCTCGTGGGAAGGGGTTTGTTACTGCTTCCGGGTCCGGAGACATTGGGGCAGCGCACCATGAGTGTTGCGCAGTGTGTGCGTCACTTCCGCTCCCGTGACCTATTTAGGGCGCAATGGCCCTGGCCACCTACTCTTACACTGCAGGCATCACAGCGGCCATAGTGGCACACCTGTCCCCCTTCTTTTGTTTTATGGGGCACAAAATTGAACCCCAAGATCGCTATTAAACGGGGGCAGTCCTCGAACTCATTTCATCGATCAGCACTGAGGGGAGGAGACAGCAGTGTGAATCCCGCAGAGGGATGTTCACACCGGCTAGGGGCAAGGGTGCACAGTTAGACAATGTTGGGCATGGAGCTCCAGCCCCTTGTCTTACTCTAGGAGCCCAGCGGATAGCCTGGTGCTGGAGGGGCAGGCCCCTGGGGTTGCGAATACGGTTACTGGGAGTTGGGACTGCCCCTCAGAGATACAGGTAAGGCAGCTCACCTGTGTGGTTCTCTAGGGATGAAGGTTGGCTGGACCTTAGTGTTGGAAGATTATGCAATGGAGACTCCATGATGGACAGAACATTTCAGTATTCAATGATGTTGCTATATCTGTACATTAACTGTAAATGTATATTCTACCTTGTGACCCGGATAAAAGTGTTTTATATTTTACCCTTTGCTATGTTATTAAGAAAGTAATAATGTTAAGATGCCCTGTTTTGATTTGTAATAAACATGGCCTTCATCCCAAAATACATTTCTGCCTATCATTGGCTTGTTGGGAGGGGGCACAGCCCGGTTGGGGGGGAGGGGGGTAGGGTTCGGGTCCTAAAAAGAGAGATGAGGTTGAGAGAAAGCTAACGTAGACCGAGGAGAGATACATGGAGGGGAGATGGAAACAGCAGTGAGCTGTTCAATCAATCATGTCACTTATAAAGCGCACTACATACCCGCGAGGGTCTCAAGGCGCTGGGGGAAGAGGGGGGTGGTGCTGCTCTGATCGAAGAGCCAGGTCTTGAGGAGTCTTCTGAAGGCCAGTAGGTCTTGGGTCTGCCGAAGGTTGGTGGGGAGGGTGTTCCAGGTCTTGGCGGCGAGGTGGGAGAAGGATCTGCCGCCGGCGGTCGTTTTCCGGATGCGGGGGACTGTGGCGAGGGCGAGGCTGGTGGAGCGGAGCTGGCGGGTGGGGGTGTAGAAGCTGAGTCGTCTGAGGTAGGCTGGTCCGGAGTTGTGGAGTGCTTTGTGTGCGTGGGTGAGGAGCTTGAAGGTTATCCTCTTGTTGACAGGGAGCCAGTGCAGGTCTCTCAGGTGGGGTGTGATGTGGCTGCGTCGGGGGATGTCGAGGATAAGACGTGCAGAGGCGTTCTGGATGCGTTGCAGCCGCCTCAGGAGCTTAGCCGTCGTTCCTGCATAGAGGGCGTTTCCGTAGTCCAGCCTGCTGGTGACGAGGGCCTGGGTGACTGTTTTTCTTGTTTCGGTGGGGATCCACTTGAAGATCCTGCGGAGCATTCGGAGGGTGTTGAAGCAGGATGAGGAAACTGCGTTGACCTGCTTAGTCATGGAGAGGGTGGGGTCGAGGATGACCCCTAGGTTGCGTGCGTGGTCGGTGGGTGTCGGGGCTGTTCCCAGTGATGTTGGCCACCAGGAGTCGTCCCATGCTGAAGGGTTGGAACCAAGGATGAGGACCTCCGTCTTGTCCGAGTTCAGCTTCAGGCGGCTGGTACTCATCCATTCGGCGACGGCCTTCATTCCTTCGTGGAGGTGGGCTTTGGCGGTGTGAGGGTCTTTGGTGAGGGAGAGGATCAGCTGGGTGTCGTCGGCGTAGGAGATGATGTTGAGGTTGTGCTGTCGGGCGACGTGGGCGAGGGGTGCCATGTAGATGTTGAACAGCGTTGGGCTGAGGGAGGAGCCTTGGGGTACGCCGCAGATGATCTTGGTGGCTTTGGATCGGAAGCTGTTGGGAAAGATGTAATGGTTGGCGTACAGAAATAGGTGAAGTGGACTTAAGTGAAATAGAGAGAATTTGGGTTCAGACAGGGTAGAGATAGGAAGACAGAGGTAAAGGCAGAGCAACGAGGTGAGCCTAGAAGACCACGATACAAAAAGATTTTTAAATTAAATTGTCACCAGCCACCTACTTTTGTTAAAGCAAGATGTACAAATATGAGGAATTTCAGTAAGGCATGGCAGGAGTAATACTATAATTGGAATTTAAAGGGTTATAGTTGGGCAGGCCATGCATGCCCTGTTGTCACGTACTGAAACACTTATGCACACCAGGACTACTGGCTGCCCTGATCACTTTACCACGGGGGCCTTGGAAGCTGGAGGCTTTAAGCAATTGCTCATGTATCCCATGCCTCAAAGCATCTCTGACCAAACACACAAGGCTAGCTTCACTGTGAGTCACAGAATTTTGTTCTTTCACAAGGAGCATATCGACACAGTAGTTTTGTCCATTGCCAGGAACTACTGTGGCAATGTGTGCTTTTTGAGACCAAAACAATTTTTGCTTTTGCCAATGTTTGTTATAATGGCGAGGGTCTGGCAGCTCCCTCACCAATAAGGTTTTACATAAGCCATGCCAAAACAAGTCACGCATTGACAAAACCAAAAAGCTGACCAACAATTTCAGACTTACTGGCCTTACCAGTGCTTGTTTATTTTTGTTTCCCATAATCTTATTAAAACTGGTTACACTGATTTCCATTATGGATATTTTTGGGAAATACTAGCATACATCAACCTATTTTACTAAATGATGCTGCAAAGAAACAGTACCTGAAATTTACAGAAGTTTAGTAAAATGTTTTTGCAAACATTTTATTTTGAAAGCGAAGCAGTCCTCAATCATGCTTCTGCAAATATTCAGAGAGCATTCTGCGAGCATTATATATTGCTAAACATTGAAAACCTGTGTACACATTTTTATACTGGAACCACTGTCAGTAGTGCAGTCGGAGCTTACAACATTTACTTAGAGCGCTCACCCTAATAATAAAGACAGCATTAATGAGCCATAAATACAACTTCTAACAGCATTAACATATGGATACAAATATTACTTTAACTGCAGACAATGCCCTTCCCTGATCTGTAATCTGGCAGCCAAAGGGTATGTGCTAAATGGGGTTGGGCCTACTTGTCCCAAGGACAAAATACACATGAAAACTTGTTGCCCTTTACCCCCAAACAATATGTCCTGGGCATCGGGCTATATGGATTCCACATCCCTGAAATTTCTATAAAAATAAAATAGCACCATTACAAAAGATTCCCCTCATCAACAATCCACTCACGCTGACATACATTCAGACTCAAAAACTACCATGCTCGGCAATCATACCGCGTCCCAGCAACCTACACATATGTAAAACCAACAACAGAAAAACAGGTTGAGTTTTTTTAACTGTTGTGGTGACGGTCAATGCACATTTCGGTGTGGGCATATGATACAACTGACAACCTTCTTCAGGACCACACTAACTTCCAAAGGTAGGTATAAATGGGGACAACTATTCGGAACAAATGAAACGGGTAATCGGAACCAAATTGCTAAATCCGAAATCCTGAAAAAAATTCTTTATAAATATTTGGTTCACATGTATACCACAGTTATTGAGGGTTGAAAGAGGGAAACCCATCTCCATAGGGTCCATTAAATGTCCAAAATGTGCTACCTGTCCTATTTACAGTGCATATAGTAAGTTCCCAAAAAAAAAAAAAGGGGAGGTACGAGAAACATAGGAACTTACCAACCCAAAATAATTTGCTTAGAAAGATTTGTAACAAAAAGAAAGCCTCATTATTTCCTCATGCTTTCATGCAGCATTATTTATATCATCTCATATTAGTGCACAAGTGCATTTGACTTAATGGGAGCATTAACTACAATTTCATAAAACCCCAGTTGCTTATTAGCGATCATCCGTCTAAGTCATATCCGGTTTCTGAGGCATTGCCTGACTCCTATTTGAGTAATAGTTCACTCACAATTGCACCCTATCGCAGTGGAGCACCATATTCCTAATGGAAGGATATAAAAGAAGGCTTCACTATTTGTCCCACAAACAACGTGTCTATGTCGGAGAGGTGAATACACAGAAGTGAGGGGACTTCATTATTACGTGAGTAAACTAAACAAAAAATGCACTGGCACCACACTGCGCTTTAGATGTTTAAATCTAACGCGCAGCATGCTGCCATTGCCACAAAAGTTAATAAATAGGGGGAAAAAGTTGTGCAGCCGATATATTTCATTTGTATTCCTTTACTTTTGTATCAATCGTGGCACGCCGCACTGTAGCTTAATATGTTTAATAGTAAAGCGTAGCGCGCTTGCTATAAAAGTAAATAAATGGAAAAGAAATGTGCCATCTGCCTGCCTTTGTTTTATTTGACTTTTGAGCAATGGCGGTACTGCGATTTCGCTGTTGAAAGCTAAAGCGCAGCGTGCCGCCATTGCCACAAAAGTCAATAGAAAAATAATGGGAGGGAGTGTATGCGTCTGCAAGCCAGGAGGTAACAGATTGCTAACCAAAAGAAACAAATCAGTGATGTCCCTGTGGGAGGGAACCACGCACCCAAAGGCGGGACAGATGGACACTATTAACCAACCTCAGTAAATGAATTTCGAAAAGGCAGGCCAACCAGAAGTGCTGGGCAGAGCTTAAAGCTCATATTCTGAATACAACATGTCTCGAAGAGACCTAAAAAATGCGTAGGCGCCAACCGGGAACTCTGGCATGCCGCAACTATGGCGGCTGTGCCGGTCCCCGACACCATAGAGGGGCAGGGCTTGTGACGTGGCCGGCACCAGCCTTGACCTTCGTCCCTGATTGGTGGAGTTAGAATTGCCCCGGAAGTACTCAAGGGCTTCTGGGGCCTGGTAGGCGGGTCAAAGCCGGATCCTGCTGGCTTCTTTGGGTCCCGATCGCGGACCTTCTAAAGCAGAGGTCTTCAAACTTTTGGATGCCGAGACCCCCCTGTCAAAAATTTCCGTTTTTACAGATAACTACAGACAGAAAACATTGTATATCATGTCTGTATCTACTTTTAAAAGTGGAAAAATACAGATAATTGGCTTCTTTTGGGTGACTATCTATGCTGAGATTATTGACTTTCAGGCCAGTAGCTGTACATATTGCCAGCATAGGGAGTTATAAAGCTCACTGAGATTTGCTTAAATTAATTGTTGCATTTCTCAACAGGTATTTGTGCTATTATGCCAATTGTTTGATGTGTGTATTATATTATTTTGGCAGTGTAATTTGCTAAAACGCAACAGGCATCAAAGTATGAGTGCAAGTCTATCTGTTAAGTAAATGTGGAAATATACGAGTTATCACATCATCTGTTCACAAAACACAAAATAAATTTGGATAAATAACAATAAGATGGGCAAAAAATAAATATGGATAAATACAGACGGCAAGAGACTGGTTTGAGTAGAAAATGTTTCTCAGCAATTCTTTTTAAGCATGGCACACTCTCCTACTACCCTCTTTTAGCCTCACTGCTGCAGGTGAAACCTGCCTCCTAGTCTTTATTTTCTCTGTCTCAGGGTTGCTACCCTCAGAGAACAGGACCTGGGCCATAGCCCACAAGGCAACCATAGACAATGCAGTATCTAGGATAGACTCACCTACTCATCTCGGTTTCTCAGGGTCCATGCCAACCGCCACAGCTTCTTGCCCTCCCCCAGGTTTCATTCTGCCCCATCAATAAAAATTGGGACGCAAACCACCACCTGCTTACTCCTCATGGACAACCTCCATACTACCAGGGGGTGCTATGGAGCAGAGCACCCAGTTCCTACCTCTTCAGGGTCACACCTTACCTTCTCCAGGGAACCACATTGCATCCCTCTTTACTGAGAGGCCAGGCTCTGAAGCCAGCCTTCGAGTGCCGCAAAGAACCCTAGTTTGCATAGGGATGCTAAATTACACTATGCTACCAGGTCACTATGGATCTAGAGCTCGGAATGAAGGCCAAACACCATGGCATTTATTTACTAAAGTATGCATTGGCGGGTGCATAACACAACGCAATAAAGCATACAGGCCTTTAAAAAGTAAGTAGATTGACACTAACTTTTGTGTAGCCTTTCAGCGTGCAAGCACCCTTACAAAACATTAGTAAAAGAGTGTCCATGCATCCACTTTCAGGCTTTCATTTTTACAAATTATTGTTATCAGGTGCAGCAATCCAACTGATCTTAAACATTGGAGGACTACAATTCCCAGAAAGCAATACTTTGTTCAAATAAACTGGCAGAACAGGAAACAGTGTTCCTCTCTACAGAGAGACCAGGTTCTACATGAAGTTTGAGGCAAATTAAAAAATTGTTCAATCCACCTGTTCTCCAGAAAATTATTACTGTCAAAACATAGTTTCATTAATATGTTGGATAATAATGGAAGGGGAGAGCTTTTGGAATGGCAGTCCCACCTGAGGGGTGAGAAGTCAAGACCCACCCAAGAGATCCCCAGTGTGGGAGAGACACTCCTTACACCAGAGGGAGACCTTGTGGAATGGAGAGCCTGGCCCTGGCAGACCCACTGGAGGGGTGAGAGGGCAGCACCCACCCAAGAGAGCCCCAGTGTGGGAGAGACACTCCTTACTCACAACAGAGGGAGACCTTGTGGCACAGAGAGCCAGGCCTTTCCATGCCAGATGGAGGGTGAGAGGGCAGGACCCACCGAGAGATCCCCTGTGTGGAAGACACCAGAGGAAGACCTTGTGGAATAGAGAGCCAGGCCCTGGCAGACCCACTGGAGGGGTGAGCGGGCAGCACCCACCCAAGAGAGCCCCAGTGTGTGAGAGACACTCCTTACTCACAACAGAGGGAGACCTTGTGGCACAGAGAGCCTTGCCATGCCAGATGGAGGGTGAGAGGGCAGGACCCACTGAGAGATCCCCTATGTGGAAGACACCAGAGGGAGACCTTGTGGAATAGAGAGCCAGGCCCTGGCAGACCCACTGGACGGGTGAGAGGGCAGGACCCACCTGAGAGAGCCACAGTGTGGTAGAAACACTCCTTACACCAGAGGGAGACCTTGTAGAACAGAGCCAGGCCTGGCAGACCCAATGGAGGGGTCAGAGGGCAGGACTCACCTGAGAGAGCCCCAGTGTAAGAGAGACACTCCTTACTCAGAACAGAACGATAGACCTTGTCTAGGACTGAGCTAGGTCTTGACCACTGGAGGGGTGAGGGGACAGGACCCACATGATCCTGATGGTGGGAAATGCACTTATATAGCGAAACAGAGAGCCATGCCTGCCCTGGACATGATGGCAGCGGGAGGAGTGGGAGGACAGGTGTAGAGAAAACAAAACAGGAAGTAAAGAAGCCACCTGAAGGAAATTAAGGAGAGGAGATAGGAAGAGAGACAGGAAGTTCGACAAGGAGGTAAGGGTGGAATACACCCCCCCCCACCCCTGCCATGGACAATCTGCTAAACAGAAATACAGCGAAGGGACCACCAGGGCTTTCTATGGTGGAAGCTGCACATTTGACAACATTATATGGGTGACGTCAGCAGCAGGACAAAAGTGAAAGAAAAGAAATGAGAGTAAAAGACAAAGGTGGAAGGAGAGACGAGGTTTTGAGCAAAGGATGGAAGAGAATGGGAATGTGTGAAAATTGTACTTTAACACAGTATCAGCTCATGTACTAATAACATATTTAGAGAATGTTTAAATAGTCATAAAACACAGTGAAGAGTTTTTGTGATATCAAGCACAGTCCTGCCAAGTATCACGCATCAGGCGTGACCAACGCATTTCAGTGTGGTGATCCGCATCACCGCACTGAAATGCATTGTCACGCATTTGCATAGTGCCTGAGCGTCAGCGAACCGCTACCTAAAATGGTAATATTATGAGTGTGGCAGCTAGCAGCTTGGCGCTGCTCCTGCCGGCTTGGTGCTGTAGCTGAGCTAAAGCTGCTCATAGGCAGCTCACTGGCTGCTACAATGTATCCTAAATGTCCGCTGCGCGGCTCTCAGCTCTCGCACAGTAGTGCGGCCGCGCAAAGGCTACTAACATCACAGCCAGGGGGCCACAGTCAGATAAAGCCATACCTGGCGCCGCCCGCCGGGTGACGTCACGTCCTGCTGCCGAAGGTGGGGAGTTTGTTTTCGAAGGAATTAAGCTGGCAGAGGCGTTACTGCAAATCATCATGGCGGGGGCCGGCAACGCTGCCTGCTGCCCGCTCGCACCGGCCGCCCGCCGCCTCCTTTGTCACCGTGTGGCTCAGCTGTCTCTGTGTAAGGAGCTGAGCAAGTAACTGCTGTAAAACTCTGTTTCCGAAGAGCTGCGGCTTACAACTCTTTGCAATATCATGACCTGATTGATCACCGTCCATTAAGGCCCCCAGGTAACTCTTCCGTCTTGTGCTCCTTAAGACCACTGGAATAGAGTCAGCTGCCTGGCAAGTGGTTTGGAATGTGCCTGCTGATGAGACGCCTGCTCTTTGCATTTCTGCAAATGAAAAGCATTTTTTTTTCACGGGCACATTAAAGCTGGGGTGAAGCACGTTTCTTGTTTCCAGTACTTTAGGGGTCATGTCCGTGACAAGCATCCTCAGCCATTAAATTGGAAGACCGGGATACCTTGCCACTGGAATGCACTGGGCTGGGAGGTTCGTGAGAAAAATGCATTTCATTTAAAAAAAAAAAAAAAACAATTAGTCAAAAGCGATTCAGACACTCGAGTTTTGTGTCATCTGAAGTTATAATCCTGCTACATAAGTTGCAGAGAGATGGAGGAAGGAGACACACTGGCATAGTAAAGAGAGTGGGCAGAAAGAAAGGTATGGAAAGAGGAGCGAAAGGCAAGAGGGAGGAGGGGGAAGAGAAGAGGGAGAAAGGAAAGAGAAGGAAGTGGTGAAAGGAAACAGGGGGAGGCAAGAAAAAGAAAGTAGAGAGAAAGCAGACGTGTGACCCTAAAAAGACCAGATGTAAAAATTATTAGGGAGAAGAGGGGGAAGAAGATGAAAAAGATAAGAGAGAAAGGAGAGAGGCTTGATGGAAGCCAGTGTTTCATTCTAGTTTTCAAACTATGATGCCAGCTCTGTCCCAAGTACCAGTGATAAATGAGCTGAGGATGGAACCGCCTTCCTCCCACAGTGAAATTATCTTTTATTAATTTTATCATATCATAAATCGCTTTCATAGAGCTGATACCTGGCTGAGATTCTTCTCTCTTAAAGGGGCATCATTTGAAGAAAAAGCAACAGGCCTCTCCTGCACCACTAACAGGCACCACCAGTAAGCATTCCAGAATGCTCTTTCTTTGATGACTGTGACGTCTGCTTGGATATTGATACCTAATGTGACTTCATTCACTAGATGGCCCTTTAATGAATGGTCCTTGGGTAGCACACAGTATGATTCAGACAATCTTGTTGCACAAATGGGTGCAATGTCTGATATTTTTATGTTTCCCTTAGCTTCGTTGCTTGATTTTGCTCGCCGGAAAGTGTCACTCATTGCCGTTGAAATGTCACTCATAACTACACTGAAATTATGAAAACGTCACTCATTAGAATCTGAAACCTTGGCAGCTATACAAGCAAAGTATAAAAGGTCTGAAAGCACAGCCAAGGCAAGTCAGCAGGTGCCTGGCTGAACCTATGAGAAATGCTCTGCATTCACTATTCCAACCTCGTGATATTGTTTGTGTGACTTACGTTAGTGAATTTTTGGAGATAAGAATGTGTGTGTGTGCGTGTATGCTTGTGTGTGGGTTTGAGAGGTGAAAAGCCAGGGGTGAAAAGCCAGGGAATGGTGGAGGAGGTGGGGCAGAGGCAGCCTACTTACAAGTTCCATGAAGTTCCGGTTGCCGTGGAAACCAGGAAACAAGCACAGCCACGAAGAAGCACGAAAAGGACACCAGCTGGAAAAACACAGCAACAACGACGAGGAAGTCCAGGAAATGCAGCAGGAGTGAAAGGCAGCAGCAACAACAAAACTTTGAAGCACTAAAGACCCTTCCCCGGGAGTATATTTATGACCCCATGGCCCCGGCATTTCCAGGTGTTCAATCTGCAATTTCTCTGATTGGAGGACAATCACCGATGACGCTGTATGCTTTCACGATGTCCTCCAATCAGAGAGCGGCTGAAGATGCCACACTATTCGGAATCCAAAACGAAGAGCAAACGTTTTGGATTCCAGATTCAGGCAGTTCCAGGCAAAAGTGGGACGGGAATGCGCGACCCCCTTTCTAGGACTCCACGCCCCCCCGGGGGGTCGCACCCCACAGATTGAAGACTCCTGTTCTAAAGGGAGCGGCGGGACAGTCTCTTTTCTTGCAGCTCCGCATCCTGCAAGCCACTCAGTCTACGCGACTGAGTTTTTTCACTTATTTACCCACCCACCATTCCCTGAGGTGGCAGATTTAATGAGTGTTCCATTACAGGTTGTCAGAATATTTTCTCGTGCAGGTTGTAATCTGTTTCCCAAGCATGTGGTGCTGTTTGCATAACAAAGATTTTCTCTTACAGGGCGACGTCATTTGTCGTATTTTATTTGATGGTATCCTTGGCCTGCGGTAAGGTCATGATTGGTGTGGCATTTTACAGTCCTTAGTAGGCATCGATAATGAGGACGAGGGGGTGTGGTCTCTCATGGAACCCCATGGGGCGTTTACAGCCGGTAGGCTGGAGGGTGTGAAGTTCCGCTTCCGGCAGGCCTTTGGGCCAATCCCCACACAGGCGCATGTGCGCAAAGTTGGCATAACAGCACAGTCCCTTGGAGGTAGTCTTTGAGGGTGTAGGGGGCGCCCGAGGGAAGTAATCTTCTGGGCAACCAGGCCTCCTGCGCAAGCTCACTCCGGTAGGAAGGGTGGACCTAGCACGTAGTTGGACCAGTCATGACATTGCCCTTAGGCTCATTCGGGATACGCAGAAAACAAAAATTTACATAAGTTAGTTTTAGGTTAGGAATGGTTATGCATTAGACAACATGTTAAGGTTAGCCATCCAAAAATAATTGTAAATACATTGTATAAGAGATTTGGTTGATTTATGATGAACGGGTTTTTCTGCATATTGTAAATATAAAAAATCTTAAATATGTTTTTTATCAGTTTAAAAAATACGGCCGGAGTTCTACGACCCCTAATCCAAGACAATTTTGTTGATTTATATCTATGCCTTGTGGGAAAGGGGAGTTGGTTTGTGGCACACAGGGGTCCATGATGGGGAAGGGTGTCAACTGGGGGCGGGGGACTCGGCAATACCTGGCCATACGGATACACTTCAAAGTATTATGCTTGGTGCAGTCAGGCTTTTACCATACTGATCCTAGGTTCCTGCTTCATCATGCTACTTTCAAAGAACTTAGCGCTATGTTCCTTCTCCAAGTGTAGGCCCAACATTACAGCACACTAGCTGGGATGTCCCCCTTGTTGATCTGTGGCAGATTTCTGATTGCTTTACCTTTCAGAAAAGGTTGAAACCGCCCCTCTTTTGCTAAATCTTCTGCTGTAATAGGCTCACAATATTTCGTGTGTGCAGCTTTTGCGGCTGGTCCTAGCACCATGATGCCATTGGGGAACAGTTTGTGCTTTATAAATAATGTCTAAATAGAAATGTTTTAGAAATTGCTCGTGGCAATGCTGATGGCAAGGGTGCAAAAGATAAGTTACTGGATCAACAATACACAACACTCCCAGGTGGGAGACTTAACAGTTAAGCAAATAACCGACCCCTCAACTGGGGGAAAGGTTATCAACAGTTCATAATGTAGGAGCAATAGTAGGAAAACAGAACAGGGGCTCACAGTAAGTGCACGGCAACAACAGAGAAAGGCGGTGATCGGACCCAGCACACTACAATGGTAGGCAGCAGTAGTAAGCTTGCCCTCAACACCAAAGAACCTGGTAGTCTGCCGTAAAAAGTGTCTGCGGGCACAAGAGAGACACGACTGAATTTGTAAACGGGCACACGGGGAAAGCACCGACGTGGAAAATCAACAGTAGTTTCTAACTGAAGGGTTTTCTTTCCTAGGTGCGTCGATCATAGAGTGTAAACACTTGGGACAGTTTAGGACTCGGGGACCTCCATTTTTTTGGCACCTTCCAGAGGAGCCTCAGTCCCTGTGGCTCTTCATTTAGTGATTACAAAATAAATACAAAATAGTATATTACACCTAAAATGCAGTATATGGAGTTGGTTTTCTTCCACTCAAGGTAAGGACAAAGTTCTCTAGGCCAGCGACAACACCAATGAGAAACCTATAGGCAACATAGGACTTTAAGTAACATTAACAGCCAGCGTGCACTGGAAACAGAATCAGAACCAAACCCGAGAAACATCATTAATGCAAGCCCCGAATTCAAATTCTAAAACATCCTGATTTACGATAGCAGTCAAGATATTTCCTCCTAGAAAGGAGGCGAAACAGAACGCGCAACACGGCATGGAAAGAGTTACCTCGAGAGAATCAACACAAAGCCCTACGGGGAGAAGATCGTCACAGTGACTTAACCTGCAACTATTCAGCCTTGACACTTAATCCATTGCCATAAATCAGCGAGACGCCTGGATTATTCCTTAATTATCTCTCTCTATTCAGTGACATGCCTGGTCCGGGCTGCACATCACAGCTGATTGGCGGCAGGAGCTCGGGGTCACGGCCTCCGTGTCAGCACACGCGCGCGGCTGGAAGTCACCACTGCGGGCATAGAGCGGGGGTGCTCTGGGCAAGAGCCATGGGGGCTAAAAAGCAGCAAGAACCGCCCTTTAAATTATTTAACATGTGTACAAAGCCGATATCGAAGCCTAAAAAAGCTATCTACCAAAGCAACCGGGGGTATATAGAGGTTATCAATTAATATTTTGAGCCCCATCACACAAAAGCGTTAAACTAAAAAATGGTAATTTAAAAGACAGGGATTTTCGGAATTTTACTGTGCACAAAGCATACATCTAGAAAAGTGGACCCAGAAGGAGGGTAGGGCGTTTGGGCAATATCACAGCTCTTTCTGCTGACGACACTTCATCGCATAGTAAACATTAAGGAGAGCGGCTCCCAGCATTAGACATATGAAAGCCCATATCCAGGGACTGGAACTGTAGAAGCATCACCGTTCTGGTTACGGGCTCCTACGTTCATTCTGGACGTGTGAAAGAGTACTCGAGGCTTCTTGCCATCCTTCCACATGTCAAACAGAGGACAGGGACCGTAAACTAACTAAACCAGAGGGTGCCACCTGTCTGCACCCGCAGCACAGAAAAATCTCTCCCTGATCCCCGCTTCATGCACAATAAATACAATATAAAGCACTTGGGGCGGCATGTCAAGTCAGAAAAGTGCTACCAAAGAAACCTTAAAAAATACATTAAATATTATCTTGTCCAGTAGTGGTCGTTTCACTTTCTAGGCTATTTTAGCTTCCATTTTGTACACACGGTCTGCTTTGATGACATGAGTAGACGCACTTTGCTGGCCTCCCCTCAGTTCTTCTAGTCTTTTAGGATCACCTGTTCAGATTACACTTAGGCCCTTAGAATCCAGAAAACCATAATCAGTGGTCAATATGGTGGAGAACTGGTGTATACCTGGGAAATGGCACACTCAAGAAATACATGCACTCAGAATACAGAAACACCACTCATCGCCAACACAGATGTAGACCGCATGATCCTTGACAGAGGAGACACGCAGCCCTCATTCTCCTGGACCTTTCTTAAGCATGCTTCACAGTCTCACACCCCATCCTCATCGGGCACCTGCATGAGATTGGCATCCAAGGACCCGATCTCCGCTGGATCTGCTCTTCCTTAACAGAACTTCTTAACACAAGCTGTCAGCCTGGCACCTTACTCCTCAGATGCCGCAAATCATCTGCGCAGTGCCTCATGGTTGTTTGCTCAGCCTCACCCTCTGCAACGCATACACAATCCCTCTGGCCAATGTCATCCACGCACACATCAACATCCCCTCTTACTGTGAAGACATAACTCATACTCCCTCTCGGACAAGACCCCAACACAAGAAACAAAGACACCACCTGGTTGACCGAAGTCGCTAACTGGATGAAAGCCAACTGCTGTAAGCTTAACACTGACAAGACAGAAGTAGTGATCTTCGGCAAGAACACCACCCACACCCAGCACCCATGCCAGGAATCTCAAAATTATCAAAAGCAAACTGGAAATGAGGAAGTCAGCTCTGTCACTGCATCCTGCTTCCATACCCTGAAGATGCGGAGGAAGATCATCAAATGACTCCCCAGAATACAGACCATCCAGAACTCAGCAGCCAGACTCATCCTCAACCTCCCACACAGAATTCGCATCACACCACAACTCTGGCAGCTGTGCTGCCTTCCGTTACACAACTCGCTCATTTCAAACTCCTCAAACAAACATTCAAGGTACTACACAACTTAGGCCTCACCTACCTGAACAGTCACCTCCACCAACCACCCAGACACCTCTGCTCCACAGGACTCTTACTTGCACACATCCTACGCATATACAGAACCAGTTCAGGATGATGGGCGTTCTTACACCGACCTCCAACTCTACATTAAAGCCTCCTCTTCGTTTCTTGAATTCCACAAGAAGTTGAAGAAGATCTGGCTTTTCAATTAACCAACATACCTGAGCCATGGCTAAGCACATACGCCTCTTAAGTACCAGAATACCCTTGTGGGGGATATTGAGCTTTATAAATACACATAACATAAAGGATGAGAGTACTTTCCCATGTGGGTAAGCTACATTTGTTGAAAATGAGTGTGCGAGTACCCCCATGAAAATGCTACTAAACATTTATTTTGTTAAAAAAACACTAAATCAAGAAAAGTATGAAAAGAGCTTCACATATAATCATTTAGTTCACAAATATATTTTATAAATATTACACAGCACATCTTGCACAAGTTTTCCTTTCCGAGTTCACATGGTTTCAGTCCATTAGCCTCTGAAGAGTATCTATTCTGCCTTTTTGAACAAGTTTTTTCTCTTAGCCAACACCTGTTTCACCGCTGCATGGCTGGTAAGTCTAGGGCTTTTTCAAGGCTTTTTCAAGGTAACCGATGCAATACTTCTTCTAGTTAAAAGCTAGGAGCCCACGCTTTGTTTTCAATACTTAGGATCTTCTGAGAGTTAAGTGGATATATAATCTTGGACCACTTGATAACCACCTCGCTTCAATACAAACCGCATCTTGTCCCTTACCTGCACCAAAGGTTCACCCTTCTAGTTTTTAACCAGAGGAACTAACACATTGGTTACCTAGGAAGCCTTAGAAAAGCTCCAGAGTTACCAGCCATACAGTGGCATGCAAAGAGGAGCAGACTGCCTCATGGATGTAAAGAAGAGCCAGAACAGAAAGGATGGGTGTATGTGTATGGATGTATGAGAGAGGGTATCTGTAGATATTTGTACACGAACCCATGTAGGCAGTGTGTTTGAATAAGCAAAAGGAAGCCTGGGCATGTGGGTTAATGAGCGAAATGGGTGTGCTACCTGTCCTTTAGCAGGTAGGCATATGGTTTGCCCTCATTCACATGCAGGGCTGCAACATGGAAATGTTGGGCAGTATTTGGCCATGTGGCACAGTGGCAAACAATTGGTTGGTTAAAATGCCAGCTAATTGGCAACTAAATGCATTTACTAAAATATAACGCAAATCGTCATTGGCAAATTGATGGTATTTTAGAAAAAATGCTATCAAAAAGAGGTGTGCTGCAAGTTACTTTATTTAACAGGACAAGGACAAAAAGAGGGTTTTTTCAGAAAACGGAAACACGATTTTTGGGGACAAAAATGCGACCACTTTGAAAATATTCTAAAGTGCCTATTTGAGTGAGAATTCATTTTGATTTGAAGACACCAATTGCTCATTTTGTGCCATCAATTCCTTGCCTCTCCAGCAGTTATTTCCTGACTCATGGAGAGTGATTTAATCATATTTAATGACAGTTTCTTATGACATTATCATTACTATGTATAACTGCTGTCTGAGACCTTAGCTTTTAATATCGGTGTAAGCTAACAAATAGATCTGCTGCCTGAACCTTTAAGGTCTTTAACCTGAGTTATGCGCTCTTCTGGCTCCGACTGTAAGATCAGTCTTGCCTGAGCAATTATTCCGTCTCAGGCCTGAGATTTACAGATAAGGGTAATTTTTCACTTGACCACTGTGTTCTTTCCCAGAAGACATTAAGTCACTTTATATGACCGAGGATATACTCCGATGGGGCAGAAAAAGAAAATGATAGGAAGTGGAAAGTAAAAGCTAAGCACAATCTTAATACTTTTTGAGTAAATGATTATGAGTTTTTGCCATTTGGCATAACCATATTATTTTAACTGCTTTCAAACCTGGGGGTTTCTGGTCAGTTTCCTAGATGTATCCACTAAACACCTCTGGCGAGGATGAATTATTGGAATATTTTGCAAGAACCTCCTCAAAATTGCCTGCAAAACCTTTGATGTTTTAGCCATTTTTTTTAATTTGTGCTGCAAAATGCAGCAATTGGCCCAATCATTTTAAACATTTTCTTGGGTGAAAGGAGGAAGAATTCCTCCAGATCTTACTACCTAGAGCGGTAGGATTCTCTCGCATTGTGCTATCGGATGGGGAGAGGTGTACACCCTGCAATTTAGAAAGCTCGCTTGCTGTCACTGCATCTAGAGTTTGAAAGCGGAGGCACACGGAAAAGAGCCGCAGAGCTCGAATGTAGACCCCATGGCCTCCGGGACCTCTTCCCTTCCTACAGAGAGCTCTACATCTATCAAACAGAGGTCTGTGGTGGTGCATATGAACTATGAAGCGCGTGAAGAGGTCAAATCAACGCAAGTCTGTCTAAGAACTATCTGCCACAACAACATCGGTTAAAGCTCTACTGAAGTACAGCAGCTCCAATTCGAAGCAAGAGTACTAATACATTTTTAACCAGTTTTAGATCAAAACCTTTTCACGCTATCTCGCGGGTTTGAAGCAGCCAGGCGCTTCTTCAGGCCAGCAACGCCCCTTCCAAAGAGCAGTACTGCCCCCTCCAGGCACTACCTAAAATCGCAAGCGCTGACTGAAGACGAGTCTTTCAAACCCGGTTATCGAGCACAATGGCACTTTTACATAAAACGCACTAGCCAATGACCGATCTCCAATCCCACGCAATCCCCCTCCCAAAATTCTATACAAATGTAAGAAAACGCATTTTGAGATTTAAGTCTTTATTAAAACTGTAAACAAATTAAACCCAACGCATGTATGAAACATCCATTTCGTGCAAATCTCGCAGACACCCAACTATAATTAAAGCGCCCGAAACATGTAAAGGGGATTTGAGTGGCGAAGTCTATAGGGGGATGGAGAAATGTTCAGGCGAATTACGGCCTGAAGTCTGCCCGCAGACAGATAATAAAAAAAAGCACAACACACGTTTTGAGGCCATATGAAGGGCTGGGTAATACATTTACTTTAGTGATAATTTGCTTTGCCTGGGACCCCCCACAGTGCTCTTGAAAATAACTTTCCCATGAATGCAAGTTCCCCAGAAAGGAAACGGTGTGCTGCTCTTGCCTGCAGGGTCCCCTGGATGCTACAGCAGGTTAGCGCCACGAACAGGTGTCACTTCTGGGGAACTTGCTTTCAAGCACTGGCTGGTGACTTCATGGTCCAGCCGCGTTGCGGGGCAGCAAAAGCATTTCTCGTTCCGTGCATTCCTCATTGTGCGGAACAAGGGGAATTCTTGCCCAGTAAGGCATTCTGCCTTTTTAAAATTCGGGGCAGGCAGATGCGAAATGAGCCAACCTGGATAAAGATCTGCATCCGCGTACCATGGATTTAATGAAAATAATAAAAGGGAAAAGGTATCACCCAATCAAAAAACAAGTAATTAGCAATCAGAGACAAAGTAATGATGTGGATGTAGGTAACTGGACCGTGAAAAGAACATGTTAATAAAATAAGATGCAGGCTGAGCCCACAGATCACTAGTTTTAGCCAGGAGGAGGGTAAGGGTGTAAAATCAAGTAACTGTCTCATAAGATACCAGCAGGAGACTGGTTCAAGCAGAATGTCTCCTGGCGAGACTTCTTCTGCTTGAATCAGTCTCCCGGACGCAAAAAAGGACTCAAAAATTGCATGAAGACATCATTTTACAAATAATGCATGGTCTCCAACATGCGGTGGCAACAGCAAGTTTAACTTGTTTATTTTCCTCCCTCTCTGCTTTCAATGCAGGTCTCAGTACATTCCACAGCTTGGGACCCTGGACTCTCAATACCCTACCACCTTGTTCCAGGTGCATGTAGGTACGTTGATTGTACCGCATACAAGCAGAAACCCTGGGGCTCTGCAGTGCAATTAAGAGGGGCAGCGTGGAAGAGCCAGACCAGTATGAACAGCTCTCCTCTCCTACCATCTGCTAGATTTACTTCATGGAGGTCGTGACAAGGAACAAACATACATTAATGACCAAAGCATACCATTTTACCAGGGTGGCACTACACGGCAACAGGTCATTACGCTGATGGAAGTAATTAAAGGCATAACAATAACAAACCAGCAATCCGCTCGATAAAAATCTGAAAAGATATGACAGTTTCATTTCACAGGTACTAAAAACCTCGGACAGTTTCAGCAGCATTGATTCTACAGGGAAAAACAAACGAGGGGAAGGCATTTCCATTTTATTTATGCACTGCACGTCACTGGAGCGGTTTTAGAGCACTTACGTGAATGTAACGGCGCAAGATGCTAAACAGTGGGATGGTATGAAACTAAGGAGTTGGCTGAGCCACGTCTTAAAGGGGAAGTCCAGTGAATGGTGCCCCAATACGCAAGCAGACATCAAGCAGCAACATTCTAGAATACCTACTGTTGCTGTGAGTGATGCAGAACTGGGTTAAGAGGGCATATTTTATCTCGACACTGGAAGGGGCCCTTAAATATAAGAAACGTAGACCGAGCGTGTCTGCCAGGGTCTGTAGAGTGGTGCAGATTGGAACTAGTTCCATATCTCTGCTGAGCTCCATGACAGGATACTATAGCCCCAGCATCTTATGAGCTATAAATCACTGCTCCCCTGGCGAGGCCCAATACTACCATGCCTTAGTAATGTGCACTGGTCTACTAATACTGGAAATAAAGAAACCTTAATAGGTGCTCTAAAGTATGAAGAGCTTGCTTTATAAGGATTTCTGGATAAAAAGTTTAATGTCATCAACCAAGTTAAATGGGATTCGAACACGAGGCTAGCACTTCCCTTCTTGTAAAACTTCCTCTTCCCAGCTAAGCCACACGGTTGTGTCCTGTCCGCAGTCTCACTTGAGGGGCAAAGGATCACAGACGCACGTGGAGACAGCCACTTCATCCTAAGGTCTTTGGTAAAGAAGTATACAGGGCGAGCTTTGTGTCCACTGACCATGGTCACATGTAATGTGGAAAATATTCATAACACCACTGGCGAGGTGGCGGACTCGTAGCCATTCCTTTCACACTCATCTACACAAGAAACATATATAAAAAGAAACATTTTCCCAGTTGTTGAACATAATTTCAGCACAATTACTACGGTCCCAAGTAAATTTATATAAGCTACTCAAACTTCCTCTAGAATACGCATGATAGAGAACTACAATTTGGCCCAGAGTTTGGCATCATATTCCTTCTTGTGCTTCGTTGTTGCCCTGCCGCCTAATTGACCTTTTGTGCACAATGGCGGCAAGTAGAAGAGGACGTGGTCACGTATCCCTGACCGATGCACGTTCCAGTCTCTTCTGCTCCAGGGACGTGGTAAACGCATCTCCCCTGAGAACACAAATCTACTATGATGTTATGGCCACCCATTCCCAGCCCCTCTAACAAATCTTGAAGTTATGTTATCGACACCAACTGTATACTCCACCCACCCCCCAAAATATACTATCGACTTATGTCTGGCATGCAGCACACATCTCACATCCAACAAAACTGCCACCATGATGTCCCGACACAAAGTGCCCGCCCACAGCCAAAATACAATGCACTGTCATAATATCTGAGACACCAGCTATTGTAACCCAACAATAACGCAGCACTCATAATCTGACATTAATTGGGGATTCTGTGATTTTTCAGAGTGCTGACCACCCCAGAAGAAGTTTGTGGTGTTCCAGACACCAGAAATAAGATCCCACATGATCATCAAAACACCAGAAGCCAACACCTCGACACCCCAAGAGCGGAGGGTAATGCCCGACAAGGATTCAGCAAGCAGAGTGTCAATCCTAGTAGCTGTTGTACTCTGGGTCACAGACTCCAACGTAGAGAGGCTCCGCTCTTACTCCTCGCCTAAGAAGGGAAACAGAAGGAACCATTGAAAAGGATAGAGTCAACAGGGGTACAATGTGACCATTCTGGCACAACTCAGGAGTAATCCACAAACTCTTATGAGAGAAGAGAGTATCACAAAGTGCCTAAACTACATGGTATGGTAAGAACTGGTATGTGTGTGGTCAGATGTGTTTGTTCTCAATGCTCTACGTCAGCAGCATTAAAATTAGATATACTTAGTTTTATCACCTTCTCATTTTAAAGAGTAATCACAGTTGGCCCAAAAGTACCTTTGTTGTTTTTTGTGTCACTAGTACACATTTATACACAATCTGTCATTCCTCAAGGAAATGTACACAAATTGCCTATAGTTGGTATTTTTCCTATCTGCTGTGGAGGGAAATTAACCATCTGCACAAACAGGACCATTATGGTAATGAGCACCCATATATGGTAATGATGGGCACCCATATATGCGAAGAAGGCAGTGAACCCAGTAATAATGAGGAGATAAAATTCCAGCTTGGGAAATCACAACCTAGATGCAATCCTCAGGCTACAAATACACTAAACGTTAGATCCATGTTTCTAGCTAAAGTAGTCAGGCAACCAACCAGGACAAAGCCCACGCCCACCCTCACGGACAACACACACTCAATGGTTTCCTGGGAGCATACATTTAACTAATAACACAGATTTAACTGTCGTGCACTCTGCTACCACTTTTTGTTGGATTCGGAATAATTGAGCTTGTTTTCTTCAACGTGTTTGTTTCACAATGTACACAGACTCCACTTTAGATGAATGCATTTTTTCCCTTTTCACAATAAGTATGTGTGTAAATGTGCAATGTCTGTATTATGCGGAGTACTGTATTCTGTTGATTTGGTGCTTGACTTAGCAGCATTACCACGGCGAGAAACAACGTAGGCAGCAAGAGGCACTAAGCAATGGGTGAACCTGTGGTACAATTCAAGAGAACCGGAGTGTCCCTATTTTGCAGGGGATAGTATTCAATGAAGAACAAACTAGGAAGCTTCTTTCTGAATTGCAGGACGGTCAGATCTTGGGTCCACAGTGCAAGAAGGCTGGTCTTCGTTTTTTGCCCCTTGCATATTGTAGCCTCGAATCATATAAAATGGCGGGGGGGGGGGTGGCCAGAGTGGTGTCTGATGGGATAATTTCAAACCATCTATTGCAAAAGCCGGATTTATTGAAATGTATACACGTCAATTTGCCTAATTTCTTCTAAATGACTGCTTTTGGAACATCTGTTTTATGTATGGCCTTCATACCCTAGTTGCATTTGGAACATCTGTTTTATGTATGGCCTTCATACCCTAGTTGCATTGGAATACAGAGTACCCCCTTTTCTTTATTTGCCACTCTATTACCAGCAGCATCCAAACCTTGACTGCCTTATTAAGTGGCGGTTCCTCACCTGCTTTCACTGATCGTGCCTTATTTTTAGAAGTAGGCTCCATCAGTGAATGAGTCTGGATGAATCACAGAATGCATATGGAATCTCGAGGGACAGCCTTAAGCTTATGTTCAACCAATGAAGTAAAGACCCTTTTGTTTAACCAAGTTATTATAATTCCCAGTGGTTGTTATGCTACTCACCCTCTGGCTGATCATCCCTTCAAGACGCCCTAACCCAGCAATCTGGATCCAACAGGGGCATGGGCAGCTTCCACACTTTGCCAAACCTACAGCTAATCTCACCCTATGATAGTGCAGGTTTGCAGCAGGCCTCAGTAAAAAGGAATGGGAGAAGACACTAGATATTCTCAAACTGCCTGGTTGCACAACTGGGCCTAGCATGCACTACAGAAGTGTTGATGTTTAGAGGTACAATATCTTTACCAAGGCTATAGCATGGCCTGCTGTGCAGTCTGCATTTCCACACTATCATTAACTGAACTCACTCTTTCGTCTGAGCTGAAATACAATTAAGATCGATATAGTAACTGTAAATAACACGATAATAAGTTGCTATGCTAAAGAGAGCTTCCATCAATATTTGAAAATGACTTTCAGTGATTTGCTTTTATTCAATGTGAGATGAGGATAACTTTAACTAGAAGGGCATTTTTTAGTATTGCACATTTTGTTTATCACCCTGGAAATCATTTATTTACTAGCACTCATATGATCATACCAGTTAATAATGATTCTGTGCCAAGATAATTACACTGGAGTTTGCAAAAAGAATAGTTTCTAAGCTATACAGGAACTTCCTTGCGGAATTACAAGTGTAACAGAGTTTATAATCATAACAGGTAACTCCTTATGAAATAAACAAGTGGACATAATTCATGATTTTAATGAAGGATTCCTAGTGAAAGCAAACAAGTGCTGTACAGTACATAATAATTTTTCACGGCTCCTTTGTGAAATGGAAATAACTGACAATCTTTATCTTTGCAAAATACTTCTCTGGTTCCAAGATGTCCATTATTTGAAAATAAACATGTAGGAAACGAATACAAGGTGGATCTATGCTAACAACAATATGTGACCAGAAACCAATAATTATTCAAAAATATATTATTTATTATTTTATTTGTTTTTGATGTAAAAAATATATTCTTAGAAAAATATTTTCACTATTAATTCAAGAATCAGTGAAGTCTACTAAAATGTAATACAATCAACAGAGTGCATTAACCAACTGGTGTCTCATTTAGCCAATGAAATTTGGTACATGTAGAGAAACATGAATGGTTGCAACCATCATTTGTACCTATTTATCTAGTCATACACAGCTATATACTATGTTTTGTGTTATGTCAGGATTAGATCAAACACAAGATTTAAATCAAAGGCTAAACAAAGACAGATACATTAAAATAGATCAATACAAAATTAGTAACAGACTACCATACAATATGGTTATGGCTAACATGGTTACAATCTACGCGCGTTTCGGCGGGACGCCTTCATCAGGTAGCCATAGAGGTCTATTGCCAGCATCACGTAAAAAGAGATTTCAGGGATCCCAACAATCCGGGCTGCAGCAACTAGCCATCATGATTGCCTTACAAGGGCGCTATGGACCACAAGCAAGAAATACTCTAGATATTCAAGATGGCTGCCAACAGTGGCAAATTGCGTAAGAGTGCTCTGGGTCCATGGGACATGTAAACCTTCTGGCTTTTACTCGGTGTTACAAGAAACACGTCCCTCTGAGACAAGGCTTCTGTCCAAGCAGAACCCACGCTCTGCACAATCTTCCATCCTCTTCTGAAGATCTGCATGCTTCTGTAGCCTCTGGGTACACGCAAACTTTCTCTGAGGGGCCAAAACATTGGTCTATGGTATGACCGAGGGCAACATTGATGCCAGCAGGGTTTGGCTCAGGTGGTGGTTGGGGGGGTTGTAAGGAGGGCATAGGGGGAAGCGAAGCAAGTACATGTAGCGGCTGATTTGCACAATGTGAAACCAGAAAACCTGGGATGAATCCCGGCTTCGCCATTTGACCAAGCTGTATGATCGTATACAATTGCTTTATTTAACATATCCTATCTACCCTAAATGTGAAGCGCTCTGATACCCGCTTGGGTCATGTTTGGGCTATGCACATATATGTAACGAATGTTCTTTTCCCACTATTGTATCCTACCTACCCTAATTGTGATGCGCTCCGATACCCGCTTGGGTCATGTTCGCGCTATACAAAACTTTATAAATAAAAATAAATGTTGCCTCCTTTTTCTTAATTATCACACATCAGAGGACCTCAAAATACATGACTTCCCAGAGTGTGCACATAGCAATTGGCTTGCCTCTTAGTTCACTATTGGTATTGTCAGAGTGAGGGAGAAACACAAATGTTTCTCAATTGATGTTTGAAAACTATCATTTAAAAAAATAAATTTCTCAATGCACAGATATAATCTGATGTACTGAGGTGAAACCCTTCTGCATGTTAATGAAATACACTTTTTGAATTCTGAAAAGACTATCATATTTTTACACGTTTGTTGCAAGATGTCTTTAAAAATGAAGGTGTTCCTAAAGTTAAGTGGTGCAGGACACCTTAGCTTTCTTTCGTTAACTTCAGTTAACCTGTAAATAAAGGCCTGCCGGTTTGACATTTTTCTGAATATTAGAGCTCAGTCAAGTAAACAGCAGCCCAGAGCTGTGGTGAGCAGGTGGCTGCATGCAAAGCTCAGGAGGGCGCAAGCGGCCCCCAGGCCACAGTTTAAGTGTCACTGCTCTGGGTTATGTGTCACGAAGGATCGTCTCATAAAAGCATGCTGCACCACATCCTGACATCTTTTTACTCATGTTCCACTTCCTTCCCCAGACAGTAGCCTTCTCATAGAACAATTTTCTTTTTTCTAGACTGATCTTATGAACCAGGCGCTTGCAGTTGTGAAGGAGACTGTACCACAGGGCGCCAGATTATGAAGTTGCAGAATTCAATGCACGTTTTGGTTCCAATCCTCATATCAAGGCAATGCTGGATTATTAAATTGTCCCTTTTTTCGAGATAGACTACATTCTTAGACTTGATCCTCTTTTTTGAGCTGGTCCAAGTCATGGGGTCGATCACCCTTTGGAGGCCGAGAAGAATCTTGGAAACCCCCATGCCATTTATGTGTAGGGTCTGTGTAACCCACAATCAGCTTTAGCGGTGTGTGGTGTTGTTGGAGAATCATGTTATCTGGATCAAAATCCTTGGGGTGGAAAGGAGATTGGTTTCGTTCCCCATCATCCAAATCAATTACTGAGGACGGTTATAAATATTCCCCTTAATGTTTTAAATACATTTATTGTACTGTAGTGTTCATATGCCAACTTGGCCTGGTGACTCGGTAGATCCATTATGTTAAATTTAAGCGTAATGCGCCCAGTGTTTATCCCTCCTTAATTTCATCAATCTTTTTGCACTGAAATGCAAATGGTCACCTGTTCCGTTTAGGGACTTACACAAATGTAAAGTTTTAAGCAAATACGTAATGAAGATGCGAAATGGATATGATCAGTCCACAGATCTAGGGATTCTTGCCTTGTGCGTTTATGGATTATAGCAAAACTATTTTATTACAGTCTTGAAAGCCATGCACATAGGCGATTTAGGTAGTGACCCTAATGGTCACTGTTACATACACAAGTATTTACCTCAGTAACCGGCAGCGGAACTCAGTTAGCCTGTTATAAGCATCTTGGAGGTCCCTCACAGTCGCATTACTCCAGAGCCTCTCTGCCACTGCTCCAGCCCTGGGCCTGCAAGGAGAGAAGAGAGACAGTGGAAGAGATAAAACACAAATTCAGCAAGTGAAGAACATCCAACTGGACCAGGTCAGCACCATGTAGGGAAGAAGGCTAATCAAGTTATCAATAAATGGACAGAAGCAATGGTGACAAAATCCTTAGGAAGAAGATGAGAAGCCTTTTTGTGGGGTTCTATGGCAGCTATTAGTAATTGAGCTTAGCCTAAGCTAGATCCAAGTAGTGGAGCAAAACCCTCAAGCCCCCTACCCTCATGAAAAGTTTCATGCAGAAATACCACTATACAGCATGTAAGCAGACATCAATGGAAAAGGCCTCACTTCACAGACTGCCCAGGAGGAACGTCAGATTACAGCTATTTGCAGCTGACAAAAGTTTGTATCAACCCACTACCTTACTCCCCCACCCCCACACCCCACGACAAAACCCACCACGGCACAGGACATCAAAACAACAGCTGCATAATCGGTTACCAATCGTATGTTTATCTATAGAATACTTACAACTTATTAAAATCCACATGCCAGCGCACCCCAAGTATAGTTACAATCACAGTACTGCACGGCACTTAAAGTGAGTCACAGGCAAAAAGCTTGTGCAATTTAAAACTTCGAAATAATTAGTGTTTACGTGATAGCCTATTTAATAGTGGATACATCCGTTTTATCACCACCTCTAAGACCTGTTGTTCTCCAACCTACAGTAGAGCGGTGGGCTTGTGTGCCTCTTCTGAAGCACCAAGCGAGTATTGCCTCCTAATACAGAGCAACATATTGGTTACGTTGGGAATGTGAACAGAAGGGCTGCTACATTCTCACTTAACTTCTACATATATATTCTGTCCCGATTGAATATATAGTTGGCTAAATTGCAAAACAATTTAAATACACAGAACAATCATGCAAGTAAATGCTAGCTTGAAAGATGACTCACTTCCCTTATTGTTACGCAATTAATTGGTCCAATCTCTTGGACTCAAAACAAAGCCCGAAAAAAAGCGAACAACAGCTTACCATTCATCAATGAGCAATCTTGAGGGAGGAGCTTACCAGAGTCTTGGCTCAAGGTTGGTGGCATCCACATACTCTCCCCACATACAGGCCTCACCGCCTACCACCAGCTCTTTCTGCTCTGCAGTTCCTGGGGTACAGAATAAAGTAACCTGATTATGTGCCTGAAAGCAGAGAGGACACAGGTTACAGCAGCCAGATTCAGAATCAAGAGAGATCACAAAGTCTACAGCAAAGAACTCAAATAAAGAAGGTACATAGAGAACAAAAAATATCCAGAGAAGCATAGTGAACCAGAAAAGGATAAGTGCATGCAATTCAGGGAAAAAAAGCTGTCCTCAGCCCAGATACCTACAGAGAAATTACCCATTAGTCTGAAACATAGAAAATGTATTTGCATGTCAGAGAGGATTGCTTCCCCAAGTTACACAAGATCGGAGCCATAAAACCTCAGATAAATGTTCAGAAGAGATGCAGAGACCTGAATAGACTAAACTCAAAGAACCAATGATCAAAGGTATGCAGCAGAAAAACGACAATGTCTCATACTTTATACAGCTTAATCCTTTGACTCCCATCCCTACCTTTTTACAATATTGATCCGTCTCATTTGTCCAGTGTATTTGGGTCGCATTATCACACACAGATCATGAGCCTCACCACTGGTCGTATCAAGTAGTTCTATTTTCTACACCACTCAGGAACAAAACAATCCTCCTTACATCAGATTGCGCCTGATTGCATCTGCCCGAACTAAACTGGTCATGATGACAGACCATACTAGTCACTATAAAAACATACTTGTTTCCACTTTAAATGTATCAAACACAATAAGATGATGGACGGAGCACTGAAACTTTTCAGACACTCACCCCAAGTCACAGATCTGGGTTGAATCCATCATCATTCTGCTCACTTCGCCACCCCAGTTTGGACCCAGCCATATGCAAATCATGAGATCTGCTCATGAGAACAGTCCAGCCCGAACTGCCAGGCCAGGTCCTCCCTGGACCGGAAACAAGCATCCTGAGACCGGTTTTGGGGTTTCACCCCTCATCAGCCAAGCAAATTTGAATCCAGTGGCAAAGTGAGCAAGGGACCCACCAGGTCCTAAGAAGCAATGTGTTGTAGGCTCTATTGAGGGGGAGGTGGGGGTGATTTTGGATGCTAGCCTTAAAGATTCCCTATTGGAGTCAGTCAGGGACTTGTGCAATAGCCTTATTGAAGCTCTGGCGAGCAAACTTGAACCTATTTACAATTGCCTGGCGTCTGTTGATGCTAAACTATGTAAGATTAACACTCCTGCCCCTAAGCAGTATTCTGAGCTGCCAACCTCGGTTCCTGGGCCAACACCCATCTTTCTAAAAAAAAAAAACATCTGCCACTGCCATCAAGGTTAGAGCTTGATCTTGAGCCAGCCCCCTCACCCAACCCCCATAGACCCTCACCCAACCCCATAGCCCATCAGCCAACCCCATAGCCCATCAGCCAACCCCATAGCCCATCAGCCAACCCCATAGCCCCCTCAACCCCTTAAGCCCCCCACCCCCACGAGTCCCCACTGCTAATATGCGTATGGCTAGCGCAGTTGATACAAGGAGGCATGCTGAATTCCTGCATTCCGATTTTGGCCGCTGCCCCCGGACGGAAGATTCTTCATACGGGAGCCAACCTAAGCATTTACATCTCCACCCTGGCTGTACACCATACGTCATCATCCTGGAGGGTGTCCCCCCCTGCTGGATGAAGGTGCTTCAGAAGACAGGGAAAGCTTAAGGTTCAAGGAAGCCCACTGGTGCATGAAAAACCCAAATTGGTCAACAGACCTAGTGGATGACATCATATTGGCCCATAGAGTGGACTGGTTAGGCCCTTCCCCTAAAACCACACAAGGAGACTGCAATGTGATCAACTTTAAAGACCCAGGTCTGGTGAGATCTCTCCTACAGCGGGTGAACCTTGTATTGCAGAATGGTAACCGAATCCATGCTTTTCCACTAGGGTGTTTCTAGCGTCCTAACCTCCCACTGGCGGCAAGTTCATCTAATCTTGGGGCTGGCCTCCCCGGTTCATTGTCCCTTCCAACCTCACTGCCCACTTGCAATTGTTTTGCTCCCCTCTCAGGCCTGTTAGATAATGACTGACTGTTCCCCAATGGTAATAATGAGCCTGGAAATCAGGAGGCACTAATGACAAAAGGAGGCTCCTAATTCCACTTGCATTACTATGGCATCTAACGCGCTACTGGTTGAAGATCATGAATCCCAACTGACACTTGATCAACAGGATGATCTTTCCATGATTTCTTGGAATTTAGCTGGGATTGTTCCCAAACGGACCGATTCTGAATGGTCCTCCTTTATAGGGAAGCAGGATGTCGGTTTATTCCAAGAAACGTGGGCAGTAGAAAAAGTGTTTGTAAAAGGCTTTGTCTCATAGTGTGGAGGCGAAGCCCCCAATGAAATCCGGGCTGAAGGATAGGGGGGCTGTTGGTTTTGGTAAAAAAAAAAAAAAACATTGCATGCTCACACACACTACTGGAAATAGATTCTCCTGATCTAATGGGGCTTCTGCTTAAATTTCTCTCTGGATTGACTATGGCACTATTTAATGTTTATGTCAGATCAGTACCAGTTTGCGATGAAATCACCTATCCTGAGCATGCTACATAAATACATTGATAGTTACCAGCAGCAGGCAAAAATAATAGTAGTGGGAATTTTTAATCAGTGTGTTAATTGAGCAAGAAGATGAGAAATGGGATATACCTTTTTCTATCTGGTAAACCCCAACACCACTTCATCGATGCTGCCCTTCATATTGCATCCATAGTGCTAGTTAAGGGTCTCTGAGCATGCAACGGGCGAACTCGTTCTAACCAGTTAAGATCATTCACGTTTAAAAGGGCTTTTTACTCAAATATTATTGATTATGTTTTACTTGATGTAAGGCTATGGCCATTGCTCAAAGATATGAAGGTCGCAACTCGCACAGATAGCGATAAGAAACCGCTGGTCACATCTTTAACTGGGGAAGCCCTTAAAAGAGCCTCCGCCACTTGCCATACTGTGGTCCCAGAGCTTATTTTAGTCAATAATTATGGAAGAGTCTCCTGGCCTAGAGTAATGTCAAATCACAGGTTGAACGCAGAGATCTATCAGAAGTTTGTGTTTTTCCTGTCCGATTGAGAGGAAACTCCTGGCTTGCAGTGACAATCTTAGATATCCATAAACGCCTTTTTAATAGACTGAAGTGCATTTTCTGTAAAAAACAAAAAACGGCCACATGCAGGCAACTCACGTGAGGGATCCCAATGGTTCAATCCAGAGTGCAAATTGACTAAAGCAATGCTGAAATAGGCAGTTAAAGGGCGCAGACATTATTGAAGCACGATCTAAGTATAAAGTGGCACTTGCTGAAGCCAAGCGGGACAGGGAGGAAAGAACTGGCAGGATCTGCTGCAAAATAATTACACAAATTAGGCTTGGGATGCTTGGCCATTACATGGTTGTGGATGTCCTTCAATTGTTTTAGAGCTCAATTCAACAAAAATAGAGCTTCTACTCATCACTGCTTCAGCACCTCATAATGGGTATCAAGGACTATATATATATATGTATTTTCAAGTCTATGTCGCATACTAAAGTAACACTGTATTTAGATATGGGTCCACCACTGCAGCCGACCTAAGCAGACAGGAACTTGAGCATTTTTTAAAATTCATATTGATAACAATCTCTCTCCAGATACCCAAGTGGCCAAGGTCCCTTACATCTCTTTTTCATAGCTTAGAATTTTGAAAAAAAATCTCTTTTCATTGATGCTCAGTAATACATCCCAGCCATCAAGTTTTTGGAGCTCAATTCAAAGAAAATAAAGGCTTTACTCATCATTGCTTCAGCACCGCATCATGGGTATCAAGCACTATATATACACATTTTTTAAACTAATCTAAATCAATGTCTCATACTGCAGTAACATTGTCTAGTCTTTAGAAAATGTTCACCGCCCAGGCTGACCAAAGCACACAGGAACTTGGGCCCTTATATTGATATATATTTATATTAATAACAATCTGTCCCCTGAGACTTGGGTGACTAAGCTTCCCAACATCTACTTGTCACAACTTAGAAATTTGAAATAAAACTTTCTTTTCATTGACAACCAGTTATACATCCCAGCCATCAATACTATGATCCACACCACTTCAATCTATCTTTCTGCATAAGAGAACCTGAAACACATTCAATCAGTACAAAAAGTAGCCACCCGATTGATCAAGGAGCTTTCAGGAAGTAAACATAGATCCCAGTGCTTTTATCTTTGCACTGGTTACCCAAGCAAAGCGGACTGCTTCAAACATCTGTCAATCATACATAAAGAGCTACACCTGCACACTAATGAGTTTCTCGCCGCCAAATTAGATGGTAGAACCCTAACCTTATACTATAGGCTTCAAACCGATGTCTCTTGGTGATTCTCAAAGTCAAATCAGTGACCAGTCTATCTCTATTGCTGCAGCTCAACTAATTACGTTTAACATGATTTCCTTATTTCTATACCCTTAGTGGTACAATACCACTCTCCATTGAACAGTATTAAGTAAGACATTATGAGGTGGAGATATGGCATTGAAATTGGATGATATTACTAGAGAAGCATTCATGTTAGGAAGTGTAGTGAAGAGCATATCTAAAACTGTGTTTTGGAATTGACAATACTCCCAACCACAAATGTTGGGATACAAAAATCGTGCCATCCCAAATGATATAGAAGTCTGGGGTGGTGGAGTGAGCTAAAGAATGATGATGGATTAAACCCAGATCAGTTGACTGGGGGTGAGTGTTTGATTAGCTCAAACGCTCCGTCCATCATCCCCTTTGGTATCGCTTTGTTCGCCCTAAGTTGGCAGGGTATGCCCAGACGTGGGTCCCTTGCTCACTTTGCCACTGGATTCAAGCTAGCCTGGCTGATGACGGCTGAATAGCCAGAAACCGGTCCCAGGATGCTGGTTTCCGGTCCAGGGAAGACATGGCTTGGCAGTTCGGGCTGGACTGTTCCCATGAGGCACAGGGTCAGACTGATTTGCATATGGCCATGTCTGAACTGGGGTGGTGGAGTGAGCTAAAGAATGATGATGGATTAAACTCAGATCAGTTGACTGGGGGTGAGTGTTTGATTAGCTCAAACGCTCCGTCCATCATCCCCTTTGGTATCGCAAAATAAACAACAGCAGATCCTTCTAGCACATAATCTCACACAGGATCATAGACAGTACAATCATATCCAGTCTGAGAAGTGGGTAGACCACTTCTCTGTATTGTAGGCCCATAAAACATCTAATATCCATCCTCCCTGCATGAGACCAAGAGGCCCAATTGAAGATGTACTAAATCTAGCTCATAGGAAGACTGCTGAGGCATTGTTCATTAGTCTAGAGGATACTCCCTCTACTATTAACAGACTCAAGTCTGCAAATGCTCCAGGACCAGATGGAATACCGGGTGACATGTATAAGTCTGAACCACAGATATGGGCTAGCTATGTTAATCTCTTATCAGATGCAATTGCTGCTGGTTAGAAATCTCAGACACCTGGAGGGGAGCGTGGAAATAATTTCAGTTTTCAAGAGCGTGGCGCCTGCAGTCCATACAACTATAGGCCCATAAGCCTAATAGACAACTTGCAGAAAGTTTTTTCACAACAGATCCTTGATAATCTGCAAAACTCAATAGATAATTAACAGGTCCCATCTCCACTCCAAGCAGGCTTGCAAGCTAAAACAATTCCCTCTGACCAAGTCCTTAGGTTTGCTCTTATATAATGGAAATATGCACTGCTCAGCAACCAAAGATTATACGTTACCTTCATAGATTGGTGGGCTGCATTTGATCTTGTTCCTCGTAAGAATCCCTGGAGAGTGCTCGCAGAAACGGGGACCCACGGTAGCCTGAGTAAACTCATTGCCAGATTACATGAAACGAACTACCGTTGGGGTAGCAGAGGCAAACTGACTACTCACATTCCCATTCTTCGCAGGGTTAGTCAGGGGTGCGTCCTTGCCCCAACCCTGTTCACCCTGTATATCAATCAATGATGCGGTGGAGGCACTAATGGCATGCAAGTATGACTCCCGTTTTAAAAGGGATAAAAATCCCTATATTTTTTTTTTGCAGATTTGCTTCTAATCTCAAAAACCCCTAGGAGTCTTCAAAACCTGATTGATAAGTTTCTGGAATTCTGCACGGCAAGGGGTCTAGAACTAAATGTGACAAAAACAATTATTTGGTCTTTGATTAAGGCACAGCTAGAAGCAGAACTGTAAAGGTTGACAGTGAACCCCTTGAAAGGGTCTTTTGCTTTGATTATTTGGGAGTCAAACTGTCTGACAAATTTAAATGGGAATCCCAAATTATCAAAAGTTTCCTTCTAACAGTCACAGAGCTAATGCCATACTCCAACTGCATAAGAGGACATATTCCGGCTCAATTTCACCAGTACTTGAGGCATATCATGCCAAAAAGCAGCACTTTTTGGAGAGGCAGTTTGGGGTTATACTGACATCCAGAGGCTGGCCGTAGCTGAGAATAATTTTATAAAGATCACTTATCTCGGTCCCGACCAACACACCCCTCTTATCCCACTTTGCCTTGATTTAGGTATAAAAGATATTTCGTATGTGGCACAACTGAAACCATAACCATATTGGATATGCATTTAGTCAACCCCTGAGCTACTAGAGTATAGGGACTCCCTAGGGGATCTGATAAAAATGGGCAGTGCTATGAAGGTTCCTTGGCTGTAGTTTATTTTTAACTGGTGTAAGAAACTAGGCTTACTCAAATTATGGGAGGATCCTGGAAAAATTCACAAAGCAGAGATTGTCCTTTTGAAATCAACATACTGGGCCTATGTGTATGACCAACAAGCTACAAGGGGGACTTATGGGCAGTTGACAAAAAAATGCCTTGATTTTAAACCAAGCCCACACTTTGAAATATTCATGGACACCATTACACCACCCCTCACCAAAAGCTTATACGCAAGGTTCCGATTAGGTAGCCTGACCCTGAAGGCATTTATCAGGAAGTTGAAAAAATACCAGGTCTCTGACATTTGCCCAGCCTGCAATTCGTCCCTTGAAACAGAGGAACACATATTGTTCTTCAGTTCGGGGTATCATGGCTCACGCCGAAAGTGGATTCGCCTGGTGTGCTTGAACCTGGGGATCATCCGCTATTCAGTTGCCCAGAAAAATGGGAAAACTCATACTTCTGGCCCAATTTTATTCTAGGTCAGTCCCTTCCTATTAAACGCTTGTTTTTAACGAGCGAAATGTTTGACCTAACTATATTATCAATTACTGGTATATAAATTATCATGCCACCCTACCTTATCTTGAACCTCCTAGCCATACCTGCTGGTAACAGCCTGTCCCAAATATGTCGTAGTGGGGTTACATTTTGTTTGACTCAGTTGGTTCATTTGAACAATTACTTTGCAATGGTTATTAAGATCTTTTTAAATGTATAAAATTAGATTCTAACAAACTTTGTAGATATTTACACTTTATCAATTTTCGTACTGTGTTGTGTCATATTGTCTACCTAGTTTGGACTCTGGGATCAGTTTATCTCTTGATATTTTTGCATTTTATGAATTTTGCACTTTACTTGGTCTTGCCATGATACATTTTTAACCAGCTGTTTAATCTGTTTTAATATTTTCCGAGGATTGGATGCAGCATTTCTTTTGTTCTGTGCTATTCTGTGACTATTCTCCGTGAAGCCCTATCTGATTAATAACAAAATGAGAATCAAATTTTTAAGACTGTTCATTTTATATTTATATTAACTGATTTTTAATATGTTTACTTTTGATGTTTTATTGTACACTTTGATGGTTATGGCAACAGAATAAAGTATTTTGATGATGATGATTTAGCAAGTCAATCACAGATCTCTTATTTCCTATCAAGAATGCCGATTGAAGAAGTGTTCTTTCTTCTACGTCAGTCCGGTACTCTACCCATATACAGACATAAAACACTTACATGCAGTAGCGGCCCGTGGTGGGAGTGCTGCCGGGCGGTGACGCGGGGCGGGGGAGGGTCAGGGTGGGGGTAGTAAACTACGGATTTCAGCCGCACTGAGGTAAGTAAACAAAAAAAATAAAACCAATTTCGTTGCGCGCACTGCATCGCATTTGGCGATGCAGCGCGCGCTAACGAAATTCGTTTTATTTATTTTTTGTTTACTTACCTCAGTGCGGCTGAAATCCGTAGTTCTACCCCCACCCTCCCCGCCCGCATCCAGCAGCACTCCCACCATGGCTTCTACTGCTCACATGTTCAACAAACAATTCAATTATGATTTCAATGAGGGCCTCTTAGAACCCGACAGGCAATTACACATATACCCAAGGCTGCAAAACACTGCCCCCATTCAATGCAATGGTTGTATTTGTATTAACAGTTCACCCTTCACCTGGCCAGAGTGGGCAGGGAAGATAATCCAGACACTTAATCAGATCTTTACGGACTTACAAACACATTCTAGCATACAGAGTTCCTAGCACCAGCGCTATTATCAGCCGAGACATTATCTGATAGGCACTTTAGACCTAGATCCAGTTTCACTGTCTCCATCACCTACTGCACAATATCCTAGGCTCTGGGAGTAGTGTCAGACATATACAGTACACTCACATCCGAGCTCTATTCAAAGTCCATGGAAGGTACTTTCAGACTGCACTGGCAGATGGCAATAAAAAACGACAACTATGGAAGAGTGGTCGACTCTCTTACTAGACCACAACAAAATACTCCAAGAGACCAAACTTAAATTCTCAAATTTTAAAGTCCTGCATGACTGGTACTGTACTCCCCCGAAATGACAGACACTTGCCTCCACATGCAGAAATTATACTTTTCGGCCTCCCATCAGACAATGTGTGGCGGAATTGGTGGCCACAGGACATGTCCCCCCCCTAGCACCTCGGTCAAGACTGTTAAAAATTTGGGAGTCAGGATGGAGGACAATCTATCCATGAACTCCCAAATACAAGCTGTGGTGGGCTCATGCTTTGGAGTGCTTAAAATGCTCAGACAGGTCCTGCCCCTTTTGCCGTTAACACATAGACAAACGGTGGTCCAGGCGTTAGTCTTATCCAGGTTGGACTACGTTAACAGCCTTTACCTGGGAATTCCTGACTACATGTTGACTCGATTACAGGTGGTTCAGAATGCTGCGGCAAGGGCTATTCTCATGCTAGGGCCCAGAACTAGGATGTCTGCCCACTTGAAATCCATGCATTGGCTTCCGATCCGTAAAAGGATTATTTTTAAAGCCATGGTTCTAACATTTAAATCCCTTCATGGGATGGGGGCCCCTTACCTTAGGAAGAGATTTCAATTCTACTCCCCGCGTCGTGCTTGGAGGTCGGCTGCACTTCAGTTGGCTTGCATCCCCAAATCTTCACATGCTCGCATTGGGGGCCGCTCTTTCCAGGTGCAAGCTGCTCGACTCTGGAATAGTCTTCCCCTTGCACTTAGGCAGACGCAGGATCTTCTCCTTTTTAGAAAGTCATTGAAGACCTGGCTTTTTCAGTATTAGTGTGACTTACGCGAGAGTGTTCACGATTAGCCCCACCCAGAATCTGTAGCGCCAGGACACTATCGAGTAGCCGTGCGCTTTATAAGTCCCTAATAACATAACATGTGATTGCAAGTTACTGTGACCTACACTATATTTTGACTGTATGGTAATACGCTTGCTTTGGTTGAAAATGTGGGACAACAGATGAGCTGAGCCACTAAAATGAAAGAAAAAAAAAAAGAAAAAATTATATATACACACACACACACACACTTTTACATAACAGCTGGGAGATTTCTGGTCTATTGTCCTATATCTGTAGATAGGTAGCTGCATTCTTAGCAGCGTAATTCCCAATATGAACACACTGTAAACAAAATCAATAATAAATTAGATGCATTCAGTGCGATATGGGGGCTCCGTCCTTGCTTTCTCAACATGGCTTAACCATAGACTGGATTTCTTAAAATGTATTTGCATATCGATTGTATGTGGAGCACAATCATCTTAATACCCGTTGACTCTGGTGTCACCATACATTGAAATTGTCCATAATGTACTAACAATGCCAGTAGCTCTCACCTAAGACTGCATTCACTACTTACAACTCTGTTGTTTCCCTAGCCTACTGAGTGTTATGTTAATCAAGATTTATATAGCGCGCAGCTACTAAAACGAGTGTCCCAGTGCTAAATCAGGCAGCCTACAACCACAATGAATGTGCGATTATGCTTGAAGGAAGAGCCATGCTTTTAGTTTTTTGTAGTTTGTAGCTCCAGAGGGAGTTTATTCCATGTAACTGGCCTGAGATAAGAAAAGACCTGCCGCCAGTTCTGGGCCAACGAATTTTGGGAACTCTAGTCATTCACTCCGAGAAGGAACGAAGGTTTCTGGACGAGACAGTCATGAATCCGCTCTCTCAAATAGCCGGCTCCTGAAGTGTGCAGAGCTTTGTAGACAAGGGCCAGGGATTTAAAAAGTATAATTTTTTTAATGGGAAGCCAGTGAACAGCTTTCAAATGCGGGGGCATGTGTGTTCTCGGGGTAAGATTGAGGAGGATACAGGCTGCCGAATTCCGCATCACCTGAAGTCTCCCAAGAAGGTACTATGGGAGACCCAGGTACAGTGCGTTCCGTAGTCCAACCTGGAGGTTACTAATGCTTGGATCACCGTTCTCTTGGTGTCATCTGACAGTAGAGTAAGGATTTTTTTCAGGGTCCCTAACAGCTCAAAACAGTAGCCAGTCAATGCCTGGATCTGTGTTTAAAAAAAAGGGCACTATCAAACTTGATTTCCAAGTCCTTTACAGTGCCATGTTGGGGGTCAGGGAGGAGGGCTTCCTTCGACCAGAAGGTCCTCCATAAATCTGGCGATTTTGGGCCAAAAAACACCATCTCCGTTTTATCCTGATTACATTTTAATTGGTTGATAGACAACCAATGGAACATATTAGAGAGGCAATTTTTTATGACTTCCTCAGCGAGCTCTTAACCCTTCCCTCAGGAGAAGAGGTGCTGGGTATCATCAGCATAGGAGATTACCTTAGCTCCTAGAGTCTTCGCTAACACAGCAAAGGGTGTGAGTGTGATAGATACTATTGTGTAGCTCACCCAATTTCTGCATCTTGCCCTTCATACTGTGGACTGTGCACTCCCCTCCAACCATTTTATCGCCAACCCTTTTCAGGCTTAGCTAACAGCGTACCATTAAATTGCAGGGGCTCCACCTGGTAGATGTCCCTCCAGTCCTGCCCATAATAGATGACATTAAGGTACCAAGGAGAAGACAAGAGAGCTCGATATCCAGCCTTGGTTACAGCTGCCAGCTCCTGCAGGTACTTCTTGTCTCCTGATCCTTTCCACACATGCACCACCGTGTCACTGCTCATCTGAGAAAAAAACAGGACAGAAAAGTGGGTAAATCTGAAAATTAGGACTGAGGCATTTAGGGATGAGAGAAGTGTGCAATGAAACAGCAGTACCGGAAGTCAACAGGCACACTACATTACACTCAAGATAAGACGATGGAGTGATTGCATCATTGTTCTCTTCATATTTGCCTACAAATGAGGGTTCTTGGATGTAATTAGTAGACTTGGCACACCCATAAATCTTACTTGTTGAAAGTGAGTATGTGAATGGATGCTGGTCTGCAGTCCTCTAGGTCTGAGCCTAATTTCTAGTTTTTTATACAATAAACAACAAGGCCGATCGTGTACACTGTGGAAGCACTCCAAGGTTCAATGATCCTATTCACAGTCAATTATAGTACTGGTATCTTTCTATTAAATTTCTGTTGAGGATGTGAAAGCTGCCGATGACACGTGTTTTGTACCGGCCAATAAACTGTAGAGCTTTATCAAGGCAATGCAAGTTGTAAATTTAAGCTATAAAACAAAGTGAAATAGAATGTGATTCATTCAAAATAAATAGGTGGATTTTGTCCACAGGTTCATCTGTCACATTGTAGTACAGGTCACCTCACAAGTGGGGGCTGCAACTTTAGATCTTCATGGCTCGTGCCACGAATGACACTCCTTCTGTTTAACCTTGAATTGCAACTTTAAACATGTGTAGCCTTAAGTTTCACAACATAACAAAAATGCAAAAGAAATACACCAGTGATATAATTGACTCAGATCGGATCATTTGATCTTGGAACCCTCTTAAGATACACAGGATCATCCATATTGTTCATTTTTTCGTCATTACTTCACAGCAGATAATAAATAGGCAAGAACATTTTCCTGTTAGGTCTACACTGGGAAGTCAATCATCTTGGCCAAAGAAACGTAAAATGCTACGTTAGCCTTGTTTTGGTTTTTCTTCTCTTCTAAAAGTCAAAGTCATTCAAGACCCTAACACTGAGGACTTATGGCAGAACAAAAAACTTTGTGACCAGAAAGACAATAACAGGTATGATTAAAAAATGGCAACATACTTAGTGCGGGTTGAATGTATATGATCTCTGCAACAGCTGGATGATGGACAATTTTTCTTTCCAGTGGAAGATAAGACCCTTAGGAGAGGAGTGGTCTGGTGTCCAGGTAAGAACGGTGGTAAATGAGGAGAGACCGATATGGTTAGAGGGGCCACATGGGCTGGACTATGAAGAGACCTCTTCAAAGAGATTGAGCAAGTTGTACTCTTACCCACTATTGCTCGATGCAACAGGTTGACACATGGTGACAAGGATGAATCTCCAGGTAGGCACAGAGTGACATTGAAGGTTAAGCAGTTACCGTCTCTCCTTAGCACACATTTCCCACACAATGTTTGTTTTCCCAATTGAGGATACAGAGTAGTTTAGACCTGGTAGAGGTCCTTATCAGTCTAGAGCAGTGCTACTCAAAGTACAGCCCGTGGGCCGCTGGTGGCCCTCCAGACTTCTCCTTGCAAACGCAGACATTCCTCTGGGAAAGAGCAGCAGAGAAATAAAAGCTGTCCGAGTTCCGTTTTTTCCTTTTATTCTTACTAACCAAGCAACTTCTTTTCTTGGTTCTGGGCTTTTTTCTTATAGGGCCGGTTCAGGCGGAAGGCTCAGGATTTTTGAAGCCAAACATGGCTTTATATTAGGTGTCTCCCACCTACAATTGCCTGGGTTTAAACATAAGCTAATAAGGAAAATACATTCCCCCGTTTTTTTTCTAAATCTCCTATTTTCCTGTTTTGAAAAGGTGTTGTTTTTTTACATGTTCCGATAATCTCCCTTCCCTCCCTGTCTCCCTGTGGGTGGCTCAGAATCGATGCGGCCCTCAAGCATATCCCAGACTGTACTTTGTGGCCCCTGAGAAAATATTTATGAGTACCTATGGTCTAGAGGAAATATGTTAAAGGTGGAGTTAGAGCAGCACTTAACTTACATTTTGGGGAGGAAGCCATAATATTAGTTGTTTTTTGGAAAGTAACAAAAAACTCATCCGTTATCCAAGCAAAGCTGTCATTAAAAGCATGGAAAAAATAAACATATTTATTACCTGGAATCAACAATGCCCACTGTAAACAACTGCACTGTTGTGAGTACAACAGGCAATAGCAATCTGACTCGTTATAATGATGAACATACCTGTACAGAATGGCAGCAGGAGGGACTAGGAGGTGAGCAAAGTGGGCCAAGGTTATGCAAAATGTTATTTATCTACATCTGTTAAATATTATCAAGGTTGGTGGGTTAAGGGAAGGATGGAAGTCGCAGAGATTGTACTTCAAATGGAGCCTAGTGAGGACTTTGGGTCAGAGGAACCAGGGCCTAGGTGATGCTGTTCATTTGTGTAACAAGGCTACCATAGGAAAACAAAGGCGCTGGGAATAACCTGTTCAACCTTTAGTTGCACAAAAAATGCATCACTGAATTGTAAAAAAGAAAATCTCTACAGGCAAGAATAAGTGTGCAATGGGTAGCATGGAATGCAACACAATGAGAGAATTGTCCAGCACAAGGGGAAAGCCTCTGTTGAATGTAGATGACAAGTAAGGCACCAGCCAATCTGGGTGGCATGACGTGGAAGAGAGTGAAAGCACCAGCCAGACTGAGGCAAAGAGTGAGATAGAAAGATGAAAGGAGTGAGACAGAAGGGTGGGAAAAGAACCAGAGAATGAGAAGGCGACTTCATATGAAAGGGGTCAGGCATAGTTGGAAAAATCGAAGGGTGTGAGAGACAGAAAGGAGAGTAGGAAGAGACATAACAAACAAAAAACAAAAGCACAGGCAGTAGGATGAGAGTTGAAGATTTGGGGTTTGAAATGCACACTAGGCAGAAACGAAAACAGTGGGACAAAGTAAAGAGGGAACGGAGTCAGAAGCTCCATCACTTTCAGTTCTTACCTGTACTTTGTTGTCAAACACCTCCTGCCACACCACGGGAGCCCTGCCGAACCGACCAACCATCTTCAGCAGCCTAGAGGGACACAACAAATATCAGATGCAAGAGAACGGAGGGCAACATTAGCAAAAGCCATCATCTTAAAGGCAGAAACATTACAAACGTGGGACCTTATTCAGAGTTTGGCAGACAAGGTACTCCTCCACAGATGTACCCTGTCTGCCAGCGGTATAGTTAAAACCGACAGCCCGACGGACTTGAGGCAGTTGGCATAAGTACATCAGATCACATACTGGATTTAACTCCTAGGGCGTCAGGGTCATTTTTAATGTTTTACCCCCAAAAAAACTCCTGCTTTGAGAATTTGTTTTTGTAAAACAAAATAGTTTGCGGAGGGGCCACATGTAATATGGTGGCTGTCCAGCAAACCCTGACTGCTTTCAGAGGAGTCGCTGTGGTGGTGGTTTCTCTCAAGGGATATAGATGTCCGCCAGGCAGGCGGAGGTATCCAAATATGGCATGTGACAGTCCATCTGAGCCGGCGAGGTCATTACCTCCGGTGTCCGGGTAGACAATGGGCTGCACGCCCAACTCTAAATCAGCCCCTTAATACTTTAAGGATGGTTGTTTCACTAGTTCTGGTTGATTTGGCGTTTGACCCTCTGAAAATGAAACTGCTGTGACATCTTTGCAAAACCTGAACAAGCGTTTAGTTAAGCCCTTGTATAGGTCATAAAACAGCTGTAATGTTCCTAAAGCTGAAGAACCACAACCATATTTCCTCACTTTTAAAAACTCAGAATGCACTCGTGGTGGCACAAAGTTCAAAGAGCTTTATGTAAATGACATAAAGCAGCCTAGGGAAGGGGGTCGTAAGGAGCTAAAAAATGGTCACTTCACTATATACCTTCAAAGGCCCTGTGTTCTGGATAATCTGTGCAAAGCTGCCAAAGGACTTGGATGGAGGAAACACAAGTAACACACCTTATAGCATTGGACCCTGACATCTGTAATAACTCAGACCAGTCATGGAGAACACAACCAGCCAACCAACTGCTGTAATGCACAGCAGTACTACACAATCTTCTTTTGACGTGGTTAGGCCCGGGAACTACCAGGATATTGACATCAAGCTCCACCTGACATCCTCCATATCCAAAGCAGCCTTCCTACTGATCCAGCGCTAACCATAAAAATTCTTCTCCTATATGCTTCGGTCATCCAGGTGCAACTATTCCTCCGACACAAACTATATCCATATGACGGTGGGGCCCATAACACCGCATATACATTCACTTACTCATTTATTCCCTGGATTACCTCCGTCCTTAACCTAGGAGAAAACGATTCGCTGGAAGGAGACGGGATACCTCTTTTAACATGACATAATGTTTCTCATTTGCTTTAAGGTATTCCGCTCATTGGTCGATGGACCAACTAGTAGGAATCAGTTGATGGTGATTAAGACCAGCTCAATCACAATAAACTCTTTAACATTTTACCTTAATTATTGAGCTAAAGAATCACTGAGTCATTTGTTTAAAGATAATAAAGTTTATATAAAGTTTTGAAGCAAGAAATAAGTTAAGCTTATTATTCAGATCATTACATTTATCATTATAAGAATAAATTGAAATTGCAATGCATATCTATTAGATGGAAAATTAAGGTTGTCACAGCAAGAACTCCAAGAGATCAATCTATCTGTCCTGGAAAAACTAATAACTCTAAATGAAAAATCTATCAGGAGTAAAAAGGTTCTCCAAAAGCAGCATCTTATACTCAACTAGAAATATAAAATAGCAGCAGCAGCATCAGCTCGTCAGCATCAGCAACCGCAACTTCACCCATCTGCAGCATCCACTCTCTCCAGCATCTAACTCTCCAGCATCTAACCCCTCCCACCAAGAGTAGGTCTTCTTATACCCTAATTCTAGCTTACTGAATAAAAATGTTACATCTTCATGGCGTGATTCTCTCTCATTGGTTCACTCAGGCCCATATACATTTTTAATCAAACTTCCTTGTCTTAACCAGTTCCTTGTGGAATGTCCATGCTTGCATCGTTTCCCACAGTTCATGACATTGCTCATCCGTTTCGATCAGTCCAATTTGTATCTTTTTCTGATACTTTTTAGATTCAACAGTTCCGTCCATTTATTCAGTTTGACTTCTGACGCTTCTTGCTGATCATCTTGGCACACATCTGCTCAGAAAGGTCACAATAGCCTTGACCATACTTCCGTCTTAGCCTCTCAGCACGAACACGTGGTCATCCTTTTCACAGCCTTTCTCCTCTACCACACGGTTTCTTGCTCATGCGTACTCTAGCAAATGGCGGCCATTTTATATCGCTGCTCAACAGGCCTAAGCGCACTATTTTCAAAGATAAACAAAATATTGTTAAAATAAAGAATATAAACCCTTTCGTTTCCCTCCCGTCTTTCTCACGTACCCCAATTAGGTATTACCTAGCAAAAAGCAACATATAAAGCCGTCCCTTACTTACCATTGCTTTATTTTGCCACCACACGTTTTATTTTCAAAGCACAAATCATGCGTTTATTATTTTATTAGTACGCAAATATTACGTTATGTTAGACACGTAAACAATTATAAGTTGATTAATTTGCACACAAAAATAGCGTGTTACCTTTAATCCTTTACATGTAACATACATTGTTGGTTATTTACTTAAACGAACATGCTTATTAATTATTTTACGAAAATTATTAGGAGGTTAAAAAAATTTCATTTACCCTGCTCCATCAACTCCCCCTTTGGTGATTTTTAATATCACCACAAAACCCAAGTTATACAATTTTCTCAGACAGCATATATCTTTTATCCGTTTGCTTTTGTTAGTTTACACAACTGTATCCCTTTCAACTTGTCTCTTCGTTTTCTTGTACATGTTCTCTTTTATTTCTTCTAACTCTATTTCACCCATTTCTCTCTCTCTCCTTGTTTATCATGTTTATCATGTTTTCTTTTTCTATTTTATTCAATGAATCAATCAATCATGTCACTTATAAAGCGCACTACATACCCGCGAGGGTCTCAAGGCGCTGGGGGAAGAGAGGGGTGGTGCTGCTACTGATCGAAGAGCCAGGTCTTGAGGAGTCTTCTGAAGGCCAGTAGGTCTTGGGTCTGTCGGAGGTTGGTGGGGAGGGTGTTCCAGGTCTTGGCGGCGAGGTGGGAGAAGGATCTGCCGCCGGCGGTCGTTTTCCGGATGCGGGGGACTGTGGCGAGGCGAGGCTGGTCGAGCGGAGCTGGCGGGTGGGGGTGTAGAAGCTGAGTCGTCTGTTGAGGTAGGCTGGTCCGGAGTTGTGGAGTGCTTTGTGTGCGTGGGTGAGGAGCTTGAAGGTTATCCTCTTGTTGACAGGGAGCCAGTGCAGGTCTCTCAGGTGGGGTGTGATGTGGCTGCGTCGGGGGATGTCGAGGATAAGACGTGCAGAGGCGTTCTGGATGCGTTGCAGCCGTATCAGGAGCTTAGCCGTCGTTCCTGCGTAGAGGGCGTTTCCGTAGTCCAGCCTGCTGGTGACGAGGGCCTGGGTGACTGTTTTTCTTGTTTCGGTGGGGATCCACTTGAAGATCCTGCGGAGCATTCGGAGGATGTTGAAGCAGGATGAGGAAACGGCGTTGACCTGCTCAGTCATGGAGAGGGTGGGGTCGAGGATGACCCCTAGGTTGCGTACGTGGTCGGTGGGTGGCGGGGCTGTTCCCAGTGATGTTGGCCACCAGGAGTCGTCCCAGGCTGAAGGGTTGGAACCAAGGATGAGGACCTCCGTCTTGTCCGAGTTCAGCTTCAGGCGGCTGGTCCTCATCCATTCGGCGACGGCCTTCATTCCTTCGTGGAGGTGGGCTTTGGCGGTGTGAGGGTCTTTGGTGAGGAGAGGATCAGCTGGGTGTCGTCGGCGTAGGAGATGTTGAGGTTGTGCTGTCGGGCGACGTGGGCGAGGGTGCCATGTAGATGTTGAACAGCGTTGGGCTGAGGGAGGAGCCTTGGGGTGCGCCGCAGATGATCTTGGTGGCCTTGGATCGGAAGGGGGCGAGGCGGACGCTTTGTGTTCTGCCGGAAAGGAAGGATGTGGTCCAGTCCAGGGCCTTCTCTTGGATCCCGGCTTCGTGAAGGCGTGTTCGTAGTGTGTGGTGGCAGACCGTGTCGAAGGTGGCTGATAGGTCCAGGAGGATGAGGGCTGCTGTTTCTCCGTTGTCTAGCAGGGTCCTGATGTCATCGGTGGCGGCGATGAGGGCGGTTTCGGTGCTGTGGTTGCTGCGGAAGCCGGACTGGGAAGGGTCCAGGATGTTGTTCTCCTCGAGGTAGCGGGTCAGTTGTTTGTTGACGATTTTCTCGGTGACCTTCGCGGGGAACGGGAGCAGAGAGATGGGTCGGAAGTTCTTGAGGTCCTTGGGGTCTGCCTTGGGTTTCTTGAGTAAGGCGGTGATCTCGGCGTGCTTCCAGCTTTCCGGGAAGGTTGCTGTCTCGAAGGAGATGTTGATTATTTTCCGGAGATGGGGCGCGATGGCTGTACTGGCTTTGTTGAAGATGTGGTGAGGGCACGGGTCTAGCGGTGAACCGGAGTGGATGGTGTTCATGATCTCGCTGGTGTCCTAGTCGTTGATGTTGGTCCAGGAGAGCAGGCGGTTGGTGGTTGTGGGGGCAGTGGTCTCGGTGGTTGCCGGGGTGGTTGTGGTGTTGAAGCTGTCGTGGATGTCGGCGATTTTGCGGTGGAAGAAGGTGGCCAGTGAGTCGCACAGGTCTCGCGACGGCTGGATGTCGTTGGTGTTGGAGCTGGGGTTGGAGAGTTCCTTCACGATGTTGAAGAGCTCTTTGCTGTTGTGTGCGTTGTTGTCTAGGCGGTCTTTGAGTGAGGCCCTTTTGGCGGATCTGATGAGGTGATGGTGACTGCGGGTGGCGCTCTTGTGGGCGGCGTAGCTGTCCGCTGTCCGTTCGTGGAGCCAGATCTTCTCCAGTTTTCGGCATGTTCGTTTGGAGGCCTGGAGGTCTTCGGTGAACCAGGTGGCTTTCTTGCTGGTGTGGCTGTTGGGCGGATTCTTGAGCGGGGCGAGGGTGTTGGCGCAGTCGTCGATCCACTGTCTGAGGTTGCGGGCGGCGGTGTCTGGGTCGGAGGGTTCGGCGGGTGGGCTCAGGGCTCGGGTTGTGGTTAGCTGGTCTTCCGTGACTCTGCTCCAGCAGCGGCGAGGCATTTGTTCGGTGCGGTGGTGCGTGGTGGGCTTCCTGTAGGTGAAGTGGATGCAGTGGTGGTCAGTCCAGTGGGGTTCGGAGGTGTGGTTGAAGGAGACGTGTGGGCTTGCGGAAAAGATGGAGTCGAGCGTGTGGCCGGCGGCGTGGGTGGGTGTAGTCACGAGCTGTCTAAGTCCGAGGGTGGCGAGGTTGTCGATCAGGGTGGTGGAGTTGGTGTCCTTGTTGTTCTCGAGGTGGAAGTTCAGGTCCCCGAGGAGGATGTAGTCCGTGGAGGCGATGGCGTGTGTGCTGACGAAGTCAGCGATGGAATCGCTGAACTGTGGTCGGGGTCCGGGGGTCTGTAGATGAGGGTTCCTCGGAGGGTGGTGTTGGGATCGGTGTGGATCTGGAAGTGCATGTGTTCGGCGGTGCTGAGGGTGTCGTCGGTGTTGGTTGAGACTCTGAGGGTGTTCCTGTGGACGATGGCGATGCCTCCTCCGACTCCGTTGGTGCGGTCCCTGCGGGTGATCTTGTATCCGTCCGGGATGGCAATGGCGATGTCGGGGGCTGAAGCGGGATTCAGCCAGGTCTCCGTCAGGAATGCGACGTCTGGGGAGGTTGAGTCGAGAAGGTCCCAGAGTTCGATGGCGTGTTTGCGGGCGGAGCGGGTGTTGAGGAGGATGCATCTGAGGTAGTTGGGTTCTTTCCTGGGCGGTGGTTTGGCGGGGCGGGTGCTGGCGAAGCTGCAGTTCCGGCAGGTGAAGGGCCCTTGGGTGCGCTTCGGGGTGGCCTGGTAGCAGGCGTGATCTTTTCCGGGGTTGAGTGCGTGGAGGGTGCTGGCGTCGTATCGGCGTCTGTTGATGTGGCGGGCGCGGGGGATGCCCGGACCAGGGGGTCTGGCGCTGGGCGCGGTCACGGCGCGGACGGGCGCAGACGGGCTTGCCTTAGGTGCGCCTTTGGCGCGCCAGCGGCGCGGCCGCGCAGCGGCCGCCATAAATGGGGAGGTGGGAGGGAGGAGCAGGGAATGGGGCAGCGAATGGGCAGCGAGGGGGCGGGGCCGCAGGGGCGCAGCGGCGGGAAACAGGCACAGAAGGGAAAACGAGCACAATCAGGGGCAGCAAGGGGGCACAGAAAGGAGGAAAAACGAGCACAATCAGGGGCAGCAAGGGGGCACAGAAAGGAAAAAAAACGAGCACAATCAGGGGCAGCAAGGGGGCACAGAAAGGAAAAACGAGCACAATCAGGGGCAGCAAGGGGGCACAGAAAGGAAAAAAAACGAGCACAATCAGGGGCAGCAAGGGGGCACAGAAAGGAAAAACGAGCACAATCAGGGGCAGCAAGGGGGCACAGAAAGGAAAAAACGAGCACAATCAGGGGCAGCAGCAGGGCACACAGACGGAGCTGTGTGGTGGGGGAGCGACCTACCAGTCAAGGTCAGGGGTCTGTCTTCTTCTCTTTATACATGTAATTACAAGTTTCAGCACTAAAATTATTATTATTATCATGGTTGCTATTATTATAACTTTCCCTATTATTAATCCACTCATTCTTGTTAACCAATTTATTACTGAAGAAAACCCTTTACCAAGTTTTCCCAATGCACTTTCAACCTCCAGTGGAACAAGTTCTTTGTGCAAACTTGTAATATTTGTTATATACTTTTGTATATTTTCACTTTTATCTGGAATGTAAGTGCAACAATGTTGGACTTTCAGCATTCCACAGACTCCACCCTCTTTTGCCAAAAGAATGTCAAGGGCAAGTCGATTTTGCATCACCATAGCTCTCATGGCAACCATCTCGGTATTTACCATCAAGAACCCTCCAGCAGTATCTGTAGATAAACGATCTACCACTGTGGATAATTTCCGAATTCTAAATGCATTCAAAGATATTCCCACTGCTGGTATCAATGCTCCAAAAATATCACCTACTATTTCTGAAAAACTTTCCCTTTTTCTACGTGTAAAGGTATTTATCATTCTGTGTGTTCCTTTTTCTTTTCTGTCCATATGAAAAATCTTTGGAAAGACCAGGCCTAAATAACATGACCCATACCAATGGTCCGGCAACCTGTAATAAGCCCTATTACCGCAAACATAATAGATCCCTGGAAATATTGGATCTTTTCCCCCTTTGAATCCCCATCCACCTAAAATTTGATATTTGTCATGGCAAATACTGGAACCCACAAAATAATTGTCATATCTTGTTTTATTTCTTCTAATGCACAACCTTCCCTGTTGGGGCCAATCCAGAGTCATAGCTGCATTTGTCTTTTTCTTGTCATGATTGTCTTCCTCAAACGCCCAAAGAGGTGTTTTTGTCTCTTCTATCACTTTTCTTTGAAATTTCACTCTTCTCTCTTCAACCATCTCTAAAAATACTTTTTCTTCCTTCTTTAACTCACAGGTAAGGTTGTATTTAATTATATTATCTAATGTTAAAATCTTATCTTCTAAAAAATATTCACCAAACGTTTTTCCCTCTTTTATTTTGTTTAGCTCGGGAACTACAGAAACTTTCGCAAAAATCTTATCTATGTCAGTGTAATAATATTCTAATCTACCCGTTTTATAAAATAAACTTGCTAAAACACTACATGTTATTCCATACGTCAAAGGAAGGTGATGATAAGTCACACCCTCTGCTACAGATGCAGGCAATTGCATACAAACATAGCAATCTCTTACATCCATTGTTTCTACATACTCATAATAATTTAGTAAAAACATTCTTAGAAAAATCTGTTATTGATTTGTCCTTGTGTAATTCTGCACTACTTTTAATATAACTGGTTCTTGAGTGTTAGCTCCTTTTTCTTTCTCTGTGTTATTAGAAGTTTCTACTACAGCTAAACTAATTGGAAAAGTGATTGCTAAAACCACCCATACTGTCATTAATAATCCTGTACAAAAGCAGCACATCTTACACCATCTACTTAAAAATTCACATTTACAATTTCCATCTCTAGTATCCTCCATTTTGTTTTATAACCTTATTTATTTAATTTCCAGAAAACTGTGTCACTACACCTCAGAAATGACTTATTAGCCACTCTGCACTTCAATGTTTTTGTCTTTGCTTGGTACTTTCTTTTAATTCTTTTCAGAATTCTTTCTTTGTCAAAATTCGTCAGATCCAGTGTTTTGTCAAGTCCGGTAGAAATTGTTTAAATTTCTTCAAGTTTGTTGCACCTCACCTTCACCCATTAGGTTTCTTGGTTCTGGGTTCTCATGAGTGTTCTTTTCTTCTTTGGTATCAGTCAAAGCAAGATACAACCATTCAGGTGATCTATACTTCGGATTTACCTTCTTTACTCTTTTCGTTTTCTGCAAGTGTTTTCCACCTTGTTTTTCTTGCTCTTTCTGACTTGTTATTTCATTTACTTGTTCAGCACTTTTTCCATCTAACCTTATGATTCTGTATCTTAGTTTTCTTACTTCGTTGGGCCAATTGTCTCCTTTTCTTGGCCTTTTTGCCTCACTTCCTTTTTCCTCTCTTTCTGTTTTCCAATTCCTTTTTCTTGACTCAAGTTTTTGGTTTCTTTCTTCTCCACTTTCTTCAGACCGTTTCAATTTTTTCTTTATTGTCTCTTATTTTGAATCTTATGATTTCATTTTCTTCCTCTACTTGTGGTTCTTTTCTTATCTTCCTTCGTTCACCTATTTCTGTCCCTCCTCGAGGTTCTTCCGAATTTGTGTCAATCTCTCTATCCGTTTCTAAATTTCCCTGTTCTTTTGTTTGGCTATCTGTCCCTATTGCTCCTCGGGGACCTTCCGATTTTCTAGCTTTCTGTTTGAAACTCTCCCTTCTTCATCTATTAATATTATCTCCGAAGGATTTTACCACAACTTGTACTTGGTTGCTCACTGTTACTATCTTCTTGCTCAGTTTCTTCTCTTATGCTTTCAAATTTCCAATTTCTTTTCAGAATTTCTTCACAATCCGAATGATCTGCATCAGATTCTGAACTGGTATCCGATATTTCCAGATGTCGACTCACATGTCGATCTTCAAGTTCTGGAACTTCAGCTATTTCCTCTACTTCTTCTGTCGTTGCACTTGTAGTTGGGTCTTCCAGATGTCGACTTACAGGTCGATCTTCAGATTCTGGCACCCTGTTTGTTTCTTCTTCTTCTGCTTCTGATGCTGAACTGTTATCCAATATTTCCAGATGTCGACTCACATGTTGATCTTCAGGTTCTGGAACTCTGATGGTGTGACTGGCATGCACCCAGTGTTTCACTCCTGCACATTTGACTGCAGAGGTTGTCACCAGGATCACTTGTCGTGGTTCGTCCCAGTGAGGAACCAAACAGTTTCTTCTCCTGTGAACTTTTATGCGGACCCAATCTCCAGGATTCAAGTCGTGAGCTGGTTTTCTTTCAAGAGTGGTCGCATCCGGTCCAACCTGATGAAACACAGAACGCACCATATCAGCCAATCCTTTGCAATAATCCAGCACTAGATCATCAGTTATAGTCAGTAGTTTGTTGACAGGTACTTGTGCTTGTCTCATTGCTCGTCCCATAATTATCTCATGGGGACTGAGTCCAGTTTTCCTTTCCGGAATACTTCTGATTGTCATTAAAACTAATGGCAAGGCATCTGGCCATTTGAGTCCTGTAGCTTGATACATTTTTCCTAACCTATTTTTAATTGTTCCATTCACTTGCTCTACTATTCCAGAAGCCTCTGGTCTGTATGCACAATGCAGTTTCTGTTTAATACTAAGTGCTTCACAAATCAGTTTAACTAATTCATTTTGGAAGTGTGTTCCTCTATCTGTTTCAATCGTGACTGGAAAACCATACCTCGGAATGAATTCTCGCAGCATAAGTTTTGCTACCGTGATTCCATCATTCCTTCTGGTTGGGTATGCTTCCACCCAACGGGAAAACAAACAGACGACCACTAGGACATACCTTAGTCTGTTGCAAGGGGGCATTTCAATAAAATCCATTTGCATTCTAGTGAACGGACCTCCTTCTCGTCCTATTGTTCCTAGACTCACTACTGTCTTCCTTCCTGGATTTAACTGTTGACAAATAAGACATCTTTGACAAAGACTCTCAGCTATGGCTCTGAATTTTGGATTATACCAGGTTTGTCTAAAAAGTCTGATCATTGAATCTCTCCCAATATGGGCTTGTCCATGGTACATCCGTGCCATGTCAGAAATCATACTATCAGGCACGACTGGTCTTTCATCTCTGTAAACCCAAACATCATTTTCTTCATGTTTTCTACATCCTGCTTTTATCCATGTATCTTTTTCCTCATCATCCGCTGCTTCCTGTAACTGTCTCACCTCATCCCATGTCTCAACAGGGTTAGTAAAAAGCAAAGGACAAGAAATATGCTCTCTTTCTCGGCTTTTGTTTAAAGAAACCACATTCTTTGCACAGTACTGTGCAATCTCGTCAGCATATTTATTACCGACAGTTATGTAGTCTTGCCCATTTTTATGTGCATTGCACTTCACAACAGCAATCTGTTTAGGCAGCTGTATCGCCTCAAGCAACTTTTTCACAAAATCTCCATTTCTAATTGGTGTTCCTGCAGACGTCAAGAAACCTCTTTGTGACCAAATCTGACCGAAATCATGCACCACCCCAAAGCCGTACTGGCTATCTGTCACAATCGTAACCCGTACATTTCTTCCCAACTTGCATGCTTGAATCAGAGCTACTAGTTCTGCGACTTGAGCAGACCGTATCCCTTTCAGACAAGATGCTTCCATTACAGTTGCTACTGTGCAAACCGCATAAGCTGCACTTAGAACTCCATCATTCGTTCTCAAACATGAGCCATCCACAAACAGAATATAATCTGATTCCTTTAAAGGCTCATCTCGTAGATCTGATCTCGGTTTTGTACAATATTCAAGCACATTCAGACAATCGTGATCTACTTCATCCATTTCAATTACACTTTCTTCATCTGGTAAAGATGTTGAAGGATTCACATTCATACATCTGTCAATGGTCACATTGTCTGCACTCAAAATTACTTTTTCATACCTAGTCAGCCGACTATGTGTCATGTATTGGGTTTTCGTTCTTGTCAAGAGAATTTCCACAGAATGGGGAACATATACTCTCAGTGGATATCCCATCACTATGCCTTCACTCTGTTCCAAACTCACACAAGTAGCAGCAACTGCTTTCAAACATCCAGGCAACGCTTTCGCTACAGGGTCTAAAACAGCTGAAAAATATGTAATGGGTCTTTTCATAGTTCCATGTCTTTGAACCAAGACTGAAAATGCACATCCATCTCTTTCACTGCAATACAACTCAAAATCTTTCTCATAGTCAGGCATTCCCAATGCTGGAGCCTCACATAATTTCTTTTTCAGCTCTCTGAATGCTTTCATTTCCTCATCATTCATTTCAAAAGGATCTTTAACATCCTTCTTTGTCAGTTTTTGCAACGGTTTAGCAATCAGCGAAAAACCGCTTATCCATTGTCGACAATATCCAACCATTCCCAGAAACATTCTTACCTCTCTTTGCGTCATTGGAGCTCTCATTCCTTGAATCATATTTATTCTTTCAGTCGTTACCTTTCGCACTCCTTTCTCAATTTTATGCCCTAAATATTGGTCTTCTTGTTGACAAAACTGCAATTTTGATGGGGACACTTTATGTCCCCTTTTTGCTAAATGATTCAGCAAAGCAATTGTATCATTGACACATGCTTCCTTCGTTTTTGATGCCACCAGTAGGTCATCAATATACTGAACCATCACTGACTTTTCTGGCATTTTTAAATCTTCCAAGGATTTCTTTAGAATCTGATTAAAGATTGAGGGGCTTTCTGTGTACCCTTGAGGAATTCGGCACCATGCCAAAATACACTCTCCAAACCTAAACGCAAATAATGGCTGGCTATCTGGATGCAATGGAATAGAGAAAAATGCATGACATAAATCAATTACTGTGTACCATTCTGCTTCACGTGGAATCTGGTATAGAATCACAGCAGGGTTCGGTACTATTGGGCAACAAGGCACTACAATTTTGTTTACCTTCCTCAAATCCTGTACAATTCTATATGTTCCGTTTGGCTTTTTCACTCCCATTATTGGCGAATTACATGGACTGCTCATGATTTCTTTTAGAATCCCTTGTTCAACCATTTTGTTTATTACTGGTGTTATTCCTTCAATTATTTCTGGTGTCAATTTATACTGAGGCGTATTTGGGTAACTCGTTCCCTCTTTTACTGTTATTTTAACGGGATCTACTTCTTTCATTAATCCTATATCTTCTCCTGTAAAATCCCACACTTCTTCTGTCACTGTCTTTTTCAATTCAATTGGGATTTTCTCTGCATCAAATACAGGAAACAAATCATTTACTTCTGGGTTTAAATTTACCATTGTCATTTTATACAGCACATCTTCATCTGGGGTCTGAAATGCAATTCCATCTGGAGTACAATAGATAGTGCAATACATCTTGCACAATAAATCGCATCCTAATAGGTTCACGGGACTACAATCGCATACCACAAATCGGTGCATTTCACTAAATGGACCAATTCTTACCTCCACTAATTTAGTAAGAGGCGTCTTAATTTGTTGATTCGAAACTCCAACTACTTGGATATGTTCACCTGAGAGAGGAAGGTTTGGAATTTCCACTGACCTAACAGTAGAACGGGTAGCTCCAGTGTCCACAAGGAATGTTACATTTGCACCATTCACTTCTCCATCCACAAATGGACCAGACTGATCTACCTCTAGAGTTGCGCCAAGCACGCACTCTTCCCCCTCTCCTAGGCACCATCAGAAACTTTCATCCGTTTCATCCTCATCCTGTAAGTAACCAATATTGAGAAATTGCAGCTGCACGCGGCAACTGTGTTACCTGTTCTCCTCCGTAGAATCCTGTTTCTGCACTGTATTTCTGTTGGTTAACACTCTTGGGAAGTGGTGGTTGTGGCACCTGACTTTGAGTAACTACCTCACTCTGCACCTGTGAATTTAATGATTGATTTTCCACATTAAGTTTGAGGAAATTTACACTCGTTTCTCCAATGCCCTAGCTTTCCGCAGTTGTGGCATGGCCACTTTTTCTTTGCTTCATCTATGCTCATTTGTCCTTTTCCTTTACCTATATTAGGTCGAGATCTAACCTGTCCTGCTTCATTACCTGTATTACTCAATTGAGCTTCTTGCTTCTCTGCAACTTTCACCTGTGCCCACATGGCTTTTTCCTTTCAATTTACTCTGTCTACTCTCAATATCATCACTGCAATATTTAGCATATCTCAAAACTTCGTCAACTGTGCTATTCTGCCAGCAAATCATATGCTGCTTAATCATTTCACTTATCTCTGGTTTCAATCCATACACAAATCTATATACAAAATGACTCCTATCCTTCTCATTTAGTGTCTCATAACCACTGTACTGTTTGAAAACCAACAACAGCCTTTTGTAATAAACATGCACTGATTCTTTACTTTCCTGCGTTGTTCTGTCTATTTTTACCCAATCGGTTTCTTTAGGTGGAATCTTATTCTTCAAAAGGTAATTACTTGGTCATACTTCCTCATCACTTCTGGTCCTGGCGCTCCTGTTTTAGCATCCCTTGGATATTCTACAGTTGGCCAATCAATAGTAATCTTACATTCTGTCCACAAATCAGCTGGCACTACTATATCAAACAATCCTTCCAAGTCTATCCACAACACTTTTGAAACTTTCACAAATCTCTCCACTTGTCTGTACCATTCTACTGGCTTTTCTCTCAACTTTGGGAAGTCATTTGTAAATGACAGTATATCCTGTCTGGTCCATGGAACATGCACGTAACTACCACCTGGAGTTTCTCTCATCGGGTACTCCCTTACAACTGGTTCCTTATCTGTCACTGCAAAAGCCAAAGATGCTTTATCTGTTGTTTTCTCGTTCTTTTTCGTCCATCTATTTCTCCATCTATTCACATCACCCCACATCACTCAATAAAACAATTAACTCTTTTATTTGGGTCAATCTTCCTGATGTATTCAGATTCTCTATATCTTTTTCACAAAAATCTACTCTGTATGGTTTCTGCAACGTTCTCACTTTTACAAACTCTACTCCTAGTTCACTTGCTGTTTCTTCCAATTTGTCATGTAAATTTCTAGCTCTCCATGTAAGACTTTTGCACAAAACCATAATCTCATCCTGATAATTTGTTAATTTTTCTGTACCAATTGTTCCTAAAATCAATTCTTCCATGTCTATTTTTAACCTAATTACATCTAATGGTTTTACTTCTGTTTCTTTTGTTTTTAGCGCTTTCATCCATTCATTTAACTCATCTGGAGTCGGACCTACAGGCGTACTATTTAATTCTATCCAATTGTTACTTCCTTCTGGTGTCCCTGATGCAGACTCCGTTACCATAGGTATTCTCCTAATCTCATTCTCGTTTATCGTCAAATTAGTAGGTGGGCTTGGTCTATAGGTACTAACCAAATGGTGTGCACCTTCATCATTCAGTTCCATCCCTTCTCTTTTTCTTTGTAACTGTGAATTCATGGGAATCACTAAAGACCGTTCATCAATTTTCTGATTCTCAAAAATTGGCATTACTGGACCTATCGTTACTGGTACCGTTACAGCTTCCATATTCTTTGTCAATGCTCTTATTTTCTCAGTCAATTCTCTTGTGGTTTTTGCTAATTCAGTTGCATTGTCACTTTCTATCTCTTCATTTTGTGAAGTTTTTAATTGATCTTGTGACCTATTTGTCTCATCTCTTCGTTCGGGATTTTTATTCCTCTCAGTTTCCATTGGCGGTGCATTAGTTGTCACCACCGCAGAAGTCTGTTGGTATGGAGGTGGGTTTCTGTTTAAAATATCTTCCAGCAATTCGTCATCCGTTTCACTACCACCATACACATACTTTTCTATAACTACATGTTTCTTTTTCTCTGTACACTTTCTCTTTGCTTCTTCGTCAACTGTAAAAGCTGGAAACAAACCTCCTGTCATACTAGCACATCTCCAACGCTTTATTCTGTCCTCATGATTTACTCCCCATAACCTTCCAGGGAGAAACTCATGATTCTTTAATCCTCTGAATCTCTCTCGTTCCTACATCTCATCTTCCCATTCAGTTAAAGCTTCAAACTGTGTTGGTCTAGGTTCTAACATTGCCATCTTTTCTCTCAAGTTCCGTAGTACAGCTACATTAAATGAACCATTCTCAGGGAAAGCCAAAGCTCCATCATTCTTGGTATATTTTGTCCAATTTTCTAACCATATGGATGTATGATATCCATATTTCAGCATCATATGCGAAGCTGGTGATTTCGGCGGAGGAATTATTTGTCCCTCTAGTCACTACCATTTTGTCTTTCTTAAAGAAATTCTTAACTTTTGACATCCATGACGTTTTCGCTCTACCATATTCATAATACGACATGATTCACAATCGCTTTTTCTCCTCAAACGATCCGCAATTCAACACTGTTCTCTATGCGTTATTCCAACCAATACTAGCGCGACTCACACCAACACTCCAAACACAAACTTCCATGTCACTAGGCTATTCGACCAATCCTAGCGTGACTCACACCCAAGCTCCAATCAGAGCGATTTCTGTCTACAGCGTATTGTCCAATCCCAGCGCAGCTTTTGTCTACGTCAGCTCTGCTCCTGTTTCCGTATGACTAGCGCACTGTCCAATCCCAGCGCGGCTTTTGTCTACGTCACTTCTGCTCTTGACCCCTCCTTTACAAAATTTATCGGCAATTTCTTTTTCAACAATTCTTTGTTAGTTACAACATTTAAAACACATTTCCATTGTCTGATTCGCTAAACCAAAGAGATAGCTTTGACCATTTACACAAGAAACTCTGTATTTTCCAGTAGGCAGCGCTTACCTCTACCCTACCACAGAATTTTCAGTTTCGCCGATAAAGTAGCACTTCCCTCTACCTTACCCTTCTTTCAAGCAAGCGGTAAACCCGTTTCTCTGGGGATAAAACACATGTGGAGACTATACTGCTCCTGAGAATTAAGGCCAGAGTTTCACAAGAAAACCGATCACTATTTCACTTACACACCTTTTATACGGAAAATGTCCCTATCATAACACAACCTGTGTTATCACCAATATGAACTCAGACAATGCACCATTCCATGTGACTTCTCTTGCCACACGTGTTCCACTTCCTACTTCCCGGAAGCGTGAAAACTTACATATAACATAACGAAACTCAACATAAAGTGTTAGGCATGAACTTATCAATAATCACCAAACTAATCTATAGTAACCATAACTCTGCTACCAAGAAATCTGATCCAGCGCTAACAATAAAAATTCTTCTCCTATATGCTTCGGTCATCCAGGTGCAACTATTCCTCCGACACATAAACTATATCCATATGACGGTGGGGCCCATAACACCGCATATACATTCACTTACTCATTTATTCCCTGGATTACCTCCGTCCTTAACCTAGGAGAAAACGATTCGCTGGAAGGAGTCGGGATACCTCTTTTAACATGACATAATGTTTCTCATTTGCTTTAAGGTATTCCGCTCATTGGTCGATGGACCAACTAGTAGGAATCAGTTGATGGAGATTAAGACCAGCTCAATCACAATAAACTCTTTAACATTCTACCTTAATTATTGAGCTAAAGAATCACTGAGTCATTTGTTTAAAGAATAATAAAGTTTTTATAAAGTTTTGAAGCAAGAAATAAGTTAAGCTTATTATTCAGATTAATTACATTTATCATCATTATAAGAATAAATTGAAATTGCAATGCATATCTATTAGACGGAAAATTAAGGTTGTCACAGCAAGAACTCCAAGAGATCAATCTATCTGTCCTGGAAAAACTAATAACTCTAAATGAAAAATCTATCAGGAGTAAAAAGGTTCTCCAAAAGCAGCATCTTATACTCAACTAGAAATATAAAATAGCAGCATCATCAGCTCGTCCGCATCAGCAACCGCAACTTCACCCATTTGCAGCATCCACTCTCTCCAGCATCTAACTCTCCAGCATCTAACCCCTCCCACCAAGAGTAGGTCTTCTTATACCCTAATTCTAGCTCACTGAATAAAAATGTTACATCTTCATGGCGTGATTCTCTCTCATTGGTTCACTCAGGCCCATATACATTTTTAATCAAACTTCCTTGTCTTAACCAGTTCCTTGTGGAATGTCCATGCTTGCATCGTTTCCCACAGTTCATGACATTGCTCATCCGTTTCGATCAGTCCAATTTGTATCTTTTTCTGATACTTTTTAGATTCAACAGTTCCGTCCATTTATTCAGTTTGACTTCTCACGCTTCTTGCTGATCATCTTGGCACACATCTGCTCAGAAAGGTCACAATAGCCTTGACCATACTTCCGTCTTAGCCTCTCAGCACGAACACGTGGTCATCCTTTTTCACAGCCTTTCTCCTCTACCACACGGTTTCTTGCTCATGCGTACTCTAGCAAATGGCGGCCATTTTATATCGCTGCTCAACAGGCCTAAGCGCAGTATTTTCAAAGATAAACAAAATATTGTTAAAATAAAGAATATAAACCCTTTAGTTTCCCTCCCGTCTTTCTACGTACCCCAATTAGGTATTACCTAGCAAAAAGCAACATATAAAGCCGTCCCTTACTTACCATCGCTTTATTTTGCCACCACACGTTTTATTTTCAAAGCACAAATCATGCGTTTATTATTTTATTAGTACGCAAATATTACGTTATGTTAGACACGTAAACAATTATAAGTTGATTAATTTGCACACAAAAATAGCGTGTTACCTTTAATCCTTTACATGTAACATACATTGTTGGTTATTTACTTAAACGAACATGTTTATTAATTATTTTACGAAAATTATTAGGAGGTTAAAAATTTTTCATTTACCCTGCTCCATCACTACCCTAGACTGTTTCAAGTTAAGCTTCGACTGGGACACAGCACTGACAATTCTACTCATGCGAAGGTCATCTCTTAATGATCGACTACTGCAATAGTCTCTAATTGGGCCTTCCAAAAGCCACTTCATCCAAACTCCAATGAATTCAACACTTAATAAGGAAGGTAGTTTGTTTGGAAACATTTGCCCATGTTTACCGGGAATCCAAAACCTTCACTGGTTGCTTATGAAAGAGTGTGTGTGTTTTAAGGCAGCATGCCTTGTGCACAAAGTTTTTTATCATACAGTTGATTCCTTTTTAGGTCGAGCCTAGGCAGCGCTTACGCGGTCTGCTAGAAATGCTGTATTCAGTCTATGGGCTGTAAGCACGTCCATCTATTGACATTCGTTCTTTATTGTGCTCATCTTAAATGCTTCCTTTTTATGGGTCATTTTTGTAACTGTCCCTCCTTTGTGTGCTTAGTTTCCCCCCCCCCCCCCAGCGATTTCACCAAGAGAACATGTTTGTTGGCCATCACATTGTTACAGCGTGTGATGGACTCTCCTCCAGTCTGGTTTTTTTTTCATCTCTGAATCCGCTTGGAGGTGATCTCTTGATGCTTGAAGCACTTTTCAAAAATCAGCAAGGCGCATTTAGTACTGGTTAAGCAAAAGCTAGGGTATTCTATTAAGCATTTAACCTCGGTTGCGTCGCTCTGTATTTAGCAGGCTAGAAAAGAATAATCTCTTGCTAGTCGGGGTGCAGCACAGCTCAAGTGCGCTCTGCTGCAGACACCGCCTTGGCTCTGAGGGACTTGGAGCTGCGAAACATTCCTTCCGAGGCCCGTGCTCAGAAAAGCTTTCTGCCGTGCGCAGGTGCAGAGTGGTCTGGTTTTACGAGGCTGAGAAGACTCTAAGTCTTATCTAAAACAAACCGATTGATCAACCTATTTTTGGTGTTAATTGTTGCTCCTTGCCCTTTTAATATAATTTAGGGCATGTGAAATTTCCTTTCTAGGTTTTTAAAAGTACACTTATATTTTTATATATGCTCATCACCTTCGTGGGCTTGGAAGGCAGGGGTGCGTTTGTCTTCTGCTTCTTTCAGAGAGGGTGGATCTTATTTTGGGATTTCAGTCCTGGAAAAGTCAAAAGGACACGGAAGTGAGGCGGTTGGTGAGTAGAGTCTTGCAGAGAGTCTTGGACTCTCGCGAGCAGGAAATGTTGTGGCAAGAGACACTGGGTGTGCAGAGGGGGTCATGAGCGTGTCACCTTGTGGTGTTCCCTTGTCACTGCTTTCAGACCAGAGGTATCCTGGGCCGTCTCGCGTCACTGCGTGCCCAGATTTACTTGACCCCTTCTATCACCCCTCCTCAGGACTGTGTCATTGGCACCCTCTCAATCAATTCCAACCTCATTCCTCCCTCCCTAACCCTGCTCTGCATCCATCGCTGAGGCGGGGGGTGAAGCTCCCCATATTCCCCCCCACAGACAAGCCTTAAATGATTATGCTTCTAGCTAACAGAACATGGCACAGGTGCGATACAGGATGCCACCCGGTTGCATGGTAGCCGTCTAAGCAAGTGTGCTTACAGGGCATTCCATGCCAAAAATAATCTCGGATGGAATTAGTGCAGTAGTTATTCATATCGGCATCCTCACCCTGCAGGTTTAAAACACATTGTTAAAATAATAGTCCAAGTCCAGCGCGATGCAAAATGCCAGAAAGGAAGGCAAAATTATATAGATGTAACCAGAATTAGCGCAATCTGGAAGTGCGAGCTACTGGCAGATACATTTATAATAGGACAAATGTACATCTGAAATCACACAATGGAGGCAAAAAAAGATAGCATTTTCTGAGAAGGTTGATGACATTTGCATAGCTTATTGCAAGGGAGGATGGAGAGCTTTCACTTTCAGATATCTGCCAGCAAATGAGTGCTTGATAGGGATTTTGTTTCTGAAATCGGGGGGGTCGATTTTAAGAGGGGCCATACCAATCAACTCCCTCATGAAACAGGAGATTTTAACAAGGCCCGGACTAAATACAAATTATGTTGGAGTAATTTTGTCATTTTCATGTTGTGCTTATTTACATTCATCCATGGGGGTCCCAGTATGTGCTGTACATTTGCATACTTCTGCCTGTGCTCCCTGAGGGTGCATGCATGCATAGCGCGGGCTGCAGAAATACATTACATTCATCCATGGGGGTCCCAGTATGTGCTGTACTTCTGCCTGTGCTCCCCGAGGGCGCATGCATGCATAGTGCGGGCTGTAGACATACATTACTTCATCCATGGGGGTCCCAGTATGTGCTGTACATTTGCATACTTCTGCCTGTGCTCCCCGAGGGCGCATGCATAGTGCGGGCTGTAGACATACATTACTTCATCCATGGGGGTCCCAGTATGTGCTGTACATTTGCCTGTGCTCCCCGAGGGTGCATGCATGCATAGTGCGGGCTGTAGACATACATTACATTCATCCATGGGGGTCCCAGTATGTGCTGTACATTTGCATACTTCTGCCTGTGCTCCCTGAGGGTGCATGCATGCATAGTGCGGGCTGTAGACATACATTACTTCATCCATGGGGGTCCCAGTATGTGCTGTACATTTGCATACTTCTGCCTGTGCTCCCCGAGGGCGCATGCATAGTGCGGGCTGTAGACATACATTACTTCATCCATGGGGGTCCCAGTATGTGCTGTACATTTGCCTGTGCTCCCCGAGGGTGCATGCATGCATAGTGCGGGCTGTAGACATACATTACATTCATCCATGGGGGTCCCAGTATGTGCTGTACATTTGCATACTTCTGCCTGTGCTCCCTGAGGGTGCATGCATGCATAGTGCGGGCTGCAGACATACATTACATTCATCCATGGGGGTCCCAGTATGTGCTGTACATTTGCATACTTCTGCCTGTGCTCCCCGAGGGCGCATGCATGCATAGTGCCGGCTGTAGACATACATTACTTCATCCATGGGGGTCCCAGTATGTGCTGTACATTTGCCTGTGCTCCCCGAGGGTGCATGCATGCATAGTGCGGGCTGTAGACATTCATTACATTCATCCATGGGGGTCCCAGTATGTGCTGTACATTTGCATACTTCTGCCTGTGCTCCCTGAGGGTGCATGCATGCATAGTGCGGGCTGCAGACATACATTACATTCATCCATGGGGGTCCCAGTATGTGCTGTACATTTGCATACTTCTGCCTGTGCTCCCTGAGGGTGCATGTATGCATAGTGCGGGCTGCAGACATACATTACATTCATCCATAGGGGTCCCAGTATGTGCTGTACATTTGCATACTTCTGCCTGTGCTCCCTGAGGGTGCATGCATGCATAGTGCGGGCTGCAGACATACATTACTTCATCCATTCCTTTTAGGGCGGCTCCCGGAATATGATGCAGTAATAATAAACTTGAATACTAGCAAAGGTAACGTCCGATGGCTGCATCCTAGCATGTACATGTGCTCTGGAATGCCCCCATTTATTCATCAATTCATTCATAGTAATCCCAATAGAATAGCGCTGATGCTGCCCTCAGAGCTTTCTAAAGGCATAACCCCATGAATTCATCCAATTCACTCATACAGCCTTTCATTGCGCTCCAGGTATGCAGTATAGATTTGTGTGCAGGCGCTGGTGCTGCCCTCAGGGTGCATCCTGGCATAGAGCTGCACTGAAGCCATGTCCCATCCATCATTCATCCATTCATTCACTCATGGTAGCCCCAGAGATTTGATAGCGTTTATGTCGCACCAAGCAAGGCAGGAGGAGCCGAAACCAGCACAGCCAGTCCAGTTAACAGAAACAGCGTCATTGTTGTGGTTGGCTATGTTTTTGTTACACTGGCTTCGTAACACGTCAGCATGGCATTACCCTCAGAGCATAATGAAGTTACTGTTTGGCAAATAGGTGGCCAGATTTATAAGGAGATGTGCGTCACAGCAATATATTCAATGTATGCAAAATTGCACAAGTATTAAAAAATAAAAAAAGCTTTTATGTGTCTATTCATTTTATGCGGGATCCCCCCCCCCCACTCCCGTTTGAAGACCAGCTTGCCATTTGTCTTCGGTAAAGCTCGTTTTATGTGGATTTAGCCAGGAATGGCTAATTCAATAGAAGGGGGTGGGTAAGAAAGCATCTTGCAATACAATTTGTACTTCACAGTAATTAAATAGCTGAGGCTTCACTATTCTGCAGAGACGTGCTTTGATCTCACTGTGAAATGTGCCCTTCCTTAGAGCTTTGCAAGTTTTACATTGCTTGCAATAATGTCAAAAAAGCAACCTTGCAATGAATACGAAGCCAATTTAGTTCTATTCCATAGTTGGTGTAGAATCAGATTGTACCAGTCCTGGTTTCTTTTGCCTCGTCCCGCGGTGCATCCTCCCACCCATACCTGCATTTACTGCAGCACAAAAATAAAACCTATAAATACGCCTCTTTACCCTGCCAACACACAGCACAACTCAAGAAGCAGGTGCGATAACTAAGAATAGCACCTGGATAACAAATTGAGGCCGTACGTGCAATAAAAAAAAGTCTAATTGGCTATGACTTTCCCGAGGATGTGTATATTGAGACACACGCACACATCCGCTTTATTTTACAAATTGCAGCCTTTGTTATCCATCCACCTACTCATCCATCCACCCAGTCCTACCAACACCAACCTCCGCCTGCCCACACACTCATTGTCCTTCCAACAACCATCTACATTCGTCCATCCATCCATTAACCCACCCTGTCTTTGCAACACCCACCTCCATCCATCCATTTCCCATACAGTTGTATAATATGCAAATATAGATATATAGCTAATGGGTGATTAAAAATAGATAAAATGCATACACTATAGTTGCTACATAATATACATTTAAACGCACATATCAACAATGTCACTAAACACACTCGTACACAAGCAGACACACACTTCAAGTAGTGTTTAGTGCATTCTAGAACTAGCACTACAAACTTTTTAGGCTTTAACATCAGCATATTCTGATGCTACTGTATGCTGATGACGGCTGTAAGCCAGAAACCGGTCCCAGGATGCTTGTTTCCGGTCCAGGGAAGACATCGCTTGGCAGTTCGGGCTGGACTGTTCCCATGAGGCACAGGGTCAGACTGATTTGCATATGGCCATGTCTGAACTGGGGTGGCGGAGTGAGCTAAAGAATGATGATGGATTAAACCCAGATCAGTTGACTGGGGGTGAGTGCTTGCAATGTTCAACACTCCGTCCATCATCCCCTTTGGTTTTGCTATGTATGCTGAAGTCGACATATCTCGATGTCGGCATATCTTGACATCAGCATACCTTAATATTGGTGTATCTTCACGTCACCATATCGTCATATCAGTGTATATTAGTGTCTACACATTCTAATATCTATTCTGTACAGCCCTACCCCCATCTACCCACCACTCCACACAATTCCACTCCACAAATCCACTCCACACCACACCACACAATTCCACCACACACAATTTCACAACTAACAAATCCAAACCAACCCACATAATTCCACTACACACCAATTCAAAACTCAAGGGTAAACGACATCGTCATTTACAATGCCAATCGCTCTAACTCTCCCAAATGCAAGACCGGTTAACATTGCTAATGCTGGTTTAATGATTTGCTAAACATTTTTCCAGCAGGCTCCTTCATTCCAATTTCTGCCTGCTGTTCCGTGTTCCTCTGATCAGACTTGCATGTGCTGGGGAAGACCTTTCAGATACATCGGCTGAAAATTATGGAATGGCCCACTCATCCAGCGGTACGATCCAGAATTATTTGTCTTTAAAGAGAGCCCTGAAGACTTTCCTGTTTTGTTAACCTAGATCAGTAGAACTATTTTTTATTCAGTTTTATGTTATCAATCACTTAAAAAGTGTGATTTCACGTAAATATTATAGAACTGGAAGGGCAACACAATACACCATCACATATCCTTTCATTAACATACAATCAGATTTTCATGGACTTCTAGTACTGTAACAGTCATGTTTTTAACAGGTATTTTCATTACTTGGATGAACTTTGGAGTGTATGAGTGCTTTATAAATAATAATAATAATTATTATGATTATTAATAACAACAACAACCAGACGAACAATGACAGCAAATATGTGCTATGTAGCAGATAATCAATTACCACAAAGTAGCCGAAGGGAGAAGACATGTTGTGCTGTGTAAAAGAAAAGCTTCAGGGTTCACAAATGTATAGTGGTTTCAAAACATCAGCGTCTGAAGAGTAGAGTGCCTCACTGTAGGAAGTTGGCCCTCTATATAGTGTACCAAAACGAGGTACACTGTGCAGAGAGTACAGGTGACTCGTACTGATTTACAAGGGTTAAATAATAATCCCAAATGCTCTCTTTACTGGCAGTGTGGGTGAGCAGTTTAGGCTTATCAGAGAACAGTGTTAAGCATTTATTACACACACACACACACACACGCGCGCGCGCACACACACACACGCACACACACTCACACACACACACACACACACACTAAAAGAGACGCATACTCAATAACAGAAACCCAACACCAATTTATAAAAATAACACAGATTTTTATATGAATTTAAACACCCAGGTCATCGTAATCGGTTAAGTACTTTTCGAGTTATCAGTTTTTAAGTGACAATAAAAAACACTACAGCAAGCAGTAATGTTATCCTATAGGGAATAAACATATACTGCATAGGGTCAATTAGCAATGACTTACAGGACTGTTCTCCTGGACTTAAGGTGAATAGGGGGCAAGGTCCAAGGCAAAACTGGGGCATCTGGAAGCAGACGTCTGTTCACTTCAATGAGAAACGGTCCTGTGGAAAAGAGGCTGCAGGAGGGAACTGGGGGGCCAGTCCAGCGGAACCGAAAGGGGGCTTAGGTCTTGAGGGTTTGGGGCACGCCGAGACACTGTCGGCACACTCGAACTCAGGCTGGCGGGCTTGTGTGCAGTGGGGCTTTTTCCAGCGGGGGTCGTGCTGCTGAAGGCTCTTGCGGTTCTCGGTCCCTGCAGAAAGAGGCGGCAGGTGGCGACAAGTCTGGTCAAACCCAAGGGTAGAATCAGCTTTTGAGGGTCTCAGGACTCCGTTGGCACCGTCACCTCCCTCGGACTCGGACTGTGGGGCTCAGGTGCAGGGGTGCTTTGAGGCGTCGGGTCGCGGCGGGCAGTGACTCACTCTGTGTCTCGGTGACCTGGTGAAGGAAGGAAACTGGGCAGCTAGGTCACTCTCGGTGCTGGCCTTGTGGATCTTGACATCCCTCAATAATGGTCGGTCTTTGTGCTGTTAGAATCCGGATTGGACCACCAACAAGCATTAGATGCTGCAACTGCTCCAGTACCCAGGGTATTGGTGCTGGGCGGGTCCTGGTGTCGCCACACACAGCTGACCTCCTGGAGCAGGAAGACCTACTCCTGTTGCGCTGCTCCTTCAGTGGGCCCAATGGACTGGGCAGATGCTTTTCGGTGCCTGCAGGTGCATGGTAGCAGCCTCTCTGCTCCAAGGGAGATCCTTCTCAGTTGTTGAGGTGCTGGCCAGTCCCACAAGGGTTTTGGGAAGGATGTACAGCTCTCTGCAAAGTTGGTCCTAGCGATGGTCAAAGTGCAAGCAGCCTGGCAGAGTTTTGTGGCAATCTTTGGTGCAGGTCTTCAGTTTTCGCTCTCCTCAGTCCTTCTTTCTTCCTCGGTTCCCAGTAAACAAATCTGATTCCCTGGTATCAGGGGGCACCTAAATACTTAATTTAAATGGAGAGAGGTAGTAACCGATGGGCTACTTACCCCTGGGGTCACTACACCCCTAGATGACCACTTCCTGTGGTGGGTGGGCATCACCCTATCCCAGAGTTCCTAATTCCTCCACACTTAAGATAGTGGAATCCTTTCATTCGTATTCACTTCAGGCGCCACCCCAGAGGTGTGTCCAGCCTGGCCGTGCAACATAACTCCCATCTAATTTCCTGCCTGTCCTGCTTCCAAATGGACCTCAGGGCACAGGGTGACATCCAGGTCTGGGGGAAGCCAGGCTCACATATCAAAGGCAGCAGAGGCTTTGAAGCCTCTGGCCTTCATATGCTGATTTATTAGCCTTCCTGCTGGAGGAGGTGTAAACACCCTCCTGCCAGAGCAGGCATTGTTCCTAACCTCAGAGCAGGCATTGTTCCTCACCTCCTAGGGGGTCAGAACTTATCTGTGGTGGCAGGGTGAACAAGACCAGCCAGCACACTAGAGGACGAGAAGGGTTCAGGGGGTACCTCTAAGGTACCCTCTGGGTGCATGTATTAATAAATCCATCACTGGAATCAGTGTGGGCTTATTAATATGAGGTGTCGATACCAAACACCATATGTATCTGTGAAGCCATTATGTAGCTGGGTAACTTGTTTTGACCAGTACACACCTTAAGATGGTTTCCCTGTTCACACGCAACATATAATGATAGAACTAGACATCACAGTTGTCAGTGGCAATGGCAGTCTGTGTGGAATTTGTGTGTGGGTCCCTTAAGGTGGCATAACATATGCTGCAGCCCTGAGGGACCCTATTTAGTACCCATGCCCTAGGTACCAGAGGTACCATTTACTAGGGACTTACAGTGGTGCTAAAGTCCTTTGTGTTACAATCAGACATCACCTTGTTTTAGGGAAAGAGCACTGGCACTGATGTCTGGTTAGCAGGTCTCAGAGCACTGTCAGAGTTAAAAACCAGCATCTAGTAACTAAAAAGGGGGCAAAAAGTCCAGGGTACTGCAACATAAACCCAGTTTCCTACATTCACCCTAATCTTAGACATTACTCCTCCCATGTGGCTAACTTGCAGCACAGATCCCACAACGGTCAGCTCTAAACCCCTCCCTCCAACTCCTCACCTCTGGATGTAGAAGGATTCCAGCTTGGCATAATCATCCCCCAAATGATGCTCTTCCATGAAGCGCTGAACATGTGGATTGGACTTCCTGAGGCCATGGAGGCATGCAAAGGCAGAAAAGGAGACAAGAAAAACACATCAAGTTTACATCTAAGACACAACTGACCTGTATCAATGCTGCATACAGAGGAGAATTGATGGGAATCCGCTCAAAGCTGGCAAGTGGTAATATTACGCAAGGAAACTTAGCATAAATGCAACCCTCTGCTTCAACTTATATAAATGCTGCTCCTTCATAACAGAGTCATGCAGTGGGTGTGCATGGATGAGAGAAAATGAAGGATGGAAGAAGAAACAAAGTATACAAGGAAAGTAAATACCAGCAACTGAAGTCCACCTCGTCACCTCCAAGATGAATGTAGTAATCAGGAAAAACCATGCTGACCTCCTTGAAAAATTTGGCCATGAAATGGTATGTGGCGTTTAAGGTTGGATCAACCGGACCGTAGGTACCAGTGGGCTTTGGTCCCCTGTAGCAAGGGGTCAGGAGGCCAGGAAAACCTAAAGCAAGAAAACAATGGGAGAAGCAAAAGAATGAGGAAAAGTTAAAGGAATGTGGAGGAGGGACATGTACAAAGGGAGACAATACAAGTATCAGCGTGCAAGAGGCTTTTTTCAAAAATGAAGGACCCCAACTTCACAGATAAAAGTACACAACTCTTCCGGGGGGAACAAATTACAAGCTTAAAGAACAGACCAAAAAAAGAAAAAAAGAAAGACATTGATACTCTTGAAATGACATGGGCATTCCTTTTCACATGGTCAAATTTTCACTTGAGAAAGTTTGCCATCATTTATGGATTCCCTTGAAGCAGAGTTTTCTTTCTTCCATTCTGCCTATGCATTTTCTAGGTAACCTGGCAGCTCTACAAAGTGAATGATGGAAGGGAGGCAGAATGGTAACAACCTTCAGTGTTCACCGAAAGGGACGGGTCTCGGATGATCTAACAAATAAGTAAACAATCTTATAATTAGGTGTTACTGGGCAAATAAGAACAGTCTTGATGCCACAAGAAAGGGGCATTTGATCTCCACTCAAGCAGAGCTAACTACACTATTGGAATAGGGTTTCACCTAAAGAAATATATCCTAAAAATGATGGAAATGGCAGGGAATTTGACAGGTCTAATCTTTTTAAGTTGCACATGATTGGCTTAGATGAAATTCAGCAGCACTTCAGAATAGACCTAAACAACACTTTGTCCCAGTGGTAAACTGAGTATTGCGGTTCCTTAACTTTCCTAGATAGGGGTGATGGACATCCGAGCAGATATCTTAGTCAGCATAAACCATGCAATATCATAGGTATATTTCAAACACTGCCTTGCCCTGGTGGAGTACAGTATTGGAAAAATCTGAACATAATATCTGGTTTAGTATTTCTACAGGGAGCAGGGACCATGGATACCCAAAAGTAAGCATTATACAACAGTTATTTTAAAGGAGACAGAAATAAATGATTATATAGAGGCAGGTTTTTGACTATGCTCAGAGACTGCTCCAACAGGCACAACGACTCTTTAAATGACAAAGAAGAAAAGCATCTCCAAAACAATTCCCATTTTTAGTAATAGCACAAATATCAATTATAATATTGTTTTGTTTATACTATGCCGTTGAGTCCAAATGACAAACCTCTTAATAGTCATGCTCATAACCTCTAATAATCCATCTCAGACCACAATTCAAAATATACTAATCTCTCAAAAATCAGGACTGCAAAATGAGAGATGCTAGCACTGGTTGAAAGAGTCCTCTTATTGCAGTGCAACGCTGTACCTTCTGGTGTAGTGGAAACCTGGAGGACGACTCCAGGACATCTGGATGGGACCCAAAAACCAGAGCTGGCATCTTCATGATGCAACCATCAGGATTCTAATTGCAGATACATGGCAACTAAAAACTTCTCTATTACATTTGTTATCCTACACCACACTGGTTCTGTACCAGAGGACAGCTGCCTTTAGACTTGCCTGAAGTGATGTCCGTCTAAACATTCTACATCCCTGCTATGTGATAATCTTTCCACGAGACTTGTATTTCAGCGCAGTGTTTTAACTTAACTGCTTCTCAGCAGCAGGTCTAACATTTCAAGCTGGATTTGTATGGCGCAACTAATCACTCAAGAGGGTATCCAGGCGCTGAAGAAAAGAAAAAAAAAAAAAAAAGTGGTGTCCCTTCATGCTTACTGACACACTATGCAGGATGTTTCCTATCACTCATGGACATCATCTTGCTTTCCACACTTAGGGTGAGACCCCACAAAAGCAAGATGGGCAGCACTGAATTTTCAGTTGGTCACTGCATTCTTCATCCTTCAGAGTCCACATGCATTTACCAATGTGGGAAACTTTTTAATCCTGTAAGTTTTACTAAGATCTACCACTTGGGGTTCCAGGCATCTTCCAAATAAAGGCTTAAGAATCATATTGCATGAAAGCTACCCATTTATGAGAAACACAGACTGTGCTTGAAATTAACCATTCTAGAGACATGTCCTTGTGAAGGTACCGCTGAGCAGGACATCAGTATATTTCTTGTAAATGTAACTAACTGGAGCCTATGACGGGCACACATTCTTTTACCGTGCGCAAAGGTAACGAGTTGACTATTGGGAGCGAACCGACTCAGTGGAAGTAACTTGAACTGGTAGTGCTTTTGGCATAGTTTGAGCTTGAAACATTTTGTATGATGCAGTGCAATTGAGAGGTGAAAGTAAGTATCTTCCAAATCTGTTGCTATGAGTCAGTCTCCACCATCTGGAGTAGCTGTTATCAAAAACAAGGTGACCATCCTAAGTTGGTGTTCTCAAGAATCCATGAGGTCCATTATTTACTAAATATTTTTCAGGAAACAGTGAGTGGTACTATATTGATTCCAGTGCATTTTGCTTGTAGGCTAGTGAGTGTAGGAAGAATAGGGACAAAGCACTGCTTGCCTGAATCGTTCATTTTTCTCAACCGTAAACTTGTCCTCAGAGAAGAGAATCCCAACACCAGTGGCCTCAAAACAAGGCCCATATCAAAGAGGGCATAACTTAATCAAGAGCACATAACAGGATGTTTGCTACTGCAGCCAGTCATGTAGAGATCTCACATATCCAAACTCCCTGTTTCAGTGCATGTACAAACTATTTTCTAGTCTGTCGCACCTCCAACAACCTATTTTCCCATCCCATTCCTTTTAATCTATTCCACTCTGCTTACAATTCTGACAGTCAGTTCTTCCCTCCTATACACAGAGACACACAACACATACTGATGTCCCTCTGAAGGTTCCTCCCACCACCACATTTTTCTGCAGTCCCTCCTAGCTGATAAACATTCAGTCCCTGCAACAGCCACTGTCTCCCATTCACAACTATACTCGCCCTCTTCAACGCGCCCACTTCACCACCCCCCATCCAGCTGTATATATTGTCTTTGGTTGACAGACAATCCCCTTTAACTTGACAATCTCCCACCGATGCTTGCACAAGTGTCCCTCGTGTCTTTCTCTATTTTATTCTCTTTCTGAATACTCATGCCACTAATCTACATATGTAAGAAAAGCACAAATTGTTGCAAGACATCCATATTAGCATCTCAAACTGTTTTTTTCTGCTCTCCTTGATTACTCACCTTTTCCCCAAGACTGTGTGTGGCCAGGCGTATCAAACTCAGAAACTACTCGAATGCCACGCATTCGGGCATACTCAATCACCATCTGGACATCTGTGGCAGTGTACACATGCGTCTCTTGGTTATACGCACCCTACGATGAAAAAAAGGATCCGCTCTGTGACACAGACTCTCCTCACCATCAGACTCAGGATTCATTAGGCAGGTCTGAACAATGAAGACAGCAGAATTGTCAAAACAGCATGGAAGAGTGGATGGGATATAATGCTCAGAGTAGAGCAAGTTACATAAGGGAGAAATAAATCCTGAAAATTACCAAGGCCAGAAGGGAGCAAGTTGTTTTAGGAAGATACGGAAGACTGCTAATCTTTAATGCAACTGTGAAAAGCCAGATATATTATGCTCAATATGGGGATAAGAAAATAAGCTGAAATGACAGTCTATAAAAAGGAAAATTCTAGCAGTACTCTATAAATGGAGTGCCATAGGATGGAGTCGCGTACAGAAGACATAGTGAGTTGATGATTTATACACTTGCATATACAGTTAGTGGATTGGGTTCCGTACATTTCAAGTCACTAATGGAATGGGGCATATTTTGTTGTGTAGAGTTCAGAAAATGTGGTATATTCCATGGTGTGAAGCTAGTCTGATATGTCATATACCTGTGCTGAGCTCAGGAAACAGTATGCACATTTCTCTCTGGTGTACAGACTCTGTGTTGGGCTGAAGGAATCTTCAGGATGCACCTTTGCACCTTTCCTCGGAGCTCATTGAGCAGTACGTAGCTTTCTAAAGGAGCTCAAGAGATGGAAGTGGGCCTCTTTGCATGGATGCCAGGAAAACCACACAATCTATTAATGCTATGAGACGAGGAAATGCATAGTTATTTTTTCATACTTCGGTCAGGTAATAGCGTTTCAGTTGAGTGTAAGGACTGAAGCGTATATCCTATTCAGACCTCAGGAATTGGTAAATACTTATTTGTTGAGAGCAAGAAAAGCAGCATGTACCTTCTTATGCTGAGCCAGGGAACTGTAGCCACTACCTTTGCAGTGGGTTCAGAAATTGAACAAAAACTGCTATGAAGGGGCGTTTATGGGTTTGATGGCCATCGCATTAGCTATGGGCAACGAGGATGCTCTTCAGTAGTGATACGAAGATGGGCCTGTACTTTTACTTCAATAACCAGATACTTAAAGGAAGATTGAAAGCACAAAATTGAACCTTGCAGTGCAGATATGAAAATCTGATCTCTGGAGCAAGACAAAAGATATAAAGAAAGGGATATCGATGGGCCAGATGTTAGGTGTACTGACAGGGCTCTGTACCTTAGCACTGAGTTCTGGAAATGTGACGCTCTGAAATGGAAATGAAGGGTCATCCACGATGTGCCAGTGAAAGACATTCAGCTTGTTATAGGCCATCACTTCCTGCAACAAGAACGTTAATAAAAGTTACCATTTACAAAGAAGAAATAGCCCTAGGGGGCAAAAAATAAAACAGGATGGGGTACGAAGTAAATAGGCAGCTCCCCATTCTCCAGATAACCATAATTCTCTCACTGCTTCACAATGCATTGAACTGACAGAGCCTTCTTCCAGGCATGTCTATCATCATCATCTACTATGAATGGCTGAACATTGTTGCTTTGCATCCCCACAAGAGATTTATGCTGAATGTCATAGCTTCATCCAACAATCTTTCAAAAGGATGCAACACAGTGGCAGATCTCAGAGAGGCAATATCCCAAGACTCTTGAACTCAACTTGAGTCCTGAGCTCAATACGTAAAATTCAGGAAACCTCTGATCTGAAAATTAACATTTCAGAGTTCCCTTCAATTAGATGGCCTTGGAACAAATGCCTTGACAATTTTCCCTCACAACTATCAAACTTTAGACAGTGCGCTATTGGTACATACAGATGCAGAGTACATTACCAGGGTATTCAAGATGACTTTCAAAGGCAGATAATGACGAGAGGTATCCAATAGCAAACCCCGGTGTGGAAACCGGGGGAAATCTGTGACTTCAGTCTTGTTCACGTAATACTGCATGAAAAAAGAAGACAGTACTACCTTACCAGTGGACCGATTATCACTAGATATCACACAAATGTTCAAAGAAGTCAATGTCTTCCCCCCACACCCCACCTGAATTGGCCTGCATGAGCCGCACGACCCCTCGTATAGACTTCACTGATGTGTCTTAAAAGCTTAAAGTGTGAACAGATGTGTAGTAACTCCTGTGCTGAACTATTGTGGTCAGATAGGAACACCCACCTGACCACAGTGGTTCAGCACAGCAGTTACTACACATCCACCCACACTTTAAGCCTTTATAAGTGGCATTAAAGTGCCTTTCACACGCTTTGCCTTATTCCTTTTTCATACAAATTTGTGCAGTTCATGGACACACTAAGCACAAACTGCAAAATACATAACAAAATAGCTATGGTAACTAATTATATGGTACAAAAGTGCCAGTTCGGTCAAAGATGTTCTTCAAAGTCAATGCCTGTTTCTTGTACTTGAACTTTAGAGTATTTCCTAAGCCCTCTTCTTTTGAGTAAGAACGTAAAATGATGCATGTGGAGATAAAGTGAGTATCTCTGGGCCACACAATGTGGTCACTAAAAGAAAATGACTTGGAAGCCAAGTCCCATTGTTCACAAGTCATTGACTCCACCGCTAGACAATACTGCCTCTGTGAAAGCAGCAGTTAACTAAAGAAAGAGCAGGCAGTTTTAGCTAATTATTAATTTTTAAAAAGCTGCCAACTGGCACATGCAATTATGGCTCAGAGCAGTAAAAACGGAACTTGGACACTGCACACGTAGTGCAGATAACCCGACTTTTGCAAAGAAATAGTCCACAGAAGAGAATGGCCATAAAAAAGGCAAAGTTACATCTCAATGTACATGTGACAAAACCGAAGAACTGAAATGCAAAAGACCAAGGGTCAGGTTGAAAACCCTCCAAATCAGTAGATCTGAACGATTACAAGAATTAAAGCCCTTTATCTTGTGTACAAAACATAATTCATAAAACTGTTTACAAACCACTAAATATGTTAAGAAATGGATACCGAATCGGTATTTGGAAGGAAATGTTTTGGGTGTCCTTTCCAAATATCAATCTGATACCCTCTCTATCAACGTTTTGTGACCTAAATCCAGTCACAAAACATTGAAATGTTACGGATTGCCAAGTTGGGGCAGAGTAGGAAACTGCACATTGTCCCTTCGGGATACCTTTTACTTTATGACTGTAAAAAAACTCAAAGAAAATTGGGAGCTGGCAATGGTCAATGAGACATCTGTCAACTTTCAAACTTTTCAAAACTTGCAGCTTTTTTTTTTTTTTTAAACCACAAACCAGTTTAAGGAAAGCTAGGCAATATTTTTAAAAAGCAACAATAAAAACATATTTCAAGGTAACTAAAGACAGTTATCTGCATCTCTGTGTGTCACCCAACTGAGTAAGTCGCAATTTGCGACCTACTTTATGTATATTAATGATTGTGACCAACTCCGAATCCTTATTTTGTGAGCTAATCTATTTGTACACAGGCATGTTCAAAAAATAATTTTATGGTCGCAAAATATAGGTACGCAAACTGGGCCCATTTTTTGCAACCACATTTTATAGTACATCTGACCTATATTTCCCAAGTGCAATTTTACCATGCCTGATGTGCTTTTAAATTATGAACCGACCCTTAGCAAAACCGCTTCAGTAAAAAAAAAAAAAAAAACACGAATAATACATACCAGCGGGGAAAAAAACCAAAGTGTAACAACAAAAGCTCCACACGCTTGGAAATGTAAAAAGAAGCCAGTATTATGCTTCTTTACTTTACTCTGTTCCTTTAACCATAGTTTTGGTATATATATTTTTGAACTTTTGCTCTCTCATCATAAAGTAAAGTCTACAAAACGCTAGGCAAAGTATGCCCAACATCAGTCATGCAAGCGCAGCCTACATATTGTCTTCATAGTTTCACCACAAATCGTGCACTGCCTGGAAGTCCACTGACTGCAGAACAAGCACTAGCGACAAAGGAGCCCCAAAGCTGTTGCAGTGGTTGAAAGGCCTTAAGCAAGTATCTGTGGGATGCCACTGCAATCACCAAGATATCTGCGAAGGCTTGCATAGCATCTGACTGTTCCCATATCAGGTCTTCCCCATGTTACATATGTAAGTGTTTTCTTTTCGAAGAGACAGCCTTTTTCCTTTCTCATTTAGTGGAAAACTTTACATTTTTACAAAGTTATTTAGTTTGCAGGTGTATTACCCTGTAAGCACTGGAGACCAGATTTGAAAATACACTAATACTACAACCCATCCATCAGGCGAGCACTGTACATCCATGGACGATTCCCAACATGGTCTAATCGTGATACATGTGGGACAAAAGACAAGATTAAAGAAAGACTTGGCATTTGGAACATGATGGAAAGGCAGATTGCTTCCTCCCGTCTATGCAGGTGCCATGTACTCACCGCTCTATCCTCTGCTCGCCATACTAACTGGCTAAATGTCTCCAACCCTGTGAAAGCAAAGTTCTATAATGTAAGAGGTATCCTATGAGAGTTCAGCAATCAAATACCATCCCTAGTACAGCCCCGGACCACAAAAGTTAACACATTCCATGAAGAACCACAGAATAAATCATACATCCATCAGTACCATGTTCCTACTGTGTATACATCACCTCCAACATGAGGTCTACCATCACCATGAACTGTTAGGGAACACTATCAACGGTCAATAAACGGCATACAGCAGGTCATTCAATGGTGCAATGATCATTATGCCCACACCACATAATGTACATCTTGTGCCCTATACAATAGTGCTTCTTCTCCTTGGATCTGTATCAAATCACCATTATCCATGAAGAAACCAAACCCTGAATCTGTTTTCTTGTGCCCGCAGCATACCACAATTCATACACCAACTTTGCTCCTAGCAACCATACAACCTCCAAGGTCGACTCTACTCTCCTGAAAGACGACGTCCAATGATGGACGTTGTTCTGTCATCAAAACGTCCACCATTGCCTTGGTCAGTCGCCCCCAAAGCACATCATTCTGCAACAAATCCCACAGTATTTCATGTTCCCTACAAGAAATGAGCCCTCAAAACTGACAGTACTGCCCACAGCAAGCCCAATAACACCTTCCCACTTATTCCAAACATGCATCAGCATACTATAGCACACTTCTTCGTGCATGTTAAGACAGAACAGTGAAGAGACTAATGGAAAGTTACCTCTGAGGGCCCCCCACACAGTGTGTGCATTCAGCAGCCAAGCATCCTTCGAAATACTCAGCGTATCTGGAACACAAAACAGGTTCATGTTACACCTCAATATTGTTGCACAGTACATTTGAGATTAGGAGTCAGTCTTCAATCCCAATTAGATCCCATTTCAAATAAGTTTGTCACAGCACTCACTTTGTGACAGCATTACCTTCCCTTGTTCAGTTGCTCACACTATTAATTTACCGTGTTCACACCACTACTTTGGCAAATTCACTTTCAGGCAAAATTAACTGGACTTTATCCACACCTTTACTTTGAAGTTAATTCTGTAATACAATTGCAAGGACTGGGGTTGGAATATTGACTGAGGACTAGGCTACAAGCACGGGTTTACAGCATTAAAAACCAGGAAAAGTCTTAAACGGAAAAGCTTCAATATAGATGAACAGTGACTGAATAGCCTAGTCTTGTTTTTACTAGGCTAACTAATGTAATACTGCAGTCTAAATAAATGTGCTACTGCAGGTAGACATAACTATTCATATAAAATTCACATCCAATCATTGTAATAAGTCATACTCAACATGAAATCTAGGACAATGAAGTCAGAAAATGTAATGCAGACAAGCTTGGAAATTGCAATCCCATTTGTATACATAACACACAAAAAAGAAGGGGGGAATAAGTTCTCACCCCGGCCTCCCAGTCACAATCTATATCAAACAATAAAGAGGTAGGAAAGCTACTTCCAGTGGTGGCACGTGCTCAGTGAGTAAAAACTGCCCTCACTCACAAGTTTGTGACATGCTTCATCATCGGGCTTGCTAACTGACACCCCTGCGCAGAGCAATGCCTGGGGTGGAGCAAAAGGGAAGGGGAAGACAATACAAACAAAGTTGTGGGATCACCAAAGTGGAGTGCAGTTTGTTAAAGTTAAAACTAGCTCGAGTGTGTCCCTAATTCAAAATGTATCGAACATCGAGCCAGGGTTAAAAACAGAAAGGAAGGTGGTGATAGGAACAAATTAGGATACCATTATACCTTGACCCTTGGTGACTACGGAAATGACCAGGATGTGCAGGTGCCGATCTTGAACATCGAGCACCTATTCCATGCCTCAACAAAGTAAAAACCGGACCCTCCCACTATAAACTTAACTGGGGACCATCTAGATTATCTCTATCATCTATTTTATAATGACAGACCGATGATTTAAACACTGGGGCTCCCTAAAACGTATGAGTGCCTCGAGGGGGGTTGTGCATATGACGCCAACACGGGACATGCTCACAGGGGCATTACGCTAGATATATTAGGAAGGGACCGCCCTAAATCACCTCTTGGTCCTACAGGTATAAGAATATAAACATTATGGTAAATGGTATTGCAATAGTCGTTGAATTCCTTGAAAAACAAGTGTGGGGCTGCCCACTACCTAACCCAATATGTACATGTTTTTATCTCTGTGTAGTGTGTGACTACAGGGAGCCGCTCCCACTCCATCACTCGCTCGAGCATAACGTTTAATGAAACTCGGTGAGTGTAAGAGGTTTTTTCCCTGCCTTAATAGACACGTGGTTTTCACGTGCATTAGGAATAAAAGGGATGGACACCTGCGGTTGAATGTAATGGAAATTACTCCATAATTAAATATTCCGATATGGATAATAAAGCCTCAAAAGTGAAATAACATGGAGCTCTACACGTTGTTGTTGCACACCTGTTGAGTGAGATACAAGAAGATGTGCTACCATAAAAAAAAGGTCCTTGCTCCGACATATTTACCTTTTTAGAGCAAGTGGATCTGATGGAAGTTCCCCTCTCTTTACAGATTTTGAACTAGAGTGTGAATTATAAAAACACGAGTTTGAAGGGATCCTAACTAAGGATTAGAGGGTACTATGTTCTGGGATCCTGAAGGTCCTGATGAATACCGGAATGACCCAACACTGTGGGCGCAATTGAAACGGCAAAAACATGTCGACACCTTCGCAGTAAGGAGGGGTGAAGGTATCCCAATTTGTTCCCATCACCACTTTCCTTTACGTTTTTAACCCTGACCGGGTGGCCCAGAAATATATTTTTAATTAGGCACACACTCGAGCTAGTTTTAACTTTCAGAAACTGCACTCCACTTTGGTGATCAGACAACTTTATGTTTGTATGGTCTTCCCCTCCCTTTTGCTCCACCCAAGGCGTTGGTCTGCGCAGGGGTGTCAGTTAGCAAGCCCGATGATGAAGCATGTCACAAACTTGTGAGTGAGGGCAGTTTTTACTCACTGAGCACGTGCACCACCGGAAGTAGCTTTCCTACCTCTTTATTGTGTGATATAATCCCATTTTACGTCACAACTTGAATTGAGAAGATGGTGGGTGGGAATCCAAGTGCTCCATTGGTGCACAGCTGACAGGGAGAGTATGAACATTCCCTTGGTGGTGCAGCACAGAGTACACAGTCCCCCATCCATTATCTAGTCATGTATGCATTCAGTGGGAGATGGTAGGAAAGAGATCTACTATGGCACTGCGAATACTAGTGAGACCTACAGAAGAGCATCAAAATGGTTACTTGGAAGAAGCAAAATAAAAGTTTGTAGAGTGGGAGAATTAAACCATTCATTTTAGGCAATAAACTAGTAATTTGAGCATCAGTGCACCCCACATACTGAGTCGAAAATTGGGGCAAGGAGAAGAGGACAGCGCAAACTTGAAGAAGCACTGCAAAAGGCAATATGGAGAACAGAGACATAACAATAGATAATATAGACAATAGGGGAAAGCAAATTGCCAATAGATTACAGGTGGGAAAAAAGTGGCACCAAAGAGATGAGAGATCTGCATGATGACTGCACTGCTCAGAGGAGTCTGGGGCATGTGGTGCTCCGGTAAAGAAACAGGGGAATGGCCAAGACAGTGGCAGTGTTATATTACATAAAGGTACCATAATATAGGCCTCGGTAACTTCATTACCCTTCACCTATATTCTAACCTACATTACACTTGTCACGGTTTACAGGGACTGACCTTTTACCTAGATACTACACTGCATTCAGAACGCTGGTTTTTCCCTAGTTCGAAATCTCATACATTATGCAAGAGGATTCTTGGAAGCACAGCAGGACCACCATCTCCTGTATAAAATCTATGTACAAAGTTCATGCCCGTCATCCTTAGGCCGACACAGCAAGGTAGGGACCCTGGGGAGTCCTATGGGTATATATACATCACATCTTGCTAAGATGGAGCAGAGGAGACTGAGACTTCCCGGCCGACACACTGACCAGAGACGCTGAGGTTCCTGCACGCAGACACTCCAGCTCGCAGTGGTCTAACATCCCTCGCAGGGTGTGCAACTCGAAACCAGGACGGGGTCCCACAGTCTCTCACTTCAGGTAATGGGGTTGACTAAATCCTAGAGGGATTCTTGGCTTAACACCTACATACATGCTAGGTACACTTAGGTACATCTAGTCAGGGAGGCATCGTTGGAGTACCCATCTTTTTATCATGTGTTTTATATACTCTAATGTATTCATGATTATTGCAAGATGGTAGAGTTATACCATCCATTCACCTTTATAGTACTGCTAATCATTTATATCTTATACGGTCTAACGGTTGTTGCAGCTCATTTACTTTACACCAAATTAACAACTGTTCAATAAATGCTTATTGGAAAATGCCCAGCCTGTTGATTCGGTGTATCTCTCTGAGACAGACTAAGTAAGCACGAGTGACTGAGCGAAAGGTAGTATATTGTTGCCACGGTCCTGAGGGATCAGGGTTGTCATGTTCGATGGTTGCCAGGAACTATTCTCTCCTTGGTAAGAGGAGATTCTAGTGGCACTGCGAGCTAGTTGGTACGAAAGGGCCAACATACCCGGTGAGGGTGTTCAGAGTCAGTCTGACACCAGTCCTACAGTGTATGTTGTCTAACCACGCAGATCCTGTATACGTTTTATAGGAACTACACGACATGGCGCCGCCAACGTTGGTTGGGTACTTATTTAACAGTAGAATCTGAGTGGTTCAGTTGTGCTATTCTCAGAGACCCCTACTCACAAATCCCAGAGACGTCTGAAGTGGAAGGGCACAAACTCCGCCATAGCCGAGTAGGCGAAAAATCCTATTTATTAGCTGTTGGTTAATCAAGCTTGAAGGACACAGTGTTCCTAAAAATTGTGCACAACACCTTATCTTAGTTCCCCTTGAAAAGTTATTTGGTGTTCTAAACACAATGACTAACGTGGTCTTAGACCCACTAAACCAGCTATTGCCGCTCTCGGAAGACAAGGAAGATGCAAACGCAATACATATTTCGGCAAAGATTAGAAACACAGTCACCTTGCAACTACTTGCGCATGGTTTAACACCTAGGGGTGGCGTAGTAGCTTTCATGATTGAGGCACATGAATTATACAAAACAGAGGTATTTTATTCGTGGGTTACATTCCCAGCAGCAAATGCAAGAACAAAAACATTTCATTACTACACAGAAGATGAACCACCAGCGGAATATTGTCCGTATGAGGACACTGATGTTCCGCTCACGTACCAGGAACATTTATAATGGTTTAAAGGCGCCCTACCCCATACAAGAAGAAGAGTAAGACTCGGCCCGCTCGGTAGAGAGGGAGCAACATGGCCAATATTAGCAGCCTACACACCACATCCTGACATCGAAACAATGCCAGGACCAGACTTACTCATACTTCACAAAGAATTAATAAAACTTTACAGAAACATGACGCAGTTCGTCATGAGGACCCTTACAGTCCAGCCAGCGTTGTTAACAACAAATCCAGCTCACGTTCAAAACACAGCAACTAAGATTACACCACAAACATTACACGCAGAAATGGGTAAAATGCCCGCAAAACGTGAACAAATGTCATTCTGGGTAGCTCAGAAGATAACGGTTAGAAGCAGTATTTCCGAATACTAGCCCTTATGAGAAACACAGAATGCTGACAATCTTCTTGCCCATGGGGATAACACCACAGATAAAGGATTGTACCTCTTGGGGTACAGTTTTCGCTGCCATATATACCAGAACTCATGGTATACCGTCCTTAGCAGTAATACCAGATGTATTAAGACAAGTACAAAATGAGTACGGAGCAGAGCCTGCTCTGAACTTAGGCATGTTAATGTTATTGATATTTCTAAAGCGCAAACTGTTACCCAAGGGTATCCTGGCGCTGAAACAAAATGTCCATGATGAAATTACTAGGTAATTATGCCCAGGTATCAGCCATAATATTAGCAAATATTAAAGGGGAGGCAGCATCAGTGGATATCCGCCAATGCCTAAGGGAGTTCAGTCCTTTACAGCAGGAGCACGAACTACCTGAAATAATGAAAACTACATATGCAGAATTAGGCAGGGACAGTTTGGGTGGAAAAGCATTAAAACCACAACTGATGGGTAATACCGTAAAGGAGACCATCAAGCAGACACCTGCTTCATCAAAAAAAGAAGTGGGACAATAACAAAAAGTGAAAGAAAACAGATCTCAATCCAGAGGTAGATCTCCTCCACAGGAGCCCTTCGAAAAGAGGTATAACCTTAAGAATAGGGACAATATTAGGAAACCTGACAGGTATCAGGATACTGATACACGTTCCTCTTGTTCCTTTCAGTATTCAACGAAAAACTCTGAGAGGGAAGGACGGTCAGACAGACAAGAAGAGCGTACAAGGTCCAGAGACAAGCAGCACGCTCAAGAATATACTTCCAAAAAAGAAGATAAACCAAAACAAAAGCCACAGTTCAAGAAAAAGAAGGTTGCAGGTCTAAAGATCAGACATGCCCAGAATTCTGAGGACTCGACTACTGAATGGGCTCTGATGATGCTGGACAGTGCGGCAGAAGTAACAATAGCTCGCCAGAACCTGATGGAATTTCTGGTGACAGCGGACTTGAATGAATATATCACGGTGGAAACACCTGATACTAGGGTAAGTGTCCCACATAAATTGTATGAAATAACACGCCAAATGGAGGGGGACAATTGCAGGACAGTTAGAGGTCTCTTTTGGGAGAACCCAACGTTTGGCTATGACATTTTGTTAGCTGAACAAGATTGGCCGCCAGCATTTGTCATGGATTGCCCTAGGGGAGAAACAGTAATTTTACTAGCATTCTCCGACCATGTTCCCAAACATTTAAAATATACATATGCACAGGAGTGGGCGGTAGCCCAAGCTCCGGCATTATACAAAAACCATGTTGGCTGGGATGAGGATTCAACCCACCACATAATTCCATTAAAGAATACTCCAACTGCACAACGGCAGTATCCAATAAAGCAAGAAGCTAAAAAACAGGTCAGGGAGATCTTAGATCAACTTGAATACCAAAGGGTGATTGAAACGTGCACCTCTCAAATGAATAACCCTTTGTTTCCCGTATCAATACCGGACAACACATACCGTCTAGTGTTGGATTACAGACATTTAAACTCTTGCACTAAAACATTTGCAGTACAGAATGCACACAGTGCCGCATTAATGAATAACATGGTGCGGAAAAAATACATAACACTAGATATCTCAAATGGATTTTTTGGGCCAAAATATAGCGCCTGAGAGCAGATATTTGACAGCATTCTCAGCGCTAGGGTCCTAGCGTCAATTTTGTCGACTCCCCCAGGGGTATAAGAACAGCCCGGGGTTATTTTCAGGTAGGGTAACTGAATTACTTCAAAATCTGGATGAGGAGGCATTGTCCTACGTAGATGATATTTATCTAACGGATGATAACCTGGAGGAACACTTGAACAGGGAGAATACCATGATTTTGGGATTTGCCTCAGAGGGTTACAAATTCAACTTTAAAAATCAAAGATTGCCCATCTCAATGTCCTGTTTTTGGGATATAAGCTTTAAAGTGAAGGAAAAAGCCTAGCAGCCAACTTTTTGGAAAAATGTGCGCTGCTCCAACCTCCAAAAACATTAAAAAAATTACAATCAATCCTGGGATTCCTGAACTTTGGCAGAACATACATTTTGGATTACGCAGAAAGAGTAAAACCTTTCTACGAGTTAATAAAACCTGACTTTTCAGTTAGACAATGGATACAGGAACACACAGATATCCTTTGTTCCCTGCAAGCTGACATGATAGCTTCAAAACATTTACAGACTCGTAAACGTACGCAACCTGGTGATCCGTATAGTTTCGGGTCAATCAGGATACACCTACCTAACATATAATGAAGGTGAAACAGTACCAATAGCGTACAAATCACATTTGTACAAAAATGCTGAGATGCGCTTTGCATGAACAGAAAAAATTCTGACAGCAGTACAGACTGCTGTAGTAAGAGAAAGAGCTCTAGCTCAAGGGAAGCGTATAATAGTCGTTACCCCAGTTCCAGCCTTAGAGGCTGCGACAAAGGCAAGTGTTCCCAATGCTAAAGCCTTACATCCAAGATGGATACAATGGGCTAATTCTCTCACTGCAACAGATTTAGAATACAGGTACGACCCAAATCTAAAAACACAAGCATTCCTGCAATACGAACAAGAATATCCTCTACCACATGAAATAATGCCTCTAGATCAGTATGAATATATAATTTACACTGACAGTTCTGCTCAAACAGCCATAGGGAGTAAGCAGCAATACAGCGGCGCGTGCGCTATCGTTAAGGGACGCATGCAGGATGAAAGTTCTGTCCAAGTTGTACGAAAACGCAATCTTTAGGAGACTGCACGGCACAGTTGGCAGAGTTAAAAGCACTATTACTGGCACTAGTAAATACGAATCGAGAAATCGCCACACTAAATCGTGTGTGATTCCTTTTACTGTGTGCAGTCATACAATTAATATTTGCATCATTGGGGACAGAATGGGATTAAAGATGCAAAGGGTGGCACAAAAAAAAAGCACAAAATGCTATGGGAACAGGTATTGGAGTTGAAAAACGACCTACCAAGGGCTCACATGATACATACACTGAGTCATCAACGTGATGGCGTTCACGTTGAAGGGAATTCATTGGCTGATGTAGCCGCAAAGGGGGCTGTACACACGGCTTCCGTAGCTGCAATCACTCGTTCCAAAACGAGAATAGACGGTGAGGTTATGGTTGCAATTATTGCCACACGCAATAACTCAGCAGTACCAAAAAGATTTCCACTCATACTCCTACAAGTTAGATGCAAACAATGTTCCATTTGCTCAAATTCCTGGAGTGGGGGATAGAGTAATAACAAATATGGATCGTAGGTTAGGATTAATTCTAGCAGCACACAAGGGTATAGGCTCTGTACCTGCAGGGGTTACAGCGACTGTTTCTCTATTGAAACAGCGCTATTGGTGGCCAGGACTAAGAAAGCAGACTAAGGACTAAGTCTTGAAATGCGACATCTGTCAGCAGATGAAAGGCTCCACAGTAACACGTCCAGGGCAGACACCATTACTAATATCAGACAAACCACTCGCGTGTGTTTACTTGGACCACTGCGGCCCCTTACAATCTGATGGGGCTTACAAGTATATTATGGTTGCAGTGGATTCCTACTCTAGGTTCCTATGGGTGTGGCCCCAGCGCTCGGCTGACGCTCGAACTGTTATAAAAGATTTACGAGTCTTTAGAAGGACATATGCAATTGGCACATTACATTCTGACCGTGGCCCCAGGTTTAGCTCTAGGGCTTACAAGGAAGCCATGGGAGGTCTGGGTGTAGCATTGCGGTACTCCTCTCCGTACCATCCCGAGGGAAATTCGGTTGTGGAGAGGAAAAACCGGGACTTAAAGCAGTCTTTAACAGCTTGAGTATTAGGCTCAGGTGGAAATTGGGTAAAACATCTGTATGGAGGTCCTATTTGGGACGAGAATGTGGGTACCTGATCTTGATTGTGAAGGAACAGTGGCGGATGGTAAACCTTTTGACATCCATAAACGCTAGGCTGTTTTACAGGACCTGAATGAATCCAGGGCACTACAGAGTAATGTCCAGGTGAAAAGGACCGCCACTGGGGAAGCAAAAAGTGTCACGGCAAGACCTGTCTGGATCCCTAAAGTTGGGGATCTGGTCAGAGAGAAGATAGCGGACAAAAAAGAATTTGGGCCATCATACAGAAAGCCTGTACCTGTCCTGGCAGTTGAAGGAACAAGAACAGTACTTCTGCCACCTCTTGCCGGTAAAAAGGAAAAAAGATTTGTCTCAATAGACCTGATCAAACCACACTATGTGGCCGATACTGAGTAGTAGGCCGAGTGGACTCCGGAGTAACAGACACCCTCCTCTCACAACTATACAAGAAGTTCAAACAGAAAGACTCATCACGTTTGAAGGTTCACCTGCACGGAATCATGGACAAAGCAACAATGCAATGGAACTCGTTCCTCTTGAAACTGAAGTTCAAAGTGAGAACTCCACTGAAAGACAAATTTCAATTCGGCCAAACACGGATATCTACGTCAACATGCCCCAACAAGAGCAAGCTACAGTTCCCACAAGACCTGCGGAATTACCAAAAATAGACCGAACTGCATCTGGCTATTTCATTGACTTTGATAAGTTTTCACTGGACCCAAGTGAACCTGAAACGATGCCAGCCTAAAAGACTCGTGTACAGCGATTCAAAGATTTTCTGAACTTTCTTAAAAAGACTTACCTGGTATCACCTTGGGTGGAACTCTGGGTATCCACCGGAATACTTTTCTGGATAGGCCTAGTAACTGTCTTTAGTATGCTTGTAAATGGAACTTATCTTCGAGAAAGCTCTGCAGCACAAAAAGTGAATGCGATTCTGAAACTGCATCTATCATCACATCGTGAAAAAAGAGACCCATCATGAGTGAACATTTCAGCAGTTCCTATACCTAACGGTATATTGTGGGACAAGGTTGATAACGATATATTTGGCCCGACAGAACTTTTAAAAATACCACATTTATTTAAAATTTCATTAAGTGATATCATTACCTCCAGTACATTTTCCAATGATTGGGATTATGAAACTGTAAATAATATGTCTGATTTAGAAAAATCTGCTGCTTTTTCTAATAAAGAAATGTTAGAGACACATCAGACTATGAAACAATGTATTGCTATCAACATTATGGTCATCACTTTCTGCATAAGTCTGCTAATGCCAGAAATGTTTTCACATACCACTAATGGGAACATTGCCCGACACCGCCGAAAAGCAGTTCAAAAACATTTGCACAGAAATTTCCGTATTTTTCAGGGTTCAACACATCAGACCCAGCCTCATATTATAATAAGTTTCCACCAACAACAGCACAGAAAAATATGTTGACAAACACCAAACAGATTTATTCTGCTTCCTTTATTGCCCAGTTGACTGAACAAGTTTCGACTTATGGAAAGACAATAGACTTAAAATCTGTCTGGGGTACTAGAGACTGGCAGGTCCAGGGAACAGAGGCACTATTTAGAGCATGCCTTATTTCTCAGCAAATAATGTTTTTGAATGAAACGGTGCAACAAACGACTTGTCTTGGACTAGCCAAAAATAAAGACTTGAATACACCTCCGGTGCCAGCACCATCACACACTGAGGGTAACATAACATCACAAGAAGAGGTTACACTAGATGCCATCATGCAATACAATAGATCAGACCGCGATTGGAAGGGATGGTTGATTTGGCCCACAGACACCAATATCTGTCAAGCAAGATTCTTGGGTAAAACTAAAGGATTTAGTATCAATAGGCCACTATGTACAGAGACAACACCCAGGGGTAGTGACATCATACAGTGTTGGGAAGTTATGCCTCGTTTGGCTAAAGACCTCAACACTTACACATGTGAAACAACACTTATCCTTACTTACAGAGGATGTGGACCTACGGGATTTTTTATTAGGCCCTAGGAAGCCACATCAGAAACGTTTCTATTATGCTGTCTACAATGAGATTTGGAAAATATCACAACAAGAGGCCGCGGAAAGGATACGAGAAATAGATTGTATAAATCTAGAGAAAGCTCTAGCCGTGGTCAACAATGGGATAACGACACTAACTTCCAGGATATATTCTCTAGGCAACATTGTATCTTCTGCTATTGATGTACTAGAACAGGATCTGTCCATATTACAACACGGGCAATCACAATTGCGTTCTATTATGTTATTAAGCTGGACACTGCAATCTTTGCGCGCAGGCTATGTGCCTTGGTGTTTCATAAACAGTACGTCTCCGTTTTCTTCGTACAATCTGACAGAAAAACAGATAGAAATGGCACAAAGGGGAGCAAAATATACAATGCTGCGTATTGAAAAATTGGATAGATTATTATTTACAGTGGCAGAGTCACAGTCCACGGAATAGTTAATCCATGGCCACATATCTCTTCAGGTCACTACCAATGTTCCCTCTAATTTTTTTCCTCTGTGTGCGGCAGTGTAAGGTCTCTGTGCGCTGTAGCCAAGGTTATGTGCGCCAGGAACCAGACCGCGTGTGTGGGTGCAGCATCTAAAGAAAGGGGCGCGGCCAACATTAAAGTGAAAGTGCCTATGGGGCTCTTTTACACAAAGTGGAATAAAAATAAAGAAAGAAAGAAAAAAGCTTTTGTAGCGCAGCCACTAAAGTGAAAGCGGTCGCTCTGTAAATTAAATAAATAAATAAGCGCAGCTGCTCAAGTGAAAGCGTACCACGCCGTAAATTAAATAAATAAGCGCGGCCACTGTAGTTAAAGCGGACTGCGCTAGAAATGAAAAAATACATGAGTAAATGACAGGATATAAAAGGTGGCGGCGTGCTGCAACGTCGTGGGTGGAATAGGGAAGATCATTAAAGAAAAAAGTGCTCACCCACTAGATAAAGCAGACCGTGAAACAACACAAGTAAAAAGTCCAGTCGTTATGAGAGGATACAAATGCAGACAAGGCGGTACCAAGGAGGGACTACTAAGTCTATTCACAAATGAAAAGCAACGATTTCAAAAGGACAGTAACAGGAGCCAATTAAAAAGATGGGTGGGAAATAGGCAGAGCTTCTATGCCATACCTCAATATAGCATGCCTCGCAGAGCAGCACATGCGCTGCCCAGGCTCGAACTAAAAACAAACAGGCGCTTGGCCTAAAATGATACGGCGCTGTGTGAAGAAAATGTGCAAAAGCGCCAGTTGGGCCTCCAGGGCACTGTATCCAATATGACCCCCGGGCGGTTCCTTTTATTAAAGGGCGGAGGAGCGTCGCCCCACCTACTCACATCCTACATGATTTTACACCTCTTTTGACCACTGCAGCTAAGCTGACTCAGAAGGTCTAAGCACACGATGAAGGATAAGTCTGGAGCTCAGTGGATAATCAGGCGGGCAAGCAGCTTAGTTCCTACCATCACCAGCTACCCTTGGATTGGTGGCAAGATAACACATTACTTGTGCCTAAGTTTAAATACAATTATGCCAATGTTTCTCCAACAACAAGGTGTTGTCTCTATTTGTGCCCTTGTGTTCTTTTATATGGGTTTGTGTATACATCTGACTGAGACTACAAGTGTGGCCCTGGCTATGGGATAACAGCTCTATGATGGCAGAGCAGGAGTCTCCACTGGCAGATGTCTACATTTGGAGTGTCGGCATGTCAGAGGAGAGAGAATCTGTTACATTATTTACAGATTTTTGCTGTTCCCTCTTAAGTCACGTGTTAACATAATAAAATCTCAAATAACATAAGTCACTGGGACAGCTCAGCTTCTTTTACATTTGCAAAGTGAACATCCAAGCTATAGGGTTCTCTAGCACTCTGGCTCCTACCAGAGTAAACATCTATATATTATTTCCTCGCCCCTTACCTGCTCTTATATTTCATGAAACCCCGTAAAATATCTCCACATCTGGCTGTCCCCATATTTGACAGTGAAAGCCCTTCCTGGATGTCCTCTCCCCCTCTGACTGCCGTTCCTGACACACAAACCAGTCTGAGCCACTGGACTCCATGTGTTTTTGACATTTTCCATCAGATGTTTGCTTAAAAGGTCATACGCCGATATCTTAAGGTTCAGTAGTTTTAAGACAAAACCTCAAATCACAGCCCTGTGCTTGCCCACTTAGATAGGAGCTGAAATTATCTCCGACCCCTTCCCAAGAGGCCACCCATGGCACGTTCTGAAATGTACCGCGAAAAAGACGTGCAGAGTAGAAGGAGGGGAACGGGACGAAACGAGAAATGGAGGGATAGAATGAACAAAAAAAAGAAGAAAAGCAGTAAAAAAAGAAAGGAAAAAAGCCAGAAAGAGCACGAAAGAGAGCAATAAAGAACGGTTGAATGAATTAAGTTCTGGCTGAGGAGCGCGAGAGTCAGAGATAAGACAGGCAGAAAGGGGAAAGCCAGGCCGAGAGAAGAAGAAGTTTGAAAAGTACAGTCAGGGAGTTGCAGTTTCGCTATTAAGGTTGGATGTGTGGGTTCAGTCAGTGGTATGCGCTTTCAAAGCGCTGTTAGGTTACTTAAAAGCCAGTACTGGCTAGGGAGTCCACATGACATGATCCCAGTCAGTAGCTGTGCTCGCTTGCTGTTGTGTGCTTCTCTGCAGAGCGAGTGCACTGCTTTACACTGTAATGTGCAAGGCAGAGGCGCAACTAGTGCCAAATTTCGAGGAGAGGAGGTTGATTAAAATTTCGGGGAGGGGGGATAATTCTTCCAGCAATATGCTAAGTGGAGATGTAGGGGCTCTGAAAAGGGGTGAGACAAAGCCTCGTTAACAAGTGAATGGTCTTTTAAAGACCTGTGAAGTACTCGGGTGCGGCTGGCAGCTGAAAGACTGTCTGTGTGTGTGCCCGGGAAGCTGTCTCAGCCCGGGCTGACACACACGACGGGGGGGGGGGCTGTAGCCCTTTGAGCCCTAAGGGCGTTGCGCGCCTGCACTGCCAGGCGACCCTGTTTCTTACGGCCTACCTGGTGCATGGGCGCACGGACATCTGTATTTGAGGGGGCACTGAAAGACTGAATGTGTGCGCGTTTGCACGCCCCATGAACAAACCTGTCTGGAGTGCCCTGGCTCCTTCTATCAAGATATCAAATGGTCATCTTCAGGTGAACACCAGATGGTCCGGATGGAGCCCTCCCACGGGTGAGTTATATTGTATGGTCAGCGCAGATTCAGACATTTCTGCGGGGGCGCCAGAGGTCGCAATGGTGGATGTGCTACGCTTAGGAGATGGACAGCTGAGTGGGTGGTCTTTGCGGGGATGACTGAGATGAACGACGTTAGGCCATCATATTAGGCAGGTTAATTGACTGTCACGTCGGTGCTAGTGAATTTGAAAGTGCCACGACGGGGTGTCGCAGAGTGAATGTTACATTTGTTGACAGCCCAGATCGAGCTGAGTGAATCAGCCCCCTGCTGCAAGCTGCTCGAAGGATGGCTATGTGCGCGCTTCACATAGGACAATGCGCGCTCGGGGTGAAAGAGGTGCGCGCGCGCGCAGGTTCGAGGGAACACTGGTCACTACCTTTTAATTCCAATATTGCCTTGAACAAATGCAGGCAGGCAGATATGACGAAATGGGTAGGGAATTCATCAAGGAATCTTGGGAATTACCGTACAGATTTCGATGCCGGAGTGGGGAAAAAGAAGTGTGTCTAACTGGTACAAACTGCGAGAATACTTTAAGTGGATCACTTATATGCCAGGATATATTGCTTCATGGGGCATGTAACGGTTCGGTAGCTAACTTATCCTGTCACTTAAAGGGTGCCCCAGCTGCGTGATCACTCCAGTGTTCGGGCTACTTTCGAATGGGAGTTACTTGATGCTGAACGATCAAGGTTGCTGTGGGATGCTTCCGAGCATTGCATATCTGGTAACCGTGAGTTCCAGGGTTACTTGCTGTATGCAAGTATTGGTTCCACTAACACATACAGTCAGGGAGGCGCCGTTATGGCCTTCACTAAAGGTTTCATTAATACGGTTTGATACTTTGAGCAGAATGAAAGCCATGCTTATACAGAAGTCTGTGCCCTTAACCTCCGCTCGAGAGACCTTTGATCTTCAAGTTGCAAGGTCTTCAGCAGAGATACAGGTGCTTATACGTACAAATTGCCCCTTCCATTTAGCAGAAATGGTAATTCGTATCTTTAACATGTCTGATACGACAGGCATCGTCCACCTATTTAAGACCATAGGTTCTGGACTATTAAGCACCTTTCAGACGGTCCTCGGAGTTATACCAAATTTTATACACTCTGTATTTGGAAGCATATTTGGAGGGCTGCTGCTGATCCGGTTTCTAATAGCAGGTATCCCGATTGTCGTTTTTCTGCTATGCAATGGACGTCCCAGTCACCAAGGAGATGGAAACAGTACTCCTGGAGCGAAAATACCGTGATCGCATGGTACAACTTCTAGGCACACCTCGCCTAGGGGAACTAAGTGCTTCTTGGTTCTTGTCATTTAGACCAGTCTAGATGGACTGCATCTTACCTGTCCTCCGATGCCTGTTTTGCGGAGAAGAATGCGTGTTGGATCTCTGTCTGACACTCCCATCATGTGCGCAACCGGACGTTGATGCTTTACTGGACCCGATAACGGCCCATGTTGTGCAGTGTCCCCAGCGTATTCCCATGTTGATGGCGGCATTCCTAGAGCCACCACAGGTAGTATCTGCTACTGTTGGTATGGACACCGGCTCCTCTAACACCCAGGCCTTGGATGGCGCACAGGCTGCCCCAGTATCTGCTGTGGACAGTACGGAAGATCATCTGTGCTCAAGTGACATAATCTGCGCGGTGTTACAGGGACCGTCGACAGCGCAGGCGAACAACGAAAATGTTGCGTCTACCAGCCAGGACACAAACATTGGACTCATTTGGCGTCGTGTGCTGGGAAAAATTCAATTTTTGGAAAACAAACGGAAAATTAGAACTCCATATCAAAATTGATATTCCTTTTGAGCAAGTATGGCTTTCAAATGCTTGTAGTAGTTCGGACTATACCTACGGACATATTAGAGTTGTAGCTTAAAGTGTCAATTTCTAATATTTTCTTCTATCTTTTTTTTAACACTTTCAAAAAAAAAAATGTTTAACACAACGAGAAACTAATGTTTTAACTATTTGCGTACAAGTATCTAGTACAACTAGTAGTAAGGTTAGAATTAAACTATGTCGTCCATTCGGAAGAGGAGTGGGTGTTATATTCCATATAGGTACCATAATATAGGCCTCGGTAACTTCATTACCCTTCACCTATATTCTTCCCTACATTACACTTGTCACGGTTTACAGGGACTGACCTTTTACCTAGAAACTACACTGCATTCAGAACGCGGGTTTTTCCCTAGTTCGAAATCTCATACATTATGCATGAGGATTCTTGGAAGCACAGCAGGACTACCATCTCCTGTATAAAATCTATGTACAAAGTTCATGTCCAACGTCATACCGACACAGTAACACAGCAAGGTAGGACCCCTGGGGAGACCTATGGGTATATATACATCACATCTTGCTAAGATAGAGCAGAGGAGACAGACTTCCCGGCCGACACACTAACCAGAGACGCTGAGGTTCCTGCATGCAGACACTCCAGCTCGCAGTGGTAGGAGTACGCATCTTTTTATCATGTGTTTTCTATACTCTAATGTATTCATGATTATTGCAAGATGGTAGAGTTATACCATCCATTCACCTTTATAGTACTGCTAATCATTTATATCTTATACTATCTATCTAACGGTTGTTGCAGCTCATTTACTTTACACCAGAACAACAACTGTTCAATAAATGCTTATTGGAAAACGCCCATCCTGTTTATTCGGTGTATCTCTTTGAGACAGACTAAGTAAGCACGAGTGACTGAGCGAAAGGTAGTATATTGTTTCCACGGTCCTGAGGGATCAGGGTTGTCATTCTCGATGGTTGCCAGGAACTACTCTCTCCTTGGTAAGAGGAGATTCTAGTGGCACTGTGAGCTACTTGGTACGAAAGGGCCAACATACCCGGTGGGGGTGTTCAGAGTCAGTCTGACACCAATCCTAAAGTGTATGTTGTCTAACCGCGCAGATCCTGTATACGTTTTATAGGAACTACACGACAGCAGAAGAGCATCTAAGCACACATCTTCAATACATTAATGCGCTTATCTTGTCCCTAAAATGTGATAATTTAATGATGTGTCCATAGGGAAAACCGAGGATAAAGTCAGTATGAAATCTACGTTCGTTTTGACTTTGACTAACCAGGAGATGCAACTTCGTTGTTTCATACGAAATGGCATTTAATGACATAATTACATTCTATAGAATGCATCACCACGATATCCCATCCTAGTCGCTAAAATCTTGAAATGATGCCCGTACACACGGAGGTTGTTGGAAGTGTTTATTATCTGTTCAGGACCGTCGTGCCTCAGTTAACAGGGGCCAGGGATCAACTGCTATGCCTGGAATGCCATGTCAAATGGCATTTCATGACATAATTACATTCTGTAGAATGCATCACCACATCATGTCCAATACAATTAGACATCCACTACTGGAACTACAAATGCAATACCCAATTCTAATAAATAGAACCACAAGAAAGGGAAGGTAGACTTTGACCTCAAGTAGAATCCATACATAACATGAACAATAAAGTGGTCAGGAATAAGGCTCATTACATTAACCATAACTAACCTGTAACAAAGTTTCTTCAAGGTATTTATTATTTTTATTATCTACTGCATCCCACTATTGTATTTAATCTAATGTTAGTAACCTTTGGCTGTGCGAAATGATTATGGGGGCAGGGCCTAGCCTGCGACAAGGCCATGAGGCAGCCTCCGAGTCACCAAAAACACTGTGCCCAGCCTTACGTCACAGTGGCGGCTGATAGGGAGCGGTAGCGGGGGAGCAGGGGTTAGCGGGGGAAAAAAAAGGAAAAGAAAATTTACCTGGTGGTCGCCATCGCCAGCAGTTGCCTCTCCTCCAGCAGGTACCAGGAAGCACACAGCCTCCCAGAATCCACTGACCAATCACAACGCTGCCTTACAGCAGCGTTGTGATTGGTCTGAGTGAAGTAGTTCGGCACTCAGAGGGAGACTGGGAGGCTGTGCTTGTTCTCCACCAAGGAATTACAATACAGCCTGTGGAGAACATGCAAAGTGCGCATGAATGCAAAGTGCGCATGACGGTTTGGCTGGCCCGGGACGGCTGGCCAAATGCGCACTTATGGTGCAGCCACTACTCCTCCTCCCTCGACGTCAGTGGAGCACGGCCCTGTCCCGCTGCAGTGCAACTGAAATGCTCATAATAAAATGATAACGTCCAGTTATCATTTTATTTTTCCTCTACACTGCTTTAAAGCAGCAAGTTGACGCTGCCCCTGTTCAGTCATGCCCAGTGGGATTTGAAAACAGGGTGTAGCCTGCAGCTAGGCCCCTGCACCAGCCCACCTGCCTTATAGTCTTCTGAACAAAACATTAGCTAGTGTGTATATGGGAGCAGGGCACATGCCATCAAGCCACTGGCAGGTCCTTTTGCTGTGCACAGCAGGCTCTTTGTGCAGGGAATGGCCTGCACCACTGAATGAGGGAGCCTTTTCTTCGATCGCCATTTTGAGTTCATGAACCTGTACCCAGGTCCGCAAACCCCAGCGCTCAGATTGGCGGCCATAAAACAGAAAATGTTGTTGCTGCTTTCATTACAGGAAATGGGGATCGGACCCCGAATCCAGTAAAAAAAAAAAGAAAAGAAGGTGTCTTTAGGAGCGGGGCGGAGTTGGGGGAAAAAGAAAATATTTGTGTCACTGGGTTCGCAAACACTAAAACTGAATTTGCAGACCTAAAATGACTCATGTGGGTCCCTGAACTCAGTTTCGAAGATCCAAATTTAAGACAAATATTAAATAAGTAAAAAAAGAGACAAGGGGCCCTGCAACTACCCTGGCTGGACAAGAACAAAGAGCATGTGTGAGCAGTGGAGGTTAGCAGGAAATGGGGTTTTAGATGCAAGCCCTGTGGCCAACCCTGCTGTACTCCGGCCAAGGATTGGCTAGCCACATTTAGTGGGGGGGGGGGAGGGAGTGCTTCTGCACTAGGCCACAGGCCAAACACTGAGACCACCCTGGCCAGATGCAGTGGGATTTGTTGAAGGTCTGTAGTCAGCCCCTGCAGTGCACAGCTTAAGGACTTGCGTGGCTGGGTTTAGTCACCCGCTTGGGGTTGAGTGCAGACTTTGGCCACCCACTTTGGCCACCCACTTTGGCATCCCTCCTGCACATGGCAAAGCCAGGCAGTGGTGGCCACCTCTTGGTGATTTGGGTGCAAAGGCAGGTCTTGAGGCTCACCATTGGTTGAATGTGGTAGATCATCAAAAAAGAAAAAAAAACATTGACTGAAATAAACAGTTACAGTGAAGTTATGGTTATTCTTGTTAACACCCAAGTACTCTGAAATTCATGTTAAAAAACACAGTAAAAATACAGTTGAAGTTACAATTGAAAAAAATAAATCAAAAAATCCCTGAAATTCACCAGTTCTAGTTAGTAATCCATAACTTACAGAACAGCCAGGCAAGCAATACCTCATATATAATGCGATGCTTATGACCTCCCAAATGTTATACAAATAGGATCTGACATCACAACATAATTAAATAATTAATACCTAAAGAAACTTATAATATTATATTCGTACACAAGTCATCTAGAATGTTAATGGTAATGCCATTTGTAATGTCACCTATGAAGCCATTCATGTTTTCTAAGAAGTCATCGATCACATTATGGGTGAGGGCATGAGCTTTGCATTTAGATTGTGAGTTATGTATTGCAGAACTGACCGTAACTGGTGAATTACAGGGGGTTTTAGTTTTGAATCATAACCGTAACTACGTGTTAACTGATCTTTAAGTTAAAGTTTCAATCCAAAGTTGGACACACACAAGATAATTAGACGCACAAAAAAATTACCTTCAGCTGTAGACTTTTAGTATAGAACGGAGTCGGTCGCCTTCCTAATGCATTCTAGCCATGGTTCATCCATGCAATGCTTGCATATCCCCCGGCTTAGTAGCTGTTTTTGTTCAGCACTATTTCGAACAATTTTCATTTTTAATGCACTTTGTCAACGTTTATTATTATTACAGAATAGTCCAGCGAGGTTACATTTCCCCTCTGGTGCGGCGTAGCCATGCTCCCCCAACATTCAGCGAAAGCCACAGCACTTCTTTCATAGTTGGCCGCACCAAAAACAAGTAGGCACACATCCAACTTCTTTCAACTGTGGGCTTTTAGTAAAGCACAGCCTCAGTTACCACCCTGATGCATTCTTATCATGGTAGTTAATTTATGTAATATCTTCATATTCCTCAGTGATGCAAGGCTTACTAGCTGCTTGCTATTCTTCAGCATTGTCACTTGCAACCTTATTTGTCAAGTTTTGCTTTTTCTTCAATGTACTTTTTTGTCATGATTCTCGTTAGAGGTTAGCTCCAGGCACATTTCACTTTTCCCAAGCTCATCAGAGGAACCCGCCATGGGTTGTTTGAGTGTATATGTATGTATATATAACAGTAAAGACTGCAAACTATGATCTCATTGTTAATATGGAAATCGAACTTACCTGACTATTGAGAGGCATTCTGGGAAATGAAGGAAATAAAGGAATAATAGAAAAAGTTCGATGCAGTCCTTCTTTTACCTTGCTCACCAATGATTAAGGCCAATCAAGTTGCCGAAACGCGTCTGGAAATTAATGAGCTGCCGTATGTCACTAATAAAGCAGCAGTTCGTTCGCACTCAGGACTCGGCTTTCCTTTCATTCAACGACGTTGCTGCAGGCTGCTCTGTACCTGTGTAGCTGAGGCCACCCTGCCAGGGTCGGGAGCCCTCCTTTTTCAGAGACTTGTATATGGATAGATATATCTCTACACACACACATATACATACACACCATGTAACATGGTGCAATATTGGTTCTTGTAATAACTAAAAACCACGAGGCTGAAGGCAGAGTCGTTTGTAAATGTCATGAAAACTCCGATATCGAAATGTAGAACCATATTTCTCATTAGCCGTAATGTATTTTTATATTACAGGTTTATTTTCGCTGTTAGCTTTAAAACGCATTTTTCTTCAAATTTCATCTAACAAGGGCCACTAACCGCTATTACAATATTTAGATTTACCTTTCATTACTATACTGTTGATAAAACAAAGGACAATGGTGGGGGCAGAGAGTTTGTGACTCTGTGGCTGTAACCTTTACCAAATAATTAAGGATGTACGGCATTTGCTGCATAATTTGTAGATTTCACAAAAAAATGTTTTAAGCTAAAATTGAAGAAAATAATGCTCCCAGAGAATGTGCTAAATAATTTACTTTTTTGCCAAACAATTAAGAAAACATTACTTTATAATTTGATCCTCCGTGCCGCATACTCCTAGTAGCCCAAACAATGTTAAAGCTCTGAAGAGTGATTTGAGGGATGTCATTAGGAATATTAAACCAGTATTTCACAAGGAACTGTGAAATATTTCCCATATTAGAAGCTTCACTACAAATATGGGTTTTTATACCATTGCATTTTGTGCAATAAAAGTACCCCAAGCATGATAGATAGAGAGATATTGGTGCAAGGCCAAATTCCATATTATAAACAGAACTGTAAATCTGATCTGAAATGAGAAAACCAGTCTAATGCCTCACAGACTGCATGATACAATAACACAGAAAAACAAGGCTCTTCATAGTTAGGAGGGCTATTCAATGTCTTTACCTTATTACACAAGTTTAACCATTACATTCCATTTTTATCCAATACCTTTTTCAGATGTAATAAACATGGGAAAATGCCATGGTATAAACCATATATGCAGATGTAATAAGCTATTTATCACCACTGTTGTGGGGGATGGGGGGGGGGGGTAGGGGCATCATGACCTACCCGTGACCTCGCCTCTCTTGAGTGATGGCCCTTCCCCAAACTCAATACTAATAGCAAGAATATTACACTCAAGACATCGCTGCAAAGGAGGGGCAGGACATTAATCCCCAGTAACCACCGCAGCAGCGCCGCAGGAATGCACGCGCCAGGAGGCGCCGGCTCATAAGCACTTCAGGGCTCCCGCAGCGCGGGACGCACGCAGGCCCGGGCCAATCTGCGCCAGTCCGCGGCCGGCCGAGGCTGGACTGGGCCACCCCGCTTGGCTTTGAACTCCAAACTACTGAGTCACAGTAAGAAGATACTACTACATCTACTATCAAGCAGTATAGTCTATTTAGTGGTTTCATCCATAGAAATGGGAAAACAAACTTGCATCCGCCCCCTCGGGCAGCAGAAATAAAAGCACAAGAATAAGCGCCCCTATAACCAACTATCTAAATACTGCAATGGGATTAATTAATAATGAAATTGTCAACGCAGAGGAGACCATAGCTGTCACAAAGACAGCCTTAAATGTAGCTACGAAAGAAACCAGGTCGGATATAGCTACCCTGGAGCCTGAATCTAACACTAACATCTCCCCAAAGGACACAACGCGGCCCCGGCAAAATACAAATAAAGCACCATGCGTATCGACCTCGCCACTGGAAATATCAGTTTTAACAAACAGCAGACCTGATATCTCCCCCGGCCAAAAAGAGTAAACAACCATCGAAAACGATAGCAAACAAATTCCCTACACAGAATACAAAGTTGCACCCTAAAAAATTGCCTAGGGGTACAGAGGGCGCACCAACTTCCAACCACTCTCAAAATGTGGTAAACCTATTCAAGAAACTACATGGGAAGATCGACACTATCGAAAGGAAATTACTATCCGAAATAACCAAGATCAAAAGTGACGTAGCCCTGATTGCAAAACTGATCACGGAGACACTATTGCCTGACAAAACCCCTGGCATAACCCACCCGAAGGCCCGAACCGGTGGCATAGTTGCAGAACATAGTCAACATATAGCTGCCAATGTCATCATATCAGACCCAGCAGCCTTCCGCCAAGCAAGACTATTGACGGGTGCAAATGGCCTTTCGCCTTGCAGATTTCCGATAAGGCATACACAACAACAACTAATAATAGACATACGGATAAACACTCATCTATCCCCCGGTTAACAATAAACTGCCAGAGGCCCCTTCATCTACCACCCCAGTCAACCCCCTACACAATCGTCTTGAAAAAATGTGCCAGAGCTGCCAGACAGGGCCGAAGAGCAATGGGGGGGTGGGGGGAGGACCTTGTGGAAAACTAGCTGAAATGGCTGTTAGCATCAGCTGAAGCCATTTTGTTTCTGGCAGCCATTTTTGTTAGCCATGTGCTCGCCATGTGCTTTCTCCCTCTTCACTATTGCCTGCCCTTGTATTCTGCTTATGTCATCTGTTACAGTTAACTCCTTCAGTACTGAGCCAGAGCACTGCACATGCTCAGAAAGGTCTAGCAGCTAGAATGCACCTGCTCTTAGAGTAACTGTCAGGCTATTTTAACTAATGTCAGCAATATTATAAGCCCTCCCACTCTGTTGAGTAAGCGATTCTTATGTATCCTTATATGTAACTAGCTATTCATGTGTACACTTGTACCGCCTCTTTGAGTCTACATGCTAACTCAGCTATAAACTGGGCATAAAAGACCCAGAGTGTTTGTACTCTAGACTGTCTCATACAGTGGCCTGCGGGTACTGTATTGACACAGTTTCCCTCATGTGAGGTTAATAAAGTTGTTATTTTGATATTCCAGCTTCCATGCCAATCTCTTCTTTGTTGGTTTAAGGACCAAGTGCATCAGTGAACCCCTAGAAAGGTTTTTTCTTCTACAAATTGGCGCCCGACGTGGACCTCATCGGAGAAGCGGCTATCCAAGGGAGTGGTCTTGACGGAAGGCAGGAATCTACTGAGGAGGTACCCTGCATGAGGAGACCCTTTGTCTTTGCAGACCAACGTATTTTCCCGTTTTCCCGATCTGACCCTCCAGGTGTGGGCCGCTCTCGACAGATCTTCTTTGGTGTGAGTATTTTCAAATGACCGTTAGGTCACTCAGAACTTGGCAGGTGGAGGTTGGAGACTTTGGTTTGGTAAAGTTGCTGTAGCAACACTTTTGTTTGGATTAGCTTGGCCAAGATTGTTTGTTTGTTTGCTGCAGCAAATGAAGGCAGGTAATTAGGAGATGTTTCTCTAACTTTGAAAACTTGAACGGCACAAATTGTGTTAAGTGTCACTTGGAGTATAATATTATATATGCTATAATATTTTTGGCATGCCTGCTCCTAGCACACTTCGTAGAAAGTGTTGCTGTCTTGGAGGTACCAATATGGATTTAGGAAGTACTCAGCTGACTCCCCTAAGAGGGGATACCTAAATGGGTTTAGGTATATTAAAAAGGTATTTCTTCCATGATGACTAGTACACCATGGAACAAAAATACAAATATAAACAAGGATCCTGATCTGCCAGCCCAACTGGTAATTTGGTGTATTATTGGAAAAGGTTTTGTGGCGTGAGCCTGTCTTTTGAACATGGCAGTCTTTTGGCTGTCTATTTGTCTTGGTGTAATCTCTGTACTTTTTTTGAGAGTCCTTTCGTTTGTAAATATGACTTACAATTGGTATTTACAAATGGTTTGCTTTGAGTACAGTCTGAGCTGTCTCTTGCTTTTGTCCTAAGTGTTAATTTGTGGGTTAATTGTTTTTTTCAGTGTCCATGTGGTTGTGGATTGACACCGGTGGTGCTGCTTGAAAATACTTGTTTCAGTAAGTACTGACTATGTTTTTGTGTGAGAATGGCTTGCCTTAGCAAGCAGTGTTGTGTGCTCTGAGTGTGTGGGCCCCCTTCTTGAAAATGTCTGGAATGAGCTGAATTTGTTTTTTTTCCGTCATTCTGTTATGCAAATGTCATTGAAAGAATTACATTTTAGAATTCAAGGAATTAATTATGTAACATATGCTAAATAGCTGCACGTTACCATTAGAAGTAAAACAGTAACAAAGTATAGATGTGTGAATATTGCCACAAGAGAAATTATAACTAACACTCAATAGGAAAAAAATAGGCCACACAGAAAGAAAAAAAAAAACGAATGTGTGCTTACATAATTAGGACTGAATACCAAATGTTACAGCATTATCCTTAAGGTATTAATATTAAAAAGGCATTCACATCATGTGAGTAAATTGGTTGCTGCTGAAATAAAAGCGCCTCTTTTTTACATTACAAAACGATAGAATTGTGCCGGCTTGGAATGCCTGTGTTTTAAATAGACTGCACCGTGCTCAAATTTCCAGTACTAGAAAAAGAGCTTTTAAAAAAAAACAGCTGTTCAAAGCTGTCTGTACCGAAGGAAGCGGTCTGTCAAAACAGACGGAGATCAAACTTTTTCAGGACATTAGAATACAGCAAAGGGATTTTCTTCTGAAAAAGGCATGGAAGTTGAGGCTTGCTGGTCGTAAAAACACAGCTGAGTAAACACATGGCTATGCTCGGCCACAAGACTACTGATTTTAAAAGTTACAAATACAGCTTCATTATTTTGGATAAAATAGAAAGGATTAAAAGCAGGGATTTTCTTTCTTGTTGCTTTTCATATGTGGTTAGTGATCATTATTCAAAAAACATTGACTATATAAAAATAAAAAAATGTATTAAAAATAATTGCACTAAAATCGTTTATGATCTTTACAATGTCTAATAATCCTACTGTGACAAATATATAAGCTCCTAGCATCAAAGTTGAATTTGAGCAGCACTTTACCACAGTGTGGGGAGTGAAATGTGAAATTTCACTTTACCCAGGCATATAAAAACGTATTTTATAAGGGTGTACCTTATACATTTCTGATCTCCCACCTTTGGGATATCTAGGGGAGACCCTGGGGGTCCCTAGTATGCTAAAACATTGTAGGTTATTCATTTTTAAGTGCCCCTACCACCAAAGTCGATTTTGGGCACAATTTACTTTTTAAAAGCAGTCCTGGCACCCAGGGCTGTTTTCAAACTGATCTCAGGTTTCAGCAGTGACTGCAGAACAAGCAGCTGGCCTCTAAAACTGCTAGAAAGCACATCACACACTGCATACGAATAAAAATTAGTATAAAATAAGACAGCAACAAGTGCATCTTACCTTTAAAATTATTAGCTCACAGGCACGGAACAAGACTGCTTTTCAGCTGTGCTTCTCCAGAGTTCCTTTGAATTGGAAAGACCGCATGGAATAGCCTTACTGACAGGGGACAGCAGGTTTAAGGGTCAAAGGCCAAGTTCTGTATTTAGAACTGACCAGCCTTACTGCATGTCAAAATTTCCACGCAGGGAGCCACTGTGACAGTATGTGATTTCTACATTACACTATGAAAGCTTGTTTTTTGTATTAATTAAATATCCTGATTCTAACATTGTAGGGTAAAACACTACAGGTAAATGTAAATTTTGCTCTAATGATGTCTGAGGCTATAATGTGCCTAGGGAAATTAGGGTGAAAATGAATTCTCAATTCTTGTTAATAATATTAGGGATATCGCCATTAGTAATTTAACCACATTTAAGAAATAGAAGAATTTACTTAGTTGTTTCACTAAAGTTCTGGCCTTGATTAAGCCTTCCTGGAGCTAGGGCCAGATTCAAAGGCTATGAAATTCAGTTTGCATTCTTGCGCCCTCATGTTACACTAGTACAATTGCTAAAGGAATTGGTAGTTGGTTATTAATGTTTTCTAGCTAGCTCAAATGTGCTATTTACCTCCTATAAGTTTGTTTGTGCCCAGCTGCCAAAAATAGGGGTAAATAGTGTCGACAGAAGGTCACCTGTTTCAGGTTAGCTGCTGTCGAATGAGGGAGGAGATTAGGGAGATTAACTCCTGGGCAAATTAAGGGTAAGCACAATTAAGTAATACATTGTCATTTTTCTTGATTTATATGCTCTCTCTCTCGCTCTTTTTCTCACTCTCTTGAGCCTGTCTAAGTTGTCTAGGAACGGCCATGAGATGTTTAATTGACTATTCAGTAATACTGTTTTAAAATTGTTAAGATTAATAAAATGAATAAAAAAAATACGCCATGTTACTGTCCATCCTGTCTGATGAAATTATGAACGGATGAGTAGTCTAGATTGATGTTCCCTTATTTGATCTTTAAAGGGGAACTATATGTGGGTAGTTTTTGTTTTAAAATTCTCAGGTGATAACACCATTAGTTAGTTATTTTTTATGCTACATACAGTTTTGTAAAGGCATTATTAGTCTCTTATTAGTCTGTGTAATTGAGCTGACAGGATCCCTGTTAAATTAGCAGTTTTAGATTTTCCCGCCGCGCCTATAACATGAGAGCATGGTCCTAAGCATAAAATGTAGGTGTTTTTATGTAAGAAAAATCATTTTAGAAGTGTCTGCAGTCCTGTACAAGTAGTGAAAGGTTATGACTTCTGAAACACAAGCTTGTTAAGACAAGAAGCACAAAAGCCCTTTCTTGAGGTTCTTCAGATGAATAATATAGGAATACACAAATGTAAGGATTTAGAGTATGTAAGTATTGTTTTTCTTTTTTCCCCTCAGAATTTAGTAAATAAACATAGACTTCCTTGGCTGCTTCACATAGTGTAACGTTTTACTCTTGTCAGTTCACCAAAAAGTTCCTTTTATACTCACTATTAGGTCCAGGGTTGTTTTTTTTACTCTCAGATAGATGAAGTGGTTCTTGGGTGCCTTGCTAATGTATGGGGCGCCCCAAGCTAAAAAAAGGAGAAGGTATTTGGAAATGGACTATCCTCTCTGCTTGATAGATTATTTGTATGCCTTGTCTAAAGATTGTTTGTTCTGTCCATCAATAGATATCTGCTGCCCTACAACCATTGCCAGAGGGGCCCGGACATCAGATCCAGCCTGGGGAGTTAGCCAGTCCAGCTTGAAGCCAAGGTGAAGGGAACCAGCACAGGCATTGCTGGCAACTAGGACCTCAGTGAAGGTAGAAGGCCGGAAGCACTGGAATGGTGAAGTGTGTACCCCTGCCACTGTCTTGGGCGAAAGGCGGGGTCACAAATCAGGATGGAGAAATCTTTGTATGGATCCAGTTTTGATGCCCAGCTGAGTCACAGACCGACAAGGACAGCAAGGAGTCTTTTGCTTGAGGTGACCCCCTTTGAAACAAGGGTTGCTTCAGGCCTTTGAGTCCTGGTCCCCAAGTGAATGCAAGTCTGCACCTTTGTTTGTTGATAAGGAGGTGCCTGGGCATACTGGGTACAATCTTTGGCCCCGTCACAAGAGCAGTGCGCCAGCGGAGCAACACAGGAGTTAGGGAAGGACTCGAGTTCAGGGTACAGGTGCTGTGCCTTTGGTGCCTGTTAGATTAAAGTGAAGAATACTGGTGCACTGCCTGAGACACTGGACAGGATCGCTGAGGGCATTTACCCCAGAGGGTGATTGCTTGCCCTATCCTGAAAGAAGAAACTTTTTCCCTTAAAACTGGGCCGTGATTGTTTTCTTGAGTTGCAAGTTGTGCAGCTCCACCGTTGGAAAAGAACTTTGATAGGAGCCTGCCTGTGAGGCTCAGACGGACACAGGGAGAAGACTCCCCTCTGGCTGGTTGTACAGCGGCTTCTATTCTTTTAAGTACTTTTTATCAATGTATCCCTTTGGTCGTCCCATTTTTAAAGGAGGAACAGCCCTTTGCGGCTCCTCGTCCTAATTCCCATGGCCCCGTTTGGTCTTCCTGGTCCCTTGGAGCGAAAATTGTTTTTGCAATGATCCTTGTATTTGCTTTAATATTTGCATTAGCAATTTTTATTCTGCAAGAGAAAAGTTTTTTTGAACAGTTGATAAATATTACTCTGCCCTCCTCCTGAGCATATCAATTGGTACTCTAGCCCTCATGAAAAGAACACTGGAAAGGTCTATTAAAAAAATGTTTTTTATTTAAGATATTATATTAGATATATGCTGATGGCTATTCTGAAGCTGAAATAGATGGTCACTGAAATACATTGGAGCCCTGAAACATAGAATTGGACTGGATGGTTTTGGGATTTACTTTCTGCTTGGGGTTGGAAAAATTGATAGGTCTGTTTGTAATAATAGCCATTATTTTCTCCTGCTATCTGTGTGTTCATTATGACCCAATGCTCTGTTCCCCATGTATTTCTATTTGTATCTCACCAGTTAAGCAATGTTAAAAATGTAAATGCCCACCTAGCAATGGATAGGATAAATGTGCAGAATAACTTCCATGCTTCTACATCATAGCGGATGTCTTCAGCTAATGCTAAAACGGCCATCTGTGGAAAACTAGCTGAAATGGCTGTTAGCATCAGCTGAAGCCATTTTGTTTCTGGCAGCCATTTTAGTTAGCCATGTGCTCGCCATGTGCTTTCTCCCTCTTCACTATTGCCTGCCCTTGTATTCTGCTTGTGTCATCTGTTACAGTTAACTCCTTCAGTACTGAGCCAGAGCACTGCACATGCTCAGAAAGGTCTAGCTGCTAGAATGCACCTGCTCTTAGAGTAACTGTCAGGCTATTTTAACTAATGTCAGCAATATTAGAAGCCCTCCCACTCTGTTGAGTAAGCGATTCATATGTATCCTTATATGTAACTAGCTATTCATGTGTACACTTGTACCGCCTCTTTTTGAGTCTACATGCTAACTCAGCTATAAACTGGGCATAAAAGACCCAGAGTGTTTGTACTCCTTAGACTGTCTCATACAGTGGCCTGCGGGTACTGTATTGACAGTTTCCCTCATGTGAGGTTAATAAAGTTGTTATTTTGATATTCCAGCTTCCGTGCCAATCTCTTCTTTGTTGGTTTAAGGACCAGGTGCATCAGTGAACCCCTAGAAAGGTTTTTTCTTCTACAACCTGAAGAACAAGGTTGTGCACTGGTTCACTAAAAACTGCAACTACAACCCTAACTCTCTCTTCCAGAGCATTAACATGGTAAGAAGAGTAAGCTGGGTCGGGAAATCCCCCAAATACTGCCAAGGGGACTGCATTGTCGTAACTTTCCGCTTCCCAGAAATGGTAAAAGCACTGATTAGTGACCTCTGCATCAGCGGTGCAGTGCCACCGAGACATCAAGATGACGCCATCATCACAGTCCCCGTGGGGTTCTTGTATAAACCAGGCATGGAGCAATTTATTCATCCCGACAACGGACCCCTTCCAGTAGACTGGCATACACCCTTCCCATTGTCAAATAGATTTTCATCTCTCAGAAGATGCAGCGACCCCGATTGACTACATAAGGCCGTAGATCCCGAACTCTGTGTTGACAAAAGTGTAAAAAATAACAGAAAGACCACACAAGTTCATATTAACCAAGAATCCGATCCAACCGAAGTATCACTATATATAAACCTGTTGGTTGCAACATGGAATATCGCGGGTATAAAAAAAAAAAATAAAAAAAAAAGATAAATGATGAAGTGTGGCTTGAATCCATAAAAACTGCCAAATCATCTGTCTAAAAGAAACCTGGCTTACAGAACCTTTCCATATTGACGGATTCTCTATGGTCATTACCCTTGCGGTTCCCTCTCGGAATGGAAGGGCTAAAAGAGGACTTGCTGTCCTGGTTTCAGTTGCATCCTCCCTACTTCTAGAGAAAGCCTACACTGACTCACAATTCCTCCAATTCTTGTGGTTTCAAACTTCTGAAAATCAGTGCATCTTAATGACCAATTTTTACAATAATTTTTTTGATAACTCTAGAAACAAGGTCATAATAGCATTAGAGAAGGAGCTAGATACATTTACAAAACACATTAGAAGTGTTGCCTTTTTATCTGGGTCGGGGATTTTAATAGTAAGAAATGCGACATACTGGAAGGGGAACACTGTGTTGTGGTTATAGGAATGAACATAGTGAAACTTATTCCCATTGCCCACACAATTTATACGGAGAAACTATTAATGGTGCAATGCACAAATACAACTTAGAACTATTGGAACAGTCTATCGCAGCGGGCCAATCACAGGAACCAACTTATGAAGGCCACAGACAGCCCTCGATCATTGATCATGTATTGATCTCCGAGTCTGGACGAGGGCAGATTGTGAAACTGGAGGTGATAGAAAGCCCCTTTAGTGACCATCACCCGTTATTCTTGACCCTCAGACTTAATAGGACGCCCCAGGATGGGGGTTGCTTAGCTCCCAACATCACAACGCAAGGAGAGAATGGTATCAGTATCAAATGGTCAGGTGTCAACCCAACCGCCTTTTTAGATAAAATAGCGCATGAATGTCAATATGAATTGGATATTTGCAAGAAGGGAGACTCATCCGACTTGCATATCATCAGGGCATTTTGTAATATTACCTCTGCAACCTCAGGAGGCCTCAAAATTAAGAATAAAAAGACAGGTTCCAAAAGTGTTAGTTGGTTTGACCAACAATGCACCAAAGCCAACCAGGCCTTAAAAAATGCCCTAAAGGCTAGACCAAGAGATAGCGAACTGATAAAAACCCAAAGGAAGTTACTTAAACAGACCCTCAATAGAAGTAAAAAAGAAATACAAGAACAGGCATAGGGAAAATAAGTTCAAGCGGCCGATAAATGGGACGCTCCTTTATTCTGGAAAACAATTAACCACCCTTATTTTAAAGATCATTCCGCAGCTAAAAATCGAGACCCTGGTTCAGTCCTCAGATTGGCTAAAGTAATTTGGACGGATTTTAATTCCCAATAACGAACTTTTATTACTACCAGACAACAGAGACCTCACAATCATAGACTCTCCCAACCTGACTCCTATCACTCTAGGTGAGGTAAAAGTTGCCCTAGATAGATGTGTAAATGGGAAGGCACCTGGTCCCGATGGGATCCCTGTAGATAAACTGATACAGGTTTCTGGGCCCCAAACTTACAAAGAGTATGTAATGCTGCAGCGGGTGGCCTCTTGCCCACAACTTAGACGGAAAGCATAATCGTTCCGATTTTCAAGAAGGGCGATAGAGGTGACGCCAAATGCTATCGCCTTACTTCCCTTCTTGACTCGACGTCAAAATTGATGGGTAGAATCCTCCGGGAGATACTGGAAACTTGGACAACCGATAACTTAATTCTTACAGATTCACAGTATGGATTCAGAAGGGAGATAGGGACCATCAAGCAGTGTGTCAACCTTCATTTAATAATTAGCAAATACACACTCTCAAAAATGGGCCATCTGCACTTCTGTTTTGTCGACCTTACAACTGCTTTCGATTTAGTAAGTCACACAAAACTATGGCAGACTCTGGTTGCGATGGGCGCCCCAAGTGACATTATTGCTTACTGGTCACAAATATACAAGCTATTAACCGTAAGAGTTCGATATGGGCCTGGAGAAGAGTGTACTACCCGTTTTAGAGTAACTCGTGGGTTCAGGCAGGGTTGTGTCCTTGCCCCACTCGTGTTTTCCCTATATATAAATGGAGTGGATGAATGCTTGCAAAACTTAAACGCTGATGCTCCTAGGGTTGGCAACCGCGTCACCCCTACTCTGCTTTCTGCGGACGCAGTTCTGCTGTCTAGAACTGCTAACTGGCTTCAGTGCCTAATTGAAAACTTTGCGGAATATATGCATGAAAAGGATTTAAAACTCAATCTAAAAAAAAAAAAACATTCATGATGATCTGTGGAAAAGGGAAGCCAAAGACTAGGACACACCATGTCAACAGGGTGCCCATAGCAGAAACGCACTCATTTTCGTATTTAGGCTTGTGATTTACATCACAGGGTCACTGGGGAGCTCATATGGACTCCAGCAAATCAAAATGTATACGTACAACAGAGGCCATCTTCAGATTCTCAAAAAAATGTGGAATAAGCCAATCAGGGAAATTCTGACCCTCTACAGGAATAAGTGCCTTACTGGAACTTGCTACGGTGCTGCGTTACGGGGAACGGCTAATCATATTGTCCTTCAGACTCAAGAAAACATCTTCCTAAGAAGATTCCTAACTCAACTCTCTCATATATCGTTCATAAAGACCTGGCTGCTCCTTACATTAATGATCAAATTAGCGCAGCAGCTCTTACTGTTTGGTATGGGATCTGGAGCAAGGAGGGAACCAAATTTACACAGGAAATAATTAAGGACTACCTCACCCTTGAGCACAACAAAAAAAATCCCATGGCTGATGTACATTAACAATCTTTTAAAAGAGTGCACGGAGAATATTGATTTTAATAATACCACACAAATCCTTGGTTATAGCAAAAAAAGATTAGAAAACTGGGCTCAGAGTCAAGAGAATGGTTAACAGAAACTGAGGCAAACTCGAAACAGTTGAGTAGGGCTTACTGTGATAGGCCCATTGGATCAGGGACGCAGCGTTACCTACTCCAGGTCACGAACACAAAACAGAATCTACCTTACAAGGTTGAGAATGGGGACCATCCACTTCCTAATAGCTTTTCCAACCACGGGCAAGTGGAACCGAAACCTCCCAAAGTGCCCCTATGATGGAAAATCGGACCTCCATTTTATCCTATTCTGTAATTTTTATAGAGACATCAGGAAGAGCGTTTACGCCCATTGTTTTTAAAGGAAAAACTGTACTTCTATAAAATTGCCTTTGAGTTTATCTGTAATCTAGAAAATTAGAAAGTTTGTAATGCGGTGGTGGTCTATACCCAAATGGCGATCTAAAGAAGAAAGCTGAACTCACACCTTGAGGCACTACTTTACGAAGAAAGCAGGATACATACTGATTAGTGATCTTTAGGGATGCTATGCTCCTTTACACCTTACAAATATTCCCACTCAGGCCCTTTATGTACAAATCATTCTTTGCATTTATCTCCTCGGATATAGATAAATTATACTGCGTTTACCCACCCATGGTTTGATCTTAAAGTTTTATGCGTTTTATTGTACCGACAACGATGAATTGTGAAGAGGAGTAATCTTTTTAGAATGCTTTTATGGTTGTACTTCTTTTTAACTGAATAAAGCTGAATTGACTACTATTACACTGGAGTATTTGCATATATACTTTTTTAAACATTACATATTTGCAAATGTACATGCCCACAAACTGTGCTCCGACTTCACAATCCTCATGTCATACTAAATATAGCAACTACCAAAAAGAATATGCAATGGTTATTGCATTAGAAGAACACTTTCCAGGAGAGATGCAGTCAGAAGTGCCACTCTCGCACAGAAACTAAATTTAGTTAATAAAGAGTCCCCTTAGAACTACTCGTCGACCATAAAGAAACCACCTCATCTGCATCTCTCAGACACATCTTCTTGCCCCTTCCACTGTCCTCCGCTTCTACCAGGTCGACGAGGACGGGTTGATGCCCAGCATAGGCCATTGGATATCTTTATATCAAAGTCACAGCAGGGCTAAGAGAAATCCCGGCTCTGCCAACAGGGCTGGAAAGTGGACCGTGTGCTATAGAACTTGGATACTGCATGGTGTGGTTGTAGTCCATTGAGAAATCCAATCTATGGTTCCATGACAGCTGCCAGCGATTTGAAAGCTCAAGGAGATACATTTATAAACGGACACCAGTTGAACAGAACATTTTCCTAGAGTGTTATTAATCTTGAGTGAGCGTCTTTAGAGCATTTACAATTGTTCCAGACAGATCAAGAGTGCATTAGGGTTTTTAGATTTTATGGCAAGACAGGAGGCTAGCATTATGCATTACATTTTTTTTAGCAACTTCTGAGCAGCACTTTAAAAGCTTCTAACAATACTTTTATGAATTCACTAAAAAAAATCTAGAACATTCAACATAACATAAGCCTCCAACATTCTAGGCTCTTCCTCTTTTGTTTACTGCTACTGAGCAGATAAGTATAAACTTACTTGTTTTGGTATAAGTTTATTATATGTGAGGAAAGGATTTTGTAATAGATTAGAATATAATTAGATTTGGTTAATAGTATTTGCTAGTTGTTTTGTTTGTTAGATTAACCCAATTTTCGGGTTATTTGTAGGTTTAGATGTAATATTTGAGAGGAATATGTATTTTATTCGAAAGAAAGTATTTGAAGGTATTTGAAATAATTTAAAAAGAAAATGTTTTACATTTTTAGCGTACATTCGCGAGTGAATACATCGTTAATATAGTAATATTTCGTACCGTTACATTTTTAAGCTTGAAAAAGGCAGATGCACACAAGCTGTTTCCAACGGTCTCGAAGAGATTTGCGTATTATGAATGCGTAGTCAAAGTTCTCGCATTCTTTATAGATTAGCGGAACATAAGGACTTATTTCATGAGGAGATAGAGCGGGTCTGGACAACGCGAGTCCGGACGCGTCTATTTCTTTTGGAAATAGACCTAGTTTGATTAACGCGTGACATCAACGCGAAGTTGCTAGGAGACAATCTCCGATCGGCGTCAGTTGTGTTGAAAAGTTGCCGATCGGAAGTTGTTTTTTGTGACAGAGAAAAGGAAATATTAGGAAAAAAAGTGGATTTATAGTTGTAAATCCGAAAGTAATAACAATGTGAGAAACATTATTTTAACTCTACACCACGAAAGAGTGATTTTAAAAGGTTTAAAGTTTAAGAAGGTTATTTAAAAAATAAAAAATAAATACATTTATAAGGAATTATAAGGAAAGTTTTTTACACTTACCCAATTTTAAAAAAAATTATATATATATATATATATATATATATATATATATTAAAAAAAAATAATAAAGATGAGTGAGGAAGCAGGTATTAGTTCAAAGGATGTACAAGAGGAAATTATAAGGAGATTAATAGAGAAGGAAATAGGGAATAAAGTACAGGAGACAGTGGAAAGGTTAGCAAAGGAAGGGAAAAGGAAAGTAGATGATGTGGAAGAAGAAGAATTTTGGACGTTATCAGAGGAAGAGGATACACAGAACAGAAGACCTGTTGGGAAATCTTTCAAGAAACAGAAACACAAAAATATAGTGGAAAATATTAGTAATACAGAGACAAAGAAAGTTAGGGAAAAGAACATAGGAACAAATTCTAAAGGTGTCCAGAGCGGCACAAATGAGAGGCAGGTTGACCCTGCGAATGACCCCAGCGCCGGAAACAACGACATCACCCCCTCGCAAGACCTCTGCAACTCACTCTCCGCGTTCTTCCACCGCAAGATCACCGACATACACAACAGCTTCAACGCACAAACAACGCACCCTACCGCCGAACCAATGCCCGCCACCACCACCCTCTGCAACTGGACCCCGATCAACACCGAAGACACCACCCGCACGATGAACTCCATCCACTCCGGATCACCAACCGACCCCTGCCCACACCACGTCTTCAACAAAGCCGACGCCACCATCGCACCCCATCTCCGGGACATCATCAACTCCTCCTTCCGCACCGCCACCTTCCCGGAGAGCTGGAAGCACGCCGAGCTTACCGCCCTCCTGAAGAAACCAACGGCGGACCCCACCGACCTCAAGAACTACCGCCCCATCTCGCTCCTTCCGTTTCCGGCCAAAGTCATCGAGAAGACCGTCAACAGACAGCTTGCCGCCTTCCTCGAGACGAATGGATCCCTCGACCCCTCGCAGTCCGGGTTTCGGGCCAACCACAGCACCGAGACCGCCCTTATCGCAGCCACCGACGACATCAGAACCCTAACCGACAACGGGAAACAGCTGCCCTCATCCTCCTGGACCTCTCCGCGGCGTTCGACACCGTCTGCCACCGCACCCTAGTGAAGCGCCTCAGCAACATCGGAATCCGAGAGAAAGCACTGGAATGGATCATCTCGTTCCTCGCCGGAAGAACCCAGAGAGTCCGCCTCTCCCGTTCAGATCCGAAGCCACCGAAGTCATCTGCGGCGTTCCACAAGGATCCTCACTCAGCCCGACCCTCTTCAACGTCTACATGAGCCCCCTCGCAGCCATCGCACGCCGACACAACCTCAACATCATCTCCTACGCCGACGACACCCAGCTGATCCTCTCCCTCACCAACGACCCCACTACCGCCAGAGCCAACCTGCACGACGGGATGAGAGACGTCGCCGACTGGATGAGGAACAGCCGCCTTAAACTGAACTCAGACAAGACGGAAGTCCTCATCCTGGGCTCATCACCCTCCGCCTGGGACGACTCCTGGTGGCCCCCGGCCCTGGGCACCGCACCCAAGCCAACGGACCACGCACGCAACCTGGGCTTCATCCTGGACTCCTCCCTATCAATGACCAAACAAGTCAACGCCGTCTCATCTTCATGCTTCAACACCCTGCGCATGCTCCGCAAGATCTTCAGATGGATCCCCACTGAAACCAGGAAGACCGTCACCCAGGCACTCGTCACCAGCCGACTGGACTATGGGAACACCCTCTACGCCGGAACCACAGCCAAACTTCAAAAGAGACTCCAGCGCATCCAGAACGCCTCCGCACGACTCATCCTGGACATCCCCCGACACAGCCACATCACCGTACACCTGAAAGACCTGCACTGGCTCCCCGTCAGCAAGAGAATCACGTTCAGACTCCTCACCCACGCACACAAGGCCCTCCACGACCTGGGCCCAAAGTACCTCAACGACCGCATGTCCTTCTACACGCCCACACGCCAGCTACGATCAACCAGCCACGCCCTCGCCACCGTACCACGCATCCGCAGAACCACCGCCGGAGGAAGATCCTTCTCCTACCTGGCGGCCAAGACCTGGAACTCCCTCCCCACTCACCTTCGGCGAACCCAGGACCATCTCGCCTTCAGGAAGCAGCTCAAGACCTGGCTGTTCGAGCAGTAACTTACCCCCTCCCCCAGCGCCTTGAGACCCTCCCGGGTGAGTAGCGCGCTCTATAAATGCCGTGATTGATTGATTGATTGAATGATAGAGATGAACAACCATCATGGCGAAAAGATATTGAAAGTGGAATTTTGAGGAGTACGTGTTAGATCTTGATTATAATGAGGACCAAGATGAGTTCTCAATATACTATTTTGAGTACTCAGAATAACAAGCATTGGCATAGCCAATAGGTCTCGCCTTTGGGACCTTATAAGTGTTTAGTTATCCAGCACAATATCCTTTGTGCAACAACATCAAGTGTTGCATGGCTAAACACTTATAAGGTCCCAAAGGCGAGACCTATTGGCTATGCCAATGCTTGTTGTGTTTGAAGTATATTATGGTTTTAAAATCACCTGCTGCTGCGTCCCTGACCTCCAGCGATTTTCAGACAACAATAACTGATGATAAACTAAACTCTGGTGATTACTGTTCTTCATAGAGAGAGAAAGGAAGTTTATCTAGTGTCAGTTTTGACTCATGGGAAGGTAGCACAGAGGGTTAATATGCAGGCTGCAAAGAACTTGTACCATTCAGATCACAAAGTGTATATAATGTAACTAGGTCAGTGAGTTGCTGCTTATGTCTGAAAGATCCTTTGTTACTTGCAGTTTATAAGTTATAATCTTAATATAGCACAGTGAGCGATTAAATGTAATCAAATAGCTGCATGCAAACTGCAAGGTATAGATTAGAGCGTTATGATTTTTTCCCGTCTTTTTTTTATCCTAACGTTGGAAATAGGGTTCATTTGGATACAATTCAATTCTGATTATTACAGAAAAATTATTAAAGAGAACCCCCAACCATGGTGTTACGTTTTAAAGTCTTACTTTGTGCTTTTCCAGAATAAGCACTCAAACTATCCTGCCTACCAGTATGGATGGCATGTGACTCCTTCACCTTGTAGTCCTCTGTCTTCTGTAACATTTCCTATACACTGATTTGCACACCTATGATTGATTGTCTCTGTGTAGTGTGTGAGATGTAAAATACTCTGACACCCTACACTGGTATGAGTGCGGCGGCGCTATAAAACTATTTAAATGCATCTGAGAGAGAGCAGTTATGGAGACTTGAGGGACACTGTTAAAAGGTGGTAGTGGTCATTGGGGGCTCCAACACAGCAGGGTAGCTGGAGAAACGCATTGGAGGGTGCCAACTCGCACTGGGCACCACCAGCACTAAAGCCGGCCCTGGTACTGATTGTAACCACCTCGAAAAAAAGGCTAGAATGAGTGTCCTCACCTCTATTCGGAGAAGCTGTGACCATAAGGTCAAACACACATTCCTGAACATTGTGCAGTTACCAAATAATAATATATATATATATAATAATATATATATATATTATCTACTGGCGGTCGCCAGTAGATAGTTATAGTTACAACCTATTATCCATAGGAAATCCGCGACATTCTATTTGAAATAACTCTCTTGCCGGTTGACGTATCTTCGCAAAATTTTCAAACTTTGTGGCCCGCTCCGGTCCTACCCTGAAAGTCTCGGGGGATTCGTCAAGCGGGGGCCGAGAAAAAGGGGGTCCCAAAACGCGTTTTCCCCATGCAATTTTCCATAGGAAACTTTAGACACGGCTACAGCCCGAACTGCTGAACGGAATTACACCAAATTTGGCAAAGAGGTAGTTCTTGGTTCAGAAAGAACCCTTTTGTTAAATGGTGTAAATCCGTTCAGTAGTTGCTGAGAAAATCAAAAGAAAAAAAGATAGGTATATCTAGGGCCGCGGATCCTCCCGAGCACGAGCTTTATGTTAATTGGCTGTCAACACTCCAAATCAGGAAGTGTTGGCAGCCATTTTATCCCTCGGTAGAACCGAGGGACAGAAACAAGTGCGCAAAGCGCACAAAGGGGGCAGGGTAGAAACACCCTGACCCCCTAGGTCTGCTCAGGGGGTCCCACAAGGACCCCCTGGGCAAAAAAAAAATCGGCAGGATGCGCTCAGGGAGCGCGAACCCTGCCGAAAAAAATAAAATAAATAAAAATAAAAAAATCGAAGCGCGGTCTCCCGCGCTTCGATGTAGTGGCCCCGGGTGGGCCAAGTCCCGGGGGCATGCTGGGGGGGTTAATTTTATGTGTGGGGGCCTCTAAGGGCCCCCAAGCACCGGGGACCACCACCTCCCGGGGCTTCTTTTTATATTTAAAAACCTGTGTGGGGGCTCCAGCCCCCACACGCCCGAGACCACCACCTCCCGGGGCACTAAGAAAAATGAAAATGGGGGTCCGTTTTGGACCCCCAAGCCCCGAGGACCACCACCTCCCGGGGCTTTCTCGATGTAGGGAGGGGGCCGCGCAGCCCCCTCCTGGAGCCCTTGATGGCCCTGGGGACCGCCACCCCCAGGGCCGGCTCCTGCAGTGTCCCGGGGTGCCTACCCCGGGACACTGCTGTTTGCAATGACAGGACGGGAGCCTCGCGGCTCCCGTCCTGTCATTACAAGCTGCTTTGGATATTGGAAGAGAGAGCAGGAAACCTGCTCTCTCTTCCAATATCCAAAGCCGATAGCTTTCCACATGGGGAGCAGCATGTTAGCTGCTCCCCATGTGTAAAGCAATGCCGGCTCCCATAGGACACGGGGAGCCGGCGGGACTGTGGGGGTTTGGGGACCCCCACAGTCCCCAACGAGGCCAGGCCCCGGGGGATGGGGTCCCCGGGGCCTAAAAATAGGAAAAGGAAGGGGGCCACACGGCCCCCCTTCAGGGGGAACGATCGGGCCCGCAGGCCCCGCCCCTTCCTTCACCACTCTGCAAACGCGCCCCTGGCGCGTTTGCAGAGGGAGAACGAATCCCCTTGAATACTGGGGGTCCCTGGGGGCCAACTAGCCCACCAGGAACCTCCAGTATGCGCCAGGGGGCTGCGTTGCAGAGAGGTGTACAGAGGCCACGCCCCTTTTTACACCTCTCTGCAACGCAGCTCTGTGGCGCTTTTTGGAGGAACATGGTGGGCTAGTTGGACTCCAGGGACCCTCGGGATTCAAGGGGACTTAATCCCCCAACTTAAAACGCGCCACGGGGCGCGTTTGCACAGTGGTGAACGGAGGGGGCGGGGCTTCAGGTGACATGTGTGCAAACAGGCCCCGTGGCGCATTTTAAGATGGGGAATTAAATCCTCTTCAATCCTGAGGGTCCCTGGGGGCCAACTAGCCCAACAGGTACGTCCAGAAAGCGCCACAGAGCTGCGTTGCAGAGAGGTGTAAAGGGGTGTGGCCTCTGTACATGTCTCTGCAACGCAGCCCCTGGCGCATACTGGAGGTTCCTGGTGGGCTAGTTGGCCCGTAGGGACCCTCATGATTCAAGGGGACTTAATCCCCCAACTTAAAATGCGCCACGGGGCGCGTTTGCACAGATGCCACCTCAGGCCCCGCCCCTCCCTTCACCATTGTGCAAATATTCCTCTAAAATCAGCCGAAATACGAATTCCGATTTACTCACCTGTTATCAGGAGAGACCTCAGTGCTGCATCTTTCAGCCCAGTACTGGTCCTGAAAAGTAATTTTAACCGTACTTACCGGTAACTTGAATTTCCTTCATAGGCTAACATTGACTGGTTTCACTTGGAAATTCTTCTAAGTGTGGAGTTTTGGAACTTTAAAATATTCCTCTAAAATCAGCCGAAATACGAATTCCGATTTACTCACCTGTTATCAGGAGAGAACCCAGTGCTGCATCTTTTAGCCCAGTACTGATCCTCAAAAGTAATTTTAACCGTACTTACCAGTAACTTGAATTTCCTTCCATAGGATATCATTGCCTGCTTTTTGCTGAAAAAGTTTCTAAGTGTTGATTTTTGAAACATACAAATATTCCTCTAAAATCAGCCGAAATCCGAATTCTGATTTACTCACCTGTTATCAGGAGAGACCTCAGTGCTGCATCTTTCAGCCCAGTACTGGTCCTGAAAAGTAATTTTAACCGTACTTACCAGTAACTTGAATTTCCTTCCATAGGCTAACATTGACTGGTTTCACTTGGAAATTCTTCTAAGTGTGGAGTTTTGGAACTTTAAAATAGTCCTCTAAAATCAGCCGAAATACGAATTCCGATTTACTCACCTGTTATCAGGAGAGACCTCAGTGCTGCATCTTTCAGCCCAGTACTGATCCTCAAAAGTAATTTTAACCGTACTTACCAGTAACTTGAATTTCCTTCCATAGGAATCCATTGTCTGGTTTTCAGCAGAAAAGTTTCAAAGTGTCGATTTTCACAAACTACAAATATTCCTAAAAAATCGCCTGTATGACTTAAACGCATTCTTTCAACTGTTTACAGGAGATGCACCAGTGCTGGATCCAGGATCCAACACTGAGTAAGAAAAAGTAACGATAACAGTTTTTAACTTCTAAGTGAATTTCCTTCCATAGGATAACATTGGTGATTCTATGAGAAAAAGTTTCTAAGTGTGAACTTTTAAAGTACAATAATATTCCTTAAAAATCACGACTGTAACCAAAACGCTTTTACTCAACTGTTTACAGGAGATGTCCCAGGACTGAATCTAGGATCCAGTAATGTGGTTAGAAAAGTAATCCATAAAGTAACTAATTGCATTTAACTAGAAATTCACATTGAGCTGAATGTTGCATTGTGTTTGAAAATGTGTTGCCCATTGCAACAACTGTAACTACTGTACTTAAAAGTCTATTGCCTATGTGCAAAGTAATTAAACTAAAGTAATTCATTCTGAGAAAGTATTTTTTGTAATGTAATGTATAATGTAATTACAATGTAATTTAAAAAATAAAATATGTAAAAAAAAATTGTTTCTAAAAAATTTGGAAATCAGTATGAAAAAAATGTATATAACAATTAATACATTTAAAAATTGTCATTTACAAAACCTTTGAAATTCACTGAAAAAAACTGTAGGTTTCAGACATGTTATAGTTACAAATTAGCATTTAAAAAACCTTTGAAATTCACTGAAAAAACCATAGGTTTTAGGGACAGTTATAGTTAGTTGGACATTGCACTCGTACAAAACCCGTGAAATTCCCCGTTATAGTTAGTCCAGCTAACTATAACTCGCGCCCCGCAATGCACTGCTGATGACGTCACATATTACATCACTCATGACATGGTCAGTGACATCACTGATGACATCACTGATGACATCTCAAATGACATCACTGATGACATCATCCACGTGATAATCTGATGCACCTCCTCACACTCTAATATAACCTTTGATACACCCACTCTAAATTACAGACTGCCATTCGCAAAACCATAGACACTCCAACACCAATAACTACATACCCACTCACTGATTCTTAGGTCTACGCACACATCCACTCACTCACCCGTACAGTCACTCATACTTACGGTCACTCAGTACAGGACTATCATATGCACTCATACTCCTATATAGACACTCAAACACCGCCACTCATCCATAGAGGTACTCACACACCTAGTCAGTCATGCAAATAATTAAACACACTACCATTTACTCACCTATACAGTTATACACACACCAGCTCACTTACTCATACAAATAGTAGCACATTCTTACGCTCTTATACAATCACTGATACAAGCACACACTCATCCATACAGCCACTATCACAATCACTCACTCTCGCTTATAGCTATTTATATACTCCAACACACATATATACTGCCTTTCACATATGTAGTTACTCACACATGTACCACTGGGACATACATTCACTCACTAACACACTCTTACACACACTTACCCACCCATACAGTCTATCACAGTTGCACTCTTGAAACCATCCACCCAGTGAATCACCCACTCACACATCTATGCACAGAGTTGCACACACCCCTCCCACACAAACACTCAGGCACCCATACAGATACTCAGACAAGCATTCAATAACTCATATAGACACTCATGTAGCTATTCACAAACACATGCAGCCACTTACACAGCAACAGACAGACGGATACAGACATTCACCCAGTTTAGTCACTAACCCATGCATTCAGTAAGATACGTTAAATCACTCACTTATAGAGTCAGTCACGCACCTACTAAATCATCCATACAGACACTTACACACCCACTCATTCTTCAATACGTCTTTTCCTATATATATTAAAAATATTTAAACTTTACAGAAACACACAGTCACTGGATGATGTCATCAGTGATGTCATTTGAGATGTCATCAGTGATGTCATCAGTGATGTCACTGACCATGTCATGAGTGATGTAATATGTGACGTCATCAGCAGTGCATTGCGGGCGCGAGTTATAGTTAGCTGGACTAACTATAACGGGGGAATTTCACGGGTTTTGTACGAGTGCAATGTCCAACTAACTATAACTGTCCCTAAAACCTATGGTTTTTTCAGTGAATTTCAAAGGTTTTTTAAATGCTAATTTGTAACTATAACGTCCCTGAAACCTATGGTTTTTTCAGTGAATATATATATATATATATATATATATATATATATACACACACATACATACACACACTATTGTGTGTGAGTAACACACCGTTTTGATACGAACGTTTGTAACAGTTATGTGCATTACTTGTGTGCCATGTCAGGGAAGAGATCAAAGATCTAAAACAACTGGAGAAGGGGCTGATAGGCAGAGTAGTCTGGGGGCTTTTGGTGACTTTATGGTTTGAAGCGGGGTTGGTCGTTGACTTGTGGGAGTTCAACATAGGGGTTGTTCGACATCAAGGCAGTTGAATGTGGCGAGCTGGACATGGCCGGGGGCGGGTGGGAGGGGCGGTTCAGTAAAGCGAGTATGGAGCAGTTAGATATAAAGCCGATTGCTTACACACAGCGGGGGAGCTGGATAAATACCGGAGAAGACTAGCCAGATAAACTGAAAGTGGTGCTGGACAGAAGCAGCGGTTGCCAAATAAACTTAAAGGGTGTTTGACAGATGCAGGAGGATGATCTGTTATATGCTGCAGATTAATGCTAAGGTTTGTTAGTTATATATTGGTGGGAGTGGTTTGGTTTCGGGCAGTTGATGAAAGTGTAGTGGTCAGACTTCTAAGGCTGGTCTTGGTGAGACTTATAGGTTGGTCCTGTTCAGATGTAGTAAGCGGCTGTTTAGAAGAGATTCGTGGTGGAGTGGTCAGTCGGATTAGGGGTGGTGAGTCATATGTTGCAGTTTAATATAGATGTGGGATAGTTACATTTTGGGTGGGGGTTGACTGTTGAGAGTTGGTTTAATTCTGGGTGGCAGTGAAGGCTGAACGTTTAGAGGCGATTTAATGTGGAGTAGAATGTTGGGTTATAGGAGGGCTGTCATTGTACTTGGGGGCGGGTGTGGCTGTCAGCTTGGAGAGTTGGCGTTCCGGTGTCTGCTCTGGTAGGTGGAACAGGGCTGTGCTCGCATCTATCACTCACCCAGGTCAGCAGACTTTCGCACAGCTCCACCCGATCCACGGTCTCTGTGTGAAGCATGCTGTGCTCTGTTCGGAAGTTACTAGGGGTTCTAAGGGTGCGGGGCTTCCTGAGTTACTGGTATCGGCTCTCGGGTACGGTGTTCTCTGGCTGCGGCTCGCGTTGTCTTTCGGCCCCGGCAGCTGCCACCCCGCACGCACTGCGCAGAATCACATTCCAGCGTTCCCGATACTACCTGCGCATCCTTGATCACGGCCAGCTCAGCCCCAAACATGTGTGCGCGCTCCCAAGAGCTTCTCAGAGCCAAGAAACAGCGGTATGCTCGTTCGCTCAAAGTACTGGAGTCACGCTCAGACATTACAATGTTTTTCAGAGACAAACGAGCTAGCTCTACGCATGCGTGAAATGGATCGGGTCCTGGTTACTTAAGAGTTCTGCCGGAGCCTAGACAAGAGCTTTTAAGAAAAGGGTCAAACTGAACTCCTGTGATCGCTCGTTGTTCTACATCCAAAACAGACGCATTTGTTTCGCACCGACATTAAAATTAAGCATGGGGAATATTCCCGTTTTAATGGAGCGGGGACGAGAGGAGCGAGGGCGAGCGAGCGCGGCAGCCTGCTCAGCTGACCAGACGCTCGTGCGTCATGGCCTTTTGCCGGCATGTTTTTCCAATTATCGCGCACGCGTCTGGGCACGATAATTGGAAACACATGTCTGCCGCGCGTAACCATCCGAAAAAGGCCACCCACGACGCACGAGCGTTTGGACTGCTTCTGAAACCCCCTTTCTTAAAGTCTTCGCCTAGCAGCGCTTGCGCGCTACTCGAGGCTCGACCTAAAAAGGAATTGAAAGATCCTTTTTGGACTATCACTTTTTAATCCAGCTCCAATTAGGCACCCAAGAAATTCAGAATGGTGGCCAATGGAACATGTTTCCGATTATATTAAATTTTGGATTAGAAGGCCATTGGAGAGGAACGAGCGAAACCTAATGAGAGCAGAATGCTCGTAACCAGTTATTGATGTAAAGGAGACTGTAACTCCTAATTTGGATCCAGACCTAATTACTTATTTATTTAAGTTGGGTCGTGACCCTAGGAAAGGGCTGGAAAGATCGCTTCAACAATGTGAAGATAAAGTTTTGGATATATTAGGTCCAGTGGCGAGGATATTTAACATGATAGAGGAATCATACTTAAATGGATCAGAACTGGATTTAGAACTTTTAAGAGGTTGGAGCCAAAGGGCCGTGTGTTTCATTGGAAACGTAAATGCAAGTCTAATAGCGGAAAGACGTAAGGCAGTTTTATTCAGGATCATCCCTAAATTGGGAGATTTTGCTAAGAAAGAGAGCAGTGAGGAGTCAAAAGGTCTCCTATTTGGGGATGGACTGGTTAAGTCACTAGGAAAACACGTTCAAGCGTTTACCTCTCTTGATAAAGCTCATGCATCTATGCGCAGAGTTTTTGGAAGTGGAAGTTTATTTGGCAGGGCCGGAAGGCGGGGTCAGACTTCCGGCCGACCATTTTTCAGAAGCCCATTTTATCAAGGAGGCAGAAACTTGCAAGGAAGGAGTAGTTTCAGAGGAAACTTGTATCAAAGTTCATTTTATCCACAAAGAGGATGTGGAGGAAGGAGCAGATCAGGTGGTGGAAGATCAAACTTTCAGTCTTCGAGGACAGACAAATCAGGGTGAGTATGAGAGATTCTTTTGGTTTTACCCAGAGAAATTCAGGAGGAAGATTGCAATTCTAGGAGAAATGGAGAGACATAACAGGAGATTTATGGGTTTTGGAAACAGTGAAAGGTTTCATGATAGATTTAGTATCAATACAAGAGAGATTTTTTCAAAAAGATTCAAGATATTGTTGGAAAGGAGATAAAAGATTTGTTGGAAAAACAGGCAATCATAAGAGTGTCAGAGGAAAAGAAAGGGTTTGTAAGTACCCTTTTTGTAGTGGAAAAAAAGGACAAGGGTTGGAGACCTGTCATAAATCTGAGGAATTTAAATCAGTATGTGGTTTACAAACATTTCAAGATGGAGGGTATCCATCTGTTAAGGGACATCCTGATGGACAACGATTGGATGGTGAAAATAGATTTGAAGGATGCGTATTTTTCAATACCGATTGCAGAAGAAAGTCAGAAATATCTTCAGTTCAAGTGGAAGGGACAACTTTTTCAGTTTGTTTGTCTCCCATTCGGATTATCTTCGGCCCCTTGGTGTTTTTCAAAGGTAATGAGACCGGTTGTGGGTTTCTTGAGAGAAAGAGGGGTTTGAATGTTGATTTATTTAGACGACATACTTATAATGAACGGAGAGGTAAAAACTTTATTGGAACACAGTGTCTTGGTTCAAGGTTTACTGAGAGACTTAGGGTTTGTGATAAACTCAGACAAATCTATTATGGTACCAGCACAGAGGATGGAGTTTTTAGGTTTTGTGGTGCATACAGTAAAGAAACAGTTGGAGTTACCAGAGAGGAAGATTGTCTTAATAAAAAGAGAGGAGATATTTATTAAGAAAACAGGAGGTAAGTTTAAGACAATTAGCAAGAGTGTTAGGTCTTTTATCATCAACGATTCAGGCTATTTTTCCAGGCCCATTACATTACAGGGCGTTACAGAGGGTAAGAGGTGCAAGTTTAAAAAAAGGTCATTGGTATGGAGACTGGATGTAGAAGCGAAGGAAGAATTGAACTGGTGGCTGGAAAATTTGCAAACATTGAATGGTTGAGCAATTTTTGGGACGAGTGTGGATTATGTACTAGAGACAGATGAGAGCAATTTAGGATGGGGTGCGAAATTAGTGTCTCGGGAAACAGGAGGACGATGGAATTTAAAAGAGAGAAGATCATATAAATTGTCTGGAACTAAAGGCGGGAGTGTTGGCGGTTCGCAGTTTCAAGGAGAAAATTCAGAAAAGAACAGTTTTATTTAAGATGGACAATATCACAGGAGTGACTTACATAAACAAGTTGGGGGGAAGCAGGTCAAAGAGATTAGCGGATTTGGCAAAAGATTTTTGGAAGTTTTGCATGGATCACAAGTTAAATTTAACAGCTCAATATCTGCCAGGGAGAGAAAACATGGTAGCAGATTGGAATTCTCGTTTTTTGAAGGATTACAGCGATTGGAAACTGAATCCTTTGATTTTCAAAAAGATACAGGAAACTTTGGGTCCTTTGAAGGTCGATTTATTTGCGTCGTTAACAAATCAGTTGGAGAATTATGTGAGTTGGAGGCCAGACCCGGGAGCAATGTTTGTGGACGCGTTCAATCTAGATTGGAAAGGTTATGCTTTTGATAATGAGAGTTTTAGCGCAGGTGAGGAGACAAGTTTGCAGACTAGTTTTAGTAACTCCGTTCTGGACAACACAAGCATGGTATCCATCTGTGTTGGAGTTAGCAGTGGAAGACCCAATCTTAATAGTAGCAGAGAAAGGTCTTTTGAAGGATGTAGATGGAGAAGAACATCCGCTAGTGGAATCAGGGGTGCTCAACCTTCTAGTTTGGAGCATTTCAGGAAATCAGGTAGATTCGCAGAGCTATCAGGAGAGGCTTCAGAGTTATTGTATGAATCATGGGCACCAGGAACTAGAAAAAAGTATACAAGCGCTTGGAAAGTGTGGGTATGCTGGTGCATGGAAAGGGACTTGGATCCTGTTGAGGCGGATGAGATTATGATTGCTAATTTCCTGGCTTATCTTTACAAGAGAGGTCTAAGTTATAGAACAGTAAGTTGTTATAGGTCAGCGATAGCTGCTGGTCATTGTCTGGTTCGAGTTTCTGTGGGAAAAGGTAAATTGGTTTGTAGAAATATGAAAGGAATTAGTTTGAAAAAGCCTCCAGGTTCAAGGTATACTATTCTATGGGATGTATGTTTGGTTTTGAGACTGTTTGAAGGATGGCAGAGTGATAGGTTTTTGAGTTTGAAACATTTAACTTGGAAGTTAACTACATTATTATGTATGATTTCTTTTAGAAGGGTTTCAGACGTGAAAGCTCTGGATATTTCTGGGAGATTCTTTCATCCAAAGGGTGTGTTTTTTTTAATTAAAAGGAGAACTAAGACAATGTCTGAGAGGATTTTTTATCCACGATTTGATAGTCATCCTAAATTGTGTGTAGAAAGATGTTTAAGAGAATATGAGTGTAGAGTGAGTGATATTAGATGTGTGGGGGATGATCAGTTATTGATTTCCTATACTAAACCGCATAAACCAGTTTCTTCGGCAACTATTGCAAGATGGGTTAAAGATACTACGCGTGAATCAGGTGTGAATTTAGAAAAGTTCAAAGTTCATTCTATTCGTGGAGCTATGGCTTCAAAAGCATACATGTCTGGGGCAAATTTAAGCGAGATTCTGAAAGCAGCAGATTGGTCAAATGACACGGTGTTTACAGATTTTTATTTTAGATCAGTGGAACATGTATCGGAAAAAGTTCTATAAGACTCTAAACATGCATAATTATAATGCTAGCCTCCTGTCTTACCATAAAATTTGATTCTCAGAGGGTAAGTGCATAGAGAATCATGATTTTATTAAAGACAAGGAGGCTAGCAGGGCTAGTATATATATTATATATATATATATATATATATATATATATATATATATATAAAGTATTTTGTTGAGAAGGAGGATTAAGATTAGTGTGTGCATGGAGTTAAAGGAATGAACAATATGCTTAAAGGTTTGGTTTTTTATTTGTTGCAGATGCACAGTAAAGGAGTCATGGAAAGAATGGAGGAAAGAAGAAAAGAGGTTTTTGGGAAAATAGAAGAGAAACAAAAGAGGAAGAGCCTAGAATGTTGGAGGCTTATGTTATGTTGAATGTTCTAGATTTTTTAGTGACTTCGTAGAAGTATTGTTAGCTTTACAGCGCTGCTCAGAAGTTGGTAAATAAAAGGTAATGCATAATGCTAGCCTCCTTGTCTTTAATAAAATCACGTTTCTCTATGCACTACCCTCCGAGAATCGACATTTCTTACTCATGTTATTAAACATAGAAAATTAGAGAGGAAATTGTGATGAGCTGCATCAGTGCCAATTGTCTTAAATTCTTGTATGGAATCTATTTTAGAGTGATTATCTTAACTATGTACTGTAGCATTTTATCTGTACATATATTTTATCAGGGATTTTCCGCAGATGTATTCGTGTAACTAACTGGATGTTTTTATTGTTTTATTTGTATGCTTTTATAGTTGCTTCAAACCGAATAAAGTATTTATGACTGATTGACTAATCTTGAATGATGTTAATCCGAGTTACCATAAATATTAAACAAATCGGCAAGTAAGCCGTGGAGTTACAATTACAGAGAATCTGGTAAAATGGCTAAGTGAGTGGCATACCTTCACCCTGGTGGCTCTTGAAAGAGAATGAGGCCTGATGGTGAAGAGGATAATCCCACTGAAGTGAACTGTGAAAAACACATTTTGGGACGGTGATGGAGTGGACCTCATGGAAGTCTATAAATTCATGTTACTTTTTGGTGGGGTGAAATCACGGAATACAGGAGGACAGCGGTCAAGTTAACAGGTATGGAGTTCAACACACAAGTATCTAGGATACACATTGAATGCTGGGTCATGAATTTGAATCTCGTCAAGGCAGACTCAGGCTTCCATCCTTCCGAGGTTAGTAAACTGAGTACCATTAAATTGGGTAGCATTAACACAGGTGAGAAACAGCATAAAATCATATTTTAACACAGGCTTATAAATATTATTGTGTGAGCACAGCTTTCACGTTTAATTCTTGAAAGGATCTTGTGAGAGGAGACTGTATAGCCTTAAACACACATAGTATAAAACTGTACAAGACTGTACACTCCTCACTCAAGTATCTTACAGTAAAAGCAGACGATTGCTCAACCCCAGAAGGCAGAAAGCTAAGGAGTGCCACCAGTGTGTACTTATATTGGGCAATGTCAATACGTACAATTCTCCTTTGAGTCCAAGGCAGGGAAGTCTTCACAGCCGGGAGTAGTGACAGAGACAACCAGGGCGGTAACAGGATCGACTAGAAATGCAGGGTTCTCTGAAAGGAGAGAGACGACAATGAAAACCAAGATGGAGTCAGACAAGAGCACTTCCGAACATTGCCCGAAGTCAGGCGCTGCGACCAGGGTTTAATTTGAGCCGGTGAAGGCCACCGCTACTCAATTTTGGAGACCAGTGTGTATTTTTCTGCATAAGGCATTAACTAAGAGCAAGAGGAAAACAAAGCAGAAAGATTGAAGAAGAGAAAGTCGGGAAAATCATCATAAAGGGAGAAAGCAGGAACCTGCAAGAGTGGGTTAAAGGGCCCGGGAGTGTCTGGTAGTGGATTAGAGGCGCAGATGAATTAAACTCTACTCAGCCTCCGTATTCGGCGCGCTCACATTTGATTACACCGGCCGTGGGCTTCTGAGCAGAGCTTTGTGCACAGTAACTCATTCTATTACAAATTAAGCGCTGGATATCCCTCTAATTCCCAGGTTAGATCACAAAGAACAGAGAATAGGCGACGCTACTGGGCATTTTCAAGGCGCTTTAGGCTGCTCCTCTCACATAACGCATCACACAAATGCAAGCGCACAGCCCTGGCATCAGTACCTTTACCCTGACTAGGCTTTTCAGCATACAGATTAAAATGCTCTGCATTATAGAATTACGTACCCATGAGGCTTGTTTGCTACCGCATTCAATAAAATACAAGACAAAAGGTTAACGCTTAACAAAATGCCCCAACTGTGGAGCTGGAGATGTTACTGATCGCCAATTGTTGTGCATGGGGCACGTGGTTTGAATGCACACTTGAGGTGCACATTTCAGAGCTGTTTGGTAAGCTCTGAAATGTAATGTCAGGTAAGTGGCAAGTGGATGCCCACATGATGATCTGTTTCTTGTACGAATATATTTACTTAGCTGTGATATCTAAAGTAAAGGCCAGAAGGGAGCAGCACATCTTCATGAGAAAATGTAATATTTTATTGCCGTTTATAAACTAATTATCACTATGCAAAAGAGCATTATACAACAAGGAATACAATACTGAAGAATGTACAAAACTGGATTATAAACATTCAAGTGGAGGAAAAGACAAGAAAAAAGTATAATAAACGAATTTCCTCCGAAGTGCACAACTGGGCTACAAAAACTCACACCAATGCTATTTCTGTTTACTTTAAGAAGACAACTGAAAGAAATAGCTCGACGTGAGGTATATATATATATATATATATATATATATATATATATATATATATAGCCATATGTACCCCCACTAAGTGCAGAGACACAATCATGATGCAGCTGTCCCCTGTGACTGCCAAGGATCCACCGTTCACGTGCTAACGGCTGTGACAGGTACCACTCCTCTCTTCTGCATTAGCGATAGGAAGCGACCTTAAAACTTAGCTGCAACCCTTACTACATTCTACCCCACCTGAGTTCTTTCAGCTGGGCAGGTACTGCGTCTGCGCAAGCTCCTGTCACCTCCTTTTACCTGCCAGCGTTCCCTGGAAGAGCAGACGGTAGTACCGCTTGAACGCCTGCTCCAGCACCGTACATTCGGGTCCCACTGCAGATGCTTCCCCGTGCAAGAAGCGGAATCTATCAGGAAGCAGCGGCAGAATCTGTGGAGAAGAAACGAGAGACTGCGGCCACGGCCATACTGCGTCCACCGGAGTTAGGTGCAGTTGGGCTAGGATAAGCAGCAGAGGCCAGAGATGAAGGCACCAAGGGGCACGCACGAGCTCCATGTCTTCAGCAATGAAATGCACAGCACCTCTAAGCTGATAGTCATATGACACACCGAACAAAATGACACACGGTACTGCGCACCACAAACCGCGCAAGGGCGGGGTCACCTCCTGCCCAGAGGCCATTTTTGAGCCAGTCAGAATCCAGACGTTCCAACGTGTAGGAGCAACTAGGGGGTGACGCCTTTGGGTGGGGCGCTGCCTGACTTTAGCTTTACGAAACTTTCTCCACGCAGCCCGCCCACTCCAACAGTCCAATGATTCAATGGCAGGATCGGCATAGCTGCCAAGGTTTCAGATTGCTATGTGAGACGTTTTCATAATTTTAGGGAAATTATGAGTGACATTTCAACGACTATGAGTGACACTTTCTTGCGAGTAAAATCAAGCAATGAAAACGAGGGAAACATAAATATTAGAAATTACACCCATTTGAGCAACGCGACTGTGCCACCAAAAGCAAATTTTCATAGCATAGCAAGTCAGTGCAACAGTAGGAGATTGCGGGCCCCGGGGGAAGTAAAGGTCGCAGACCAGTCTTCCCCCGGGGTATTCGCGCAATGGCCGGAAGGACATGGTGGGGGTGGGATTAGAGGGGTAAAGGAAGGGGCGGGAGCCGGGTGGGTATATAAGGTGTCAGGAGAGGAAGATCCGGCCTCTTCCTGACACCTGAGCACCACCGGGGGTAAAGGAAAAGTTTGTCCACCCACCCACCCTACAGGTCTTAAGCAAAGGGCTTAGGGTGGTTGTTTGGGTCTGAGCTTGCCAGTTTAGGGCAGGTTGCGGAGCAGTGACGTTGCGGTACTTTGGAGGGGTGGTGAGTCACATACGGGCGGATCCACCCCTCGGGGGGGAGAACGGTACACGGGTGACTGATAGCGGGGCGCGGGAGGCAATGAAGGAAATTCAACAGAGGATGCTTGCAGGGCAAGTGAAGGTGAGAATGGGGAGAAGGAGGCCACCGAGTGAATGGGGAAGAGTCAAACAGGTGAGATGGTTTTGAGAAGGATGAATGAAGAATGAGTCGGTATGGGATGGGAAAAGTATATTTATTGCATTTATGTACTGTTTTAATAAAGTCTAAATAATTGCAACCTTGTCCTAATAAAATGGCCTTTTACGCTTCAAGTAACAGCGTGGAGTGTGGTTCTTGCGCGACATGACGTACACCATAACAAACACGTTTTCAGGTTGTCCTCATATGCTATATACATGTTTTGCACGTCAGATTCCGTCCATTTAAGCTTACTGCGGTATTTTATTTTCTTCAGAAAAATCAGCAGTCCAGCCCTGCCACTTAGCCTGACAAGCCCACAAACAGACAAAAAAAAAATCACCCCACACACAGACCTGACCTGCCATCTCGAGATCAGACTGCACTGGTGGCAGAACGTCAACTAAAGAGATAGCTGCAACCTCATCTCAGGGGGCAAATCGCCATGGTCTCAGCTGTACCCTGCATGCGCTGACAAAAAGCTCGAGTCCAGTTTAGGCTTCATTGAAGCTCTGGGGCGGCACGCCGGTCCAGCTCCAAATTATCTATGGATTGTCTCACTGTGGCCAGGCCTGACACAACCTCTTCCCCCCTCCAGGGCACAGGCTTCCCCACCTGTGCAGTTCCGGGGTCAGGAGCTGCGACCTGCTGCTGTGCTGTCAGTGCTTGAGTATCTGCTGCAATTGTGTAGTGCATGTGCACTTTGCAGCTGCAAACTGACTCTGTCCTGCACCGAGTAACAGAACGGAGCTCTGGCCTGAGTCACCCGAGATTGGCTTTGGGCAGGCAGGATCCGGCTGGCATGGGTTCCTCCCCCACCACCATCGCTTCCCGATATTATCCCGACGTGGCCCTTTCTGCCTGGGAGTCCCGGTCAGAACCGAAATGAAAGGCCACCGGGCACCGATGAAGGGCCTAGTCAGGTGTACTGTATCCAATTAAATCACAGAGTAGACAGCCAAGCAATGAGAGCTGTAACAGGCACACCACAGTGATTATTGATGCTCAAAAATTAATAAAATACTATCAAATTACCTGGTTGAGACTTCTGGCACAGCGATCAAAGGACTGGAGTATTGCCGGGACCAGCGTTATGAGAGGCTCTGCATGCAGGCAAAATGTTCTCCGGCAGCCGCACCTGGTCCCGAGTCACACGGCATGATCCTTACAGACTGCAGGCACCAACCACAGTCTGTCCGGCAGCCTCGGCGGATGTACTCACTTGAGAGGCAGCAGCCGGCACAAACCAAATACTGCTGGCGGTGCAAGCACCGGTGAGGTAACTCTTGCCAGAATTAAACATTTAGAAAATGTCATAACTGGCGCCCATTTCCGCGCCGCTTGCAGCACCGCGTCCTATTTAAAATTTGCGTCTCTTGTCTCGGCCGGCATTGCTGGGCGAATTAAATATGGATTGGAGCCAGCAGAAGCATAATTTACAAAATGGCAGCCCTGCGTTATTAGCGGTGGTCGCACTTGATTTTGCCCACAGCTGCGGCAGTGAACTTTGCGGTGTTGTTGCCCCTGCCTGTCCATCCTTTTCCAAAAGAACGTGAGGTCACATCCGATCATCGCCCCCACGGCGCCACAGCCTGTAACGCAATGACTGCTGAGGGCAGGCCCCGCCCGGGTCTCGGTAATTGGGCAGTCAGAGTCAGTGACTCTCTGTGACAGCCCGCCGTGCAGGCACTGGCAACAGGGCAGATTGTAACATTTGTAGCACTGATTTAACTGTGCTGCTGCTGGCCGCAAGTGAAGACCGGTGTGTCTGAGCGCCGGCGCGCGCTAGCACCTGGTGTAGCCGGCAGCCAGTTTCAGCGCCGTCAGCAGAGAGTGCGGTCAGTGCCAAAAATGCGTGACAATGCATTTCAGTGCGGTGATGCGGGAACACCACACTGAAATGCGTTAGCGTCACGCCTGATGCGTGACACTTGGCAGGCCTGGATCGGAGGCTCAGATTATGCTTTCTCTTTCTTTTACTTACTCCAAACAGCAGCCAATGAAAGTACAGAAAAGTATAAAAAAACATTTCAACACACTACATATCCCATGAGGCTTTGAACCACGCCTCTTATCACAACCAATGAACTCAGTCCAAAGTCTACAAATTATCAAGGCACCAACTCGACTGCCTCTTTCTTTGCTGCTCCGCAGCCGAGTTAAGTGCCTTGTTAATTTATACCTTTGATTGTGATTCTACCTTTGTATTTTAGCTATTGATTAAGTTTGTGGATTTAATTTAATTTAAGTTATGTATTAATGAAGGCTTTTCTGCACGCTTGGCTGTTGCGCTGCGCTTACCCCGTGGATAGTCTCGCCTTCCCCGGTCGCGCGCAGTGCGTGTAGCGCTGCACGCGTCGTTTCTGTGGCGTTTATCCCCCCCTATCAGGCCACGCTTCCGATCTCCTCTACAGAGCTTTTTTTCCCTTGCTGGGAGCCGGACCGCGCGTCTCGCGGACCCCGGCTTGTGGCCGCAGCGCTGGTGCGTGTTGCCCCCTTCTGGCGCTGAGGGAGCAAGGTGTACGCGTCTAGCCCGGCCGGGCGGACGCCTACGTCTCGGGAGCCTGCGCGCAGCTGGTATTGCGCGTTCAGGCTCCCGGAGAAGACGCTGGCATCGATGCCTGAGCCCGGGCTCGTATAACAGGGCGTGGCAGCTGCAGGAGGTTGGCCGGTACCGGGGGACTTCATTTCACCGCATTTACTGGCATTTTCCATTGAATTGAGATCATTCAAAGCCTGAGGGCAGTATTATTACTCAGTGACAATTTTTGGACACCCTGCAACTTGACAGGCAGGGTTAACCCCTTCCTGGTTATAAGAGCAGGTACTTGTAGGTACCCCTGACAACCTCTCTGCGCCAGCTTGCTCCCGACCGACACCCTTTCTTGCAGATAGTTGGGGTTGCATAATTATACGCAGTTTTCTCTCTGAGAATACATTTTTTGGACAGAATATTTTACATATTCATTAAGATGTCGGACTCTGAGGTCCCTGTTGATGAGTTAGCTGCCTATGGTCCAGATGAAGATGAGGACTACTACTATAACGACTCTCTCGAGTCTCTAATTGATAAATCCCTAGATAAAAAGCTAGATAAGGTTTTGTCCTCGGCCTTGCTTCCCATTTCTCAACGTCTGGATAAGATTTTAGGCCCCCCCCCCTTCTGGGACTCCTGCCCCGTCTCCTCTCCATCCTATTGAACCTCCAGGTCTTCCTTGGCCACACGTCCAGATATGTACAAAGCTCAAAAGAGTACGGCCAGACACTGCTGCCCCAGACCCTGCCCAACCCACCCCCGACCAAGGCCCCTCAGTGCCTATATCCCTCACAGACACGGGCACAGATACCTCTCAAGAATCCCGTCCACGCAAGAGAGCAAAGAAACGCAAACATTCGTCTTCCCCCGTCCCTCCCTCCCCCTTCACCTTTGATCCTTCGGCCATTGTCCACCCACGCTCTTCAGATTGGGTTCCGGTCCCTGCTGTCACAGAATACATGCAGACCAATCTGCGAAAAAGTTTTGATAAGGAGGTTCGGGCCCGCCTCCGGTCTGAATGCCCTCGACCCGATCTTGCAAACAAAATAGCCCTCACCCCAGAAATTGACAATTCAATGCAGACATTCCTTAAGAAATATAAAAAGGACCCAAAAAAGGGTATTGACAGAGCCCTCCGTGCATGCCAGGACAAGTTGCTAGACATTTCGGGCCCTCTGGCCAAGATTTTGGAACTGGCTTTACAAGCGATAGAGACTGGCGCAGTTATTCACCCGGAGGTTCTGGCAGGGTGGACTCAACGCGCTATCTGCATGCTGGGAAACGCTAACTGTGCTTTGTCCTCTGAAAGGCGCAAGTCTGTCCTCTTACGTATTGACCCGCAACTGGCGGAGCTTGCACCAGCTGAACCAGGCCCCTTAGCGGAAGGGCAACTTTTTGGGGATTGTTTTGTAAAAGACATAGCCAAATTTGTGAACACTTTTACGTCACTAGAGAAATCCCAGTCTTCTCTAAAGAGGGCTCTCCAACCCCTCTCTGGCAGGGCCGGTCGTGGCAGAGGACGCTCGACCGGCCGCTTCATCTCACAAGGTCCTCGCCGAGGATATGCTCCTAGGTTCAGGGGATACACGCAGGAACCGGAACAGGCCGGCTTCTATCCTGCCAGATCCTGCGGCTTTAGAGGCAGACACAACAGGGGAGTCAACAGAGGTTTTCGGAACAACGACTCTCAAACCTCAGGTAGGTCCAACCCCTCTACCCTCGATTCCTCTGGGGAGCAGGTTGGCTTACTTCCATCAAAATTGGCTCAAGATCACCTCGGATGCATGGGCGTTGAACACTGTTCTGGGATATCAAATAGAATTGACCGAGATGCCCACGCAGGTTGCGCCTCCTCCCCCTCTCCATTTTTCCCAACAAGAGCAAACTTTTATCGACTTAGAGCTGCAGGATCTTTTAGCCAAGCACGCCATTGCTGCAGGACCCCTCTTCTCAGAGGGTTTTTGCAGCAACGTGTTCTTGGTGGAAAAGAAAGGTGGAGGGCAACGGTTGGTATTAAATCTAAAGGAATTCAACCCTTACGTTGTGTACAGACACTTCAAAATGGAAGGGATCCATTTACTCCGGGATTTGCTTCTGGCAACGACTGGATGGTCCGACTGGACCTGAAAGACGCTTATCTCTCGGTGCCCATCTGCCCCTCCCATCAGAAATTTCTCCAATTTCAATGGAAGGCGCAATGGTTCTGATACAAGTCCCTTCCCTTCGGTCTGTCCTCAGCCCCTTGGGTCTTCACAAAGCTGTTGAAACCAGTGACCACACAGCTAAGGGAAAGGGGAGTTCGCATGATCATCTATTTAGACGACATGCTTCTCATGGCTCAAGACCCTTCGGTGCTTCTAATACATCTTCAGTGGGCAATGTCGCTATTGCAAAGCTTGGGCTTCATCATAAATCTGAAGAAGTCTATGATTTCCCCAGCCCAAAAAGTGGACTTCTTGGGTTTTCAGATCGATTCGGTGGCAACGCAATTACTCCTGCCCCCAGCCAAGATGAAAACTATCAAGAGAGAGATCCGTGCTACTTTAACCAAGCAAAGGATATCGCTAAGGTCACTTGCGAGGATAGTAGGTCTTTTGGCGGCTTCAATTCAGGCCATTTTTCCGGGCCCTCTTCATTACAGAGCTTTGCAACGCCTAAAGAGGTACTATCTACAGAAAAAGTTTTCTTACGATCACGTGATCACACTCTCCGTAGACGCTCAGGGAGAGCTTCAATGGTGGCTAGAGCACATGGAAGCTTGGAATGGCAGAGCCATTTTCGGGGCGTCACCAGATATTATCATAGAATCCGACGCCAGTCAATGGGGCTGGGGGGCCAGGTGTGGAGAGTTCGCCACCGGAGGACGGTGGTCTGCAGAAGAGTTACAGCTGCATATAAATTGTCTAGAGTTAATTGCAGGATCGTTTGCGATACGGTCGATCTCTCCTCAGAAGAGCAATTGTTGTATCCTTCTACGGATGGACAATGTATCGGCGGTCCGATACATAAACCATCTGGGGGGGACGAAGTCACGAATGCTAGCCAACATTGCCAGAGAGTTTTGGCATTTCTGCCTGTCACAAAAGATCAGTGTAGTTGCGGAGTACATTCCGGGCAAGAACAACCTGGTGGCAGATTGGAACTCCAGGTTCCTCACGGACTTCAGCGATTGGAGGTTACACCGTTCAGTGTTTTTACAGATCATGACTATGCGAGGCCCGTGTCAGATGGACCTCTTTGCATCTCGCCTCAACGCTCATCTCCCAATGTTCTTCAGCTGGAGACCGGACCCGCTGGCGAAGGGCACAGACGCCTTCCTTCACCAGTGGGGTCCCCTGAGGGATTACGCGTTCCCCCCATTTGCGTTAATTCCCAGGGTAGCGGCTCATGTGAGGAGGCAGAGAACTTCTGTTGTCTTGGTGACCCCGGTGTGGAGAACGCAGTCGTGGTTTCCAACACTGTTGGAGCTGTCAGTGGATCTTCCAATACTGTTGCCATCTTTCCCGTTGCTTCTGCAGGACCCAGTGGGCTCCCCGCACCCATTGGTTCTGCAAAACCAACTTCCTCTCATGGTATGGAAGATATCGGGAGACATGATCGCATTGAGGGACTTTCAACGGCGGCTGCCGATTTTATTCAACAAGCATGGGCTCCATCCACCCGTAAGCGATATTCTGCATCATGGAAACGATGGGTGGGTTGGTGCCTTCAACGGCAGGTGGATCCTGTGGGATCAGAATTAAAACATGTGCTTAATTTCCTGTCTGAATGTGCAAGTCAAGGTTTATCTTACAGGACAGTAAATAACTTCAGATCTGCCTTGTCCGCTGGACATGATCATATAGATGGTAAGCCGGTGGGTGTTCATCCTTTAGTCTGTAAGTTATTAAAAGGTATTAGAGTGTGTCGACCTCCCAAACCTAGATATTCTGTGTTGTGGGACGTCTCCAAGGTGTTGCACCTTTTAGAAGCATGGCCAGATAACAAAGATCTTTCATTGAAGCAGTTATCAGCAAAACTGACGATGTTATTATGTCTCATTTCATGCCGTAGAGTTTCTGATGTGCATGCTTTAGATTTAGCAGGTAGAATTTTTTCTCCTCAGGGTGTTTCGTTTGTTATTTCCAGAAGGACCAAGACAATGTCACGTTCAGTGGATTATCCTGCTTTTCCGCTTAATGAGAAATTGTGTGTAATGAAATGTCTGAAGGTATATGAAGAGCGTACGTTGAGTCACAGGAGTGACCCTCTTTATTATTAGCAATTCAAAAGCCTTTTAAGCCTGTGTCAGCGGCCACCTTGGCTAGGTGGGTGCGCTGGGTTATGTCAGAAGCTGGAATTGACATATCTGTGTTTGGGGCACATTCTGCGAGGGGTGCTATGGCATCTAAGGCATATATAATGGGGTCTCGTCTGGAAGATATTCTGAGAGCCGTTGATTGGTCTTCTGATTCTGTTTTTAAAACGTTCTATTATAAGCCTATATCTAATGTTTCTTCTGTGGTTGTTGGTCAGCTATGAACCAGCATAATCTGAGCCTCCGGTCCTGCCATAGAATACAAAATTTTCCTGCATTCGTGACAAGAATTTTTGATTCTATTAAGGACACGGAGGCGAGGATTATCCCACCCTGTGGGACAGGTAAGGTTACAACTGATAAAGTTGATGTGATGACTTACCTGTACTTTCCCTCCCTAAGTTTCTAGGGTTTGAGTATTTGGTATTTTACTCTTGTTTCTGATTGCAGGAACGGATTCGAAGCAGATTCAAATCTGCCAGTGGTTGGTGTCGCTGGATCGACGTCGGAGATGGAGGTTTCCCGTTGGAAACGAAGATTCAAGCTCTCCGTTGAGAGACAAGATGGTTTTGCATCTGTATATTCAACTTTAGACTTTTTCTGCTGCGTTTGGCAAAGAAAGAGGCAGTCGAGTTGGTGCCTTGATAATTTGTAGACTTTGGACTGAGTTCATTGGTTGTGATAAGAGGCGTGGTTCAAAGCCTCATGGGATATGTAGTGTGTTGAAATGTTTTTTATACTTTTCTGTACTTTCATTGGCTGCTGTTTGGAGTAAGTAAAAGAAAGAGAAAGCATAATCCTCGCCTCCGTGTCCTTAATAGAATCAAAAATTCTTGTCGCGAATGCTGGAAAATTTTGTATTCTCGAGAAGTTTAGTGGCCTTGTGCAACCTGTCACGTGCAGTCTCCGCACTGATGGAGATGTACCTGACCTAATTAGTACAGCCGACATTCTGGAAATATTTGTTTACTGTTTTCTGTAGCGCAGTCATAGGAAGTCAGAGTACTTTACAGCATTGAAAACCCATTAACAAGATAAAGGCTAAAGGTAGAGGCTGACTGATTGAGAAGGGCCAGGAATAGCGCCATCAAGACGCAGGACTTGGTAGTAGTGCGCAAGGAGCAGATAAGAATGCCAGAAAAAATTCCAGGCCATATGCTTATGTTTACCTATTTTGAAATGGTCAAGTGGTAATAGGCGATTAAGAATTTGTGTAAAACCCTAAGATTTTTTTTATCATTGCAGTTACCCATCTGTTTTCTTAAATAATCATCAAGAAATACATTTCTCAATTACATTTTAATTAATTTCTTCATGTGTTTGATACATTAAATGTATGTTTCATATGGGATAAGGTACGTTATTTTACAATTTTCACATTGTTTTTACAGGCCTGTAAAAAAACAGTGAGGTGTCTGTAGTGTCTTGTGTATTATAGCGCGCAGGACTCCTCTGGTCCTTAACAGACTCCGTAGTCTAGTGACGCAAGTGATTGGGTGTGGTTAATTAAATTCATGACACAGTACGTTTCAGTTAACAGTTGAGCTCTATAGAATAAAGACTTGTAATACTGAGCTCTGTGTGTGGCATGATCAATTTACATGCTACCGGCTGGGGAGGACACCACAACTGGCGACGAGATAAGGGATACGTAAACTCCACAGCCGGAAGAGTTGAGAGTGCTCTCCCAGAGAGTTTGTCAAGATCAGCAAACTGCTCGTGTGTGCCACATGCGCCTCAGTCGAAGTGAAGAATCGACGGTTGGCGAATGTGGAGTCAAAGCGCAACTCCAGTCAGTACAAGACCTTCAAAGACAGTGAAAGCCTCACAGAAAGTTTCATTTATCGTCGGTCAGAAAATTGCTAATACAACCAAGATAAGTAATGCAACACCACTACTTAATACAGAGGCGTCATTTATGCAGTACAGTAACACTAAAGGTAGTGACTACCAAGTACAAAAGTGCAACAAGCGGTGCAGCCAGGTGCAAGAGAACGTTGCAAGGGGATGCAGAGGAAAGAAAAGGAGTGTTACAGGCGGTGAAAACCAGGTACAATGCAGAAGGCTGAGAGTGGTGACGAACAAGAGGGAAAGACAAAACCGCTACTCAACGTCAAAGAAAAAGATGATGCCTTACCACCCCCAGTTGGGCACGACGGTCTGAGCACTAGCCAGTGGGCCAATGCTCACAGCGGTGACACCGGGCCAGAAGACGCTGAAGGTCAGGTACGGCCTGAACAACATATAATCGTGGCAGCAGTTGCAGAAATCAGCACAAAGTATGATGCCGCAGTTTTCTTAAAACCGTTGTCTTCATTGGATACCGCCGAGAAGCAGAGTCTTGTCACCCGATAGACTGTTTGGAAGGAAACCTTTGAAGATTTCATTGATGCACTAGAAATAATTGATGACCAAAAGATCATCAAATATCTTAAGAACATAGCAGGAGAAAGAGTAAAAGAAGGAGATACCACAGATGGACCGAGTATCTTACCAGGATGTCAAGGTGGCATTGAACATCAAGTTCAATTGGATGCCGAACGTTGACTATAAATAGTATATCTTCAATCAGGAAAGACAGAGACATGATAAACCGATGGATGAATTTGTTGAAATACTTGAAATGCTCATCAAACACTGTAAGTTCTATTAATTCAATGACGAAGAAGTAATTTGTCTCTGAGTCATAGATGGTTACCTTTCCGATTTCTTTAGATGCCAAAAGCTGAGAGAAATGCTCAGTCTAGAGCGTGTGCTCATGAAGGCCAGAGTAGAAGAGTGGGACGAGAAACAAGCTTCTGACATGGAAGCCGGAAGGGCCCAGAATGAATCGGCGTTGAATATGAAGAGCAAGAAAAAGCACAAGGGAGAAGACCACAAAGTGATGTCTCCAAAGAAAAAGAAGTTGTGTTATCAACGTGGATTTTCCTTTCCACATGAAGGTAAATGTCCCGCCATTGGACAGATATGTAACGACTACGAGACAGAGAACCATTTTGTAACAGTTTGCAAAGCGCAAGAAAAAGTGAGCGCGTCATGTCGTGAAGACAAAATGGCTGCCAGTGCATCACGTGCAGACAAAATGGCTACCAGAAAAGTCCAGAAGCATTCCCGTCATGCCCACCGAAGTAAATTGCAAAATCATTTGAGGTAAGTAGAAATGAAAGAGTCCGATCGTCATCCATTTCTGCATCAAGAGATTTTCGACAACACTGTCAAGCGACGAATGACATCTTGATGAGTGATTCGATAGAGATCTCCAGGCTTCTCATTTGTGCAATTGTTCATCTCCCAAAACAACATAGCATCCTGTGAACATGTCGGGTCTTCCAAAACATGTCTTGGAGAAACTTGCAGTTAATTTCTTTGGACCCCTTGAAAATGGTCATTACCTCATGGCAATCACAGATGAGTACTTCGGTTTCCTCTGCTGGAAGACCTTTCGTCAATCACTCATGATTGAGTAATTGGAAGACTAGAAAGCATATTTGTAACCTGGGGTGTTACCTCCATTATAAAGTCTGACAATGGCCCACCATTCCATGGTCGGGAATTCAAAGACTTTCTTACTCATTTGAATATCAAGCATTAGAAAAGCACGTTTTAGGACCACTCTTAAGAAAGCTTTTCAGCGCACTGCGCTAGAGTGACTTAAGCTCAAGTCAGTTCTTCATTCTGCTCTTCGTGCCTACAGATTTACCCCTCATTCTGCTACCGGCGAAAGCCCGGCCACCCTGATGTTCGGGAGAGCCATGGGTACCAAGCTGCCCCAGTGAACCACTGAAAGAACAATTGATGCCAAGAAAGTTCGACTCACTGATTCATCTCACAAGTCCAGAATGAAGACTTATGCAGACAAGCATTGATGTGCTCGAGAAATTACGTTTCATAAAGGGGATCGAGTCCTTGTCAAGCAGAGGTAAAAACGTAAATCTGATGCTACATTCAATACCAATCCATTGCAAGTTGTGACTAGCAAGGGACATATGGTGACTGCTCACCGTTCTGGAAAGTCCATTTTAAGGGTTTCCCATATTTCAAGCACCTGCCTTGGAGTCTGTCAGTTGCAGCCATCCGGAGCAATACTCTGTCATCAGAGGAAGAGGAGAGCCCTACGACTTCCTCAGTGGCTAGCTCACCTGCTGTGGTTGTTCCTCCTGTGTCTCCTTAGCCTCACACCACAAGATCTGGAAGAGTGATTCAAGCGCCTCAGTGACTCATTAGGAACTATGATTTGTATAGGTTTTGTTTTTATTTTTTATTTAACAAGGGGGGAGATGTAGTGTCTTGTGAATTATAGAGCGAGGGACCCCTATGGTTCCTAACGGACTCCGAGGTCTAGTGACATAAGTGATTGGGTGTGGTTAGTAAAATTAATGATGCAGTACGTTTCAGTTAACGGTTACGCTCTAGAGAATAAAGACGTGTAATACTGTGCTACGTGTGTGGCATGATTCATCTACAAGCTACCAGGCTGGGGAGGACACTACAATGGCAACTCTTGGCAAAGATCGATTTTCTATTTGAGATGATACTATTACAAGTGCCAGCAGTTAAAGACAGTATGATCACAGCCTCCCGCAGAGGAAGATCAGTAATGCCCCGATTACTTGTAGTAGTCTTCATTACTTTCAGTCCTACTTGCCCTCGACCCAGTCCTTAACCTGTGAGGATTGTCACCGAATCCCAGGATAGTAACAAAACAGGAAATGCTACCTAACCTCACCCACCTTGGGCTGGATACTACCACAGAGTAGCATTTCCCCAGCACTTCCTGTAATACCAAGCCTCTCATCAAAGGCCGTGATAGCCTTGATGAGGTATGCCAAAGCTGAGACAATCAGCCTTTAATAGAAACAAAGCCCTGGAAAGAACAAGACATACCGCAACACCAAAAGTGATTTATTGCAAAATATCCTGACGAGGATACCACAAATACCAAAACACAAAAAACAATCATGGTAAAACTGATTGCAACACTCCTGATTAAAAATTCTTTTGATCATGGACAATCCCATGCAATCTGTAATGTTTTATAAAGGTGTCCTCTGAGGCCTACGTCCCACTCTGCAAATCTCATCCAAGGTCACACGCCTCAACTCTGCCCAAGAGGTGGCCATTCCTCTTGTGGATCGACCCTGTAATCCCTGAGGCCGAGGCAGATCTGAACTGGATTAGGCCAGAGCAATAGTCTCTTTGATCCATCAAGTCAAAGTGATTTTGGACGTCTTCTTACCCTTCCCTGCAAGGCCAAAAGTGACTAACAGAGAACTGGACTTCCTATATTCATTCGATCTGTCAAGATAAATTGATAGAGCACGCTTAACACCCAACAAAGGCAACCTCTGTTCTTCCTCAGAAGTAGGAATCAGATAAAAAGCAGGACGAATCAGCTCTTGAGAAGAGTGGAACTTGGAAAGAACCTTAGGAAGATAGGAAGGATCTGGTCTAAGCATCACTGCATCACCCAAAAAAGGAGGATGGCAAAGTAGAGTGGAGATTCCTCCCAACTGTCGAGCAGAAGTAATAGCTATTAAGAAGAGGACCTTGAAAGATAGAAACTTGATATCTACTATGGTTAAAGGTTCAAAAGTAGTATCTTTTAAAGCCCTCAAAACCAAGGGCAGATCCCAACAAGGAACATTAGATTAAACACAAGGTCTAGAAATAGAAACACTCTTGAACATTCTAGTCACCAAAGGAGTTGCATTATCAATCACACGACCTTTGACATAGAACGCCTTAATGGCATACCACTGAGATTTTAAAGTAGAGAGGGTGAGAAGTTTCTCAAAGTTATCCAGAAGAAATTGAAGAATAGAGGAGGCAGAACGCCTCATAGAAGAACACCTTTGTGCAGAACACCAAGAATCAAAGATTTTCCAGTGTTTAGAATAATCCACAAGAGTAGAAGATTTTCTAGATTTCTCTACCATCTCAGTATGATGTGGAGGTAAACCTTGTTCCTCTAAACTCCTCCTCTCAACATCAAGACAGAGAGGGAAAGATGAAGAGACAGGCGAGGGCTGCAAAACTCAGAGGAGAAGGAAAGCGAGGGAAGATCCACAGAGGTTAATATGTGTTAGAAATGGGATCTCTAGTTGGCAAGGGCTTGCACCTTTGTCCAAGTAGGGACCCTTCTTCCTAGTCAGGGTAAGGGTTGTTACACTCGTGAAGTAACCCCTGCTCACCCTCGTGGTAGCTTGGCACGAGCAGTCAGGCTTAATTCAGAGGCAGTGTGTAAAGCATTTGCACATAACCAACAGTAATACAGTGTAAGCACTACAAACGGACACCACCCCAGTTTAGAAAAATAACCAATATTTTATATACTCAAGACAAGACCAATTACGACAAAAATCCACAATACTATACTTTACGAATGAATGCTTGATACAGTAACTTCTTCTTTGCAGGAATAGCACAAAAGCAAAGTTCGATGCGAGTCGGTAGCTCCGTCCGAGCCTACCGTGATGCTGAAAACCCCAGAGTCTAACAGTTCCAGCCGACCGCGTCGATACGGGCCAGCAGAGTCATGAACAGACTCGGTTACAGTACCTTTCTCGTTGTGGCTGGTACGGAGTGTACGAGCCGGTCGGCGTTCGGCGCGGTTGCGGTGCAAGACGGAGCGATGCAAGGTGCGGTGTCCCTTGATGCGGTGCAGGCAGCGGCTCGATGAGCGTCGTGCAGACGGAGTCGGTGAGTCCAAGGCGTGCGATGCAGGGCGAGACGATGCTCGATGTGGTGCTGACAGGTTGCGATGCAGGCGACCAAGCCGGAGTGTGGGAGCTGGCGTCGGACAGCGGTTAGAGTCGGAGCGGTGCGTCGCAGACGTGCGAGCGGTGCCCCAATTGCGGTGCGGTCACGACTCTTGAGCCAGTTGCAGCGACCGCGTCGGTCGGGTCCGGTTGGTTCAGTGAAGCGATGCGATGCGAACTGCGGTGCCCACAGGTCACGGTGCAAGCAGCGGCTCGATGTTGGCGGCGTCGGACGTCGCCCACGGTGAGACCAGGGTTGCGATGCGAAGCGGGGCGATGCGGTCTGCGGTGCAAACAGGTCACCGGCCAGGGATGGATTCGGTTGACGGAGTCGGTTGCGGTTCCCTTCCTCTGTGGCAACTGAAACAGCGTTCCAGAAGCGGTACCCAGAGGCTTGTGAAGTCTTTGTAGTCCCTGAGACTTCTTAACAGGAGGCCAGCTCGGTTCCAGGCCCTTGGAGATACTCAGCACAAGTTTGTAGAAAGTTCAGTCCAGTCCTTTCACTGCCCAAGGCAGAAGCAGCAGCTGCAGGCCAACCCAACAAAGCAACAACACAGCAAAGGGGCAGTACTCCTCCTGGCAGCTCTTCCAGCTCTTCGTCTTGGCAGGTTCCTTGATTCCAGCGAGATCTAAATTCATGGGGTCAGGGCCCCAATATTTATATCCCAAATTCCTTTGTTCTCTGAAGGCAGAGAGGCCTTTGCCTAGTCCAAACCAGTTCTGGAGCACTTTGTTGACAAGTCTCCGTCCCTTCTTTCAGTGAGTGGGCCAGGGACATCAGACGCACCACAGGAGGTGGAGCCAGCATTGTGGAGGGAAGGCACTGTCCTATTCAGGGCCCAGGTGCGACCCCTCCCACCCATCTACATGTAGATCTTGCTATTCAGCCCTGTGCTGACTCACCCTGTCTCCTGGCATCCCCCAGCCCCTGTCACTCACATTCCAGACAAGGAATACACAACCTCGCAGAGGCAGGCTTGGATGGTTAGACAAGAAAATACCCACTTTCTAAAAGTGGTATTTTCAAACACAGAATGTTAAAACCAACTTCACTAAAAGCTGCATTTTATCATTCTGAGTCCAGGCATACTAAACGCGACTTCCTACCATGTTCCCGGGGTCAGTTAGGATTATAAGCTGTAATAATCAAAACTGCCCGTTCTGGCCTAGGGGAACAGGTAGCCTTACAATAGTGAAAAACGAACTAGGCTGTAATTCACTATCAGGACATGCCACACACACCGGGCATGTCCTACCTTTCGCATACACCGCACCCTGCCCACAGGGGTACCTTGGGCCTACCTTAGGGGTGACTAACATGTAGCAAAGGGAAGGTTTAGGGACTTGCAAGTGTGTGCACTTGCCAAGTCGACATGGCAGCCCCAGGCTGCGCACAGGCTCTGCGGTGGCAGGCCCGAGTTACACTTTACGGGCTGTTTGCGTGGGTGGCACAATCCAGTGCTGCAGCCCACCAACAGCATTTGGTCTATAGGCCCTGGCACTCGCAGTGCACTTTACAAGGGACTGACACATAAACCAAATAGGCCAATCATGGAAACACCAATCCATAACACCTTTTATACAGGAGCACTTGCACTTTCCCACTGGACCGCAGTGAGGAAAGTGCGCAGAATCATCACACCAGCAAAAACAGAGTCAAAACCGGGAGGTCAGAAAGCAAAAAGTCAGGGAAACACGCCAAAAGATGCCAAGTCTAACACATGTCCCCTCCAGCTGAAAGTAGGGAGAACTACCCAACCCCATTGGAGTTCTCTTCACTAAGGCGGAAGAACCTGGACAGACCATCTGCGTTGGCTTGTTCTGTACCAGGACGGTGTTCCACCGTAAAGTCCATTCCCTGTAGGGAGATGGACCACCTCAGCAGTTTTGGATTCTCACCCCTCATTTGCATCAACCATCTGAGGGGCCTGTGGTCTGTCTGAACCCGGAAGTGAGTCCCAAACAGGTATGGTCTCAACTTCTTCAGTGCCCAGACCACAGCAAAAGCTTCCCTTTCTATGGCACTCCACCTCTGTTCCCTGGGAAGTAGTCTCCTGCTAAGGAAGACTACAGGCTGATCCAGGCCCTCTTCGTTCAGTTGTGAGAGCACCGCTCCCACACCATGCTCTGAAGCGTCAGTCTGCACGACAAATTCTTTGGAGAAGTCAGGTGCCTTGAGCACGGGCGCCGTGCACATGGCTGCCTTCAGGGCATCAAAAGCTTTCTGGCAGGACTCAGTCCAGATCACTTTCCTGGGCTGCCTCTTAGAGGTCAGCTCTGTTAAGGGGGCAACGATGGTGCCATAGCCCTTAACAAATCTCCTATAATAACCGGTGAGACCTAAGAAGGCTCTCACCTCTGTCTGGGTCTTGGGGGCTCCCAAGCCAGAATGGTGTCAATCTTGGGTTGTAGGGGCGCCACCTGGCCGCTTCCTACCTGGTGTCCCAAGTACACCACAGAACCCTGCCCGATCTGGCACTTACTGGCCTTGATCGTGAGGCCTGCACCTTGCAGAGCCCTCAACACTTTCTCAAGGTGCTGTAAATGTTCTTCCCAGCTGGAACTGAACACAGCAATGTCATCCAGGTAGGCGGCACTGAAATCCTCCAGCCCAGCCAACACCTGATTGACCAACCTCTGAAAGGTGGCAGGGGCATTCTTCAACCCAAAGGGCATCACCCGGAATTGGTAATGACCTTCTGGGGTTGAGAATGCTGATCTCTCCTTGGCCCCATCGGTTAAGGCAATCTGCCAGTACCCAGACGTTAAATCAAACGTGCTGAGGAACCGGGCAGCTCCCAACCGATCAATGAGCTCATCAGCTCTGGGGATGGGGTGCGCGTCAGTCCTGGTGACGGCATTGAGCCCACGGTAGTCCACACAAAACCGGAGTTCTGGAGTGGCACCGGGCGCCGCAGCCTTTGGGACCAAGACCACTGGGCTGGCCCAAGGACTGTGGGAGGGCTCAATCACCCCTAACGCCAACATCTTAGAGACCTCCTCCTTGATGCTGGCTCTGACCCGGTCAGTCAACCTGTAAATTTTGTGCTTCACAGGATGGCTGTCACCGGTGTCCACGTCATGGGTACACCAGTGAGTAACACCAGGGGTCAGAGAGAACAGCGGGGCGAACTGTCCCAACAACTGGCGACAGTCCCCTGCTGCTCCTGAGTCAGAGTAGGGGAGAGGATCACACCCTCTACTGACCCATCATGCTCCTTGGTAGACAGGAGGTCAGGGAGAGGCTCGCTCTCCTCTTCCACCCCATCATCTGTCGCCAAGAGCATACTCACTTCGGACCTCTCGAAGTGGGGCTTGAGGCGGTTCACGTGAAGGACCCTCAAAGGGTTCCTTGGAGCCTGCAAATCCACCAGGTAGGTGACGTCACTTTTGCGCTCCTTTACCTCATATGGCCCAGTCCACTTGTCCTGCAAGGCACAAGGTGCTACTGGGGCCATGACCCACACTTTCTGCCCAGGTTGAAATTCGACTAAAGTGGCATTCTGGTCATACCATCTCTTCATTTCTTCCTGGCTTGCTTCTAGGTTCGCCTGAGCGAGTTTCCTGAAGCGGGCAGTTTGGTTTCTAAAGGCCAGCATGTAGCTAAATACATCCTGGGAGTTTTCCTGGGAGCTGCCTCCCAGCCTTCCTTTACCAAACTCAGAGGTCCTCTGACAGGGTGGCCATACAGGAGCTCAAAGGGGCTGTACCCAAGAGACTTCTGAGGCACCTCCCTGTACGCAAAGAGTAGGCATGGCAAGAGGACGTCCCACTTACGCCTCATGGGTTCTGTTAGACCCTTGATCATGCCTTTCAAGGTCTGGTTGAATCTCTCCACCAGACCGTTTCCTTGTGGGTGGTAAGGAGTGGTGAACTTGTAGGCTACACCACACTCCTTCCACAGGGATGTCATATACTTCGATATGAAATTGGTCCCCCTATCAGAAACCACCTCTCTGGGGAATCCCACACGGGAAAAGATCCCCATTAACGCCCGGCCCACCACTGGCGCCGTCGTTGTCCTGAGAGGGATTGCCTCCGGGTACCGGGTGGCATGGTCCACCAAGACCAGGATGTACCTGTTGCCCATGGCTGTCTTGGGATCCAGTGGCCCCACAATATCCATCCCTACCCTTTCGAAGGGTGTTCCAACAACAGGAAAAGGTTGGAGAGGAGCTTTGACCTTCCTCCCACTCTTACCACTTGCCTGGCAAGTTTGGCAAGACCTACAGTGTGCATCTGACTGCCTTCGCATTTGGGGCCAAAGAAGTGGGTGACAAGCCTGTCAAAGGTCTTGTCCTGCCCCAAATGTCCTGCCAAAGGCACGTCATGAGCCAGACCCAGTAGGAAGGTCCTGAAGCGCTGGGGTACCACCAGCACATGGGCTGACCCAGGCTCAGCAACCTTAGGCTCACTGTATAGGAGACCACTCTCCCAATAGATCAGATGTGACCCGGACTGATGACCAGCTGCCTGGTCTGCAGCCTGCCGCCGCAGACCCTCCAGAGTAGGGCACTCGTTCTGCTCCCTGCAGAACTCATCCCTGGTGGGACCCCCTTCTTGCTGCCAATGGGTCAGCTCAGAGATGTCTCCCAGTTCGGCTACCTGCTCCCCTGTAGGCACCGGGGCGTCCCCCTCGAGGTCCGCCTCCTCCCGGTCCGTGGGAACTTCGGGGCCGGTTTCCGCGCCCCTGCCCTTTCTCTTGGCAGGGACTTGGGCCACTGTTTCAGGCTCCAAGTCCTTTTGATCACCCTTTCTGGCTGCCATTGACCGAGTAGACACGCATGCCCACTCTGGCAACCCAAGCATCTCCAAGTGAGACCTGAGCTCAACCTCCTTCCATGAGGACTGCTCCAGGTCGTTTCCTAGCAGACAATCTACAGGCATGGTAGGGCTCACAACCACCCTCAAGGGACCTGAGACCCCCCATTCAAAGGGAACCTGCGCCACCATACACTGGCGCTCAGAGTTGTCGACAGCAACTACTTGGTGGAATGCTCCTGGGACTACTTGCTTCTCAGACACCAGGTGACACCGGACTGAGGTCACACTGGCTCCAGTATCTCTGAGAGCCTCTACCCTGTTCCCATTAATGGTCACCCAGGTGCTATATTGTTTTGTGTTAGGGGGCACCTGGTTTCCTGGGACCATCTCACTGTCCCCTAGTGAGACAAGGGTCATTTCTGCGGGATCCCCACCCTCCTGTGGGCACCCCTCCTCCCCAAGCGCTACACTAGCCAACACTTTGGACTGTCCACCGGTGGGTGGCTGTGTCCCCTTCGGGCACTTGGGGTCCCCCTTAAAGTGACCTACCTGGTCACATGCATAACACTTGCGGGGGCCGGTCTCAACAGGCTTCCCTGTAGAGACCCCTTTCTTCTTATCACCGGGGGCTGGGAACCTTTACCCTGGGTACTAGTTTGGGGCCCTTTAGAGAACTCCTGTGCTTTACCCTTGTCCCCCCACCTTTCTGCTGGGGACCCTGCCCACCTTTGGCTGAGTCTCCCCCAAACGCTTTCTTGTGGACCCTGGTACTCACCCAGCGGTCCGCTTCCATAGCAAGCTTCCTGGGGTCAGTTAGCTTACTATCGACTAGGTGCTGGCGCAGATCTGAAAAACATAGACTAGACAAGTGCTCCCATGCAATCAAGTTGTAGAGCCCCTGAAAATCTGTTACACTACTGCCCTTCACCCAACCATCCAGAGACCTGCAGAACAAATCCACACATTCCAACCAAGTGTTGACATCAGACTTCTTACTGGACCTGAACTGATCCCTGTACTTTTCAGGAGTAAGACCATACTTCGTGAGAAGGGCATCCTTCATGTCAGCATAGGTGAGGTGATACCCCTTACCCAAAGCTATCAGAGCATCCCTTGCTTCTTCAGGGAAAAGTGGACACAATCCTGCTCCCCAATTCTCCTCAGGGACCCCATTCATGTGTATGGCTGCCTCATAACCCTGAAACCACCTTTGTATGTCATCCCCCTTCTTGAACTCCTTGCCTACGTTCTTGGGAATGTGCACAATCCTGTCTGCCTTTCTGGACGAATTGCTGCCACCATCTGAGCCTGACTTACTCCTACATTCTAGCTCCTTCAGTTCTCTCTCATGCTCTAAGAGCATCTTCCTCTCCTCTATGGCCAATCTCTTCTCCTCCCGCTCACTCTCCAGCCTGAGCTTCTGCAGCTCGAACTGCCTTGCCTCCCGCCTGTCCTCCAGCTCCTCTGGGGACAGACTGCTGCTGCCTGACCTGGCGGGTTCCCCCCTACCCAAAAGCACATCTACCCTGGAAATAGGCTCCTCCACCTCCTCACTGAGATCGCCAGGCTGCCCATTGGCATGTCTGGCTGCTACCCAGGCCCTCAGCGCCTTCTGTAGCTCCTCCTTCCTTGTGAGGCCTTTAATTTGGACTTTCAAGTTTTTACAAATCGCTCGTAACTCCTTTACGGCGTAGGATTCCAACCTGTCCTCCTCAAAGATAACTTCCAGAGATGCAACGGATGATGCAATTGATTCAGGCATGACAAAAGTCGTGAGTTGAAAACTGGCAAGATCAAAAATAGGCCAAAAGAAAAAGAACCAGTATGTGGTACGTAATGGTCTGCGATATGGTAGTAGTGCACACCAATCACTGTAAGTCAAGTGCAAACGCAAGTCCTATCCTCACCGCTGACAACCAATGTTAGAAATGGGATCTCTAGTTGGCAAGGGCTTGCACCTTTGTCCAAGTAGGGACCCTTCTTCCTAGTCAGGGTAAGAGTTGTTACACTCGTGAAGTAACCCCTGCTCACCCTCGTGGTAGCTTGGCACGAGCAGTCAGGCTTAATTCAGAGGCAGTGTGTAAAGCATTTGCACATAACCAACAGTAATACAGTGTAAGCACTACAAACGGACACCACCCCAGTTTAGAAAAATAACCAATATTTTATATACTCAAGACAAGACCAATTACGACAAAAATCCACAATACTATACTTTACGAATGAATGCTTGATACGGTAACTTCTTCTTTGCAGGAATAGCACAAAAGCAAAGTTCGTACGAGTCGGTAGCTCCGTCCGAGCCTACCGTGATGCTGAAAACCCCAGAGTCTAACAGTTCCAGCCGACCGCGTCGATACGGGCCAGCAGAGTCATGAACAGACTCGGTTACAGTACCTTTCTCGTTGTGGCTGGTACGGAGTGTACGAGCCGGTCGGCGTTCGGTGCGGTTGCGGTGCAAGACGGAGCGATGCAAGGTGCGGTGTCCCTCGATGCGGTGCAGGCAGCGGCTCGATGAGCGTCGTGCAGACGGAGTCGGTGAGTCCAAGGCGTGCGATGCAGGGCGAGATGATGCTCGATGTGGTGCTGACAGGTTGCGATGCAGGCGACCAAGCCGGAGTGCGGGAGCTGGCGTCGGACAGCGGTGCGAGTCAGAGCGGTGCGTCGCAGACGTGCGAGCGGTGCCCCAATTGCGGTGCGGTCACGACTCTTGAGCCAGTTGCAGCGACCGCGTCGGTCGGGTCCGGTTGGTTCAGTGAAGCGATGCGATGCGAACTGCGGTGCCCACAGGTCACGGTGCAAGCAGCGGCTCGATGTTGGCGGCGTCGGACGTCGCCACGGTGAGACCAGGGTTGCGATGCGAAGCGGGGCGATGCGGTCTGCGGTGCAAACAGGTCACCGGCCAGGGATGGATTCGGTTGACGGAGTCGGTTGCGGTTCCCTTCCTCTGTGGCAACTGAAACAGCGTTCCAGAAGCGGTACCCAGAGGCTTGTGAAGTCTTTGTAGTCCCTGAGACTTCTTAACAGGAGGCCAGCTCGGTTCCAGGCCCTTGGAGATACTCAGCACAAGTTTGTAGAAAGTTCAGTCCAGTCCTTTCACTGCCCAAGGCAGAAGCAGCAGCTGCAGGCCAACCCAACAAAGCAACAACACAGCAAAGGGGCAGTACTCCTCCTGGCAGCTCTTCCAGCTCTTCGTCTTGGCAGGTTCCTTGATTCCAGCGAGATCTAAATTCATGGGGTCAGGGCCCCAATATTTATATCCCAAATTCCTTTGTTCTCTGAAGGCAGAGAGGCCTTTGCCTAGTCCAAACCAGTTCTGGAGCACTTTGTTGACAAGTCTCCGTCCCTTCTTTCAGTGAGTGGGCCAGGGACATCAGACGCACCACAGGAGGTGGAGCCAGCATTGTGGAGGGAAGGCACTGTCCTATTCAGGGCCCAGGTGCGACCCCTCCCACCCATCTACATGTAGATCTTGCTATTCAGCCCTGTGCTGACTCACCCTGTCTCCTGGCATCCCCCAGCCCCTGTCACTCACATTCCAGACAAGGAATACACAACCTCGCAGAGGCAGGCTTGGATGGTTAGACAAGAAAATACCCACTTTCTAAAAGTGGTATTTTCAAACACAGAATGTTAAAACCAACTTCACTAAAAGCTGCATTTTATCATTCTGAGTCCAGGCATACTAAACTCGACTTCCTACCATGTTCCCGGGGTCAGTTAGGATTATAAGCTGTAATAATCAAAACTGCCCGTTCTGGCCTAGGGGAACAGGTAGCCTTACAATAGTGAAAAACGAACTAGGCTGTAATTCACTATCAGGACATGCCACACACACCCGGGCATGTCCTACCTTTCGCATACACCGCACCCTGCCCACAGGGGTACCTTGGGCCTACCTTAGGGGTGACTAACATGTAGCAAAGGGAAGGTTTAGGGACTTGCAAGTGTGTGCACTTGCCAGAGTCGACATGGCAGCCCCAGGCTGCGCACAGGCTCTGCGGTGGCAGGCCCGAGTTACACTTTACGGGCTGTTTGCGTGGGTGGCACAATCCAGTGCTGCAGCCCACCAACAGCATTTGGTCTATAGGCCCTGGCACTCGCAGTGCACTTTACAAGGGACTGACACATAAACCAAATAGGCCAATCATGGAAACACCAATCCATAACACCTTTTATACAGGAGCACTTGCACTTTCCCACTGGACCGCAGTGAGGAAAGTGCGCAGAATCATCACACCAGCAAAAACAGAGTCAAAACCGGGAGGTCAGAAAGCAAAAAGTCAGGGGAAACACGCCAAAAGATGCCAAGTCTAACAATATGCCATGCGCTTCAGAGCCGAAACCAAGTCCTTCTGGGTCTGTATGGAACCATCACAATCACTTGAGCATTCTCCTGCTGAATATTCCACAATAGCGTTTGAATCAGAGGAAAGCGAGGAAAGGCAAAAAAAGTCTCCTTTGCCATTGTAAGGTCAGTGCATCCATTGCCCACGCTTCTTGTTCTGGAAACCTGGAGCAAAACATTGGGAGAAGAGCATTGTTCTTGAAAGCAAACAGGTTGAGAAAGAGAGCCGCAAACCTCCTGCAAATGTCTTTGAAAGTGGATTTGGCCTACCTCAAGTTCTGAGCTGAAAGAAAACTCTGACTCAAGCAATCTGCTGCCACATTATCCAGACCCTTGGTATCAATAGCTGATAAAGCAAGGAGATGAGTTTCGGCCCACTGAGCTAGATAGCAGGCCACCTTGTTCAGAGATCGACAATAGGTGACTGATGTAAGCCACTGTCAATGTGTTATCTGATCACACTAACACATTGCGATGGCTTAGCTGTTGATTGAAAAGATGGAAGACTGCCATCAGTGCTCTCCTATTACCTCCAGTAAGTACCACACAGCAGAATTGCTAAAGTTCTCATATCAGGCCACGTCCCCTTTGCCCACCACTCTCCAAACGCGCTCCCTGGCGCGCTCTTGGATGGGGATTGAAGTCCCCTTTTCTTGCTGGGGGTCCTTAGGGGCCAACTAGCCTACCTCTTACCTCCAGTAACCCCACACAGTGGGATTGCTGAGAGGTGGACAGAAGCCACGCCCCCTTGCTCCACCACTCTGCAAACGCACCTCCTGGCGCACTCTTGGTTGGGGGATGAAGTCCCCTTTCCTCATGATGGTCCCTGTGGGGCTTACTAGACCTAGTAAGCCCCACACAGCTGGATTGCTGAGAGTGGTCCGAGGCCACGCCCCCTTTTTACACCACTCTGCAAACGCGCCTCCTGGCGCACTGCTGCTCGGGGGATGAAGTCCACTTGTGTCCTGAGGTCCTCAGGACACAAGAGGACCTCATCGCCCCACCAGCAGTGTCGCGTTTGCAGAGTGGTGTAAAAAGGGGCGTGGCCTCGGACCACCTCTCTGCAATCCAGCTCTGTGGCGCTTACTGGAGGTACCTGGTGGGCTAGTTGGCCCCCAGTGACCCTCAGTATTCAAGGGGACTTAATTCCCCAACTTAGAACGTGCCAGGGGGCGCGTTTGCAGAGTGGTACAGGGAGGGGGCGGGGCCTCCGGCGAGATGCCGGCTTTTTAAAAAATATATTTTTTTAGAAGGGGGCTGTGGACCCCATCCCCCAGGGCCGGCCTGCCGTTTTTTTTTTTTAAATTAAATGGGAGGGCCTCCTGGGCCACTTCTGGCCCCGGGGACCCCATCCCCCCGGGCCGGCCCTTAGCGTTGGGGACCGTGGCGGGAGCCCCAATGCCCCCACGGTCCCAGCCGGCTCCCCGCCTCCTGCGGGAGCCGGCATTGCTTTTGGGCAAGGGGAGCTGCTGACATGCAGCTCCCCTTGCCCAAAAGCAATCCTGATTTGCTTCGTTCAACGAAGCAAAGCAGAGTTTGCTATGCGCCCTGCCATAGCAAACGGCAATGTCCCGGGGGTGGGCACCCCGGGACATTGCAGGAGCCAGCCCTGGGGGGTGGCGGTCCCCAGGGCCATGAAGGGCTCCAGGAGGGGGACCGCGTGGTCCCCCTCCCTCCATTTGCATAGCCCCGGGGAGGTGGTGGTCCCTGGGGCCGGGGGGCCGCAACCGACCCCCGTATTTAAATATTCAATGCCCCGGGGAGGTGGTGGTCCCTGGGGCAGTGTGGGGGGGCTCGAGCCCCCCCCCACACTAATTATTTATCACAGCCACGGGGAGATGGTGGTCCCCGGGACTTGGGGGGCCTGCGAGGCCCCCCCACCCTATTTTAATAAGCCCCGGGGAGGTGGCGGTCCCCGGACTTCCGTGGGCCCGCGAGGCCCCCCGTCCTTATTGTAATAAAGCCCCAGGGAGGTGGCGGTCCGTGGGGCTGCGGGGGGGCGCTTGCCCCGTGCATAAATAATAAAGCCCCGGGGACCTGGCCCACCCGGGGGCTTTAAGAAACGAAGCGCGGGAGCCCGCGCTTCATTTTAAAAAAATGTTTTGGCCGGATTCACGCACCCAGCGCGAATTTGGCCAATTTAAAAAAAAAAAGAAGCTTTTTTTGGCCCTGGGGGTCCCTGTGGGACCCCCTGAGCACTCCTAGGGGTCAGGGTGTTTCTACCCTGCCCCCTTTTCTTGTTTTTTATCTTTGTTTTACTGTTTTCTTGTGATTACCGAGTCACAAGATGGCTGCCAACACATTCTGGTTTGGAGTGTTGGCAGCCAATCAGAATTGAGCTCGTGCTCGGGAGGGTTCGCGAACCCTATTCGGTGCTCAGATATCAATATTTTTTTAATTTCTCAGCAACTACTGAACGGATTTACACCATTTTTAAAAAAGCACGCTTTCTGGACCAAGACCTACTTTTTTGCCAAATTTGGTGTAATTCCGTTCAGCAGTTCGGGCTGTAGTTTTGTTTAAAGTTCCTATGGAAATTAACATGGAGAAAACGCATTTTGGGACCCCCCCTTTTTTCTCGGCCCTCGCTTGACGAATCACCCCGAAACTTTCACGACAGGACCTGACCTGAGTGAACCTTTTTTTTGGAAAATTTCGCGAAGATTCGTCAAACGGCACCAAAGATATTGGCAAATCAAAAAACGTTTTTCCTATGGAAACTAGGTCCTAACTATAACTACCTACTGGCGACCGCCAGTAGGTAATATATATATATATATATATATATATATATATATTTAAAATCTATTGATTTGAAGCTAAGAATAATAAATCTATACTTACCTATTTGCACATACCTTCTCGATATTTTGGTCCTCAATATTTTTTACACAATATTCAGTCCACTCGATATTTCTGTTTATGATATTCTGTCAGTGATCCTGGCTGGGCACAGGCCATACTATGGACAGACATTAGACCATGACCCACAGTTAGCTACTTTTGGAAAGTGGATTATTAGTAGTGGTAATTATGCATCTACCACTGGCAATAACGCCACTAACACAATATAGGGCTCAGAATAGGTCTCAGAAAATTATTCCCATGCCCAGCCGTTGGTAGCTTGGCTGCGAGCAGGCAGGCTTAACTTCAAAAGACAAGTATGTAAAGCATTTAAAAAACACCAATTCAGTAAATAATTAAGACACAACACACAATAAAAATCCAACACCAATTTATAAAAATAGGAAATATTTTTATCTTTATAAATTACACCAAAACGAAAAAAAAACAATGTAGGGAACCGGAGATATGAATTTGTAAAGATTTAGCACTATATTGCACCTAGAAACCTATTGCGCCTATTGGGACATCTGGTCACGCTAGACAAAGTCATAGTATCAGGCCAACCGTGATGGAGCCCTGCACGGCTACTCCTCACTGTAGGTCTTGGTCAAAGTTTTTACCTTCTGACTTAGAAACTTTTCTGGAGCTTTTCTTCCCGGGGTCCCTCGAAGCTCTCAGCCAGACTGAATTCGGTGAGGGTTCACCAGCTTGCCTTGCGACGAGCACCCAGTCAAACTTATGGAAGTCAGACCTCCAGAGCTTTCCAGCGGGACGAACGAGAGATCTAGGCCGGCTAGCGGTTGAAGGTGGGCAGCTTTACTCTCGCGGTTGGTCCCGGTCACCTTTTTTACGTTTGGACTTAGAAACTTTTACAGAGCTTTTTCTCCCGTGGTCCCTCGACGCTCTTCACCCAGCCGGATTCTGTGAGGGTTCGCTGGCTTGGGTTTCGACCAACTCCCGGTCAAACTCTGGAAGTTAGACCTCCGGAGCTTTTCAGCTGGACGAACCTAGATGGCAGGCCAGCTCGCGGTTGAGGGTCGCCGGCTTGGCTGGCCCGGTCGAGTCAGTCAACTTCTGGAGCTTTTTTTCAAAGTTGCTCCATAGTTCTCCAAACTTCTTCCTGAAGTTCCTTTGAGGGACCCAGTGTGTCCAAAACTTACTCCAAGGCTCTGGAAGCTCCAAGATGGTCCTTGAAAGTTTGGGACTTCAATTCTCACAATCCACTTAGACAAAACCCTTACAAATCCACGCGTAGTACTCCAGGCTGGGGATTCTTGTTGGTGATGGTCCAGGTGAGCTCTGTTAACCTGTAGCTTGCTGGGAGTCCACTCTTTAGTCCTTTTGAAGCAGGTTTGATCCACAGGGCTGTAGTTCCAGATTGTGCAGCAGGCACAGTCAGTCAGAGTGCAGGGCCTGGATGGTGCAAATCATACTTCTCAGCATGGACCCTTCTTCTTCCTTTAGTTTCAAGCAGCAGATCCGAGAGGCACTGCCCCTGTCAGATACTTATTCATTGTTCTCTGGGGTCACAAAGGAGGGTACTCCTGCCCAATGAGGTGCAGGGCAACACCCCAGAACATGACCATTTCTTCCGAAGTGTGGCACAATGGTCTCCCAGAAAGCACTATTTCTCCAAAATTCATTATGACTGAAGTCTCAGCTGAGAGGCAATAGCTGGCTAAACCAACTTCCAGGATGACTCATCTCCATAAACTCCCTTTCCCTGGCATCTGCACATTCCTTCCTTAAGCCTGCTATCTGGCTGGGTTCAGAGAGTAGGGGCGTAAAAGAAACGGCTACTTCTGCCTGTCTCCTTTTGAAGATCATTCTTTTCATTCCCTCCCCCATGCTCTGACATTCCTATGCAGCAGAACCCTCTCCTCCCAGAATGGCTCTTTCACCTCAGGGGCTACTTATCACCTCATCACAGCAGCCTGGCTAATCCACTTAACTCTGACCAATCAGGGCAGATCAATGGAAGGCTGAATTTTGGCTTACAGACAAGAAAGTCTTATAACTTCTTGTCTGTACATTTTAGGATAAATTCAACAGTAGCATATTGTTGGATTTATCAATACCATTCTAGTAAGTCCTTGAATGATATTTTCTGGGTTTCCTGGCGTGAATTATTAATTAATATCTTCTTGCCATGTTAACCTATGTGGCTGGGATCTGCAATGGGGAGAATGAACTGGGTAATTTCTCCAACACCGGGGCTTATAAAACATCTTTTATAAGGACCCTGCCTATATCTACAGGACCCCCCACCACATGAACACCTAGGGAAGCCTTTAGCGGTTCTGAATATATAAAAAATATTGTGGATCCCCACCCTACAGTGCTCCTAGCACAAGCTTCGATTATGGGAAGCACTTTACTACAATGAAGGAAGTGAAATGTGCAATTGCACTAAACCCAAGACATATAAAACCTATTTTATAAGGGTCCTCCTTATAAGTACCTGACTCCCCCCCCCACCACTAGGATACATAGGGGAGACCTAATATGCCAAAATATTGAAGTTTATTATTTTTTAGGTGCCCCAAACACCAAAGTCGAGTTTATGCACAATTTACAAGTAAAAAGCAGCCCTGCCACACAGGGCTGCTTCTAAACTGACCTTAGGCCTCAGCAGTGCACACATGCAAGTGCAGAAAGGGGCTGCTGGCCTGTAAACTGCCATGCACTATTATATACTAGGGATTTAAAGGTAGTTTTGATCCCCTTGCCCTATTATGTAATATGGCCTTATAGGGAAGGTCATGTCAATCATAGGGGTACCCTAACCCATAGTGTACCCTAGTGTATGTAGGTGTTTTCACTGCACTCTAAATGTGTTTTTTTGCATAGCCCTGGCCCTGTACCTGGTTAGGCAGAGCCCAGGGACAGTCAGAGGAAGTTTTCACCAGTACCAGTCAGCCCAAAAAATGGGGGTGCCCAGGGCACAGGATGATTTTGCAACATCTTCTGTGTCTCTGTTTCATAAAGTAAGAAAGACGTTACTCTTTAAATGAACTGGAAGTAAAATGAGCCATTAAAAAATCAAATACAAAGTAACTAATGAGAACCCAAACTAGATTGACACCTTTCATCGCTAATAAAATGATTAAAATAAAACGATTTTCACCACTCACAGGGTTAATCACTGACAAACTCTGAGACTGCTATGTGGAAAATTTTCCGTTTGAAAAAAAATCACTTTATATGCAGCAGCAGCAAGTAACATAGCTCAGCGGGTTAAGCAACAACAGGAAAGAGCTGTCTGTAACCCACAGATAACATTTTGAATCCTAGTGTGTACTACTCACCCTCATCCTTGCAAGGTCAATAAACTGAAGTCCTGCATTACATAATAGTGGTGCCTATTATTTACAATATTAAACGTAATGTTTTTTGTGCACTGCATTTTCAAAGACGTGGGGTTGATGCAAGTTGACACTTTGAGGCAGTTCTGACTTTTCAGCCAACATCACTTTGCATTTTGGGACTTGTAGTTGAACCCATGATAAGTAAGTGTCCCGGTTTTCTGTTTTTAGATTTCTAACGAGTAATGCAGATGGAAAATCATCTATTTGTACATCAGCATTTATTTTTAAATTGGAAAAAAATTGAAAACAGGTCTTATTTAAAGTGATTTTCACTGCTGTCGGTAATGGTTACAAGGCTGTTACCTCTGCACACTGGCCAGTGGGGAGGTTAGAAAAGGAACAAGGTTCGCTATTGAAGCGTAAGTAGCTGCAGCTCTGCAACGTGATACACTACAATGTTAATTTTTGTCATATGAGTATATTCAAGAATATGTAGGGCTAATTATTGCTCTAAAATCCATCTTGGTTACAGGAAAAGCCAGTGTTTTATGGCTCTTCTGAATTCTAACTTTTTTGTTGATGGATCTTATTTTCTTTGACAGTTTATTGTACAGTTTGCACGCCAGTACTGAGCAGCAGCTACCACCCATTCAGGTTTTATGGTAAGTAAAACTTATCAGCAGTTGGGCCATTCTTTTTTATTTCAAAAGCTTTATTGATTTTCATAAAGAAGAAGAGCAACCACAGTAGAGAATAACATATCGAGGTTAGAGCATCATGTACATACCACAGCAGAACAACAATGTAAAGACCTGAGGTGAAATGTTTGTCACCGTATTAGTCCAGGAGAGCTAACCTCCAATAAAGGGAAAGATGAAGGACAAAAAAAAAAAAAAAAAAAGGATTGAAGACCAGAAGGTAGGAGGAGAAAGAAGCAAGAGCCCTCGTATACAACAGGATTCTATGGATTTGTTGGCGCAAGAGTACCCCACTAATAACATTTGCAACCTATGTTAATTGATGAAACACAATATAAAAAACTGATACAAGAGGAAGGGCCAAGACATATTATAGGCTTAAAGTTGTCCTCACGGAGGTTTATGAGAGTCAAAATAATTGTCCAGAGTATTCCACATCGATCTAGTTGAAGGTTTCCAAGGCGAATTCTGTAAGGCAATGTTGTCTGCTCCCCTAAGATGGGTAACCCAATTTATCCAACCTTCATAAGAAGACTTACTGGTATCCTTCCAGTTGGTAAGAACCATTTTCACTGTGGAGACTAACAAAAGGTCGAGGAGAGCCTTGTCTCCGTCAGACTTCAGGTCCACCTTCAAGAAAGCCGTAACTAAGGTGGACAATTCTTTAGACAGCCTACAATTGAACAATTTATACAGGAATACAAAAATCTTATCCCAGAAGGACTTCACAGCCGGACAATGCAGGATAAGATGAGCTAGGTCACCCGTTTCTTGTTTACAATTCCAACACAATGCATTTTCCCGGATCCCCAAGGCGAATAACCGGGCAGGCGTCCAGAAGGCCTTATGCAATAACCAATATTTAGTTTGGGAGAGTACCGGGGATATCTTATTACGAGAAACTGAATTCCATAGTGGAGACCATTGATGGAGCAAGGTTTCATAAATGAAACTTGCTTGTATTCAATCCTCCTCACAGTATTAATTTATTAAACTTGAATTGTTAATACTAACCTTTGCATTCATGACACAAAAGAAAGGGATGCTTGCCTATGTGTTTTACTAATGAATAACGCTTGTTTGTAATTCAAAATGGCCGCTTTGCGCAGGAAAGCTCAATGCGCATGTCGCAACCATATCACATGGTGTGACGTCTTTCTTTGCTTGGTGGGAAACTTCTGCTTCTGCGCAGTGTGCATTAAAATGGCTGCTTGATGTTTTCACATGCTTCAGCTTGCTCTCATGTCATTACTAAATTGTCGTTTCCTAACGCTACTAACGCGGGTTAGAATATATAATTAAATAGGAATAGAATAGAAAAAGTGGGTATACAGTGAAACATTTTATTTGTGATTCTAATATTTTCTTCTTGCACTTTTATTAGTTCGTAAACTTGGGCCTGGGTTGGTGTTCTGAAACTCGAGAGGCAACTGGTTCTGCGCATGTGTCCTGTGTGCCTGCCAAATGAAGTCAATCTGGACGTCGTCCAAGGCCGTGACCCGATGGCCGAAGATGCTGTATTTTGGCTTTCCTGTTGCATATTGACACATTGTCTATGAAAATTGGTTTACATTTGTCATGAGACGGGTGGGAAATAAAGCGAATGTATTAATTTGAAGGGGTGGGAACATAAAGACAATAGGCTTTACAATTTAGGCCAAATCAATATGGTGCGAGAATCCACCTCCTGTCCCTGTCCAATCAGAAGTAGTGGCCCCATATTTTAGTAACATTAAGGGGAGGTACATGGGCGTTGAAGGGTATAATAGAATATAGCATTAGTTAATTAGTCAGAGCATGCGTTCACGAAGAACAGGCGTCCATGCTGCCAGAGCGCGCTTAGCTCCAGACCGCCAAGCTGACCGATTGCAGACCGAGTCCCTGCCCAGAAGAGGTCCTGAGGAGGGGGCGGCAGAGTCCATTAGAAGGAAGGCACGGGAGAATCGAGGAGAAGTCGAGTATCAGAGAGGGGAACGGCGCAGGCGTCGTTGTAGAGAGGTCACCGGTCCTGTCCTGATCCTGGAGGAGGTCTTTGCTCTTCATCCTTCCTGGGTCCTATTCTTTAACTCCTTGGCTAAGGGGTTTGGTTCTCGCATTTAGGTAAATATAATGCAACCTTTAGTTGTGCTGCTATCTCTATCCTCTCCTCTTCTTTAAACACCGTCATTGACTAGCAATAATCATTTCTATGCTTAATCTTGGGTATTGCGATTAAGTACCATGTGGCTCTGTATTTTACTCTGCTAAATCTTTAGATAAACATTTTAAAACTTCCTGACTCAGTGGTTATTTCAGGATTATGTACTATAATGAATGTCACTCATTTTAAACTTTCCAATTAGCAAAGGATTCATTGGTAAGTCATTACTCTTCAATCAGAAGGTAATTGGTAGCAGGGATTTTGATAGAGAGTAACAACTGATAAAACCCAGCGTAAGTATTAGCGTAGTATGAATGTATGGGCCCAAGTGAGTACCTGGTGTATGAATGCTGTTTGCTAATATCGCGCTGGATCACCATAAAGGCTCTGGTAACGGAACAGAAGAATGCAAGTTCCAAAAATCAACAATCTTAACATTGAGAATCGAGGTTTTAGGGCGCAGAAGTTTATATATCAGGGAGACTTGGTGACCAAGTTTGTTAATTTTTGTCACAAGTAAAGGTAATGATGGCTGTATGGGAGATAACTTGGATTTCGAAATGGCAGCCCTTACTTTCAGAAAGTTATAAAATTCAATATCAGCTAGGTTATATCTAGTTTGGAGCTCAGAAAACGTGACTGGGTATGAGGTGTTTTCCAGCTGGTGAGGAAAGAACACACCATTTTTGTACCAGGATTCAAAATTTAGACTTTTACCTTTGTAAAGTATTTTGTTACTATACCATAATGATTCCATTTTGGAGCCCTTAACACTAACCTCCAGCTTCTTATCTAGTTTCAAGAGAGCTATCTTAGTATTCCTAAAAATAGACCTGGAGTTAGCGGGGCAAAGGCGATTGGCTGTAAGAACTGAAAAAGGGTTTAAGTTGTTAAGGATAGCCCTCTCTACCTCCAGCCAGACAGGTATGTACTCACCAGGGAGAGAGATCCATAATGAGCCTTGTTTCGCCAAAAAAGCATACTGGTATAGTCGGAAATCCGCTACGTTCACGCCACCCAACACTTTGTCAAGCCAGAGTTTTTTAATTCTAATCCGTGCTTTCTTACCCCGCCAGAGGAAAGAAGTTAAAAGGATGTCCAACTTGTGGTGAAAATCATCTGTCAATAGAAGCGGAAGCATACTTATAAGATAATTAACTAAAGGAGTGACCATCATTTTTATAGTTTCAATCCTGCCCCACCACGTAATAAATTTCGGGGACCAAGAATCCAAAAGTGTTTTGATTTCTGGTGCAGAGTATCCATAATATTATTGCCAAATTCAATACCCAAATATTTAATATAGCCTGATTGCCACGTTAAACCAGACTCGCCTAAAACATCTTTGGTGCAGTTCACATTCAGTGGTTTAACTTCAGATTTATCTCTGTTGAGTTTATACCCGAATGGATAGAGTATGTTGTTATTGTATCCATCAGGGCTACAATTGACGAGTCCGGGTGTTCCGTCACTATTAAAATGTCATCCGCGTATGTGGCTAGTTTTACCTGAACACCATTAATGTCCACTCCTTTGATACTCGAATTTAATTTAATATCCTGGATAAGGGGTTCAAGGACCAATAGAAAAAGAGATGGGGATAAAGGGCACCCCTGTCTAGTGCCCTGGTGGAGAGAGAAAGATTCGGAGAGAGAGCCATTAACAGCAATCCAGGCCGTAGGACTTAAATAGAGGGACATAACCATGTTGGAGAAATCCTTACCTAAGTTGAAGGTGTGCATGCAACGGTCTAAAAAAGCTTAAGAGACCCTATCAAAGGCCTTCTCGGCGTCCAATGTGATTGCAACGGACGGCTGTATCTTAGTTGCAGCATTTTCTAAAACATGGCATAATAAGCGAGTATTGTCGTTAGACATGCGGGTGCGAAGAAAGCCTACCTGGGAATTGCTTATTAATTTAGGGAGAACCGAATTGAGTCTGACAGCAAGAATTTTTGCGTATATTTTACAATCCACATTGATAAGGGATATAGGTCTATAGTTCTTCGGCAGATTTGGATCCTTCCCTTCCTTTGGAATTACAATTATATTAGCCTCAGACATAGAATCTGGCGAAGTCCCTTTGGATGCAATATGGTTAAAAACCTGTTCAATAGTTGGGTTTAATTGGTCTAGGAAAGCCTTATAGAAGGATGCCATAAATCCATCAGGGCCAGGGGCCTTGTTGTCTTTCAGCGATTTAACCGCCTTTTCAATTTCTGAACCATTGATTTCCCTTATTAACATAATTGCATCTTCCTCAGAAAGTTGAGGTAAATTGAGACTATGGAGATATCTGGTGCAATCCTCCATGTTAAAGGTCTGATCTTTCTTATATAATTCCTGGTAAAATGTTTTAAAGGTGTTAAGAATTTCTTTATGTTTTGTATGAGTTTGATTGTTGGAATCTTTAATCGATGAGATAACGTGCTGATTCTGTTTATGTTTGAGATAGGAAGCAAGTAGTTTCCCTGCCCTGTTAGCCTCACATAAATTTAATGCTTTAAATTTATTGACCCACACGTCCGCTCGGTCACTTAATATCTTATTGTATTCATATTTCTTTTGCGTCAAAGCTGTAAGTATTGTAGAGTTGTGTAATGAAGCCACATGGGAGGATTCTAAGCGTCTAATCTCTTGCTCAAGTTGGACTAGGCCCAGATTCAAGCGTTTGTTTATTTTTGTCTTGATTGCAATTATTAGTCCCCTTATGGTAGCCTTTAAGGCATTCCAGTGATTGTTTACACTGGTTTCAGAAGTATTATTATGTCTAAGGTAGTCCGCAATAGCCTCCGCAATCTTTTTCTTATCCTCAGGGTCAGACAAGACATCATTACTAAACCGCCATCTTTTAGGCACCTGTTCATTGTGACAACCCGCCAATTTGAGACTAATGCATGAATGGTCAGATACCAACCTAGAGGCTATTTCAGTAGAGTCAATTAATCGAGTATAGGAACCAGAGATAAGAATATAATCAATCCCGGTGTAAGAATTGTGAGGGGTAGAATAGAAGGTAAAGTCTCTTGCATCTGGATGCTGGAGTCTCCACGGGTCTTTAAGATTAAATTTAGAACAAATAGTTTGAAGTATGGCGTGAGAGCTCGTAGGGTGGTAGTGACAGTTAGAGTGTCTATCAATAATCGGATCTAGTGGGAGGTTAAAATCACCTGCTACTACAGTGAGATCATCTTGAGGTATACTGTCTAGGGTGCTAGATACGCCAGACCAGACCAGAAATTTGGATCGTCAGAATTAGGCCCGTATATATTTACCACATGGATTAGGTCCTCTCCCTCCCAAGTGTGTAACCAAGAGTCTACCATCATCATCATGTGTTTGTGATTCTAGCGAAATGTTAGAGGACTTTGAAATCAAAGTAATTACGCCACGTTTCTTTTTATCTGCTGGAGAGCATGCCAATTGCGAAATCCAATTACATCTAATAAGCTTAGTATCTTCTTCAGACAGTTTCGTCTCCTGTAATAATATAACATCACTTTTGTCTTAGCCAAGTAATCGAAAATGTTGCGTCTTTTCACAGGGTGATTAAGTTCTTTAACATTTAGGGACACTAACTTCAGATCGTTTGATAAAATACGTGGTCTATTAGGAGCCATCATGGAAGGATTTGTATAGTAAAAACATCAAGTAAACATACAGAAATCCATTTACTAACCACTTGTAGAGAAACATAACATTGGAGCACAAGAAATGCCCCCCAGTAATGTATACCACAAACGCCATGTCAAGGTACATTGTAATAGAAAGAACATGGAATATCAGGCACTCTTGCACAAAGAACTGTAGTAGAGGAACAAGCCAGCAGAAGTGTAGGAATGAAAAGAAACATAGGAAAGAAATAAAGAAAAAGAGAACACCCAAGGAACAGCATAAATATTTGAGAGGAACATGTTGCATACCCTGGGCACTCACAACCCTCCCCCCACACCCCTCTCCCTCCCCACCCAATCCTGAATACTTTGCATGTAGGAGGTGCAACTGCAGTAGCGTCAAGCCGCCCTCCGGAGAAAACATAGGTTAAATCATATCGCACATCTCCCCGATATTTTGAGAGTAACTAGTCAACTACCGGCAACATAAGCAGACTTTCTTTAGAGAAAACGCCACACAGAGAGAACTTATAGGCATTACAGCCACAATTGAGCAAGAACATGAAAATGAAGGATCGCAGGGCGAAGCAAATTTAAGCCAAATAGATCTGTTGAGAAAAGAAACGAGAACAGAGCCCGCATCAACAATGCCTCAAGGGCACAAACCCAAACTAACCCTTGGCAGCAAGAAGTGACCCCGTAGACGGAATAGGTAACAGGGCTAGTCCCTGGCTGCATCAGATAACAGAGCTAGGCCCAACATTAGGCCGGACCTGGAGATGATTTCCTTTAACTGACAAGGGACTGTGAAGAGTCCATTTCCTGAGTGGGTGGGCCTTCCAGATAGTTCACAAGGTCTCTAGTGTCATTGAAATAGAGATGCCTGCCGCTATCAATGATTCTGAACTTGGTTGGGCCAACAAAGGAGAACTGAATGTTTTTGTTCCTCAATTTGTCACGCAAAGCAAGGAAACCTTTCCTAGTATCAACAGTCGGCTTTGAAAAGTCCTGCGTGAAGATAATTTTGTGAACGTTCCAGATGAGTTGACGATTTTTCCTAGCATGATTGAGGATGGCTTCTGTTTGTTGGTATCTCAAAGGTTTGCATATTATAGGGCGGACTAGTGGTCTTGAGGAAGATTTAAATGATGGAATTCTGTGAGCTCGGTCTAATTCAAAGTGCTGATCAAATGATATGCCTGTAAATTTAGGGATCCAGTCCTCTAAGAAGGCTAGACAGGAACCCGAAGCATCCTCCGAGCCCCCCGGGACACCAAGGATACGGATATTGCCTCTACGATTACGATCTTCAAGCTCAGCTGTCTGCCTGAGAAGCATAGATGTCATGTTCTTCAAGGACTTTACTTCGTTGCAAGATTTAGCAGCGATATCTTCCACATCACTAATTCTTTGCTCGGCCTGTGACAGCCTGTTGTTGACCGTGTTCATATCCGCTCTGATGGCCGTTATTTCCAATTGGATAGCGTCCGTAGTCTGTTTGGTGGACTTGGCCAACTCGTGGACATCGGCCAGTTTTTTAAGAATCATGTCTAGCGTGCTGTTTATGTCCGGTTTCAGTTTAATAGGCGAATCTGACAGCGTGGGTTCACCTTTGTTCCTTTTGTGTAGCAGCTTAGAGTCTCTGTCTGCCATTTTGTGACTCCCTGCGATGGTTAGAGACGCTTAGATGAAATTTATTGAGAATAAAATCCCAGTGAGAGGGCTTGTAAGCACAGACGAAAAAGGGACCGCAGGCGCTGATGTGGAATCGCTAATGTGAGAAGGCTGATATTGAATAGAGCCACCTGCAGCAGCCAGGGCACCCACAGGACTTTCGTCCGCTATAGGATCAGCCGCATCCTGCGTAAAGTCACTGAGCAGAGAAGCCTGAAGTGTACAATGGTAGCTCATACACTAGAGCCACAAGCGAACCCCTCAGCGTTACATGTCCTGGGCAATGACCTACCAGGAGCGGTCTGCGTTCTAGAAAGCTGCACCACACACGCCAATTTGTACTGAGAGGCCAAGATGGGACCAGCGCCTGCCACTTGTTAACAGAAAACCAGATCCCACAAGATCTTCCGCTGCCGAGAGAGACACCCCTCCGTTCCCTCAGTATATGGAGTATGCTGTTCCCAGTTCACTGGCAACCTGCAGGAATTCTGGTGCACAACAGGTAGCGCCACTAGACGTAGTTGGTGCCCGGGTCTGGTGAGAGAAGCGATTACATGAAACAAGTTAAGCCCAAGCATAGGTCTCCATACATAAGCTGAACAGTCCCGCAATTGATACCCAGCTGGCCGCCATTTTGCGGGTCGAATTCGGATCAAAAGGTGGACCAAAACAGCACTCACGCGCAGCTCCAGACAGGGACAGACAATTCAACGACGTGTAATAGGCAGCGCGAGAACTTCATTGAATTACAGCAGGGTACGGCCCTCCCTCAGAGACAGAAAGCTCGACGTAGATTCGAGGATGTCACAAAACCGCCGCCATTGGAAAGTCAGGCATGCCGGCATGCGGGCGGTAATGGTGTAATTGCGATGGGGGTAACTTAAATATCAGAGTTACCTCGTCGGATGTAGCGACTGCTAAACTGGAGATAGCGGTTGCGAGCCGAGCTGATGAGAGGCACCGCAATAATCATCCAGCCCGTCCTAGTGGATCCGACGGGTAGGCGCCATTTTGTGCTATGCTCATCAGCGCATCACGGAGGGAAGAAAGAAACCTCGATTTTAACGCCGTTGTGCCACTGAGAGACTTAGCGAAGACATCCCCTCAAGCCGTGTGGCTTCCGACAGCGTAATCTGTCCCGTCCGATGTTTCAGTCGTCTTCTGGCCCCCGGGAAGACTACATTCCAGCTCTGGTCCGACGGAGAGACGGAGTCAGGCAGCCATCAACACCGCCATCCAAGCCACGCCCCCCAGCAGTTGGGCCATTCCTGATCTGAAGTTTCTCCTTTGGTTGTATAGTCTGAGTTCCGATTGTAAGAAGGTATTTCCCAGCACGTGGCTTGTATAATGCGCAATCATTGGGCTTTGGAAGACATTCTTTTGGCCATTAGTTTCCAGTGCAGCGCTTTGAGGGCACGGGTGATATGGTCCCTCCAGTTCAGTTCAGATTAAGGACTTGTCTGGTGCAGTAAACAGATCAGTATCAAATGCATGAGATGCTGCAGCACTTATTATGTTAGATGTGTCTGCAGCCTATGGTACGGTTTCCCCTTTTCTCCTCACTTCTTGTTTGTCTCAGTTGGGGATCAAATGCAAAGTCCTGAGTCTACTAAGATCATTTCTCTCAGATAGGTTGCAGACAGTAATGTGTGGACAGTTTGTCTCGAAACCTTTCACTCTTCATTGCGGGGTCCCACACGGGTCTTATTTAAGTCCGACCTTGTTCAACCTACATTTTTCCTTTGTGACTAAGTTAATCCAGTCTTTTGGTTTTTGTAGACTGTTGATACACAGATCATTGTCACCACAGCGGAAGATGTTCACTCTGTGACACTGAATTTCAGGAATTGCATGAGGACAATCACTAATTGGATGAAGGATAACTGTCTTAAATTAAATACAGATAAGATGGAGGTCCAGATTTCCGGTTGTCATCCTTGTGTGTGGCACAACAATTTGTGACCTGTGATCCAGCGCTAACAATAAAAATTATTCTCCTATATGCTTCGGTCATCCAGGTACAACTATTCCTCCAACACAAACTATATCCATATGACGGTGGGGCCCATAACACCGCATATATATTCACTTACTCATTTATTCCCTGGATTTCCGCCGTCCTTAACCTAGGAGAAAACGATTCGCTGGAAGGAGACGGGATACCTCTTTTAACATGACATAATGTTTCTCATTTGCTTTAAGGTATTCCGCTCATTGGTCGATGGACCAACTAGTAGGAATCAGTTGATGGTGATTAAGACCAGCTCAATCACAATAAACTCTTTAACAATTTACCTTAATCATTGAGCTAAAGAATCACTGAGTCATTTGTTTAAAGAATATTAAAGTTTATATAAAGTTTTGAAGCAAGAAATAAGTTTTAAGCTTATTATTCAGATCATTACATTTATCATCATTATAAGAATAAATTGAAATTGCAATGCATATCTATTAGACGGAAAAATAAGGTTATCATAGCAAGAACTCTAAAAGATCAATCTATCTGTCTTGGAAAAATCTAATAGTTCTAACTGAAAAATCTATCAGGAATAAAAAGGTTCTTCAAAAGCAGCATCTTATACTCAACTGGAAATAAAAAATAGCAGCACCAGCATCAGCTCGTCAGCATCAGCAACCGCAACTTCACCCATCTACAGCATCTAACTCTCCAGCATCTCACTTTCCAGCATCTAACCCCTCCCACCAAGAGTAGGTCTTCTTATACCCTAATTCTAGCTTACTGAATAAAAATGTTGCATCTTCATGGCGTGATTCTCTCTCATTGGTTCACTCAGGCCCATATACATTTTAATCAAACTTCCTTGTCTTAACCAGTTCTTTGTGGAATGTCCATGCTTGCATCGTTTCCCACAGTTCATGACATTGCTCATCAGTTTCGATCAGTCCAATTTGTATCTTTTTCTGCTACTTTTTAGATTCAACAGTTCCGTCCATTTATTCAGTTTGACTTCTCACGCTTCTTGCTGATCATCTTGGCACACATCTGCTCAGAAAGGTCACAATAGCCTTGACCATACTTCCGTCTTATGCTCTCAGCGCGAACACGTGGTCATCCTTTTCCACAGTCTCTCTCCTCTACCACACGGCTTCTTGGACATGCGTACTCTAGCTTATGGCGGCCATTTTATATCGCTGCTCAACAGGCCTAAGCGCACTATTTTCAAAGATAAACAAAATATTGTTAAAATAAAGAATATAAACCCTTTCGTTTCCCTCCCGTCTTTCTACATACCCCAATTAGGTATTACCTAGCAAAAAGCAACATATAAAGCCGTCCCTTACTTACCATCGCTTTATTTTGCAACCACACATTTTATTTAAAAAGCACAAATCATGCGTTTATTATTTTATTAGTACGCAAATATTATGTTATGTTAGACACGTAAACAATTATAAGTTGATTAATTTGCACACAAAATAGCGTGTTACCTTTAACCCTTTACATGTAACATACATTGTTGGTTATTTACTTAAACGAACATGTTTATTAATTATTTTACGAAAATTATTAGGAGGTTAAACATTTTTCATTTACCCTGCTCCATCAACTCCCCTCTTTGGTGATTTTTAATATCACCACAAAACCCAAGTTATACAATTTTCTCAGACAGCATATATCTTTTATCCGTTTGCTTTTGTTAGTTTACACAACTGTATCCCTTTCAACTTGTCTCTTCGTTTTCTTGTACATGTTCTCTTTTATTTCTTCTAACTCTATTTCACCCATTTCTCTCTCTCTCTCCTTGTTTATCATGTTTTCTTTTTCTATTTTATTCTGTCTTCTTTTTCTCTTTATACATGTAATTACAAGTTTCAGCACTAAAATTATTATTATTATTATTATGGTTGCTATTATTATAACTTTCCCTATTATTAATCCACTCATTCTTGTTAACCAATTTATTACTGAAGAAAACCCTTTACCAAGTTTTCCCAATGCACTTTCAACCTCCAGTGGAACAAGTTCTTTGTGCAAACTTGTAATATTTGTTATATACTTTTGTATATTTTCACTTTTATCTGGAATGTAAGTGCAACAATGTTGGACTTTCAGCATTCCACAGACTCCACCCTCTTTTGCCAAAAGAATGTCAAGGGCAAGTCGATTTTGCATCACCATAGCTCTCATGGCAACCATCTCGGTATTTACCATCAAGAACCCTCCAGCAGTATCTGTAGATAAACGATCTACCACTGTGGATAATTTCCGAATTCTAAATGCATTCAAAGATATTCCCACTGCTGGTATCAATGCTCCAAAAATATCACCTACTATTTCTGAAAAACTTTCCCTTTTTCTACGTGTAAAGGTATTTATCATTCTGTGTGTTCCTTTTTCTTTTCTGTCCATATGAAAAATCTTTGGAAAGACCAGGCCTAAATAACATGACCCATACCAATGGTCCGGCAACCTGTAATAAGCCCTATTACCGCAAACATAATAGATCCCTGGAAATATTGGATCTTTTCCCCCTTTGAATCCCCATCCACCTAAAATTTGATAATTGTCATGGCAAATACTGGAACCCACAAAATAATTGTCATATCTTGTTTTATTTCTTCTAATGCACAACCTTCCCTGTTGGGGCCAATCCAGAGTCGTAGCTGCATTTGTCTTTTTCTTGTCATGATTGTCTTCCTCAAACGCCCAAAGAGGTGTTTTTGTCTCTTCTATCACTTTTCTTTGAAATTTCACTCTTCTCTCTTCAACCATCTCTAAAAATACTTTTTCTTCCTTCTTTAACTCACAGGTAAGGTTGTATTTAATTATATTATCTAATGTTAAAATCTTATCTTCTAAAAAATATTCACCAAACGTTTTTCCCTCTTTTATTTTGTTTAGCTCGGGAACTACAGAAACTTTCGCAAAAATCTTATCTATGTCAGTGTAATAATATTCTAATCTACCTGTTTTATAAAATAAACTTGCTAAAACACTACATGTTATTCCATACGTCAAAGGAAGGTGATGATAAGTCACACCCTCTGCTACAGACGCAGGCAATTGCATACAAACATAACAATCTCTTACATCCATTGTTTCTACATACTCATATAATAATTTAGTAAAAACATTTTTAGAAAAATCTGTTATTGATTTGTCCTTGTGTAATTCTGCACTACTTTTTAATATAACTGGTTCTTGAGTGTTAGCTCCCTTTTCTTTCTCGGTGTTATTAGAAGTTTCCACTACAGCTAAACTAATTGGAATAGTGATTGCTAAAACCACCCATACTGTCATTAATAATCCTGTACAAAAGCAGCACATCTTACACCATCTACTTAAAAACTCACATTTACATTTTCTATCTCTAGTATCCTCCATTTTGTTTTATAACCTTATTTATTTATTTTCCAGAAAACTGTGACACTACACCTCAGAAATGACTTATTTGCCACTCTGTACTCCAATGTTTTGTCTTTGCTTGGTACTTTCTTTTAATTCTTTTCAGAATTCTTTCTTTGTCAAATCCGGTAGAAATTCGTCAGATCCAGTGTTTTGTCAAGTCCGGTAGAAATTGTTTAAATTTCTTCAAGTTTGTTGCACCTCACCTTCACCCATTAGGTTTCTTGGTTCTGGGTTCTCGTGAGTGTTCTTTTCTTCTTTGGTATCAGTCAAAGCAAGATACAACCATTCAGGTGATCTATACTTCGGATTTACCTTCTTTACTCTTTTCGTTTTCTGCAAGTGTTTTCCACCTTGTTTTTCTTGCTCTTTCTGACTTGCTATTTCATTTACTTGTTCAGCACTTTTTCCATCTAACCTTATGATTCTGTATCTTAATTTTCTTACTTCGTTGGGCCAATTGTCTCCTTTTCTTGGCCTTTTTGCCTCACTTCCTTTTTCCTCTCTTTCTGTTTTCCAATTCCTTTTTCTTGACTCAAGTTTTTGGTTTCTTTCTTCTCCACTTTCTTCAGACTCTGTTTCAATTTTTTCTTTATTGTCTCTTATTTTGAATCTTATGATTTCATTTTCTTCCTCTACTTGTGGTTCTTTTCTTATCTTCCTTCGTTCACCTATTTCTGTCCCTCCTCGAGGTTCTTCCGAATTTGTGTCAGTCTCTCTATCTGCTTCTAAATTTCCCTGTTCTTGTGTTTGACTATCTGTCCCTATTGCTCCTCGGGGATCTTCCGATTTTTCTAACTTTCTGTTTGAAACTCTCCCTTCTTCATCTATTAATATTATCTCCGAAGGATTTTTACCACAACATGTACTTGGTTGCTCACTGTTACTATCTTCTGGCTCAGTTTCTTCTCTTATGCTTTCAAATTTCCAATTTCTTTTCAGAATTTCTTCACAATCCGAATGATCTGTATCAGATTCTGAACTGGTATCTGATATTTCCAGATGTCGACTCACATGTCGATCTTCAAGTTCTGGAACTTCAACTGTTTCCTCTATTTCTTCTGTTGTTGCACTTGTAGTTGGGTCATCCAGATGTCGACTTACAGGTCGATCTTCAGATTCTGGCACCCTGTTTGTTTCTTCTTCTGCTTCTGATGCTGAACTGTTATCCAATATTTCCAGATGTCGACTCACATGTTGATCTTCAGGTTCTGGAACTCTGATGGTGTGACTGGCATGCACCCAGTGTTTCACTCCTGCACATTTGACTGCAGTGGTTGTCACCAGGATCACTTGTCGTGGTTCGTCCCAGCGAGGAACCAAACAGTTTCTTCTCCTGTGGACTTTTATGCGGACCCAATCTCCTGGATTCAAGTCGTGAGCTGGTTTTCTTTCAAGAGTGGTCGCATCCGGTCCAACCTGATGAAACACAGAACGTACCACATCAGCCAATCCTTTGCAATAATCCAGCACTAGATCATCAGTTATAGTCAGTAGTTTGTTGACAGGTACTTGTGCTTATCTCATTGCTCGTCCCATAATTATCTCATGGGGACTGAGTCCAGTTTTCCTTTCCGGAATACTTCTGATTGTCATTAAAACTAATGGCAAGGCATCTGGCCATTTGAGTCCTGTAGCTTGACACATTTTTCCTAACCTGTTTTTAATTGTTCCATTCACTTGCTCTACTATTCCAGAAGCCTCTGGTCTGTATGCACAATGCAGTTTCTGTTTAATACTAAGTGCTTCACAAATCAGTTTAACTAATTCATTTTGGAAATGTGTTCCTCTATCTGTTTCAATCGTGACTGGAAAACCATACCTCGGAATGAATTCTCGCAGCATAAGTTTTGCTACCGTGATTCCATCATTCCTTCTGGTTGGGTATGCTTCCACCCAACGGGAAAACAAACAGACGACCACTAGGACATACCTTAGTCTGCTGCAAGGGGGCATTTCAATAAAATCCATTTGCATTCTAGTGAACGGACCTCCTTCTCGTCCTATTGTTCCTAGACTCACTACTGTCTTCCTTCCTGGATTTAACTGTTGACAAATAAGACATCTCTGACAACGACTTTCAGCTATGGCTCTGAATTTTGGATTATACCATGTTTGTCTAAAAAGTCTGATCATTGAATCGCTCCCAATATGGGCTTGTCCATGGTACATCCGTGCCATGTCAGAAATCATACTATCAGGCATAACTGGTCTTTCATCTCTGTAAACCCAAACATCATTTTCTTCATGTTTTCTACATCCTGCTTTTATCCATGTATCTTTTTCCTCATCATCTGCAGCTTCCTGTAACTGTCTCACCTCATCCCATGTCTCAACAGGGTTAGTAAAAAGCAAAGGACAAGAAATATGCTCTCTTTCTCGACTTTTGTTCAAAGAAACCACATTCTTTGCACAGTACTGTGCAATCTCGTCAGCATATTTATTACCGACAGTTATGTAGTCTTCCCCATTTTTATGTACATTGCACTTCACAACAGCAATCTGTTTAGGCAGCTGTATCGCCTCAAGCAACTTTTTCACAAAATCTCCATTTCTAATTGGTGTTCCTGCAGACGTCAAGAAACCTCTTTGTGACCAAATCTGACCGAAATCATGCACCACCCCAAAGCCGTACTGGCTATCTGTCACAATCGTAACCCGTACATTTTTTCCCAACTTGCATGCTTGAATCAGAGCTACTAGTTCTGCGACTTGGGCAGACCGTATTCCTTTCAGACAAGATGCTTCCATTACAGTTGCTACTGTGCAAACCGCATATGCTGCACTTAGAACTCCATCATTCGTTCTCAAACATGAGCCATCCACAAACAGAATATAATCTGATTCCTTTAAAGGCTCATCTCGTATATCTGATCTCGGTTTTGTACAATATTCAAGCACATTCAGACAATCGTGATCTACTTCATCCATTTCAATCACACTTTCTTCATCTGGTAAAGATGTCGAAGGATTCACATTCATACATCTGTCAATGGTCACATTATCTGTACTCAAAATTACTTTTTCATACCTAGTCAGCCGACTATGTGTCATGTATTGGGTTTTTGTTCTTGTCAAGAGAATTTCCACAGAATGGGGAACATATACTCTCAGTGGATATCCCATCACTATGCCTTCACTCTGTTCCAGACTCACACAAGTAGCAGCAACTGCTTTCAAACATCCAGGCAACGCTTTCACTACAGGGTCTAAAACAGCTGAAAAATATGCAATGGGTCTTTTCATAGTTCCATGTCTCTGTACCAAAACTGAAAATGCACATCCATCTCTTTCACTGCAATACAGCTCAAAATCTTTCTCATAGTCAGGCATTCCTAACGCTGGAGCCTCACATAATTTCTTTTTCAGCTCTCTGAATGCTTTCATTTCTTCATCATTCATTTCAAAAGGATCTTTAACATCCTTCTTTGTCAGTTTTTGCAACGGTTTAGCAATCAGCGAAAAACCGCTTATCCATTGTCGACAATATCCAACCATTCCCAGAAACATTCTTACCTCTCTTTGCGTCATTGGAGCTCTCATTCCTTGAATCATTTTTATTCTTTCAGTCGTTACCTTTCGCACTCCTTTCTCAATTTTATGCCCTAAATATTGGACTTCTTGTTGACAAAACTGCAATTTTGATGGGGACACTTTATGTCCTCTTTTTGCCAAATGATTCAGCAAAGCAATTGTATCATTGACACATGCTTTCTTCGTTTTTGATGCCACCAGTAGGTCATCAATATACTGAACCATCACTGACTTTTCTGGCATTTTTAAATCTTCCAAGGATTTCTTTAGAATCTGATTAAAGATTGAGGGGCTTTCTGTGTACCCTTGAGGAATTCGGCACCATGCCAAAATACGCTCTCCAAACCTAAACGCAAATAATGGCTGGCTATCTGGATGCAATGGAATAGAGAAAAATGCATGACATAAATCAATTACTGTGTACCATTCTGCTTCACGTGGAATCTGGTATAGAATCACAGCAGGGTTCGGTACTATTGGGCAACAAGGCACTACAATGTTGTTTACCTTCCTCAAATCCTGTACAATTCTATATGTTCCGTTTGGCTTTTTCAGTCCCATTATTGGCGAATTACATGGACTGCCCATGATTTCTTTTAGAATCCCTTGTTCAACCATTTTGTTTATTACTGGCGTTATTCCTTCAATTATTTCTGGTGTCAATTTATACTGGGGCGTATTTGGGTAACTTGTTCCCTCTTTTACTGTTATTTTAACGGGATCTACTTCTTTCATTAATCCTACATCTTCTCCTGTAAAGTCCCACACTTCTTCTTTCACTGTCTTTTTCAATTCAATTGGGATTTTCTCTGCATCAAATACAGGAAACAAATCATTTACTTCTGGTTCTAAATTCACCATTGTCATTTTATACAGCACATCTTCATCTGGGGTCTGAAATGCAATTCCATCTGGAGTACAATAGATAGTGCAATTCATCTTGCACAATAAATCGCGTCCTAATAGGTTCACGGGACTACAATCGCATACCACAAATCGGTGCATTTCACTAAATGGACCAATTCTTACCTCCACTAATTTAGTAAGAGGCGTCTTAATTTGTTGATTTGAAACTCCAACTACTTGGATATGTTCACCTGAGAGAGGAAGGTTTGGAATTTCCACTGACCTAACAGTAGAACGGGTAGCTCCAGTGTCCACAAGGAATGTTACATTTGCACCATTCACTTCTCCATCCACAAATGGACCAGACTGATCTACCTCTAGAGTTGCGCCAAGCACGCACTCTTCCCCCTCTCCTAGGCACCGTCAGAAACTTTCATCCGTTTCATCCTCATCCTGTCGTAACCAATATTGAGAAATTGCAGCTGCATGCGGCAACTGTGTTACCTGTTCTCCTCCGCAAGAATCCTGTTTCTGCACTGTATTTCTGTTGGTTAACACTCTTGGGAAGTGGTGGTTGTGGCACCTGACTTTGTTGAGTAACTACCTCACTCTGCACCTTTGAATTTAATGATTGATTTTCCACATTAAGTTTTGGAGGAAATTTACACTCGTTTCTCCAATGGCCTAGCTTTCCGCAGTTGTGGCATGGCCACTTTTTCTTTGCTTCATCTATGCTCATTTGTCCTTTTCCTTTACCTATATTAGGTCGAGATCTAACCTGTCCTGTTTCATTACCGGTATTACTCAATTGAGCTTCTTGCTTCTCTGCAACTTTCACCTGTGCCCACATGGCTTTTTCTTTCAATTTACGCTGTTTACTCTCAATATCATCACTGCAATATTTAGCATATCTCAAAACTTCATCAACTGTGCTATTCTGCCAGCAAATCATATGCTGCTTAATCATTTCACTTATCTCTGGTTTCAATCCATACACAAATCTATATACAAAATGACTCATATCCTTCTCATTTAGGGCCATATGTAGGTAATTTCTATTTACCGATTCCTAAATACCGAATTTTACCGATTCGGTATTTAAGAATCGGTAAATAGAATGTAGGTAAACATTCGGTAAATTTTACCGATTCGGTAATATTCGTTATTACCGATTCGGTATTTACCGAATCGGTAATAAGGAATACCTTCCCATTCATTCCTATGGGCCTGGAGGCCCATAGGAATGAATGGGAAGCCATTCACTATTACCGATTCGGTAAATACCGAATCGGTAATAGGGGAGCATATTCAAGGGTGGCAGGGTGTCAAATTGACACCCTGTTGCACCCCTGAATCGTGCATGTGTGCACATGTGGCGCACATACATGCCCTAAGGGCATGTATGTCTGCCACATGGCACTTTTAAAAAAGCACAAAATTGCTTTTTAAAAGGTATTCGGTATTTACCACCAACTTGTAGTTGGTGGTAAATAACGAATCCTTAAACCAAACATGCACTCACTTGAGAGCTCCCTACATAGGATTTAAGGAATCGGTAATTTACCGATTCCTTAAAATAACGAATCGGTAAATTACCGACTCCTTAAATCCAGCCTCCTATATCGCAAAGGGCTAAATACCGGTAGGTAACGGGAAATTTACCGATTTTCGGCCGTTCCCGACCGGTATTAGCCCACCTACATATGGCCCTTAGTGTCTCATAACCACTATACTGTTTGAAAACCAACAACAGCCTTTCGTAATAAGCATGCACTGATTCTTTACTTTCCTGCGTGGTTCTTTACCCAATCTGTTTCTTTAGGTGGAATCTTATTCTTCAGAAAGGTAATTACTTGGTCATACTTCCTCATCACTTCTGGTCCTGGCACTCCTGTTTTAGCATCCCTTGGATATTCTACAGTTGGCCAATCAATAGTAATCTTACATTCTGTCCACAAATCAGCTGGCACTACTATATCAAACAATCCATCCAAGTCTATCCACAACACTTTTTAAACTTTCACAAATCTCTCCACTTGTCTGTACCATTCTACTGGCTTTTCTCTCAACTTTGGGAAGTCATTTGTAAATGACAGTATATCCTGTCTGGTCCATGGAACATGCATGTAACTACCACCTGGAGTTTCTCTCATCGGGTACTCCCTTACAACTGGTTCCTTATCTGTCACTGCAAAAGCCAAAGATGCTTTATCTGTTGTTTTCTCGTTCTTTTTCGTCCATCTATTTCTCCATCTATCCACATCACCCCATTTTCTCAATAAAACAATTAACTCTTTTATTTGGGTCAATCTTCCTGATGTATTCAGATTCTCTATATCTTTTTCACAAAAATCTACTCTGTATGGTTTCTGCAACGTTCTCACTTTTGCAAATTCTACTCCTAGTTCACTTGCTGTTTCTTCCAATTTGTCATGTAAATTTCTAGCTCTCCATGTAAGACTTTTGCACAAAAACATAATCTCATCATCCTGATAATTTTTTAATTTTTCTGTACCAATTGTTCCTAAAATCAATTCTTCCATGTCTATTTTTAACCTAATTACATCTAATGGTTTTACTTCTGTTTCTTTTGTTTTTAGCGCTTTCATCCATTCATTTAACTCATCTGGAGTCGGACCTACAGGCGTACTATTTAATTCTATCCAATTGTTACTTCCTTCTGGTGTCCCTGATGCAGACTCCGTTACCATAGGTATTCTCCTAATCTCATTCTCGTTTATCGTCAAATTAGTAGGTGGGCTTGGTCTATAGGTACTAACCAAATGGTGTGCACCTTCATCATTCAGTTCCATCCCTTCTCTTTTTCTTTGCAACTGTGAATTCATGGGAATCACTAAAGACCGTTCATCAATTTTCTGATTCTCAAAAATTGGCATTACTGGACCTATCGTTACTGTTACAGTTACAGCTTCCATATTCTTTGTCAATGCTCTTATTTTCTCAGTCAATTCGCTTGTGGTTTTTGCTAATTCAGTTGCATTGTCACTTTCTATCTCTTCATTTTGTGAAGTTTTTAATTGATCTTGTGACCTATTTATCTCATCTCTTCGTTCGGGATTTTTATTCCTCCCAGTTTCCATTGGCGGTGCATTAGGTGTCACCACCGCAGAAGTCTGTTGGTATGGAGGTGGGTTTCTGTTTAAAATATCTTCCAGCAATTCGTCATCCGTTTCACTACCACCATACACATACTTTTCTATAACTACATGTTTCTTTTTCTCTGTACACTTTCTCTTTGCTTCTTCCTCAACTGTAAAAGCTGGAAACAAACCTCCTGTCATATTAGCACATCTCCAACACTTTATTCTGTCCTCATGATTTACTCCCCATAACCTTCCAGGCACAAACTCATGATTCTTTAATCCTCTAAATCTCTCTCGTTCATACATCTCATCTTCCCATTCAGTTAAAGCTTCAAACTGTGTCGGTCTAGGTCTAGGTTCTAACATTGCCATCTTTTCTCTCAAGTTCCGTAGTACAGCTACATTAAATGAACCATTCTCATGGAAAGCCAATGCTCCATCATTCTTGGTATATTTTGTCCAATTTTCTAACCATATGCATGTATGATATCCATATTTCAGCATCATATGCGAAGCTGGTGATTTCGGCGGAGGAATTATTTGTCCCTCTCTAGTCACTACCTTTTTGTCTTTCTTAAAGAAATTCTTAACTTTCGACATCCATGACGTTTTCTCTCTACCATATTCATAATACGACATGATTCACAATCGCTTTTTCTCCTCAAACGATCCGTAATTCAACACTGTTCTCTATGCGTTATTCCAACCAATACTAGCGCGACTCACACCAACACTCCAATCACAAACTTCCACGTCACTAGACTATTCGACCAATCCTAGCGCGACTCACACCAACACTCCAATCAGAGCGATTTCTGTCTACAGCGTATTATCCAATCCCAGCGCGGCTTTTGTCTACGTCAGTTCTGCTCCTGTTTCCGTATGACTAGCGCACTGTCCAATCCCAGCGCGGCTTTTGTCTACGTCACTTCTGCTCTTGACCCCTCCTTTACAAAATTTATCGGCAAATTCTTTTTCAACAATTCTTTGTTAGTTACAATATTTCAAACGCATTTCCATTGTCTGATTCGCTAAACCAAAGAGATAGCTTTGACCATTTACACAAGAACTCTGTATTTTCCAGTAGGCAGCGCTTACCTCTACCCTACCACAGAATTTTCAGTTTCGCCGATAAAGTAGCACTTCCCTCTACCTTACCCTTCTTTCAAGCAAGCGGTAAACCCGTTTCTCTGGGGATAAAACACATGTGGAGACTATACTGCTCCTGAGAATTAAGGCCAGAGTTTCACAAGAAAACCGATCACTATTTTACTTACACACCTTTTATACGGAAAATGTCCCTATCATAACACAACCTGTGTTATCACCAATATGAACTCAGACAATGCACCATTCCATGTGACTTCTCTTGCCACACGTGTTCCACTTCCTACTTCCCGGAAGCGTGAAAACTTACATATAACATAACGCGACTCAACATAAAGGGTTAGAGATGAACTTATCAATAATCAATCATCACTAATCAATAATCAATAATCACCAAACTAATCTATAGTAACCATAACTCTGCTACCAAGAAATCTGATCCAGCGCTAACAATAAAAATTATTCTCCTATATGCTTCGGTCATCCAGGTACAACTATTCCTCCAACACACAAACTATATCCATATGACGGTGGGGCCCATAACACTGCATATATATTCACTTACTCATTTATTCCCTGGATTTCCGCCGTCCTTAACCTAGGAGAAAACGATTCGCTGGAAGGAGACGGGATACCTCTTTTAACATGACATAATGTTTCTCATTTGCTTTAAGGTATTCCGCTCATTGGTCGATGGACCAACTAGTAGGAATCAGTTGATGGTGATTAAGACCAGCTCAATCACAATAAACTCTTTAACAATTTACCTTAATCATTGAGCTAAAGAATCACTGAGTCATTTGTTTAAAGAATATTAAAGTTTATATAAAGTTTTGAAGCAAGAAATAAGTTTTAAGCTTATTATTCAGATCATTACATTTATCATCATTATAAGAATAAATTGAAATTGCAATGCATATCTATTAGACGGAAAAATAAGGTTATCATAGCAAGAACTCTAAAAGATCAATCTATCTGTCTTGGAAAAATCTAATAGTTCTAACTGAAAAATCTATCAGGAATAAAAAGGTTCTTCAAAAGCAGCATCTTATGCTCAACTGGAAATAAAAAATAGCAGCACCAGCATCAGCTCGTCAGCATCAGCAACCGCAACTTCACCCATCTACAGCATCTAACTCTCCAGCATCTCACTTTCCAGCATCTAACCCCTCCCACCAAGAGTAGGTCTTCTTATACCCTAATTCTAGCTTACTGAATAAAAATGTTGCATCTTCATGGCGTGATTCTCTCTCATTGGTTCACTCAGGCCCATATACATTTTAATCAAACTTCCTTGTCTTAACCAGTTCTTTGTGGAATGTCCATGCTTGCATCGTTTCCCACAGTTCATGACATTGCTCATCAGTTTCGATCAGTCCAATTTGTATCTTTTTCTGCTACTTTTTAGATTCAACAGTTCCGTCCATTTATTCAGTTTGACTTCTCACGCTTCTTGCTGATCATCTTGGCACACATCTGCTCAGAAAGGTCACAATAGCCTTGACCATACTTCCGTCTTATGCTCTCAGCATGAACACGTGGTCATCCTTTTCCACAGTCTCTCTCCTCTACCACACAGCTTCTTGGACATGCGTACTCTAGCTTATGGCGGCCATTTTATATCGCTGCTCAACAGGCCTAAGCGCACTATTTTCAAAGATAAACAAAATATTGTTAAAATAAAGAATATAAACCCTTTTGTTTCCCTCCCGTCTTTCTACATACCCCAATTAGGTATTACCTAGCAAAAAGCAACATATAAAGCCGTCCCTTACTTACCATCGCTTTATTTTGCAACCACACGTTTTATTTAAAAAGCACAAATCATGCGTTTATTATTTTATTAGTACGCAAATATTATGTTATGTTAGACACGTAAACAATTATAAGTTGATTAATTTGCACACAAAATAGCGTGTTACCTTTAACCCTTTACATGTAACATACATTGTTGGTTATTTACTTAAACGAACATGTTTATTAATTATTTTACGAAAATTATTAGGAGGTTAAAAATTTCATTTACCCTGCTCCATCACCTGATGTGTTGGGTACTCCTCCTGCCCCGTCAATTGAGCTAAAAAATTTGTGGTGAACATTCGTTTGACTCACAGGTGAGCCGTATTGTGTCCTCCTGTTTTAACATCATTAGATCACTGTGGAAAATATTCCCTTTTATCCCGGTTTCTGCACGTAAAACAGTGGTACTCGCCTTGATTTCATAACAACTTCTCTAACTTAACATCAACAAAGTGTGCTTAATTAAACTCCCAGCCATCCAAAATGCAACTGCCCGTATCATTCTGGACATCCCAAAATATCAATCAGTATCTGCCCAACTGATGAAACTTCATTGTCTTCCGTTGAGAAAAATAATTGTTTTCAAATCTTTATGCACTGCACGTTAGGCTCTATACAACCTTGGCCCCAGGTTTATCAGATCCAGGTTTGAGTGGCATACTCCGACCAGGATGCTTCACTCAGCTAATTGCAAACTGGTGGTGGTACAGAGAATTTGCTGCGCTAGATGGGGTGGAAGGTCCTTTTCTGTTGCCAGAGCTAAACTGTTGTGCTCACTACCCCGCCACATTTCAATTGAAAATCATTTGATGTTCAGAAAAAATCCTAAAACATGGCTCTTCACATCTTAAGTGGGTCAGGTCCTTTAAGGCTGTGACTCTTTTTCCCTTGTTTCCTTGGGTTTGGTAGGCTTGACACCTTGATGCCTTTGGGTATATATGCACACTTTACAAATCATTTTTCATTTCATAATTCAGTCTTGCTATTGCTAGTGAGATGTGTATCCTATTTGGTACCCTAGGTTGGGATAAATGGGTCTTAGTATTCTTGTCATGTCAAATGAGTCTCTCAGCAGTTTGTTAATGTGGGCTGTTAGAGGTTGAAGTCCATAATCCCACCAATGTTTCTTACTTCAGTTTATGTGGCTCCCCATTTCTTGGGGCCAAGATATCATGGGCATATACTAACAAAATTGGCAGATATTTAGTTCTGCTATGTGGGGAGTTTCCACTCCTTCTATCTGCAGGGGTTGATAGCAGGAAAGTGGCACTAATATAATGTGAGCAAACCTTGTACCACAGCTGCAGGTGCTCTGGTAATATAAGCGCTATGCAGTTTTGAAAATTCTACCTGGCTGGGCTTCTGGCTGTTGTGCTACAAGGGGTGGTGCATTACACCCTCAGGATCTGGAACCATGTTCAGTCAGCTGAAGACCCTGAAATGCTGCTAACTGGATTTGGTGTCTGAAGTTCATGTATTCCCCACAAGTTGGGAATTTATGGCGGGTGAATGAGCTCCCATTGTCTGTCTTGACAGGGATGCCCCAGGGGGCGAAAACGTCTTTCATTGCTGTGATCACTTTCTCTGGACTCATCTAGATCAGTGTTACCCAAACTCTGGGTCACGACTGGATTTTTGGTGGGTCGCGAAAGTGCCTTTAAATTCTGTGTTTAACTTGTGACATTTGCCAGGGATTGAAAGACAGAGGTCAAATGTCAGACTGCTTTATTCTTTTAACATGGGTATTTTGTGTTTACTTTTTTTTCTCTGACTGCAAAGTGAGAGGAGTTTTTAATGTGAATTATATGACAATTTAAGATGTTTTTTTTTTTGCGAAACACAACAAAATGTAAATACCTGTGTAGGAAGGTGGAATCTGACTGCATGGTTACCCCCACTTTTTTCCTGGTGTTTTGCTGGTTTTTGACTAGTCTGACTGGGATCCTGCTAATCAGGACCCCAGTTTATCTGCTTACTCCCTAAATTGGTTGTGCATGTACTTTAGGTACACTCCAGATTGGATTCTGTGGTACCCTTATAAGTCCCTAGAATATGGTATACTATGTACCCAGGGCCTAGGTACCCCAGAGGCCTCCCAGGGGCTGCAGCATGTATTATGCCACCCCTGAGAGACCATTTAAAATGACACAACAGGTCTGCTACAGCAGCCTGTGTAAGGTGGTGCATGCACCCCTTACTTAGATATAGGTTCACTATATCGATCCTAATCACTGCACATATAAACCTATCAGTCATCCCTATAGCAGGCCTTATCAATCCTGAAGGCAGGGTGCTGGGTTTTATGTGAGAGGGTGCCCATGCATGAGCAGAGCCCCTCTGCAGCCTTCGGAACCTTTTTTCTGGGGTTGTCTGTGATGCAGACAACCATATATACTTAAGTGCATTATAACCTCGCGGTAAATGCTAACTTTAAAACGGCTGCATGGAAACATGTCGTGTTTGGTGTCAAACACTTTGGAATCATACCTCCACACCAGTAACTGGTGTGAGAGGTATGATTCCACCCTCCTAGAGGGAGAAATATGACAACACCGGTACACCCGGTACCAGCTTCACAGAACCCTGGCATCACAAAATGGATGCTGCCAGCCACAGACACGAGTCTGCCCTCCTGCTGCTGGATGAAACTCCGGCAGGGGAAGGCTTGACAATAGGTTTCCTGTCACAGGGAGGTGTGACCACCTCCCAGACAGGCTTTAGTGTATTGGTCCTGGGTGGGTGCACTCTCAGAGTGCTTTGATGTCTGCACTGGGGCACATTTGGTGTCCCTGTGCATAGTCCAGCTCAAACCAGTTGCAGGAGCCATTTGCTCCTGCTCTGGCGTGAAACTGGACAAAGGACATGGGTGTAGCCACCCCTCTGTCCTGACCCTCCCATAGGTGGGTCCCCAGAGTTTGTCCCACCCCTTCCTTGGGTATAAAGTAGGAACCCCTGACTACAGGACTTTAGATATTACCTGGACTAAACTCTGCTACAGAAACCAAGTACTTCGACGATCTGCACAACGCTGGATGACTGAAGAATCTCCCTTGGAGTAAAGGAGTTACTCCCCTGCTGAGCAGGCACCTAAACGCATCTGACCGGTTTGCATCTACGAAGCTCCCGAAGGACTCCGAAGATTTCTGCAACACAGGAGGTGGGTTCCCAAGGTATCCGAGGTCGATCTGCGCTCTCAGCAATTCTGAGGCCCGTATCCCTCGCGGGGACCGTGAAACCCATACCCCTGGGCACCGTGTACATTTGCAGCAGCATATGCTTTTCGGAAATCCCTGAAGCTGTGCTTTGGGCTACTTGTAGTCCTGACTCCAAGCAGTAATTCCACTGTAGATTTCCGGCCTACACTCCACGAGTGTTCCGTGGGCTGGTATTTGGTGATTCAGCTCAAGGTCCCTTTGCAATCCCTGGTCCGTTGGCCTGTGGGTCCCTGAGAAGGCAACATTAACTTTCAGTGGGCTTCCCTGGTTGCTCCAGATGTGCCCTGACTCTCCATCGCTTGGAGAGTCCCCAGGACCTTGCTGGTCCTCACAGAAGCATCTTTCCTCTGACCGCATGGGTTGCAGTTGCCAAGGCTTGTTGGTATTCAATCCGGATACTGACCCCCCAGCACTCGATATCCTTTGTGGGACAGCTCGAATCTGGACTGTGGTTGTTGTAGACATCTCCTGGTCCCCGTGACTGCAGAGTTAAGCTTCACCTCATCTCACCTGAAGCACCCAACATCGGTGGGCATTCGATTGCTCCGCTCCTGGTCCTGTGAAGCGACCCAGACTCTGTCCCCTCTGCTTTCAGGTTCTTCTCATCTCCGATCCAGGCTTGGATCACACCGGACAGTTTTCTTCTCCACGGCAGCAGTACTTTTTTGCATCACGCCATTGAAAACGACAAGGGTTTACGACACCAATTGACCCCTATGCACCCGGCTCCTCTGGGATAGGTAACACGGGTACCTCGGTACTCTCAAAGGTGCTGGCCTTAGAACCTTCTATGTTTAGCTGGGTTTGCTTAAAGTCCTCTCCTAAGTGTCCTTAATCTTTAAATTTCCAACCGCGACTTTCCCATAGAGTTGTACGGAGCTCGCGTCTTTGTTCCCACACTGCACCCGTCCTCCGTGGGTCCCCTGTGTCACTACCTTGGGTGGTTCCTTGGGGTCCCAGCGATTCTACGTGCTGTAGGCACTGTGTCGTGGTTCTTATAACACTTTCTTAGTATATGGTTCGGTCTCCCCCTGGAGCCCGCTGTGTATTGTGCTATTTACTGTTGTTCTAGTGATTTAATATTGTGTGTCTTGTTCTCTAATCTCATAAAGAGGTTAGTAGAGAGTGTTTAGTAATAAATACATATATTTAATGTACACCTGGTGTGGTTCTCCTTTCATTTGGTCATTCAGGAGGTTATATACTGGTAAAACAAGCTGCTTTACATTCCTTCGAGACTTAGCCTGAAGGCTGCTCTCCATAGCTACCACTAGGATAGCTTTCAATAAAGGTTGTCTTTAACCTAATCATCAATAAGGGTCATTTGGACTGGTGCAAGGTGCCCACTTTAATTAGTGGACAGCATATACCAGGCCAACTTCTCACATTGGTGGCAGCGGTGGGATTCAAGCTTGCTATTGTTTTACCAGATAATCTCATTGAGTGACTAACTGAAAACCACTAAAGGTACTTAGGTACATATAAATCAAGACTAGAATAAAGTAAGTTCTACTGAACTTAGAGTTGGGTAAGTCAAGGGTCTAGCACACCTTTTCTCCAATTCAAGAGAGTCTCAGTTCCCACTAGGTTAGGTAGGTGCATACACCACACAACACTAGTATGTCTTCTAGGCCAGAATCCAGTGGGCCTCTGCCAACTAAATATGACCATATCTCATTTCAGGAATTAAGAACCATGTGTACATCTAGGAAATTGAAGACAGGGAAAAACCCAAACACTCAACGCCTCATAGAGGCTTTGCTTTTAGATTACCTCAGAAAGACCCCAGGGTCTGATGAGGCAGGCAAGTTGGGTGGGACAGCAGAAGAGGAAAGGCCAGGAAGTGAAAACTTCCATGACCTGGACTCTGATGCTGGCCAGGAGGATCAAAATGATCCTAAGCTGGACAATCCAATTCTTCCTGAAGGTGAGGGAGAAGGCCTCAGTGGCCCTCTCTTTACCCCACCTGGAAGGGTTAACAGTTTACCAAGAAGATCAAGATCTCCTTCTCAGGAATCTAATCATTCTGGTACTTCTGTAGGGAGCTCTGTTTCTCATAGGACCTCTGCTTCTCATAAAAGGGAGTCCTCTTATGAGAAGAAGTGCCAAATGCTTGAGTTTGAGAGAGCTAAGCTCAGAATCAAGAGAGAGCAATTGGCCTTAGATAGGGAATCCCTGGAGCTTCAGAGAGCTTCTAAAAAGTTGGGGCTAGAGCCCCATGGTGGCAGCAACAGTGTCCCTAGAGGTAGAGAACATACTCATGACCATAGGAACTTGAACAAGATTGTCCCTCCCTACCAGAGTGGGGATGACATCCACAAATGGATAACTGCACTGGAGAGGGCCTGTAAAGTACAGAGGGTCCCTCAGGAGCAGTGGGCAGCAATCTTGTGGCTCTCCTTTGCAGACAAAGGTAGAGACAAGCTCTTCACTGTTAGAGAAGAGGATGCTGACAATTACAAAGTCTTGAAGAGTGCTCTGATTTATGGGTTTGGCTTAACCACTGAACAATACAGGATTAAGTTCAGAGATACCCAAAAGGCACAGACTCAAGACTGGGTTGACTTTGTAGATTGTGCTACTAAGGCTCTGGAAGGTTGGATACATGGCAGCAAGGTGCATGACTTTTTAGGATTGTACAATTTGATTATGAGGGAGCAGATCCTTAATAATTGTCAAAACCAGCTTTTACACCAGTACCTGGTGGACTCAGATCTGACTTCTCCCCAAGAATTGGGCAAGAAGGCAGATAAATGGGTCAGAACCAGAGTAAAGCCAAAGAGTCAGGGTGGTGACCAGAAGAAAGATTCTTCCAAGAACCAAGAGAAAGGTGGGGATAAATCCAAAGATAAATCCACTACAGGGCCCCAAAAGTCCTCTTCTGGGGGTGGGTCCCAAACTCCTTCCTCCCCTGAAAAGAAACCTTATTGCCATGTCTGTAAGAAGCCTGGCCACTGGAAAAATTACCCCATTTGCCCTAAGGCCAGCAATAAGGAAAATGTTCCTCCCAGCAATACTACCACTCCTCCTGGTACTACAAGTAGTAATCCCCCAGGTGGTAGTAGTGCACCCAAAAAGTTAGGAGGGTTCTCATGGGGAACTGAGGTGGACCATGGTTTAGAAAGGTCCCCCTCACAGGCCTCCTCAGTCTGTGATGGTGGCATGGGATTTGCCACTTTTACTGTCAGTCCTAATTCTTTGGGCAAGTACAGACAGGAGCCACTAATAAATGGTCAGAAAGCTGTGGCATTCAGGGACACAGGGGCTAGTGTCACCATGGTGACAGGGAACCTAGTACCCCCTCAACAGCTTTTACCTGAGTTTAAGTACCAGGTGACCAACATTGATGGTATCAGGACAGATCATCCCATGGCTATAGTCAACCTCAGCTGGGGAGGGGTCACTGGCCCAAAGAGAGTGGCAGTGTCCCCAAACTTGCCTGTAGATTGCCTGTTGGATAATGATCTAGAAATTTCAGCCTGGGCTGAAGTTGAATACCAGGCCCATTTAAGAATGTTAGGCCTCCCTGAGAAAGTTGGTGGGACCCATAGAGCCTCAACCCAACCCCATGGAAATGTTGGAGTGGTGGAGCCTGAAAGAATGGCCCACTCTACTCCACCAGAGAGCAGAAGGGTTGAAGGAAAGTCTTCTACCCCCCAGACTATAGGTAAGGGTCAGCTTCCTCAGGGAACTGATCCTACCCCTAGTGAAGGAACTGCCCCAGAGGTGGTTAGGCCTGGCCTGGCAACACCCCTGATGGCAGGGGACCCTTCCAAGGTGGTACCCAGTCTGGAGCAGGTATCCTGCCCCTCTCTACCCTTCCTCAACCAGCCTAGGGCTGCAGAGGTCAGGGAGATCAGTAGACCCCTAAGGGCCCACTGTCCAGAGGAACACCCTCATCAACAGATTAGGGGCACCCAGTCTAGTAGCCCTAGCCAGGTGAACATTCCTCAACCCACTGAGGGAACCCTCTTACCATTGAATAGGGACCTCCCCCAGATGGACTCTGTTGGGCAAAGGCAAATCTGGGGCCAAGTGGTTCCAAACCTACCATGTCCCTCCAGTGTTCCAACCAAAGGGACCCAATCCCCAGCTGTAGGCAGCCAGAGGTTGACCCTTAGGGCCAGATACAACTCAGTCCTGGAAAGAAAGGCCTCCATGGTGACCAGTGCTCTGAGGAAGATGAGACCAACTTTATTAGGGCCTCACTTCTCTACTCGGACATCCCACCAGCCTTTTTCTTTGCCAAAACACACTACAGGTAGTAATCCCAACTTTTGGAGTAAATCCAATACCCTTAAGGGTAGTGACTCCTTAGTGGACCATAAGACAGGGGGTATCCATGCTAGTGCATGATCTTCCTTATATGGCCACTTAGTCAATAAAGTCTCAACTGGGCAAGGTTAGCCTTATCTCCTTTCGTTTGGGGGGGTTATGTAGGAAGGTGGAATCTGACTGCATGGTTACCCCCACTTTTTCCTGGTGTTTTGCTGGTTTTTGACTAGTCTGACTGGGATCCTGCTAATCAGGACCCCAGTTTATCTGCTTACTCCCTAAATTGGTTGTGCATGTACTTTAGGTACACTCCAGATTGGATTTTGGGGTACCCTTATAAGTCCCTAGTATATGGTATACTATGTACCCAGGGCCTAGGTACCCCAGAGGCCTCCCAGGGGCTGCAGCATGTATTATGCCACCCCTGAGAGACCATTTAAAATGACACAACAGGTCTGATACAGCAGCCTGTGTAAGGTGGTGCATGCACCCCTTACTTAGATATAGGTTCACTATATATATCCTAATCACTGCACATATAAACCTATCAGTCACCCCTATAGCAGGCCTTATCAATCCTGAAGGCAGGGTGCTGGGTTTTATGTGAGAGCGTGCCCATGCATGAGCAGAGCCCCTCTGCAGCCTTCGGAACCTCTTTTCCGGGGTTGTCTGTGATGCAGCCATCCATATATACTTAAGTGCATTATAACCTCGCGGTAAATGCTAACTTTAAAACGGCTGCATGGAAACATGTCGTGTTTGGTGTCAAACACCTTGGAATCATACCTCCACACCAGTAACTGGTGTGAGAGGTATGATTCCACCCTCCTAGAGGGAGAAATATGACAACACCGGTACACCCGGTACTAGCTTCACAGAACCCTGGCATCACAAAATGGATGCTGCCAGCCACAGACACGAGCCTGGCCTCCTGCTGCTGGACGAAACTCCGGCAGGGGAAGGCTTGACAATAGGTTTCCTGTCACAGGGAGGTGTAACCACCTCCCAGACAGGCTTTAGTGTATTGGGGCTGGGTGGGTGCACTCTCAGAGTGCTTTGATGTCTGCACTGGGGGCACATTTGGTGTCCCTGTGCATAGTCCAGCTCAAACCGGTTGCAGGAGCCATTTGCTCCTGCTCTGGTGCAAAACTGGACAAAGGACATGGGTGTAGCCACCCCTCTGTCCTGACCCTCCCATAGGTGGGTCCCCAGAGTTTGACCCACCCCTTCCTTGGGTATAAAGTAGGAACCCCTGACTACAGGACTTTAGATATTACCTGGACTAAACTCTGCTACAGAAACCAAGTACTTCGACGATCTGCACAACGCTGGATGACTGAAGAATCTCCCTTGGAGTAAAGGAGTTACTCCCCTGCTGAGCAGGCACCTAAACGCATCTGACCAGTTTGCATCTACAAAGCTCCCGAAGGACTCCAAAGATTTCTGCAACACAGGAGGTGGGTTCCCAAGGTCTCCGAGGTCGATCTGCGCTCTCAGCAATTCTGAGGTCCGTATCCCTCGTGGGGACCGTGAAACGCGTACCCCTGGGCACCGTGTACATTTGCAGCAGCATATGCTTTTCGGCGATCCCTGAAGCTGTGCTTTGGGCTACTTGTAGTCCTGACCCCGAGCAGTAATTCCACTGATGATTTCCGGCCTACACTCCACGAGTGTTCCGTGGGCTGGTATTTGGTGATTCAGCTCGAGGTCCCTTTGCGATCCCTGGTCCGTTGGCCTGTGGGTCCCTAAGAAGGCAACTTTAACTTTCAGTGGGCTTCCCTGGTTGCTCCAGATGTGCCCTGTCTCTCCATTGCTTGGAGAGTCCCCAGGACCTTGCTGGTCCTCACAGAAGCATCTTTCCTCTGACCGCATAGGTTGCAGTTGCCAAGGCTTGTTGGTGTTCAATCCGGACACTGACCCCCCAGCACTCGACATCCTTTGTGGGACAGCTCGAATCCAGACTGTGGTTGTCGTAGACATCTCCTGGTCCCCGTGGCTGCAGAGTCAAGCTTCACCTCATCTCACCTGAAGCACCCGACATCGGTGGGCATTTGATTGCTCCGCTCATGTTCACGTGAAGTGACCCAGACTCTGTCCCCTCTGCTTTCAGGTTCTTCTCATCTCTGATCCAGGCTTGGATCACACCGGACACTTTTCTTCTCCACGGCAGCAGCACTTTTTCGCATCACGCCATTGAAAACGACAAGGGTTTCCGACACCACTTGACCCCTATGCACCCGGCTCCTCTGGGATAGGTAACACGGGTACCTTGGTACTCTCAAGGGTGCTGGCCTTAGAACCTTCTATGTTTAGCTGGGTTTGCTTAAAGTCCTCTCCTAAGTGTCCTTAATATTTAAATTTCCAACCGCGACTTTCCCATAGAGTTGTACGGAGCTCGCGTCTGTGTTCCCACACTGCACCCGTCCTCCGTGGGTCCCCTGTGTCACTACCTTGGGTGGTTCCTTGGGGTCCCAGCGATTCTACGTGCTCTAGGCACTGTGTCTAGTCAAGTCGTGGTTCTTGTACCACTTTCTTAGTATATGGTTCGGTTTCCCCCTGGAGCCCGCTGTGTATTGTGCTTTTTACTGTAGTTCTAGTGATTTAATATTGTGTGTCTTGTTCTCTAATCTCATAAAGAGGTTAGTAGAGAGTGTTTAGTAATTAATACATATATTTTATATACACCCTGGTGTGGTTCTCCTTTCATTTGGTCGTTCAGGAGGTTATATACTGGTAAAACAAGCTGCTTTACATTCCTTCGAGACTTAGCCTGAAGGCTGCTCTCCATAGCTACCACTAGGATAGCTTTCAATAAAGGTTGTCTTTAACCTAATCATCAATAAGGGTCGTTTGGACTGGTGCAAGGTGCCCACTTTAATTAGTGGACAGCATATACCAGGCCAACTTCTGACAACCTGTAAATGAACTGTATGCATCCAACAGTTAGGAAAGTAAAGACGACACACATTTTTTGCAATTCTGAAGTGTACTGGAAGCAGATATTTTAATAGGAGCAAAACAAATCAAGACACTTACTTGGTGATGCACAAATGATAAATATTCACAGAAACCCGATTTCCACTCATTATCATTTAGTTGCTTTATAGTTTTATCTATAAAACTGTATGTCTGTGCACATTTGCTGCTATTTCAATGGAAAATATGCTGTCTGTAAATGACAATTCATTACAACATGATGCTTTAGTTATATTCAAAAATAACCCAGCCTATTGTCCATTAAAGGTAGATGGGTTGCAAAAAGGTTTTGTTCTAAAACGTGGGTCATTGGTCTTAAAACTTTGGGAACCACTGGTCTAGATGATGCTTTGCATATTAGGAAATTGTTAGTAATCATCTGTCATACCTGACAAGGAAAAACAAGACCCCAGCTATCTTGCACCTCAGGTGAGGTGAATGACATCCTGGAGGTATGTCAGCAGCTGTTTATTGTCACAGAGTAGATTCAAAACAACATGTGCACCTACTGTTTGGCAAGTCTGTGCAATGAGTGGTACTGTGGCACGTGTGGTCCGTGGTAAAATCGAAAAATAACAACAACAAAATGTAAGCCCACCATCGTAATTTCCAAAACTAAAATAGAAAAATTAAAAAAATACAGAATTTTAGCCCACCATTGTCATTTAAAAAAGCAAAACTGTATAAGAAAGGCTGAACCCTAGAAATGTCTGTTGTTAAAACAGTTGGCATCAAAAAGTGTTCCAAAATACAAAAGGCACCTGTTTATCTGATACAACCATGACTAACTATCATTCTGAAATGGAACTGGTCAGGTATGTCAGGCTATTTGGCCTACAAGCCGTGCTCTTGCAAAAAGAAGAGCATAGGCAATTACTAAGTTTAGGTAATGCTTGCTAGACCATGATCCCCACAGAGCAGGGCTATTCCCAAATTTAGATGGATGCCATCACTATTCTTTAGGGATATTGACACTTTCACATTTACAAATTTGGATAAGACTCACTGTTTCGTTTGTCAGTGCCACACTTTCCCCCACAGTTCATAATGAAGTAGCGCCCATGGAACAACAAGTTGGTGGATTATTTTTTACAGCATCCCACACCAGCTGCTTTTTTGAAGAAGTAAAAAGCAGAGAGGACATTGGAACATATGTTGGTTGAAGGGGAACTTCCCAAAGCCAACACACTGGTTAAACTCAGATGTGTGAAAACCTGCAAACTCTGCTTCATGCAAAGCATTTTAATTTACAGTAAATTTGCTTTGCCTGACTCATAATGAGTGACTTGGTAAAACTTTATTGTATGACTTTAAAAAAATTATTTTATGTAGGTGGTTTATAATAGGCAATAGAGGGCTTTTAGTGTATATTCTATATGCATACGTGAATTAATGGTTGCTCCTTCGCCAACAGATATTCAGTCCATGCAAACAGATGCCCATGGAGAATGTGTTGAGGAGAGTGACAGAAGCACATCAGGCAGCAGTACATAGCCCACACCAACCACCAACCACCAACCAAGTAGAAGCATTGGAAGAAGAGCAATGATGCATCACAGGTGTTCTGCTCCTGTGCATTCAGCACCAATTTGTTTATATCAAGAGTCTCATATTTCAAGATCAACCTTAATTATCCAAAGATTCAAAGCCAAAGAAGGTTAGCAATGAGTTCAAGGCATAGAGTAGATCTTTTTTTTTTTATTTGAATCTGTATTGTTACATAACGTCAACACATACAAACAGGACATATCCCATGTGGTGCGATCCAAGGGGTGACAACATTACAGCCTTTAACATATTTATGAAAGGAGTTGTTAAAACCAACAACTACCCATCTATCATCCAATGGACTCATCCTCCTTCCCCAGTAGGCACAACATGAGGCATTCCAAGGCATAAATATCTGGTGTACATACATTGGGGTGAGGATGTGGTCTAACGGCTATGGCGGTCGACCTCGAAGCTGGGGAACTGAGTTCGAGTCTCGGCAGAGACGCCCAACATCCTGTGGTTCTGGGCAAATCACTTAATCTCCCCGTGCCTAACAAAAATGAATGTGTCCATCTGTAACGCAACTGGTGCTCATGTAAAGCGCTCTGAAACCTTCGGGTCTAGTTCGTGCTATATAAAACTCCCCCCAAAAAATGATACCATCATGTCACCAATCCACTCCTGTTTGAGAAAAACTGGCTAGTAGTTGCCACCTATAGTGGGTGCTGGGTTCTGCAGGGTCATTGCTGTCCTGGTCAACCTTTTGAGCTTCCGTGTCCTGCCTGCCCAGGTAGGCCCGGAAGGGCCGGACTGGCAACCGAAACCGGCCCTGGCAAACTGCTCGGCCGGCCCCCCCTGGGGTGAGGGGGGGTGGAGCCGAGCAGTGTGCGAGCGCTGGTTTCGGCCGATTTTGTTACAGGGGGCCGATATTGCCGACCCCCGGTAACAAAAACGGCCCCCAGGGTCCCAAAACCGGCCCCCACCCTAGCGGCCCACCGGGGAAACGCCCGGTGCCCGCTATGGCCAGTCTGGCCCTGAGGGGCCCAAAATGTCCGCACGTCGTGAAGTTGCTGGAAGTATCAATGCGGAAGGTTTTGGTGTGGTTATTGCAGGCTGTTAGGTCATGGAGCCAGTCATTTGTCTTGGGTGTGTTGTGAGTTCCCCAGCATAAGGCTACTTGGCGCTTGGCCAGAAGGAGCGCCAGTGCTGTAAAGCGCCTAACGGCCTTTGCTTTGTCACGTACGTAACCCAGGAGTGTTATAGGCGGATTAGCTCTAGCATATTCAGCACTGTATTCCAATAGGCAAGAATAGAAGGGTACTCCCAAGCTAGATGTAGGAGGCCTGCATGGTCAGCCCCACAACGTATGCATCTATGGCAGCAAGTAGAATCAATGCAATGTTGGCTGGCTGGTGTACTGTAATGCAGAACTTTGTGTCGATAGTTTAGGGATATACAACCAGTTTGTGTGCCACAGTACTTCCATTGTGTAGTAGTCCAGGGTGTTCCCAGATCTGCGCCCCATGCTTGTCGTGCGGGATATGCTCTGCCTACTTAGCAGTGCGAAATACATGCTTATAACTGGGATAGCCATTGCGTCGTATCAGAGGATGTAAGCATCTGGGTCAGTGGAGGGAAATCATCCAGTTTTGCCGGGTGCCTGGGGAGTCTATCACGTGCTGTGTTACGGAGCTGCCTCATGGCTGGAATTGTTTCAAAGTAAGAAATAGGCCATCTGTACACAGGTGGCTGAATTCAGACATGGCCATTTCGGTCAGCGGGTTCTGAACTGTCCGTTCTAAGGTGAGGAGTAGCAAGGGGTTGTTGTGTAGGCGGAGCGCCAGTTAATAGAAGAAGGAGCCACCCATTCTGCGGAATAATGTGCACCACGTCCAAACATTGTGGCTGTTGTTTTTACCTCTCTCTGTGGCTGGGGAAGTCCCTTAGGGAGGGCTGACGATATCAAAATATTTCCTATCTGATCCCGCTCTGGTATAAGGTAAGGATGAGGTATGCCTCGGCGGTACCAAATTGACAGCGAATTGACATTGCATCATGTATCAGTACAGTTCAAAGTATGGGAGGACGAAGGGCCCTTGGTCATAGGGAAGTGTCATTGTGTCCCAACTTATCCTAGCGTTGCTGTTTGCCCAAACAAGTTTGATTAGTAGGGATTTAAAGGTATGAGTAAAGCTCCTATTGAGCGAAATAGGAATGTTTAGGAATACATATAAAAAGTTTGGTAAGGCCACTATTTTAAGCAGTGCAAGCCTGCCAGCTAGAGATAAAAGTAGCTTAAGCCAAGTATCTATTTGACAGTTTAGCTGTTCGATAGCGGGGTCATAGTTAAGACGTATTATGGCTTCCACATCTCTGTGCAAATTGATCCCCAGGTATTTGACAGAGCCAGAGACCTAACAGGGTGCTCCAGGGATCATGGTGCTGTGTTGTCAGTGAGGGGGAATATATTCTTTTTATTCCAGTTGATGAAGGAACCCGAGTATCTACCAAATTTGATGATTTCCATAATTAATGGGGATATGTTACTCTCAGAGTGTTTCACAAAGAGCAAAATATCATCTGCATACATGGGTATCAACATTTTGCCTGAGCAAAAGGAAAGCCCTCTGTGCATGTGGCGCTCCTGGAGGTGCTGTGTCGAAGGGTCCATGGCTAGAATAAAAAATAAGGGAGACAAGGGGCATCCTTGCTGTGTTCTTCTGTTAATTGCAAATGGGTCAGAAAGTAAACCATTAATTCTTCCATCAGGCTTAGAATAAAGCGAGTGTTTCAGTCCAAAAACCCCTTTGGGATGCGTGTTAGAGTTTCCATAAGATAAGGCCATTCCAAGGAGTTGAACGCCTTTTCGGCATCGAGTAGACCCACTGCTGCTTTGAGGTCAGGTTTAATTTGGTCTAAGACTTTGAACACTGTAGGCAAGTTAATTGATGTCGATCTGTGGGAGACAACACCAGCCTGCACTGCAGAAACTGTTTTCTCCATGAAAAGCGATAGACTGTTTGCTATTACTTTAGCTAGGATTTTGTTATCACAATGTAGTAGTGATAATGGCACATCTCATCTGGTCGCATCTCAACCAGGTTTCTGGAGGACCGAGAGGAACACTTCACTTCACTTAGCGTCGGAGAAGCACACCTTCAATGAGTGCATTGGCGTATACCTCTAGGAAGGCTTTATAGAAGTCAAACCATTGGAGCCTGGGGCCTTCGCTCCTCCTAGGGAATGATTAACTTCTCTATCTCCTCTCCGGAGATAGGATGACTTAGAAATTGCCAGTGACAGCTCTCCAAACACACCAGAGCCACCTCCTCCAGGTAATGTGGAATGTGTATATGGTGCTCTGTCTGCGATCCCGACGTAGGTGCCAGGACAGTGTCTTAGAAGGCCTAGAGTAGCTCTTGATGTCCAGGGCACTACACCCTATAGACAAGAGGGTATTATCACTGAGAAATCAACTTGGGCCAGAAACTGAATGTCTAAGCCAACCACCGACAGACCCATTACTTCAAACTGGAGAAAGAGACATTGAGTCATTAAACTTTATAACACACAATTTTCATTTACTAGGATTTACATTAACCAAAATAAAATGTGTTTTTTGAAAGCAGTTGCTTCACATTTCATTTTTTCATGTATCCTGTGAATAAACATGGACATAATGTTGGTTATTATAATAAGTTAGTAGCCTGTGTCATTATGTAATATTTCTGCTTGTAGTTTATGTAACTTACAAATAGTAGTTTATGTATGTCTGTCGTTCCCTTCCTTCCACAACTCTGATGTTCTCTGCACCTGGGTTTGGTGTACAGGATCCTAATCTTCTTAAGAATTGTCATTATCTGGCTCTATTGTCAGCCCTTTTCCTGCTGATATGTTGTGTAACATAGAAAGATTTGTTACAATCCTACAGGTTGTCGTAGACTTAGAGGAATAGTGAACCGTACCACCATTCTATTGTAGACCCTTGAATCTGGCTTGCAGAACACCAAATGTCCTTTCTGTTGCTGCTCTTATTCTCTTTTTTTTTTTTGTAAACAAATTTTATTCATTTATCACAAGTACATAATGATCACCACTCAGAGGACACAGTGCACAGAAAATTACATTCTTTAACATCTTGGGCAGATATAATGCCACCCTCTTAACCATTTCTTCCTCGCTGTTGTCCTCGCCTCCGCCCATATTTCTGCAATTGTCCGCCTAGCCGGCATTGCTAGGATATTGGCGATCTACAACTCTATCTAGCTTGTCGAAGCCTTACCGCTCCAGGCTTGATCATATTCTGGTCCATCTCAACAGTCAATGGGTTAACAAGATAACAACTCCCCCCCTGCCCTCCTCCCCCCACAAGCCCTGCCCACCCCCACTCCCCGTCAGACATGTCGCTCTACCCCGTACCCCACTGTGTCGCGCTGCACTCCCTCTCCCAGACCATTCGGAACCACTGTGTCAGGAAGTAAGCATCCACTTAGGGGAATGCACTCATACCATTCTCACTATCCAACATCCAAACCTCCTACTCAACAAAGGCAACGTTCCAGATCACAAGTACGGGTCCCCCCCGTCAGAGGGTCAGTCATCGTCATCTGTCGGGCTCTTGAGCAAGTCCACCATCGCTACCCATGTCCTAGCTGCGTCCAACAATTTGTCGTTATTGGTTCTCTGAGCCATTTGTAGTCTAAAAATCCCCTCACAGTCAGCCCACTTTATAAATTCTCGCAGCCATCGTGCAGCATTAGGTGCAGTGACCGCCTTCCATTGGCTAGTAATCTCTCTTTTAGCTAGGACTAATCCTAAATCTATAAATTTACTGATAACCTTATTACGGGCAGTGTGGGGGAACCAGTGTATCAGACAAAAACCCGGGGTCTGCTGAATATCTCTATCTGTTACCTCACCTAGTTTGGCCGTGACTTCCCCCCAAAACCTGTGTAGCAGTGGGCATTCCCAGAACATATGTACAAATGTGGCATTTTCTAGTTTGCACCGTGGGCAGGCTGTGCGGGATCCGAAAAACTCGTTAATTTGTGAGGGGTGAGATACCTCCGATGGAACACATCAAACTGTATTAGTTGAAATCTTGCGTTTCTAGAGCATTTCCACGCCTGTTCCATCAGCGCCTCCCACAGCTTTTCCCCTATAGGTGTCCCCAGGTCCGCTTCCCATTTAATGCGCAGCCCCTCTAAAGGAGTTCTGAACCCCTGCATAATTCGCCAATACAGACAGGTAACCGCCTTGACCGTCCCCGCTGAAGAGACCACATATTGGCAGGGGAGAGAGGTCGGCGGTTCCGCCATCCTTTTCTTCCAGTGTTTGCGAATGGCTGCCGTCAATGCCGCATGCAAGAGAAAGTCTTGCCTGGGTAGTTCATATCTTTCCATAAGGTCTTGGAAGGGTATAAGAGTACCATCTTCATAGAGGTCTCCAATATTGGAGATCCCCAGATCTCCCCAGTCCTTTAACCTCTGCCAATCCCCTCCATGCGGCAACGCCTCACAAAGCCATAATAGAATCTCAGGGGCATACGAGGGGCCCGTCTTAATTCTCCTATTGGCACGATTCCAGCATTGACGCACCACTCACAGGTCCCTCGGTACCTCCCTTTCGCGTAACGGCAGCTGGAGAAGAGTCCGAGAAAGCTGGCGGAGGCCCGGGTCCATGCCCCTTTGGTCCTCATCTGCACGCAGCCTCCCTGCCATCCACTTCGTGAACCATTGAAATTGGGCCGCGTGATAATATGCCTCAAAATCAGGGGCTGCAAACCCTCCCTCTTGCCTAGGGCGCATCATGGTGGTTAGCGCCACTCTACGTCTCCCAGAGCCCCATAAAAATCCTGTAGCCATGGTGTTTAGTTGGGTAAAATATTTTCTAGGTATCCATAGAGGCAGTGAGCCAAAATAGTAAAGTAGTCGGGGCAGGGTCACCATCTTTAGCAACGCCACTCTCCCCGCTACTGAGAGAGGTAGGGTCCCCCAAAAGTCAAAGTTGCTCCTGGTAGCACTCAATGCCCGTCCTATATTGCCTTCGAACAAATCAGAAGGCTCATGATAAATTCTAACTCCTAAATAAGGCAAGCAGCTGTTTTCCCATCGCACATCCAGTCCCTCTGGCGGTTCGTCTCTACCCCCACGGACCGGGAAAAGGCACGTCTTATTCCAGTTGACTGTGAGCCCCGCCTTCCGCCCTAGTCTGGCCAGCAATTTTCGGGCACCCTGTAACTCCTCATCAGCATTGGCGAGGAACATTAAAAGATCGTCTGCGTATAGGGCAATGTAGTGTGCCTGACCCATCACATCCAGGCCCCTGTAATACCGCCCCGATCTTGCATGGATAGCTAGTGGCTCTATTGCCAGCGCGAACAGGAGGGGAGACAGCGGGCATCCCTGCCTCGTCCCCCTGCCCACGCAGCAGGCTTCTGAGATCACTCCCCCCGTACGAACCCTGGCAGTCGAGAGGTTATACAGAATCCTCGTCCAAGCCACAAATCCCTCGCCCAATCCAAATGCCCGCAAGACCCTGAACAGATATGGCCACTCGAGACTATCGAAGGCCTTTTCAATATCAATCGATAGAATGCACGCCTCTCCCCCCTCACCCACTGAGCCATGTACCAGTTGGCTGCTCTTATTCTCTTGTGTGCAACATAGGATGTTCTTTGCCTGGCTGTGACTGCAGTGAGGTTCGGTGTTGTAATCCAAGGATACAAACTTGTAAAGCATATGAACTGTCACTTACAAGAGGGGTAATGAATCTAAAGAAGGGTTTGTTTTAATATTTTATTTTGATCATGAAAAAATAATTTAATAACCATAAAAGTAGGTAGCCTGTACCCAAGTCAACTCTTGATAGACATCTGTATAGACAACAGATCCTTAAAATGTAGGAGTCGTGTAGTCCCTGTTTTTTTAGCCACAAGGTTTCGAATTAGACACTCTGCATTGTATAGAACTTGGATATTAATTGAGTGATGACTTTTGGGATTCTGATACAGATATTCTGTTGCACTTAGTGGACGAATAAAACGTGTACAGCCGACACAACCTTATACTTAAGTAAAATGAGCAATTCTATACAAATGCAACATTATTTGCTGCAATTGTTGCAGGTTATTTGTAAATGCAGTTTGTGTGTTCGTTTTAAGCAACATTGCATCTAGAAAATGATTTTTTTTTAAAACAAACTGAAAGTGAGATATGTGAAGCTGTGGCTTCTGCACTAGGATAACAACCAGAAGCAAGAAAGTGATGGGAGCTCAGAACTTGAATACGCGTTTGGATGGTCTCACTTTTGTGTGTGTTCCTACAAAGGGGGGTAGCTTGGTCAGTAAGATCGGTGGGATTTTCCAACAATCACGCTGGCATACAATGTGAAAATACATTATACGACAAGCATGGCACAAGAGAGGGGCTAAAGGGGCAGTGGAAAGGGAGACGAATGCAGATTGGTAGGGGTACTAAGTGAGAGAAAACACAATAGTTTGTAAAATAACAACCATTTTTGAAGACTTTCAAAACAGAGAGGGACAGATTGTACGCGCTTATGTCTGAGTGTATGTAAAAATTCCTGGTGAAAACCGACAGACCCTTCACTATACCAGACTGAAAGCACATGTACCCAACTATTTACCAGACTATGCATTTATTGGGGGAGGGGGGTGAAACTCCCCAAACACCCCCCTCTGAAGCTACGTCCCTGTCCCTACCTAGTATTGGATCTAGGTCAAATATAAGACGTATAAAGGCAGGTAAACGGACATAATATCGAATTTTAAATATCGAAATGACATAATATCGAGTTTAGTATATTGAATATACTAAAATATCGATGTTATGTATATCGAATGTCAAAATATCGTTTAAAAAAAAAATAAAAAAAATATCGAATATCAAAATATCGAGTTCAAAATATTGTCATTACAAAATATCTTTAAATTGTAAAGGTAAGAAATATCGAAAATGATAATATAGAGGGGTCGATTCCGATGTCGCCAAAAGTGCCTTCCCAATGCTATTCGTAGGCTTACCTTACCTCCGACTCGTATTCGGAGCTTTTTCCTACAAAGTAGCAAGTACGATGCGTATAACAGGCAAATCTCCGACCGAATCGTCCGCTCCGATTCGTGCACTATGTCAGTAGCGAACAGGCTCAGGAAACACGGAAAGCGAGTCGTACGGAGGCGCAACCTAACCAATTTCCTGATACGCAAGTACGATGCGTCCCCAATACGCGTCGCACAGGGCGCCGGCTCCAGCACGTCACAGCATCCGGACGAGGCGTATGAATGAAAGCTCCGAGTTGCGCCAGAACACGATCAACGGGGACGAGACGGAGCAGCCATGTATCCAATCGCGCATGTCTTCCCTATACTGTACGCCCATCGTTACCGATGCGCACGACGCAGAAGGTAAGTTAGACACCTACCACACACCAAAATGTCACGAGTACACGAAAGGAAACACCACCATAGGGGGGTGGATGCTTACCCCAAATAGCACATCCCACCCATAGGGGGGTGGATGCCTATCACTCCCATTATTGTCCACCCCATAGGGGGTGGATGCCTATCACTCACAGTATTGTCCACCCCATAGGGGGGTGGATGCCTTTCACTCACAGTATTGTCCACCCCATAGAGGGGTGGATGCCTATCACTCCCAGCATATCTCACCCATAGGGGGGTGGATGCCTATCACTCACAGTATTGTCCACCCCATAGGGGGGTGGATGCCTATCACTCCCAGCATATCCCACCCATAGGGGGTGGATGCCTATCACTCACAGTATTGTCCACCCCATAGGGGGTGGATGCCTATCACTCCCAGCATATCCCACCCATAGGGGGTGGATGCCTATCACTCACAGTATTGTCCACCCCATAGGGGTGGATACCTATCACTCCCAGCATATCCCACCCATAGGGGGTGGATGCCTATCACTCCCAGTATTGTCCACCCCATAGGGGGTGGATGCCTATCACTCACAGTATTGTCCACCCCATAGGGGGTGGATGCCTATCACTCCCAGCATATCCCACCCATAGGGGGTGGATGCCTATCACTCACCGTATTGTCCACCCTATAGGGGGGTGGATGCCTATCACTCCCAGCATATCCCACCCATGGGGGGGTGGATGCCTATCACTCTCAGTATTGTCCACCCCATAGGGGGGTGGATGCCTATCACTCACAGTATTGTCCACCCTATAGGGGGGTGGATGCCTATCACTCCCAGCATATCCCACCCATAGGGGGGTGGATGCCTAACACTCACAGTAATGTCCACCCCATAGGGGGGTGGATGCCTATCAGAATGACCATCCCCACTCATAGGGGGCAGGATGCCCATCAACACCAGGATACACACACATAGGGAGACTAAGCAAACCACCCCCTCTACCATCTTTGCAACATTGCATGTTTGTATGTGACAAATGCTCACAACACAGATTGTGGCAGTGGACATACAATGTGACTCACAACACATGTGTGCCCAATCAATCAATCAATCACAGAATTTGTAGAGCGCACTACTTACCCGTGAGGGTCTCAAGGCGCTGGGGAGAAAAAAAGGGGGGGTGGGGTGCTGCTACTGGTCGAACAACCAGGTCTTGAGTAGCCTCCTGAAGGTCAGCAGGTCTTGGGTCTGTCGTAGGCTTAGTGGAAGGGTGTTCCAGGTCTTGGCGGCGAGGTGGGAGAAGGATCTGCCGCCGGTGGTTGTTCTTCGAATGCGAGGGACGGTGGCGAGTGAGAGGTCGGCGGAGCGGAGCTGGCGGTTGGGGACGTAGAAGAGGAGTCGTCTGTTGAGGTAGGCTGGGCCAGTCTTGTGGAGTGCCTTGTGTGCGTGGATGAGGAGTTTGAAGGAGATTCTCCTGTCGACGGGGAGCCAGTGCAGGTTCCTCAGGTGGGGGGTGATGTGGCTGTGGCGTGGTTCATCGAGGATCAAAATGTTAATGTGTGTCACTAATATCCTGCTGCAACTGATCACTGTGGTAATGGGGTCTAAACCCCCCATCACCACAGTGACCAAAAGCTGATTGTGTGCATCAGAATTCCAGCATCTACTGATCATTGTGGTAATGGGGTCTAAACCCCCTATCACTACAGTGACCAAAAGGTGATTGTGGGGTACACCAATCCAGCATCAAATGATCATTGTGGTAATGGGACATAAACCCCCCATCACCACAGTGACCAAAAGGTCATTGTGTACATGAAAATAGCAGCATCTTCAAAACAGCATGCATGAGTCGTGTCCAAATTGCACAAGCAATGTTGTGGCAATATAGTGGTTGTGTCACATACAAACATAGATTTGGTTTGGCAAATATTGCCGTGTATCACAAGAACACCCTCTGCCATGTGCAGACAAGCAATGGCCATGACCCTTGACAATGACTCCAGTGAACAGTTAGACAATGTGCAAAGTGAGCACCATGAGGAATACACACATATCAACACCAACAGACACACACACTAAGGAATCCTGTGGAGACTGTAGATGTTAGGTGAACAAGTCCCATACCATGTCAGCAATGGGAGATACCAAACATGATGAATGTGCAGGCTGATGAGCCAGGAGACACAGGGACACTAGTGTAAAACCTCCCAAAAACATACTGCCAATGGCCGGGAAAAGACATAACAGTGCAGTGGTGCCGTAGCACAAACACAGACACCATTACAATAGCAAGTTCATGATACACATCATCAACATCATGTACATAACATGCAACACCACTGGATAACAAAAATGGCTTTATTCAGCAATAAAATATATATGAATGTTCATGCCACGATGCAAAAAGGCCAATGGCCAGTCCATCAAAGAGTCCAACCAGGGTAACATGTGAAAACTTGTCATCCATTTATTGCCTGCACTGCTATGGACCAGGGACATCTCACCCCTTGGAGGGGCATACATAGTGGCAGGCCAGGCACCGCAGGGACAGGATCAGGGGACAGGAGAATGGGGCAGGGGAGGTGTGGTGGGTGCAGGAGTGACGCCAGCATCTGCAGTGGAGGGGTCTGACACAATGGGCGCCGTCACCACTGCTGGGCACAAGTCAGATGTGGGGTTTACCTGTACCACTGCAGTGTGCGGGACAGATGTGGTGGACGGGCTCTCAACTGCAGTGCCCAAATCAGACGGGTGGGATGTTCCTCCTACTGCAGTGCCAACATCAAGAGGAGTGAAATGGGGTTCAGATGAGGTGGGCAGGACAGAGGGGGAGACACAGTCTCCACACCAGTGGCAGGAACAGGCTGAGCATGTGAGGCGGGGGTGGAAGTGCATGTGGAAGGGGGGAGGGCCTAAGCATCCTGGGTATGCGGTATGGGTGTGTGGGTGAACCTGCTGCAGGGAAGGGCTGTAGGACCTGTGTATTGGCGTCCGGGGGGCTGCAGGATGGAGAGTGTGAGGTGGAAGCCTGTGCTTTTGGTGGTGTCTTACCCTTCCTGGTCCGGGGAGACTTGCGTGTGGGGGCCTCAGTGTCCATGCGCCTGGGGGAGGGTGTCCATTTTGCAGGGGAACTCCCCTCTGTGCGTGGTGACTTCCTCTTCCCCTTGTAAGTTGGAGCAGATGGGTCTGTGGGGAAGAGGCCAAGGTCACAGAGGAAGAGCTGCTTGGAAGTGGGGGCAGTAGGTGAGGCAAGGGAAGGTGTTTTGGAGGGAGAGGCATCTGAGGAATGCGGAGTGCTTGTGGATGCCTGTATGTGTGTCTGTGACCCATCCCCTGTGTGTGTGCCATCAGTCCCCGGAGTGTGCGTGCATGTGGATCTAGACTTTGGCTTGCGTGTCTGTGTGCTGCCATTGCCTGATGTGGTGCGGGTGTGTGTGTCTGTTGGACAGGCAGGGGAGTGGTGACTGTGGATGTGGCAGAGGTAGCAGGGGTGGGGGCCTGTTGGAGGAGGGACACTGCTGCCGTCTGTGTGGAGGCCATGGCCTGAATGGTCCGATGTAGGGCAGACATGTTTGATGAGATGCCCTCCATGAAGGACACCAGTTGTGTCAACAGACTGGTGTGGGAATGGAGGACACTCAGCATCGCTGTCTGACCTACATGGAGCTGCTTCAGTAAGTCCACAGACTCCACACTCAGGGCAGCAGGGGAGACAGGGGCAGGGGTGCGGTGCCTGGCACGAAGGAGACATGCTCCCTTACACGGGAGTCTCCACGGACATCTGGAATGGGAGCAGAAGGGAGGGTGGAGATGGTGGTGGTGGCGGGGCCAGACCTGCTAGGTGTTGTCTGGGGGCTGCTGGCACCCGCCTCCACAAGGGAGTCATCACTGAAGCTGGCGTGTTCCTCAGCCGAGGTGGACGTAGCCGAGGTCTCCTCAGTGTGGCCCCCCTCACCCTCCGTTCCACTGGGTCCCTCCGAATCCTCCGCAGCGGACCCTGTCTGGCGCTCTGGCTCCTCATGGTCCGTGGAGCTGTCTCCTCCAGTGTCCGTAGATGTAACTGTAAATCAACAGGGTAAACAGAGAAACATCAGTCACCTGTATAGACATTACACATCACAGTCAGAACAGCACATGACAGCTCACGTTTGTGCATCATTTGCAGTAAATACTCTTAAGTGCAGACACATATTTGTAAAACACACGTCAGTCTGCCAGCAAACCATGCCCCTCATATCCTACATGTCCATGGAGACATCAGTCTGGTGCATGTAGCCAGACACTACTCATTTGTGCACACATACACCACATAGACAGTTGCCTGAACTGCAGGATTTGTGATGGAAATGTGTCAGTGCACACATATACCATCTCCTGCCACTGAGTTTGTACATGTGTCAGGTAAAGGGATGGCCAAAGTAATTGTCAGTAATATGGATATGCTTCCTTCACCACACACCATGATGTGCTCATGTCTTGCTGGACGATGCCACAATTGAGTGCATGCAGGACAACTTCCATCACTGCAGGATACACTATAGCAAATGAAACAACATGCTACAGGGCAGTCTGGGTAATCAGTCATTGCTGCCTTCTGTCACTGGGGCAGTGCATCACAAAACCAACAGTCTGCACTGTATCTCAATCATGTAGTTGTGGGGAATATAAGCCCTGCATCTGTCAAGTGCACATGTTGCCCCACTGCTACCCACATGTTAAGGCAAATGAAGATCCCACGTCCAACATATGCCACAGTAGAGTGACAGCAAGCACAAGTCTGGCAACATGATCACATCACAGTCTGATGACAATGAAGTATAGCTGCCTGCACTTAAATTTTGGATACACCATCAGGCACAGTCAAGTGATTACACACCGATGTTTGACCCCATCGTGAAGATCCAACAGCCACATGTCAGCTGTCTGACCACCCAAAAATAATTGACACCCCAGGAGTCTAAAAAGCTAGCCCACGCCACAATGAGACAGAGGCTGACACCTGATTGCACATTGCACAATGCATTTAATTTACTTTGACACACATGATTAGGAGAACTGAGTGTACACCATGTCCGGAGTAGACATACCTGACCTGGTCCATGTGCAACATGGGATTAGCCCGAACAGTAGGCATGTGTCCATGCATGTGTGACACACATGATGGACATACTTCAGAGATCACAACATTGTCACACATGCTGCATGTGTGTGTGGGAAACACCCCAGACCCATATGGCGAGGCAGAGCATCAACTAGGACACGTATGTATGGCCCACACAGAGTGCATGTCACATATCTGTCAATGTGCAGATACATGTCAATAAATTCCCCACTCATGAAGGCTAATACATACTGCCGGTAGCAGATGCGGTCCCCCACATCAACCTTGGACAACAGCAGGCCCCCCCCCGTGAGACATGTCACTGACTGAAAGGGACACACCTGTGTATCAGATGAGGAAGGGCCATTACAGAAATAATGGACATGATTCTAGTTTAAGCAGACAGACAAACTGTGGTAGCGTAACCAGGCTGAAGGAATGCAAAGATCATGTTAGACACAGTTCACAGACAAGGCATGCACTTACCCCTCTTTGCTGCTGTCTGGCCTTTAACAGCCCATCCAGGTCAGGGAAGACCACTGGCAGAATCCGGCGCATGTGGGGGGTCAGGGTCCGGTGTCCGCCCCTACTGCGAGGAGGTAACAGCTTCAGCAGGACTCTAGAAATGCGTCTGCTCCAGCCACGTAGGTCCTGCCACCTCTTCTGGCAGCTGTGGATGCAACGCCTGTGGACCCCCACAGATCGAACTGCCCTGGCAATGGTCAGCCAGATCTCCTGTTTCTGATGGGCATCAACCTGTGAGGATGACAAAGTTAAAGGGCCATTAACACACATCCAACATGTTTGTGCATCACACAGTTGGATAAACATGTGCTTTTCACAAGGGCATCTGATGTACACAGGTAGTGCAACTATGTGGATGGACACTTGTCCTGCATCACCAACATGGAAACATTGCCTGGGTAGTATGACCGTCTCTAAATGCACTCTCACAGCACAGTACCTGTTCAGTGCAGGTACCTGCATACTTTGGGTGTGACAACTACTGAGTGAACATGCTAGCCAATGCTTCACACAATGCCATTAGTGCTAGTCAGACAAGATGCACAATGAGAGAGGATGTGGACTGCACACTCACCTGCTCCCCTGGTTTCCCATACAGCTTGCTGTACTGTGGTAGGAATTCAATATAATGGGAAACCCAATCTACCCTTGAGGGCTTGGGCAATTCAAATAAACGGGTAAACAACGCCTTCAAGGGATTTGTTTGAAATACTCTGTTCTATTGCTTTTGATAAATATTTTTAGCTGCAAGAATTGTTGATAAACTTGCCACAGAAATGTTATTCAAACATCTTTTATCTGAAAATAATAATTTTGTTCCTTGTAAAAACATAAGGACCAATGAATCAATCACGGAACAATGAATATTCAAAACACGGGTATATATAGAAAACAAATTTTTATCTTTTGAAATTTATCAAGGGTACTACACAGTTATATAAACAATGTAACACAAGGAAAATAGATACAATTGTATGATCCTTCAATGCCACTATTGTAAACACTTCTTCTCATTGTACATTATTTTCCAGAAGAGAGTGTGAGTGTCGACGTTTCGGTCTCTATGCATTTGTCCATGAGACCATCTTCAGGACTACCATAAAGATAACAAATGACCCCTGAATGATGTTTCCAAAGATTCAAGAATTACAATTGACACACATATGTCAAATCAATCGTCGTTCTGTAACTCAACTTTGTTTAAGGTGAATAATCATCAAGAGATTAATCCAACTGCTGACTGCTGAACTTTGGCTGCGCTACAAAATCTAACAGAATAAACTCTTTCAACTGAGAAGTGGCTGAGGACTGGAAATTTATTTACACCGTCCAATAAAGCACCAGAGTTCATTTACCTATATCATTTACCTGTATCTCTTGATGATTATTCACCTTAAACAAAGTTGAGTTGCAGAACGACGATTGATTTGACATTTGCGTGCAGTGGTTGCAATAATTGCACTAACATCATGAAGGGTACATCTATTGTCCACAATGGTGTAATTCACATTTTCAATAACTTTATTAATTGCCACACCAAAAACTTAATATATCTTATCATGTGCCCATGCCACTTAGGATATGTGGGAGAGACTTCAAGAGAAATTAGGATAAGAATAAACGAACATAAGTCAGCGATAAGAACGAAAAAGAAAACTGCCCCACTGGTAGAACATTGGGTTGAAAAACAGCATAAAATTGAAGACTTGACATGGTGTGGACTAGAAGTTATCCACATGAGTTTTAGGGGCGGGGACTCAACTTTAAAAAGAAAGAAACGTGAACAATTTTTTATGTCCCGCTTTAATACTTTTAGAAAGGGATTAAATAGCAAGGAAGACTGGGAGAAGCTGATTTGATCATAGTTACCCTGCCTAGATTGTGATGGTAGCTCTTGGATATCCCGTATTACATTTATCCCTTTTCTATATTGTTTTCTGATTGTGGTCAGGTATTTTTGGCACATAATGCGTTTAAAATCAATATGAATTATTTTACGAGAGATGATATCAGGTGACACGATTATGGTCGTGATAAAAGAGGACATTGCCTTGTTTGAATATTTCTTTCTGTTATATAGACCTACTTACGTTTATCGATTTTTCATTATGGCTGCCATATTTACGTGGTACTAATGCACCTAGTTAAGTAATGTTTATACAGCCGATTTTTCGACAATTGATAGGTTGTTGTTTATATGTTGTTCAAGATTATGGTTGCTAATGTGAGGCTGATGTTTTTCCCAAATAGTAAGGGAATAGGCGATTAATTACTGCAGGCGACATAAAGCAGTGTTACCGTTACAAAATGGCCGCTGTATTTACGTTTTGCCTGTTTGCCCTTTCGCCAAGACCGAGAATATAAAAATTCTATTTTTTATAAAAAGACACGAGTATTTAATTGTGTTCTTTTGATAATATCTGAATCTCCCTTCGCAATAAAAATTGTTAACACCCCTCGAGTAATTTCATTGTCCTGATAGGAGAGATCATGTGATCGTCTTAAACTCTGCATAAATAGGAGCTCCGGGTCAAACACTATTGTGTATCCTGACCCGGAAGCTGTTCGGTTGGTCGCAAGGAGGCCGTTCTAATTTTAAAAGGTAAGCGGGTAGGCCTTGTGGCTTGGGTTTTGTCCATAAAGTAATCACCATAGAAGTTATAGATGGATAACTAAACGGAGATATGGGTGAATGGGAATTAGGTAAGCTCCTTGCTTCATACTACATATCACGTATTGCCATGACTGGGAACAGTATTTCCTTCTCCCCTTTTTTAAAATCAGATTTAAATCAACTTGTTTTAAATTTTGAAGTGGCACACAATAATGTGCGTTACCCACATTTCTCTAAATATAAACATTTACAAGATGCTTTCATGGCTGAGTTATAGAGAACTATTTGTTGTAAACTTCTCTTAAACAGCAGGGATATTTAGAATTTTAAAGCAATATATCCCATGACTATTTTCGCATATATTGTTCACCCGGTTATGTAAGGCACTGTACTTGATTTATGGGGTAATACTGACACTCTTAGTGGAAGTCGCTAACAATACGATAAAAGCTAACATTATAAATAACTGGATCTAATAGAAGACATTGATTCGATATTGTATAATCGCATCAAAATAATATAATATAATGTTTCTTTGTAGATTTTAAACTATCGGCTGCATAAACGCCAGAGTGACTAATCTAGATTATCCGCCATATATATTGATTACAATACCGGCGAAGAACCTGTTTTTCTGGATTTGATACTTTTGATCACGGCGTATCCTTTCCTATTGATGTTCCAGTTTTTATCTGTTTTAGTGGTAAGCTTGTCCACGTTACTCGGGCGTGTTAGAATCTTTATTGGGTGCCTGTGGTGTAATGCCCTTTATATAAATTTTCCCCATAGGATTTTGGCACAATTGGTGCAATACAATAGAACGGTGGCATCAACGAACACTTTCTAAACCTATAAGTTTTTCAACATTAAGGTACGTTTAGACCTTTTGGGATTATTAGTATATTCTAATAACATATATAACTTGGAGATACCGTTGTAGAAATAAATATATCTCTCTTTTGTATATCTCTCTTTTATGTTCTTCTCTTGCAACACCAAGGTTCCCGATGAGGTGAACATTTCCATTCCCTCACCCCTACAAATTTGATTGATTGAAACGTCTAGTAAAATTGAACTCTAGAAACGTTTTACAGTGTTTTTAGGTATGTTGTCCTTTTTTAATATTTTTAATATTATTATTTTATTAGGATTAAGAAAGATTATGGATTAATTCTTATAATATTAAGCAAAAATATGGCTAAAAATATTCTTCTCTAAGAAGGGTGGACAATATTTTGAGTACTAGGTTTAATTTGAGCAACTGTTAAAATTGTCAGAACCAAAAATTTTGTCGGTACTTACATAGCAGTGGATAATAGGTCAGCAACATAAAAGTTTTGATAATAACATAATGTTTTTTTGTTTAGAAAACTGTCCTGAAGAAGGTGTACATTTGTCTAGTCACCGAAACGTAGCATCGACAACTTTGTTTTTCTTGTATTTGGGAATTTTATTATGATATGCTGTTTTCTGGCAAAATTTTATATTTTAATGATGAAATGTCTTTAATACTGATTGTGTATATATTTGCAAATAAACATCAACATTTTTTAGATTTTATTGTCTTTTTGTTGCTCTGACTCACTGTTTTTCAAGAATATTTTAAGTACATTAAAGTGCATGGACTTCTATTGATATTCTGACCACCAGTACTGTGTTGAATTTTCAGTGTTTATTAATTATCGGTATAGGGACTTTTGTGTTTTTTTGATTGTCATTACCCCGTCCCTGATTTGAATTCAAGGGTACCTCCCTTTTTGATTTCTTAGTTTAGATTTTGATACATTTGTTCTAAAAGTTAACCGAATCGTACCGTACGCGAATCGTGCACGATGCAAAATGCGCGTCTGTCACCATGACGGCCAACAGGCAACCAGTGCGTCCGGCTCGGTCAGGATGTGACAGACGCGTGTATTGAACACTCACCCGCGTCGAACAGCATTGATTCAAGCATGCAATCTGTCAGTCCGGCTCGGTCAGGATGTGGCAGACGCGTGTATTGAAAACTCACCCGTGTCGAACAGCATTGAATCAAGCATGCAATCTGTCAGTCCGGCTCGGTCAGGATGTGGCAGACGCGTGTATTGAAAACTCACCCGCGTCGAACAGCATTGAATCAAGCATGCAATCTGTCAGTCCAGCTCGGTCAGGATGTGGCAGACGCGTGTATTGAAAACTCACCCGCGTCGAACAGCATTGAATCAAGCATGCAATCTGTCAGTCCGGCTCGGTCAGGATGTGGCAGACGCGTGTATTGAAAACTCACCCGCTTCGAACAGCATTGAATCAAGCATGCAATCTGTCAGTCCGGCTCGGTCAGGATGTGGCAGACGCGTGTATTGAAAACTCACCCGTGTCGAACAGCATTGAATCAAGCATGCAATCTGTCAGTCCGGCTCGGTCAGGATGTGGCAGACGCGTGTATTGAAAACTCACCCGCGTCGAACAGCATTGAATCAAGCATGCAATCTGTCAGTCCGGCTCGGTCAGGAGGTGGCAGACGCGTGCATGCAATGCCCACTCATCAACTCAGACAATGTATGTATGAATAATGGCATGCTGTATGCCCTGTGTGGATGGAGTTCTGCACATGTCAAATGGGACAGACACAATAGACAAGACTACTCACATCATGATCCTAGCTTACAGTGCAACTATAGCAGTGTTTGTGAGGGACATGACTAGTGTGAGTGACCACTTCACAGATCATCCGCCTATGCTTGGCCACTGTCCCAGGGGATCATTGTGTTGTGTAGGTCATACATCACATCATGACAATGTCCAGACCATGACAGTGTTGTGCATGGTGACAAGCTGTATGTAGTGTTGTTGCTAGGTTGTAATACCTTGTCCATGTCTGTGTACATTCAATGCATGTGCTATTTGACCTAAGAATCTATGGCTGATACTTAATTGTGTGTGTGTTGTGCATGTTACAATTGATCACATGGAGAGTGTCAGAGAACAGTGAGTAGTCACAGTACTACACAGGATTATTTGGTAATACATGAAATAATTGTGTGTATGTTCATGCTCACATTGGTGTAATTTCTGGATTAGGTCAACCTCAGACATCTGACTTCACTGTGTCATCATTGTAAGTGCCACGCAATCTGTTGATACTGTATTACTTGAAGTTTAATTCATATAGTAATATGTGTACATACTTTGTCATGTGTTCCTCAGGGCACCAAATGTCCACAGACCCTTCCCGGATCTTGAAACCATGGTGGAGCGTGAGTGCATGAGGAAATACAGGTTCACAAGGGCATTCATTTCGGAATTGACAGACCAGATGTCACCACACTTGCTACCTGGACGCACATATCCCTTTGCCCTAACCCCCAAGGTGAAGGTGATGGCGGCACTACATTTTTTTGCCACAGGTTCGTTCCAGTTTACTGTGTCTGATGCTGGTGGGGTGTCCCAGACGATGTTCAGTCGAGTGCTCCGGGATGTGTGTGAGGCCATGTTGAGGTTCCTCGACCTGTACATACATTTTCCCAGACCGCCACAGTTCCGTGCCATTAAGGATGACTTTTATGCCCTGGGACACATGCCACATGTGATTGGATCGATTGATGGGACACATGTGGGTTTGGTTGCACCACGAGCCCATGAACAGGTTTACAGGAATCGTAAACACTTTCATTCAATCAATGCCCTTGTGGTATGTCTGGCGGACCAGATCATCTCCCATGTATGTGTTCGTTTCCCGGGATCTGCACACGACGCATACATAATGAGGATGAGTCGGATCCCCCAGCTGATGTCCCAGTTCATGAATGAGCGTGCCTGGCTTGTTGGTGAGTCAAGTTGTCAGTGTCAGTTGTGTGATCATTGTCTGTCATGTTGTACCCTGTTGTTGCTCAACTGATCCTTCATATTTGATAATTTTAGGAGACTCTGGACACCCAAACATGCTCTGGTTGCTGACACCACTCAGGAACCCGGTCACACCTGCTGATGTCCGTTACAACGGGGCACATGGGCGGACCAGGCGTGTGATTGAGCGCACATTTGGGCTGCTGAAGACCAGATTCCGCTGCCTTGACCGGACAGGAGGTGCCCTTCAATATTCCCCAGAGAAGGTGTGCAAAATCATTATAGTGTGCTGCATGCTTCACAACAAGGCTGTGAGGAATAAGCTACCGCTCATTCAGGATGACAGGGACCAACGTCCTCCCTCATGGGAGGATCCAGGCCTGGGGAACGTTGCCAGTAAGGAGGAGGAGGAAGAGGAGGTGGATGTCAGGAGACAGCTCATTGACAACTTCTTTACTTGAGTGTAAGTATGCATATATGTCTGATGATGCCTTTCCTAAGCGTGATGTGTGTATGTAGGACAATATGTTGTCATATGTGTGTGGGTCAGCTAATTTACAGGCTCATTGCCGTTGTACAGTGTATGTTAAGTTATGATGGTCTCCACTACATTGTTGTATTCACTCCTAGCAGTTGGTCAGAATTTACAATGGACAATAGTGAGTCAATGATTGGATATGTCATCATGGCAAGTTGTATTTAAGACTGTACTATGTCTCTCCTTCACAGGCTCCTTTGGCTGTTGTGTGGGTACACACAACGCTGTTCCATAATGGATTTTCAATTTGGACAAGTACTCTCTGACAGCCAATCTATTTGGTCAGATTTGTCTTTTCTTTGGTTTATTTGGATACTTGGAACTGTAATCAGTTTGCTTTTGTGTTGAGCAGAGCTTCTGCCTGTGTAATAAACCTGTTACACACATTGATGTTTGCCTTCTCCGTAGCAAAAATATGCTACAACCGTTCATATCATGTTTTTCTGCCATGGTGTTCATTTCATTAGACAATGGTCTTTGTGCGGTTCAATGGTTTTTATTTGACAACAGTGTGTGCAATGTTTAATGTTGCATGTGCTATGTGTGTTGTGCTGACCTTGCGTGGCTATCTCTGGTATGTGTCATGTGACATTTCTTCATGAGGCGGTAGATGAATTGTAAGCTGGTCCCTAGGATCATGCTGTATTATGCTAAAGTTACCAGAGCCAAGCTGACATAATAGCTTTGTGTGTGACATTTTAGCACACATTCTTTCTGTGATTGTAGTGCAAGATGCCTTTGAGTCCACATGAGATCATTTTGGTACTGTTGAAGCGCTGCGCCACAAGGTTGAAAAACAGGACTCTTTGTAATGGTAGAACTAGTCAGCAAGGATAGTTTCGCCATGAACTGCTACACTTTGTTACACATAAGTGGAATACTTGCATTACATTGACGCACAGGGCAATAATCTACACAGATGGAAGATCTACATATACGCACCAGCGCTTTGCTGTGCATATGCTGTGACCAGTACTCCTACTGTCTGAGGTGAGCGGTTGACCCGTATTGCCACAGAGTTCTTCAATGGTTTGTAGAATCTGTCACCATCACAAGGAGGGTGGTGCTTTCCACACTGAGGTTGTAAACACATTTCACCTGTACTATTATGTTTGATTATGGAATTGTATGTTGTTTGAGAATCATGTTTACTGCTGCTGGGGCTAGCTCGTATGCTGCATTGTAGGACAACAGTCAGAGATTGTTTTTTCTCAGACGTGAATTATTGAACATTACACACACTCTGATTCATGATTTGGTGGACAAGCATGGGTGAGTGAGCATGAATGTGTGCATTGCTACCTTGCTTCGGAGATGTTGTTGGTGCTGGCTACTGGGTGGTAGAATCATTGGGTGTCTTCTGCATATATTTTGTTGAGATGATGAGACACCAGAGGTAGTGGGTCATTGGATTGTGTGTTCTGATGTGCAACTAATGTCCAGCCATCCTTCGACAAATGCCTATTTTGCCGTGCATGCTTCTGTATGAGAAGAATCACTACCACAGAACTCATGCACCTCAGTGTGAGACAGTGCCAGGTGATACAGATCATAAGCTAATAAGTGGGTACAGTGTACAATTCACAGATGACACAGGGATTGTGTGAATATGAATTTATTAATGTGCATGTGAAAAAATCTAACAGGTAAAGGTGATTACATTCCCAAATTTATTATCCACAGTTCATAGAGGAGTTGGAAGTGTTGTCAGATGAAAATCCTTCTGAGCGAAATCCACAGTCCATTTGGCATTTAGTCCAACTTACATGCTCCATCCCATGTGGGAGAGTCCAGGGACTGTCAACAAAGTGAATGATTTGCACACAATGGAGGATATCCAGAGCATTTATTTGGTTCAGGGGGGGATGCATGTCCATCAGTCTCTCACTTGCCATCCTTCCTTGGACGGCCCCTCCTCTTCTTTGTTAGGGGTGGACCCTCAATATCAGGCTGATGCAGCGGAGGGGACTCTACGCCAGACTCCTCATCCCTCCCTGTGGCAGTTGCCGATGTAGAGGCAACAGGTGTGGAGTGCACACGGGGAAGTGGGGTAATGTTGGTGGTTATCTGGCGTAGGCATGTAAGTATGTCCCTATGCACCGCAGTGAGATTGTCTATTTTCGACCAGTTGGACTCCATACGGTCCATGTGTTGGTCCATACGGTCCATGTGTTGGTCCAAACGGTCCATATGGTTGTCCATCCGGTCGAAATGTGCAGCCTGCTGATGTTTTATGTCCCTGAGGATCCCGACAACCTGGCCAAAGTCTCCGGTGCATTCGCGATATACATCGAAAATGCGTTGTAACTCGGGGTCAGCTTGTTGTCCGACACCAGCTGTGGGACGTGTCCTCCCACCACGCACCCTCACACCACTCCTTTCCCTACCCGCACGGACATTGCCTGGCGTAGCACGCACTGACAGCTCCTGTCCTCCTTCATTGTTGACAGGGCTGGTATTTCCTGCCAAATCCAGATTGGGCTGTCTTGCTGTGCTCCCAGGGTTTTGTTGTCTGGGTGTGTCCGTGGGGATCCCGGGCGTCTAGATGTTAATGGACGTTTCAGGAGTGGTCGCTGGGGCTGCTGATTGTACTGGTGCCGCATGCTGACCCACACCGGAGGTGCCAGGTTGGTTCCCATCGCCCGAGGAGATGTGAGAGTTATCCACACTGGAGGTCTCAGTGTCCGACATTGTGCTGGAGCTGCTGGTGGACTCTGAATCTTCTCCAGATGATGCCCTCTGTTCTGGAGTGCCTTTGGGTAGTAGAGAGACACAATGTTAGTTGTGTATTTTCAGATGTTATGTTGTCATGCACAGCCAAATGTGAAGATGTTGTGGATAATGTTGCGTTTCCTTCTTATTTCTACTCATCAATCGTCACAGACACATAGGGGCCGATTCTGATGCGGGTTGGAAAAGCTTCCCGACCGAATCGGTTGGGAAATGGTGTCCGACCCACTCGGATCGGGAAAGTCCGACCGGCGGAGTAGGATGCATCCGGATGCTTCCAGATACGATTTGGTTGAACTCCCATTGACTTCAATGGGAACATTTGTTCCTAACCGCATCAGAATTGGGCCCTCGGTTGGGAAGACACGTTCCCGATCCGATTTGGAAGGAGCAAATGCCGTTAGGAGGCCTTCCTAACCGCATCAGAATCAGGCCCTCGGTCGGGAAGCTTTTCCAACCCGCATCAGAATCTGGCCCTGAGTTTTTTTGTAATCGGACATTGTTATTTTGGAGACATGTGCTTTACTGAGCATGTCCAGCTCTGTGCATCAATGTGCATGTATTGTTATCCTTGACTGTTCGTATAAATTTTTTGGCAAGTGTCACACTGTGCATGAGCCAGGTGTGTTGTTATTTCACACATCAGTGTTTTCACTATGACATACATACTGTAACTAATCTTATGTTTGGCAGGAATTGTGCATCTGTGCTTGCCTTTGTGGAGTTTCTCACAGTTACATTGCTGGGGTGACATGCAAACTCACTCTCCTGAATATGTGTCATCATTAGATGATTTTGCTTGGATGTATGTGTTGATGTGAACAATCAATGACATCACATGTGTAACCTCGTATGCAATAGCAACGCGTTTCTTCTGACAAATGTATTGTTACATGGCAGTCCTTGAAACACAGCTCATTACATTGGCATGCAGTAGGGGAGTAACTGACATGAGTAGTTGTATTATGCGATAATAGTATGATCTGACATTCCCTAATGTTGCCCACACTGGACTTGTAATGGTGAATAGTATAAGTTTGTACTCCTGCGCAGAGCCTACAGCAAGTTTGTGTGATGTTTCGCATTGTGCTGTTCTGCTATGTCCCAACATGGTTGTTGTTATGCGTGTGTAGTTTTTGCATTGTTTGTGAACGTATGCAATGTGAGTAGTCATATTTATGTTGATATTTTTCATCACTTTGCACACATGTGTATATCTTGATGTGGTGCATTTTGTTGCTGCATACTTTTGCACATGATCACTTCATGTACATTCTACTTGTTCTCCATGGACAGAGAGATCTTTCCCAGGGATGGTCTTTTGCCTTTTCATGGTCAGAGCTGTGAGGTACAGTGTGTTTAGTGCTTGAGTTAGGCTGTGTTGACTTCTACCCCACTTTCCAATGGCTAACAGACCAGCTTACTCATCATTGTCAGTGGAGCAATGACAGTGAGGGTGGTAGTTTTGAAGGATGCTGAGACCGCTGACTGATGTTGAATTACAATGCTACACACAACAATGCCTTGTGCACATGACACAACGCAAGAGTGTCAGCCGTCTTGCATTACACCTCACATCTACTGTCCGTGGGCATTGTCCCGGATGTGTGATTATCTGTGTGTCTTTTGTGTTATGTGGTGTGACAGCTAATTAGAGTGTGTCCTGTCCTCCACACACATTTGTAGCATGCACATTGAGGGCACATGTGACTGATCTATACCTGTCAGTGTGTGTAATGTGCAGTTAAAGTTATGGTCTGTAGTTGTGTGAGTAGGCCAAGAACTGGCAGTAGATATTTCCAGATTTCGTACAGGATGGCCCTGTGTAGCCATCTTGACAGGGCATTTGCATTCACTCTCAGGGACAGCATAGTGACAGGTGTGTTCTTGTGGGACTGGGGGGGGGACTAGTGTGTGCTGGTGGCAGTAGTCATTGCTTCCACTCCTCCTCCCCCCAGGACAAATGGGCCAGCATGTTCCAGGGTTCCATGACAGTGTGTACAAAGTTACATTCAAGATGTCTGACAGTGGTGCCTGCAGTCATGCTGTACAGAACTGCCTACAGGGCCTTGTGTTCCCCACACCGTGGCCAGTGTCAGCCATCTTGACAGGGCATTTGCATTCACTCTCAGGGACTGCATAGTGACAGGTGTATTCTTGTGGGACTGGGGGGGGACTAGTGTGTGCTGGCGGCAGTAGTCATTGCTTTCACTCCTCCTCCCACCCAGGACAAATGGGCCAGCATGTTCCAGGGTTCCATGACAGTGTGTACAAAGTAACATTCAAGATGTGTTGCTGTGGTGTCTGTGGCTGTGTATTTGGGGTGAATTTAGACTATTTGTACATGTACTCACCAGGTTCAGGGATTCCAGCTAGTCCAGTTATGGCCTCCTGTGGGAGGAGGTCCCGCACCTTCACCTCCCAGGTGGTGAAATGCACCGGTTTATGACGTCCACCGCCAGTCTTGGTGCTCAAGGCATGTTCTCTGGCAATGAGCCTCTTTACCCTCCTGCGAACGTCATAATACCGGTTCCGGATATCCTCCTGTGTGCGCAAGGTAGGTGAATGGGCATTCACCTTGTTGACAATCCTCTCCCACATCTTGGTTCTCTGGGACTGGGAGGTCTTTTGGGCCAAGCTGCCAAATAACTGTGGCTCAACTCGGATGATTTCATCTATCATCACTTCCAACTCAGCAGCTAAGAACTGTGGATTCTTCTTTGGGGGCATGGTGATGGGTGTTGGTGGAGATGTGTGTGTGTGTGAAGGTGAGGGTGAGTGTGTGTGAGTGGAGGTGTGTTTCTTTGGTGCTAGTTGTGTGGATGTTGTTTGGTGGATGAGATGTATGTGTTTGTGGTAGCTAAATGAGTTGTCTGTCTAGTGGTGTGGTGTGCTTGCATGTCTGTCGAAGTAGCAAATGGTGTTGGGAACTTTTGGCTCCCTTTATATAGGTTGTGTTGTGGGTGTGCCTTGTTATTTGAAAATGTGTTTTTTTGGAGATGACAATGCGTTTTATGGTAGTCTTCTTTCTGTTTCCATTGTTTTATTTTCTTCTCAGTTTTGTAAGTCGTTTTGACTGCACTTGATGCTTGTTATTGTGTAATTTGTTTTGGACGAGTCTGTTCCATTCATACTGGGCTATGTGGCATCGTTGGCGTCCGAGTCTGTCGGGTCGTGTTGATGCTTGGCTATGTGGCATTGTTGGCGTCCGAGTCTGTCGGGTCGTGTTGATGCTTGGCTATGTGGCATCGTTGGCATCCGAGTCTGTCGGGTCGTGTTGATGCTTGGCTATGTGGCATGGTTGGCGTCCGAGTCTGTCGGGTCATGTTAATGCTTGGCTATGTGGCATGGTTGGCGTCCGAGTCTGTCGAGTCGTGTTAATGCTTGGCTATGTGGCATGGTTGGCGTCCGAGTCTGTCAGGTCGCGTTAATGCTTGGCTATGTGGCATCGTTGGCGTCCGAGTCTGTCGGGTCGTGTTAATGCTTGGCTATGTGGCATCGTTGGCGTACGAGTCTGTCGGGTCGTGTTAATGCTTGGCTATGGGGCATCGTTGGCGTCCGAGTCTGTCGGGTCGTGTTAATGTTTGGCTATGTGGCATCGTTGGCGTCCGAGTCTGTCGGGTCGTGTTGATGCTTGGCTACATGGAGTCGTTCGCGTACGTGTCTGTAGGTTGACGCTTGGCTATCTCAAATCTTGCGTGTACGAGTCTATCGCATCAGGCTCCTTTCCTGCTGACTCGGACGTATAATATATTTTCCGGACGAGTCAGTCGTAAATTTCAGCTATTTGTAAGGCGTGTGTACGGTTCGGTCGGAAAAAATGACGGGTCCGTGTCAGGTAGTACGTTTTCAGGCCGAAATCGGAATCGACACCAGAGTGTTAAAAATATCGAAATGTTAAAATATCGAAATGTTATTAATTTAATAATAAGAAATGTAAAAAAGTAGTAAATAATATTAGTTAACATTTATAAAAAAATTCTTTGTAATATAAATTTTAGGAGCGGGATGTTGGGTTATTAGGGGATAAGGGTGGGGAGTGTTTTAAAAATATAGAAAATGAAATATAAATATATAGAAAAATATATAGTAAATAATAAAGTGTTGTTTTAGGAGCGGGATGTAGGGTTATTAGGGGATAAGGGTGGGAAGTGCTTTAAAAAAATATACATTTATTAAATTGAAATTAAAAATAAATTTTGTTGAGAGTAAATAATTATTTATGAATGAATATTAAATTTTGAGGTTAAAATTTTGAAATACTTTTAAAATAAATATTTAATTTATTTTAAAATATTAATATACAATTTATTTTTACATGTAATCTAATTTGTTTAAAAAATATCTTATTTGTACTAATAGGTCTTGTTGTATTTATAATTAATTAATTAAATTTAAAAATTAGGAATGTTACAAAAAAATATATCATTAATATTAATAGTATAATTATGATAGTTAATTTTTGGTAGAAATGTATAGTGTGTGTTATATAAAAAATTTAATATAAAAATTATAAAATATATTTAGGGGGTCATTACGATGGCGGGCGGAAGCACCACCGCCGTGCTGGCGGATGCAAAAACCACCAGTTACCGCCGGCACGCAGCAGTCCACACGCCCGTCCAATTACGATGCGAAAAGTAGGCCAAACACCGCCGGCAAGCCAGCAACACCGTCCGCCATCAAAGTGCGCCCGTACATGTAGCGGCGCAGCCCAACTGACACACACCGTCCGACGAAACACGTCCCGCCCGGCGCATAAATTACGATGCCGCAAACAAACGGCTCCCACGGCCAAGAGATACCGTACGACAAACCGAAGCGGTAACACGGATGCCGAGCACGGACAACGAAGAAGCGGCTCCCCGAGCATGAATCCAGCACTGCAGGCACTCCCCATGCTTCTGCTGATGCACCACCAAGGACGCAACGTACCGCGGAGACGCAGGTAGGCACACACACAACAAGTGCACGCAAACAGCGCACACAGTGCAAGGGCGGAAAAAGCGGACAACCCCCACCAGCGCGTGTACACTACACATCCACCATCGCATCCACATATGACACACAGGCCAAATCGTAACATCGCAGAACACATGTGTACACACCACCTGGGACTAGGAACCAACCACCCCGTCACGGCCCCAAAGCGCCGATGACGCCGCCACACATGCGCACAACGCAGAGGCCAACCGCAGCGCCATGCATGCGTCGCACACAGACACAGGGACACAACCAAGCAGCACACACATCAGCCCCACCCCGAACGCACATGACACGTGACAGGCCGGCCACAGACATGTCCCCAACGCCCAATTCACGGACAACACCCAACGCCACCAAACCGACGCACACATGTCAGTGAAGACACGCAACAGCAGGACACACCCCAGTGTAACAAACATGGCGTAGCACACAGCGGCGGCAACACCAACTAGGAGAAGCAGGGCCCCTTCGGGAAGAGGAACGCCAGTACCACACAGAAACACCCATACCACCCTGCACATATGAACAAGACATATAAAACGGAACACCAAAGAGCCCGGGGACCGACAACAGGTGGCCCAAGAATAACATTCACACACAAGGCCCAACGCAGAGCGGAAAGGCAGCCTGCCGCCCACACAAGGGAGAGCAGACAGCACTGAATGACCTTCCATTCCAACTCCGAAACCACAGCCCTACGACAGAAGCCGGTGAATACAGCCATTGTCCAAGAATAGACCAACACAGGCATGCCGAGGAGACCGACCACAGGGCAGATAGCGCATATCACAGAAGCACACAACGGACGGGGAAGAAAGAAGAAAACACTCCCCCATGTCGGCCACATGCAAGTTAATTGGAAGGAGTCACACATCACTGACCTTGAACTGTCTGAGAACCATGTGGGAAGAGGGCCCGTGTCCTCCAAACAAGCCAACAGAACACAAGTCCTGTCTCCCTACGACTACACAGAGCTCACAGCAACCCCGGAGCGTGCACATTGCAGACTGCACACACAGCCGGAGCACGCCACCTCAACGAACCGCTGCGAAATGGCAACCGCAACACACCTACCCAACTACGCCGAACAGCTCAAGCTGTACAAAACCAACCTGTTACATACATTGGGATGCGATCTCCTGTCCCTGCTGAACGTAAGTTACCGACTGACTTACCGCATCACATTGTTCAGCTGCGTCATGCCCGTCTTCTACTGTCGGAGGTGTCCCTACCAGCATCCCGTCGAGATATGCCTCTCCAACCCGGCATGTCTGAAGGCGGACCTGCTACCACTACTCCTCCCTCTGGACGCAGACGACAGGGCCTGCTCTGCCTATGGGGGCATGGCGTATGTGGCCAACATCGCACCCGCACTGAAATGGGACCACTGTGCCTCCACACGACGGATCATCGAGAACAGCTACATCGAATGTCACCCAGCATGCCCCATCATGGTCCTCCAAGGGACAACTTACGAACAACACCTTGACAGCCACCATCCGCTACATTGGCTGGCAAACATGTACACCACCAATGACATGGAAGCCCTGCTGGACGGCATCGCATACCTGACAACCTGTAAATACGTCGGACCACAACGCAGGTTCCCCGAGTGACCTATGATGTCCAACCCCGCACCCATGCTTAGCTTCCGCACGGACTGGCCAGTCACCACCACAACAGCCATACCAAACGACCGGCAACTGTAACCACACCATCAACGACATCGCCATGACATCGGATATGACCGGGACATGCACACTGTTCCCCATCACATTCAGGAACACCGCATGCATCGTGGGAGGCAGTGGCATGGGCTCTGTGTATCGCACCCACATGGACGGAACTGCACGAACAACCAGGACACGACATGGATCCAGCGCACATGGACACACACACCGCTCAGTGGACATGAATAGGTCGCCTGGAGTCTGTGGGTGCTGCACCCCTCCCACCCCCGCCCCGGGAATCCCATACCAGGACCTTTGCATGGACGACAAGTGCATACAACAACAACACGACCCCAGTGACTGTGACATGTCCAGTAACCACCACAGTGCAACAACAAGTGGCACGCCGCTGCATGCACGCAAGCACATGCCCTGATGTCAACTCACATGCACGCGTGCATGAGGAACAACCGCAGCAAACCTGTCACATGGAACTGAGATGGACTGTGCCCATGATGCCAAGCGGTCTGGTAGGCTACATGTATACCGTCTGTGTCAAAGTCCGCAGCTCCGCAGCTATACGTAAATGTACATTAGCACAGCCTTGGCCAAGCAGATGTCACTCTGAAGCCCACATCCCACATGCAACAGCCAATCACATGTAACCCCACACCCTATCCCATTTGCAATCATGCTCAGTATATCCTCAACATGTATTCCGCTGCCAGTAGTGTCCACTATACTGCATCACAGAGGACAGAAGACTCAATATAATGTTTGAAACCAAAACTGTCTCCGCTGACTCATTTCACAAGTACGAATGAGAGAGGATGAGAGTATGTGAAGTACACGGCAGTCGTGACATGACCATGTAGTCCACTGGTATTGGATGTCAACGCAAATGAGTAGCACTACTGTGGAAGACACACATGTGTCGTGTGAAGTCGTATGGACGCAGTGCTCAGGTGGGTGGGTGCGACGGGTAGATGCGCACATGCCAAGTTGGAGCACGCCGTGTTGGGAGGGGTCATGAACAGTACACCACCGCTTCCCTGGGCATTGTGAGAGGACACCTGTCGGGGGGAGTGAACACGTGTGTGCACAGCAGCCGGGCACACGTACAAAGCGGTACCAGGCGCACCTCAGCCCACCCTCTGTGGACAAGCTGGATCCTGTTGTGCGCCCGCCATGCCCCTTGACAAGGCACACACAGCCCCAGTCGACCAGGTGTAACCCCAACATAGTCAATCCGCACAGGCGATACAGGGCACGGGATGGCAGTGGAGCATGGTGTGTGAGAGGTCTCCTCGCGCTCCTCCTGGTCATATCACGCAGGCAATAGAACCTCAACGTCTAGCATGGCACAAGTCACATGGAAGTGTAGGGGGGACGCACCACAGCACGAGCAGCACTGACGTCACGGGAGGTGGCTCGCACCATCCCATCCATTGCCCATCATACCAACCACGCCACATGCCATTGCGACTAAGTGCAAGCGCGTGCACCACCACCCCCGAGCCCTCCCCAGAGAGGCCAAAGAGTGAATGTGTGGGCCATCAGCCACAGACGGACGTGGCCTGGCCGCAAGGGCAGCCACAGCCACTGGGTGTCGCAGGTGATGTCCAATATGCAACAGGATCGTGCCTGTATTGTCGGTGAGTATGTGGAGTGGTGTAGCGTGCTGGCTGTGCGATGCTGTCCCCTGTCCAGTTGGATTAGCAACGGTTCTCTGTGTCCCTCACACCCAGGTGACTCTGCGTATCCGAATGGGGCATGGCTGCTCAGTCCATTGAGGAATCCTCGCACCCCAGCAGACGATCGCTACAATGAGGCACATGGGAGGACCAGACGTGTGGTCGAGTGTACCTTTGGCCTCCTCAAGTCCAGGTTCAGGTGCCTGGACCGCACCGGGGGTGCGCTGGCGTACTCCCCACAGAAGGTGTGCCGGATAGTGGTGGCGTGCTGCATGCTGCACAATCTGGCCATTCGGAAGCAGATCCCCCTCATCGTGGATGACGGAGATCAACCAGGGCCCCAGCCCGCAGACCAGGACAGCTCGAGTGAGGAGGACAGCGGAGAGGAGGAAGCTGGTAATGTGCGGCAGCAGCTCATCGCCCGCTACTTCACTTGACGGTGAGTGTCCATGTACGACGGCTGATGTGGCTGTATCTGTGCAGGTGTGTGTGTGCTGTGTCAGGGTGGCCGTTTGTTCACTGCGTGCTGTGTGTCAACGCTCCATGGCCAGGGTAGTATGCCACTGTTGGTGGCTGTGGCATTGTGCCCTATTGCTCTGTGCGATGTGTGTACATTGCTTGTAGTTGTTGACATGTACTGTGTGATGGGTGTGTGACACACTCATTGAATGTGCTCCTGTTCTGTCTCCCACCCCTAGGTCCCTACAGGCCCTCCGGATTCAAATGCCATGCCACGCATCAGGTGCCTTTCCGCCCAAGGTGGCCGTTGTATTCCGTACAAATAAGACACAGGGCACAAACAGCAGTTAGTGAAAAAGGTGCATTTATTACAAACCGTGACATGTGATTGTGTGTAAGGTGATGACAAAAGTGGTGCGTGCAGTGACAATGAGCTGTCGGTCATGGCTGCGTGATGATCAGGGTGTACCCACTGGTTCTATGTCCATAGTCCAACACACACATGCCATCCAGATGGCTGTGTGGAGTGGGATCGTAGTCCAAGTCAATGCAGTGGCTGGTCAAGGAAGGCTGGCGGAAGGCTGGCTGGCTGCCTCACTTGCGTTTGGAGCGTGCGAAGTCCTCCCGGGAGATCTGTTTCCACTTCGGACGGCCCCTTCCACGTTTGCGAGGGGGTGCCTGCTTGCGACATGCTGGTGGTTGAGGTGTGATCACTGGCTGTGGACGCAGGGGAACTGGACACTGCTGCTCCACCCTGCGCCCCGGCAGGTGGTGGCGGAGGGGAGCTGCTGTCCCTGGCTGTGACCTCACCGCCACCACCAGCTGTCCCATGAGGTCCACGATTTGGCCCATACGGGCGTCCATGGACCTCAGCACCCCCAGCACCTCACGCGTGTCTGAAGCAGACCGGACCCATTGTCCTTGGGCCTCTTCATAGGCCCCAAGGACTCTGGCCATGTGAGGCAGGGCATGGCTCCCAGGGGAGGCTGGCGTTTCCCTGACCCTGCTCCTCCTACCAGTCCTGCTGCCACCGGCCTGCCCACTAGCCACATTGCTCACCACGGTCCTCGCTGTGGCTCCCAGGGTGGATCCAGTCGTCCGGGCCACCACCTGCGCTGGGGCTGGTGCCAGCGAAGACGTGGCGGTGGTGGCGGCGGTGGTGGTCGGTGCGGCGATGGTGGCGGTTGCGGCAGTGGTTGTGGCCACAATGACCGTGGGTGTGGCCGCAACGACAGTGGCAGCAGGGGGCTGGGAATGTTCAGCAGCCCTGGATGATGGGTTGGTGGGTAGGAGGGGTCCTGGGGAGCGGCTGGGCCCTGCCACACCAGATGGGCCTGCTTGGTTGTCCGTGTCCGAAGAGGAGGACAGATCCTCCAGATCCGTGTGTCCTCGTTGGGGGCTTGTAGGCTGGCTGTGCTGGCTGCTGGCTCCATCCCCAGCATCCAGCAGTTCGTCACCTGTGGAGAGAATGAGATTTGTTATTGTGTTGCACCTGGCGAAGTATGTATTTGTCGTCTGACATTGACAGTCCGTGCAATCTCGTACATGGGTTTCCCGGAGGCGTGTGTGTGGCTGTAGCATCTGTAGTTGTGTGTGCTTGGCAATGGGACTGTGTGCTGTGCACATGTGGCATGGGACGGATTGGCCATGCCGATGGGTGTGTTGCTGTGCCCCTACTTATTGTGACTCTGGTGTATGCGGGCTCCTGGCCCATCCTGGGTCTGGTTTGTACTTTGCTTTTGGTGTTCAGATGGAACGCTTAGGTACGCATATGGCAACATGGGGGCCATGCCCCAGATTCGCATTTGGGAGGGGATATGCTTTTGGGGTTCAAATGGAACGGTTAGGAACGCATATGGCAACATGGGGGCCATGCCCCAGATTCGCATTTGGGAGGGGATATGCTTTTGGGGTTCAAATGGAACGGCTAGGAACGCATATGGCAACATGGGGGCCATGCCCCAGATTCGCATTTGGGAGGGGATATGCTTTTGGGGTTCAAATGGAACGGTTAGGAACGCATATGGCAACATGGGGGCTATGCCCCAGATTCGCATTTGGGAGGGGATATGCTTTTGGGGTTCAAATGGAACGCTTAGGAACGCATATGGCAACATGGGGGCTATGCCCCAGATTCGCATTTGGGAGGGGATATGCTTTTGGGGTTCAAATGGAACGCTTAGGAACGCATATGGCAACATGGGGGCTATGCCCCAGATTCGCATTTGGGAGGGGATATGCTTTTGGGGTTCAAATGGAACGCTTAGGAACGCATATGGCAACATGGGGGCTATGCCCCAGATTCGCATTTGGGAGGGGATATGCTTTGGGGTTCAAATGGAACGCTTAGGAACGCATATGGCAACATGGGGGCTATGCCCCAGATTCGCATTTGGGAGGGGATATGCTTTTGGGGTACATGCTGTGAGCCATGGGTGCCGAACGTGACATGTGTTGTGGCAGCATGACAGTGCATGGTTTGAGGTGTGTGCATGCTTGACATGGCCTGCATATTTGCTGTCTGTTGTGATTACTGGACATGGCATTGGACGCATCGTTATGAGTGAGTGATAGTTGTGTGCCAGCCAACGTATTGCAGTTGTCCCATCTCCTTGGTGTGCGTGCTGCCCTGTGCCATGTGCATCACTGCAGTGCTCGGGGGGGTGTGGCCCATGTTGTGTGTTGTTGCTCACAGTGTGTTGTGCGCTTAATTGACTTCTGGCACATGGTTGGTCATGGGCATGTGTCTTAGCGTGACTGCTGTATGTGTGGCAGCTGTGCGGATGACATGCCTTTCATGAGACTGGGGCTGACGGATGGGATGGATGGTATGTTGTATGTGCATGGTGTGTCTGTGAGTTTGATGGGTTCAGTGGTGTTCGTGTGCATTTATGTTGTTCCGCTCTGTTGCGTCTAGTGTTGTTTGTCTTACATAGGCGTAGTTGTGGGGTGTGTTGTTGACAGGCAGTGGGGGCTACATGGACAGGACTTCAATGGTGTTTCGGTTGTGTGTGATGAGTTGCACAGTGGCTGCCGTGTGCGACTATATTCAGTGTGGCTTGTGCATGCAGACGTGGCTCCTTGGGTGTTGCTATGTCTGTGATGGGTCATGTGGGGTGTGAGTCTGTTGTTCATGTCCGTGTGCACATTGTTCACTTGTTCGTGACGGTGGGCGGTGCTGCGTGTTCGTCTGCTACGTGACATGTCCCATGTGTTGGTCGTGTTATGGTCCTCATGCCTCCAGTAATCCAGCCCTGTCCAGTTTCCCACCTGCAAGTTGTTCGTGCGTGCACTGTACTGGATGCCACATGGCTCTAAGCGGGGGTGCTCCATGTTGCAGGTCTGTGGGGGTGGAGGGGTGTTGTGGGTCGTGGGGGTGGCTGGACACCCACTGACACCGATTGCTGTGGACCGTGATGTCTGCCTTTCGGCTGTCGTTGTGCACTGCGGTGGCTGACACGTGGCTGTGGGGTGTGGGGGATGCTCCTCCTTGCTGTGCTGTGGGACTGGGGCCTGGTGTGTGTTGTACTTGGGCTGTCCACCGTCCCACCCACTGCACTTTGTGTTCCTGCCACTTACCTGTTACTTGTCGGTTAGTGCAGCTGTGGCGGACACATGGGTGTGGTGGGTGCTCGTTGTGGCGCTTCTGGCATATTTGGGGACCTGTTGGTGGTTACGTGGCTGGCTTAGTGTACACATGTCCCCACGCATCTTACAGTTGTTCGGTTTGGGCTGTGTGTGGTAGTGTCTGTTGCATGTGTGTGTGATGTGTTGTGTATTGTGTGCTGGACATGGGGGTGTTTGTCCCTGGGAGCTGTGGCATGGTGGTAGTGCATGTGAGTACATAGCGGTGTGCTGGTATACATTAGTTTGTACTTACCAGCCTCCACTCCCCTGCTAATCCGGCGAGGATCTCCGGATGTATTACGACTCGCACCTTCTCCTCCCACGCTTTGAAGGTCTTAAAGAGCGCGGGATTCCCTCCGCCAGTGACGGCAGCCAGCTCTCTGTTTTTGCCCTCCTTCTTCTTGACCAGGCTCTTTACGTCATTCCAACGTTTGTTAATCTCGACTCTGTTCCTGGGCAGGGTCCCGACTGCATTGACCTGGTCTACGATCCGGTTCCACATTCTGTTTCTGGTGGCTAGTGGTGTGTGCTGGACCATGTTCCCATAGATTTGTGGGTACACCTTGATGATCTCGTCGACCATGACCGTCAGCTCCATGGGCGTGAACTTGGGCATTCTTTGTGGTGCCATGGTGTTTGTGGTGCTGGTGCGGTGTGTGTTGTGTAATGTGCAGGGGGTTTGTGGTGCCGGTGTTTGGTGGTGGTGGTGGTGGTGTTTGGTGGTGGTGGTGGTGGTGGTTGTGATGTGTGCGTTTCTGTGGTGTGCTGCTGTCCTTGCTGTGTCACTGTGTCCTCTCCTCTCCTCTCTGGTTTGCAATGTAGCAAGGGGTTGTGGTCTGTGGGAGTGCTGCTTTTGTACTCACCTATGTGGGTGTGTCCTCATGGTCTGTTGTTTTCAGGTGTGTTGTGTCTGGGGTTCTGGCCTTTGTATTTTTTGTTTGTCCGGGGGGTGTTTTCGGGATGTGTACTGTGCTTGTGTATTTGTGCGTGCCTTGCTGTGTGGACTTGTTGGCCATGTTGTGTGCTATTGGTTTTGTGTGCGGATGGTTTCTGTGCAGGTACGTTGGCGCCATGGCTTCTGCCGTGTCGATTCTCATCGGCGTTGTTTGCGCTGGCGGGCGGTATATTTGTGGTTTTTCCGCGCTCATGTCGGTGCGATCGTAATGTCACGTGCGGTGTGTCGGCCGTGAGGGCGGGCGGTTTTGTGTTGTCGTGCGTGTTTCCGTCCGTGGCGGGCGGTTTGACTCCGACTCGGACGTTGGCGGGCGGTATTTTGTGTGCTTTTTCGCCGATGGCGGTTTTCGGTTTGTGTAATCGTAATGGCGTGGTCGGTGTTCAGGCGGTGTGTGCGGGCGGATTTTTGCCGCTTCCATGCCTAGCGGATTTATTTACGCCGGGTATCGTAATGGGCCCCTTAGATCTCATAAGTTATAATTTACAAATTTTAAAATTTAATACCCAAAAAAATATATTCAATATATATGTATTGAGCAAATATTATTAATTTAAAATATTATTTATAATTTATAAATATATTATACTACAGAGAATTATAGATGTAATAAGGTATGGTATTTAAATATAATGTAATGGAGTACATATAATACATTATTAATAAAATATTTGTGAGTAATATGATAATATATGTAATAAAAAATTAAAATAAATTAATATTTATTAAATATATTATTATTAAATATTTATAAATTTTTTGTAATAATATTTAATGTAAAATAATGATTTAAAATGTAATATTTAATAAGGAATTAAAATAGTATTAAATTAATAATGACGTATAAATTTTAATGGATTAATTGTATTATGATTTATAAATATTAAATTAATATATTTATAACTATAATATGTCGGAATATTATAATAAAGAGTGTTTTAACTATTTTTTTGTTTTTTTGTTTGTATTTTGAACAAAAATTAATAAATGTTTAGTAGGTAGCATTATTATTTAATATATATTTATTGTAATAAAATTTGTAGATGAAATGTAAATTTTATAAATAGTTTTTAATTTTTTAATTTTAACTATAGTGTGAATTTCATAATATATTTGTTTAGTCTCAAAATCTTAATATAAGTTAAGTTAAAGTGGAGTGGGAATAGTAAATTATATTTATTTACTAACCAACACCTTCACTGATTTAATATTAACTGGAGTGGGAATAATTATTTATATTCATTTACTGACCAATATTTTGTTTTATTTAATACTAATTGGAGTGGGAATAGTAAAATATATTTATTTACTATTTAGCACCTTCCCTGATTTAATTCTAACTGGAGTGGTAATAGTAAATTATATTAATTTAATATCCAGCACCTTTCCTTATTTAGTAATAATTGGAGTGGTAATAGTCATTTATATTTATTTAATATCCAGCACCTTCCCTGATTTAATTCTAACTGGAGTGGTAATAGTAAATTATATTAATTTAATATCCAGCACCTTCCCTTATTTAATAATAATTGGAGTGGTAATAGTAATTTATATTAATTTAATATCCAGCACCTTCCCTGATTTAATACTAACTGGAGTGGGAATAGTAAATTATATTTATTTAATATCCAGCACCTTCCCTTATTTAATAATAATTGGAGTGGTAATAGTAATTTATATTTATTTAATATCCAGCACCTTCCCTGATTTAATTCTAACTGGAGTGGTAATAGTAAATTATATTAATTTAATATCCAGCACCTTCCCTGATTTAATACTAACTGGAGTGGGAATAGTAAATTATATTTATTTAATATCCAGCACCTTCCCTGATTTAATACTAACTGGAGTGGGAATAGTAATTAATTATTACTTACTATCCAGCACCTTCCTTTATTTAATAGTAACTGGAGTGGGAATAGTAAATTATATTTATTTACTATCCAGCACCTTCTCTGATTTAATACTAACTGGAGTGGGAATAGTAAATTATATTTATTTAATATCCAGCACCTTCCCTGATTTAATACTAACTGGAGTGGGAATAGTAAATTATATTTATTTGCTATCCAGCACCTTCCCTTATTTAATACTAACTGGAGTGGGAATAGTAAATTATATTGATTTACTATCCAGCACCTTCCCTTATTTAATATTAACTGGAGTGGGAATAGTAAATTATATTTATTTACTATGCAGCACCTTCCCTTATTTAATATTAATTGGAGTGGGAATAGTAAATTAATATTATTTACTATCCAGCACCTTCCCTTATTTAATACTAACTGGAGTGGGAATAGTAAATTATATTGATTTAATATCCAGCACCTTCCCTTATTTAATATTAATTGGAGTGGGAATATTTAATTATATTTATTTACTATCCAGCACCTTCCCTGATTTAATACTAAGTGGCCGATTCCGATTCAGGCCGGAAAACATACCGACCGACTCGGTACGGGAATGTAGTCCGACCGACACGTACCGGCACTGCCCGATCCGCGTAGTACGATGCAATGCATGTGCAATGCATGTGAATTACGACCGACTCGTCAAGCCGAACGACCGAACCGCACGGAAACCAGCTATCCGGACGGAAAATCTACGCGAATCGAACCGACTGACACGCACCAGGAATGCACCCGACAGAAACGTACCCGCGAACTCCGACCCGCGCAGTACGATGCAATGCGTGTAAAACCAGACCGAGTCACACGGAGCTCAAGCCGTACGACCGACACGCATACAAAACAGGGAGCCGAAGCAACCCAATACTCCGCGACCGACGTGTACGCCGCACATGAAACCCAGCAGAAAGACAGCTTGAAAGACTCGGAGAAGCTTGCACGAGCCAACTGCAGCGTCCTACTCGGTCAGAAGAACGTCTACTACATGCCTAAAAATTACAAAGGAAAAAATACAAAAAAAAGGGCCAAACAAGCAATGACAAAGTCAATAAATACAGGGGAAAAAAAACATGGAATAAAGACACACCCACAACTCCACCCATATAAAGGCCACAAATCCCTACCATGATCCTTTGCAAATTCAACTGAATTCAAATTCAGCACAGAACACCATCAGACAGAACCACAGACACACTCACAACTCATCCATCACACAAGCCACACACCATTAGCACCTCCCAAATAGCACCCTCACATACACCCAGCAAAACCGACACTCACCCACCCTCACTTGCAGACTCACACACACATCAATCCCCACCGCCACCCATCACCATGCCCCCAAAGAAGAATCCAAAGTTCCTAGACAGTGAATTGGAAGTCCTGGTAGATGAAATCCTCAGGGTAGAGACACAGGGGTCGATTCCGATTCGGGCCGGAAATTTCTCCGACCGAGCCGGACCCGGAGAGATTTCTGACCGAATCGGACCCGTGCAGTCCGACCGAACGAGTACGATGCGTCCGTATGTTATCGGACTCGAGTCGGTCGGACTCCCATTGAAGTCAATGGGAGCCGGTCGTACAACGCGTACGCGGGCTCCCATTGACTCAATGGGTGCGAGTCGGACAAGGGCGCCCCTACAGCGGGTACGCGGCGAAGCGATTCACGCCGTACACGCACAGGTAGGGGGACCCATGGGTCCCCCTGTGTGCGACTCGCGCGGCTACGCGTACAGGGGGTCCGACACGGACCCCCAAAGTACGGCTCCGACAGCTCTTACGAGCCGGAGTGCGCGGCTCGGTCGGACTGCTCGCGGCGCGCATCGTACTTACCCGGCCGGGAAACGTCTCCATTGCGCGGTGCGAGTCGAGTCCGAGCGAGTCGGTCGGAGCGGTTCGAGCCGGGAGCGAGTCGGTCGGAGCGGTCGGGACGCCCGGACGAGTCGGTCGGCGATTTCGCATCGTACTCGCTCGGCCGGACCCGCGTACGGTTCGGTCGGGAAACAGGGCTCCGAATCGGATCCGGTAAAGCCGAATCCGATTCGGAGCCCTACCGGCCGAGATCGGAATCGGCCCCACAGTTGTTTGGTACATTGGTCCAACAGACCCCCATGTCGCAGAAAACCAAGATGTGGGAGAGGATTGTCGACAGGGTGAACGCACAATCACCATGTTTGCGCACAAAGGAAGACATCCAGAACAGGTGGTATGATGTGCGCAGGAGGGTCAAGGACCTACTCAAGAAGGATTACGCCTTGAGTCATCGCACCGGCAGTGGCCCTCCTGCCAAACCAGTATACCTCAGGCCCTGGGAGGAAAAGGTGCGGGCCATCCTACCACCAGAGAGTGTACATGGACTATCAAACATCCCAGAGCCTGGTGAGTACACAACCAATATACCCAATATTGTGTGACAATACACACACATCACTGTCAAGGGGATAGTGAAACCATGCACCGTTAGCAAAGCCACAGTAACCAAAAGATAATCATCCCAAGATGTGTATGTTAGTTAGACAATCAATCAATCAATCATGTCATTTGTAAAGCGCACTACTCACCCGTGAGGGTCTCAAGGTGCTGGGGTGGGGAATGCTGCTACTGCTCGAAAAGCCAGGTCTTGAGGAGTTTTCTGAAGGTCAGCAGGTCTTGGGTCTGCCGTAGGTGGATGGGGAGGGTGTTCCAGGTCTTGGCGGCGAGGTGGGAGAACGATCTGCCACCGGAGGTCGCTCTTCGGAAGCGGGGGACAGTGGCGAGGGCGAGGTCGGCGGAGCGGAGCTGGCGGGTGGGGGTGTAGAAGCTGAGTCGTCTGTTGAGGTACGTTGGTCCGGTGTTGTGGAGTGCCTTGTGTGCGTGGGTGAGGAGTTTGAAGGTTATCCTCTTGTTGACCGGGAGCCAGTGCAGGTCTCTCAGGTGGGGTGTGATGTGGCTGCGGCGAGGGATGTCGAGGATCAGGCGTGCAGAGGCGTTCTGGATGCGTTGGAGCCGTCTCAGGAGTTTGGCTGAGGCTCCTGCGTAGAGGGCGTTTCCATAGTCCAACCTGCTGCTGACGAGGGCCTGGGTGACCGTTCTTCTCGTTTCAGTGGGGATCCACTTGTAGATCCTGCGGAGCATGCGGAGGGTGTTGAAGCAGGCGGAGGAGACGGCGTTGACCTGTTTAGTCATGGAGAGGGTGGAGTCGAGGATGACCCCTAGGTTGCGTTCGTGGTCTGTGGGTGTTGGGGCGGTTCCCAGTGTGGTCGGCCACCAGGAGTCGTCCCAGGCCAAAGGGGTGGATTCGAGGATGAGGACCTCCGTCTTGTCCGAGTTCAGCTTCAGTCGGCTGTTCCTCATCCATTCAGCGACGGCCTTCATTCCTTCGTGGAGGTTGGTTTTGGCGGTGTGGGGGTCCTTGGTGAGGGAGAGGATCAGCTGGGTGTCATCGGCGTAGGAGATGATGTTGAGGTCGTGCCGACGGGTGATGTGGGCGAGCGGTGCCATGTAGATGTTAAACAGTGTTGGGCTGAGGGAAGAGCCCGGGGGTACGCCGCAGATGATCTCGGTGGCTTCGGAGCCAATACCTGCCATCTCATAGTGATATGTAACTGTGTCATGACATGTATAAACCTAACAACAAATAGAGCAAGGCAGTGGCACAAATCTAACCAACAAACACTGTCAGACATTTTGCCACCACTAGAACACCACCTCACAGGGAAGCTCACTGAAAGGAAGGAATTGTGTGTATGCTGGTGAAGTGAGTGTAGCCAATAGCATGATGGGAGTTGTAGTCACAGATATTGGTCACCCTCACAATTGGCCCATCAACACCACTCTGAACCATGCTCACATCACAGGGAGTGGAAAAGAACTGACAAGATGGCTGACACTGGGTTCTGCTGTGGGGAGCACAAGGCCCTGCTGGGAACTGTGCACCAACCAACAGCAGGACACCACTGCCTGACATCCTGAAAGCCAACTTGCACTCCCTGCAATGGAAGCACGTTCCATGGTGGGATATCTGGCTGGGTGGGAAGGAGGACTGACAGCTCTGACCATAGTTACCAGCAGCTTTTCTCACACACCTCCTTAACACAAACTCCACACAACTCACCTGGGAGAATGCATTGCCTCACACTCTAATTAAATATCCCACAAAGAACTACCACACTGGATTATGCTGTGTGAAGCACAGGGACACTTTTGGGACTTGTAGCCAAACAAACGCCAGGACAACACTGTCAGCCATCCTGTCAGCACAGGCACACTACCCCACAGGGAAGCAGAGTCAAAAGGAAGGAAGTATGGGCATGCTGGGAAGAGGGGTGTAGCAATAGCATGATGGGAGTGGTAGTCACAGCTCAACATCCCCCACCCACATGGCCTAGCAAGCTCACACTGAATCATGCACACCTCACAGGGAGTGAAAAGCCACTTCAAAGATGTCTGACACTGGCCTCAGCTGTGCGGAGCACAAGGCCCTGCTGTGAACTGTGCACCAACAAACAACAGGACCACACTGTCAGCCATCTTGCCATTGCTGTCACACTCACACACAGTGAAGTTGACTCAAAAGGAAGGAAGTATGGGCATGCTGGGAAGGGGGGTGTAGGCAATAGCATGATGGGAGTGGTAGTCACAGCTCAACATCCCCCACCCACATGGCCCAGCAAGCTCACACTGAAGCATGCACACCTCACAGGGAGTGAAAGGCCACTTCCAAGATGTCTGACAATGGTGCTCTGGTGTGGGGAGCACAAGGCCCTGCTGGGAACTGTGCACCAACCAACAGCAGGACACCACTGCCTGACATCCTGACAACCAACTTGCACTCCCTGCAATGGAAGCACGTTTCATGGTGGGATGTCTGGCCTGGGGGGAGGAGGAGTGCCAGCTCCGACTACAGCTACCAGCAGGCCCTTACATACACACCACTTCCACTAACTCCAAACAACACAACTGGGACCGTGCTCTACAAGAGAGTGAAAGCCACTTCCAAGATGTCTGACACTGGCCTCAGCTGTGGGGAGCACAAGGCCCTGCTGGGAACTGTGCACCAACAAACAACAGGACCACACTGTCAGCCATCTTGCCATTGCTGTCACACTCACACACAGTGAAGTCGACTCAAAAGGAAGGAAGTATGGGCATGCTGGGAAGGGGGGTGTAGGCAATAGCATGATGGGAGTGGTAGTCACAGCTCAACATCCCCCACCCACATAGCCCGGCAAGCTCACACTGAAGCATGCACACCTCACAGGGAGTGAAAAGCCACTTCTAAGATGTCTGACAATGGTGCTCTGTTGTGGGGAGTACCAGGCCCTGCTGAGAACTGTGCACCAACCAACAGCAGGACACCACTGCCTGACATCCTGAAAGCCAACTTGCACTCCCTGCAATGGAAGCACGTTCCATGGTGGGATATCTGGCTGGGTGGGAAGGAAGACTGACAGCTCTGACCATAGTTACCAGCAGCTTTTCTCACACACCCCCTTAACACAAACTCCACACAACTCACCTGGGAGAATGCATTGCCTCACACTCTAATTAAATATCCCACAAAGAACAACCACACTGGGTTATGCTGTGTGAAGCACAGGGACACTTTTGGGACTTGTAGCCAAACAAACGTCAGGACAACACTGTCAGCCATCCTGTCAGCACAGGCACACTACCCCACAGGGAAGCAGAGTCAAATGGAAGGAAGTATGGGCATGCTGGGAAGGGGGGGTGTAGGCAATAGCATGATGGGAGTGGTAGTCACAGCTCAGCATCCCCCACCCACATGGCCCAGCAAGCTCACACTGAAGCATGCACACCTCACAGGGAGTGAAAAGCCACTTCAAAGATGTCAGACAATGGTGCTCTGTTGTGAGGAGCACAAGGCCCTGCTGGGAACTGTGCACCAACCAACAGCAGGACACCACTGACTGACATCCTGAGAGTTAACCTGCACCCACTGCAAGGGTGGCATGCTTCATGGTGGGATACCTGGGCTGGGGGAGAAGGAGGTCCGGATGTCAACCAAATACCACCAATGCTGGCCATACACACACCTACTCTGCAAAAACACATTGCACACGTGGGACCAATCACTCCCAAAGTAAAAGCCCTGGCAAGATGGCTGACACATGGGCATGAGAAATGATGTGCCTGCAATTCACACCCATGCACTGGCCAACCCAAACACGTACACACTCACAGCCATTGCAACTCTATGTTAACACACACTGTCAGGGGATGCAGTGTCCATGGGTGCCCCCTGGCCTGGCTGTGAAGGTGTGTCTTGCAGATGACAAATGTGGAGAATCAGACATACTACATAGCACAAAACACACAGGAAGTCACAGAGACATCATTGACAGGGGACACCTGACAGTGAATGCAATGGACACACCAATATACCGGACACTGTACCATGGTGTCAGTCACACAAGTTGCGGTTCTGAGCTGCATTCCACACCCACATCGTTCGGCAACATATGCATCCTTCACACAACACACCACTCACTGTCATAGACACTGTAGACACAAGCACCAACACGGACTGCATTTGAGGAGACATGCTACTCACAGCAGCAGAACTGCAACACACACCACTGGCCATCACTGTCATGAGAATGGAAAAGCCAGAGAGCTGCCGTGCCCAATCCTCATCACCATGGAGGACATTGACAAGATTAATTACGTTTGCACGTACAAAACTCAGCAACAACATCATTAGCTACGTTAACATCACTTGTATGAAATGAGACGTGAACTAGGAACCCAGACAACAACACAGATACTCCCAAGAGATCCCAGGCATACCGGACTGTGACCATGTTGTCCAGACACACCAATCTGATGCACAAAGACTGGCAAAAAAGGCAACCACACATGGCCCAATCTTAAAAGATATTCTAAGTGGAATTGCACGTACGTCCCTGTTAAAGGACAAATGTGGACAAGGATGACACACCTGTGTCAGGCACGTGATGGCCCTTGAGTAGCAATGGCCATGTACAGCCAATCAATACATGAGCTGATCATGCACACACCTCAACATTCACATTGAAATGCTTCAGGTTGGCAGGACAATGTGCTACACCAATATCAACCTCTGACTGTGACAACTTAGGACAATGCAATGTACAGGCCCGCATCCAGAGGTACAGTCACAACTGTCAGGTGTTTGAACCATTGATGCCTGTAGAAACATAACATACATTGTGTGTCTCTTCCAAACACAGGTGATGATGGGGACACAGCAGCAGATGATGAGGAGTCCCTGTCCCAGGCTCCGGTGGCCCCTGAGCTCTCTGGTGTGGAACAGCCTCTGCCCTCCTCGGATGGCGAAGACCTACCTGGCACCTCCGGTGTGAGTCATCATGCAGCACCAGCAGGACCACCATCTGCACCCCCTGCACCCACTCCTCCAACATCTGCCAACACACAGACCAAGGACACTGAATGACAACAGCACAGGGACCCCGGCCCACCGTGAAGCAACGGACAACAACCCCAGTACCAACCCCCAAGGGGGCCTAGGGTCACCTGTGTGTGCCACCGCAGGTCCCGCACGTGTGGCCAGGGGTGGTGGGAGGGGTGGTAGGCAGAGGTCGCTGTTTGCAGAGGGGTCTGGACTGCATGATGACCCACAACTGGTACGCATTGCTGATGCGTACCAGAATAGCACCGGAGAGGTCAGCCATGTAGTGGGGATCCTCAAGGACATTCAACAGCAGCAGGCTGCCCATCATGCCCGCTTGGACTCCCACATGTCCCGTGTGGAGACACACATGTCTGGCATGGAGTCCGAGTGGGACACATTGGAAGAACTGACAGCGGTGCAGAGGGACATATTGACATGCCTCCGCCAGATTAGCACCAACATGTCCACACCTCCCTGTGTGCCCACAACATCTGGTGCCGCAACAACTGCAACTGCCACAGGGAGGGAGGATGACTCTGGTGGAGCGGCCTGCACGTGAGGGTCCCCCCAGAAAGAAGAGGGGTCATCCGAGGAAGGACAACTGAGAGGCCGATGGCCATGTACATCCCCCAGGAACCCAACACCTGTTCTGGAAATTCTCCTTTGTGTGCAAACTGTTCACCCTGTCGAATGCAACCCAACTCTCCCACATGACATGGGGAGTTTAAGTTGGACTAATGTATCAGATGACTGTGGACTTTACTCAGGACATTTCTGCTACCAACACTTCCAACTCATCTGTGAACTTTGGATTCCAATCCCAATGTACAGCACCCACCATCCTGTGCACTATCCTCACACATGTATGTAAATAAACTCACTAATACACCATACTTGCCTCTGTTGTGATTCCAACGTTGTTTTTGTCATGGAGATGATGATCTGCTAAATGACACTGTGCATGCTAACTGCTACAGCAAGTTCAACACCGTCATGTGAGTCATGGCGACGTGACACATATGAGGGAGACACACCACTAAGGCTACACAACACATACACACCAGGGCCATCTGACTCATCGCCTACACTGATGTTGCCAGGAAATACAGTGGAATGCACAGACACCACACCTATTCAGAGTATGTGTTAACTAGCCCACAAGTGCAGTAAGCAAATGTCAGTCAGATGTGTGACCACAGACAACGCACATCCCAAAGTGAAGCACAGGTTTATTACACATTTGCAACATGTTGTTTCCACTACAGATGCAAGGTAATCCCACGTGGCAGTGGCCACACAGTCACCAAGTGTAGAAGAAATAAAGTCCAGGGGTGTGTGGCACATCACCTGTAGGGAAACGACTGCTTCCACCCTGGAAGTTGAATCATGGTGTCGGGGGATCCGAGTTGACCAAACAACTCTGAAAGTACCCTGTGAAGGACAGACATGACACACAGTCAAAAGCACTGAAGAACAGGACAGAACTGCAATACTCATGCCCAATACATGTCACAAGATACCTACACAAAACCAAGTTAGCATGTCAACACTGTTGGGGAGTACAGACTACCTGTAAGGACACATCGCTGCACGCATCCAGTCAAGTAGCACATGGCCACACTCAAACAGCAACAGAGCACCACCAACACATATCATGCAAACTCAAATCATTGACATACCATCTCTGTATACTCACATTCAGCTGAAGAAGTTGGTGATGAGCTGTGTGCGGACATCACCCTCTTCATCATCATCATCACTGGCATCGTGGCCCAGGCCAGGATCCTCCACAGGTGGCGGATGTTGGTCATCGTCATCCAGGATGAGAGGCAACTCCTTCCGCACTGCCAGGTTGTGTAGCATGCAGCAGACGATGACAATCTTTCACACCTTTGCAGGGGCATATGGGAGGGCCCCTCCTGTCTTGTCCAGGCAGCGAAAGCGGCTCTTCAGGAGACCAAATGTCCGCTCGATCACTCTCCTGGTCTGACCATGTGCCTCATTGTAGCGCATCTGGGCTGGTGTCACAGGGTTCCTGAGGGGTGTCAGCAACCACAGCATGTTGGGGTATCCGGAGTCATCTACATACAGACAATTGCACATTAGCTGAGTTGGAAAAGAGGATGGAATACAACATTGCAGAACACACACAATGGTACAAAGTCAGTACACACCGACAAGCCAGGCATGCTGGTTCTGCATCTGTGACATCATCCTCGAGATGCGACTACTCCTCATTACGTAGGCATCATGTGCAGAACCGGGGAAACGTGCACACACATGTGAGATGCTCATATCTGCAAGACATACCACCAGAGCATTGATAGAATGGTAATGTTTCCTGTTCCTGTATGCCTGCTCATGTGCCTGTGGTGGTACCAAAGCCACATGTGTCCCATCAATGGAGCCGATGACATGTGGCATCCTCCCCAGGGCATAGAAGTCACTCTTGACGTCAGTGAGTTGTTGACGTTTATGGAAATAGATGTACTGGTTCAAGTATCTCAACATCGCCTCCAAAACATCGCGTAGCACACGGCTGAACATGGTCTGTGACATCCCACCAGCAGACGCCACAGTGTGTTGAAAGGTACCGGTGGCAAAGAAGTGTAGGGCTGCCATCACCTTCACCTTGGGGGTCAGCGCTGCAGGGTATGGCCGGCCAGGATGCAAATGTGGGGCCAACTGCACCGCCAATTCCTCAATCAGCGGCCTGTTGAAGTGGTACCGTCGGATGCAGTCACGTTCAACCATGGTTGCAAGGTCAGGGAATGGTCTATGGACAGCTGGTGCCCTGCAGTGCATAGGTGAACAAAGAAAGATTGTCAGTCACCCCACATATGTGGCATTGACGATAATCAATATCACATGATACATCATTACGAGACACAAGTACTTGATGTGTGTGCGGTTCTGTATGGACATATATGGCACCTACATGGCCAACATCTAACATCTCAGTTCAACATGTGTTGACAACAAGTTCCAGGTTGTGCTATGGGAAATCATTAGGCTGTGTCACAGTACCCATGTACTGCTGTCACGTTCCAAACACACACCACAGTGACAAGTGAGGACAGATGTGCCCCAGGCATCACAGCTCTGTGACAGGTAGATTCCCAGGGACCCTGTATTGCCACATGGACACTGGCATGACATGGCGTATCATGTACACGTCAGCAAAACAACCATGACTCCCACAGGTAGTGGCCCCTGTTGCCTCTGCAGGACAGACATGGACGTCTGTGACACACACACGCACAACATCAAAGTCAATGCACAAACAACGTGGATGTGGAGACTGTCTCCCATTGTGCACATGGAATCAGAGACATCTGAAACACAACATGCATACAGACTGTGGAGGGCCATCACAATTGTGGCAATGGGTCACCCTCTGACGTACATACCATCCCACATGGGACTCAGGGTGTATGTGACATAACATACACATTCACAACCTGGAAATGTGACCATGCCACATGCTCTGAACTGAACAGTTGCACATCACAGTGGTCATGTGCACAACACACAAAGGATTCTGTCCCCATTAACACGTGCACAGCCTGGGAGTGGCTGCCCCCAAGTGCCACCAAACAAACCACATGTTGACCCCCATACACACACAGGTAATGCAGCCTTACATGCCTTAGGATACAGTGTGGACAGGCTGTGGTGTTGTAGGTGTGCCCCTGAGTCCCTGGCAAGTAATTGTGGCTGGCATACGTTCACCAGTGACAACCATGGTGACATATGCGAGTGACTTGTACAGGGACGCGTCGTACAACAATGGACCGATCCGTGTGCACCCATTGGCCATTGCATATGATGTGGACGGATGCGTGTTGTGTTTCGAAATACGCGTCGTACAGCAATGGACCGATCAGTGCGCACGCATTGGCCATTGCATATGATGTGGACGGATGCGTGTTGTGTTCCGAAATACGCGTCGTACAGCAATGGACCGATCCGTGCGCACGCATTGGCCATTGCATATGATGTGGACGGATGCGTGTTGTGTTTCGAAATACGTGTCATACAGCAATGGACCGATCCGTGCGCACGCATTGGCCATTGCATATGATGTGGACGGATGCGTGTTGTGTTTCAAAATACGCGTCGTACAGCAATGGACCGATCCGTGCGCACGCATTGGCCATTGCATCTGATGTTGACGGATGCGTGTTGTGTTACGAAATACGCGTCGTACAGCAAAGGACCGATCCGTGCGCACGCATTGGCTATGGACTGACATGTTAACGGACGCGTATTCGAAGCTTGTACGAGTCGGATGTAGTGAATTCAGTTGGCAACCCACAACAATGTTGCAAATTCATGGGTGTCATCAAGTTGAAATTTTGAAGGATGCAGTAGGCGTGTATAAGTAGTGCAATTCCAGGGATTGGCCAGATTCAGAAGATGCAAACAACTTGGACCTATCACTTTGGACACATGGGACAGTATCTGCCTCTGCAGCACACATATAATGCTGGCTGTTCCCCTGAGAGCTCACTTGCCTGCACTACATGCTCCAGGACGACATCTGCCACTACCACTGCTGCTGTCTCTGCATCCTCTGGCTACTGCAATGGCACGTACTGTGGAGAGAGCCCCAGCCTTCAGCACTGAGGAGAACCAGGCCCTGCTGGACAGCCTCCTTCCACAGTACAGCAAGCTGTATGGGAAACCAGGGGAGCAGGTGAGTGTGCTGTCCACTGCCTTACTAATTGTGCATGTTGTCTGACTAGCAAGACTTACAGTATGTACACCAGTGGCTAGCATGCTCACTGAGTACTTGTCACCCCCCAAAGTGTGTAGTTACATGCACTGAACAGGTATAGTGCAGTAACAGTGCATTCCAACAAGGTATTACTTCCCAGGCAATGATACCATTTAGTAACTGCTGGACAACTGTTCATAGCCATAGTTGCACTACCTGTGTACATCATATGCCCCTGTGATTGAGACAAGTATATCCAACTGTGTGATGCACGGATATCTTGCATGTGTAGTAATGGCCTTTTCACTTTGTCATCCTCACAGGTTGATGCCCACCAGAAGCAGGAGATCTGGCTGACCATCGCCCGGGCAGTACGATCTGTGGGGTCTACAGGCGGAGGATCCGCAACTGCCAGAAGAGGTGGCAGGACCTTCGTGGCTGGACCCGGAGGATCGCAAGGGTCCAGCTGAAGCTGTCGCCTCCTCGCAGGAGGGGCGGACACCGGACCCTGACCCCCCACATGCTCCAGATTCTGGCGGTGGTCTTCCCTGACCTGGATGGGCAGCTGAAGGCCAGACAGCAGCAAGGAGGGGGTAAGTGCTAGCCTTTTCTGGGTACTATGACTAACATGCGCTATGCACTCCTTTAGCCTGGTTCCACTTCCACAGTACGACTTTCTTGTTGTCCTGGACTCATGTCTCTCACTTGTGTCATGCCCCCTCCTCATCTGATACACAGGTGTGGCCATTACAGTCTGTGACTTAGGTCACTTGGGTACTGTGTACTTGCAGTTACCTGTGGTTCAAGTTGGGGACAGCATCAGTTACAGGAACTTTGTTGTGGGCTGCATGGGTGGTACAATTGCTCACACAATGCCTGTGATCTGACATGTACTCTGGGTATGGCTTTAATATGTGTTCCAATTGCTGCTCTGACTCACCACGTGTCTGGGGTATGTGCCACACACCCATGCTGCAGCAGAGGGCAAGGTAGGAGCATCAGGAGTATGTACATCATGTGTGTGACTCATGCATAGCCACCTGCCTAGTGTTCAGGGTAATACCATGTTGCACATGGACCAGGACTGTAATGCCTACTCCGGACATCAATGGCACTCTGTCCTCCCACTCCCGTGTGTCAGCATACATATTGGACATTGTGAAGAGTGCACTCAGGTGTCTGCCTCTGTGTCACCGTGGTGTGGCCTTGCTTTTTGGACTCCTGGAGTGTTTAACAATTTGGGGTGGCCAGCCATCTGAGTTGTGACTATAGGATCTGCACATTGGTTAATGCATAGGTCTCTGATTCCTTGACTGTGCACAATGGTGTATGAAACATTGAGGTGCAGGCAGCTTTGGTTCATTCTCATCAGACGGTGAAGTGCTCATGTGTATGGATTTGTGTTTGCAGTCACTCAAATGTCTCATTTGAATGACGTGGGATCATCTTAGTCCTCATGATGTGGGTGGCCAGGGGTGCCCATGTGCACCTGTCAGCTACAGGGCTTGCATTCCCAAAACTTCCATGATTGTGACACAGTGCAGACTGGTGTTGTGTGTATGCACTGCCCCTCTGACAGGAGACAGTTATGACTGACTTGCCAGACAGGCCTGTGCCATGACAGTCAACTTGCAAAGGGTGATCCAGCAGTAGTGTGATATGTCCTGCATGCACACCATTGTTGCATTGTCTATCAGGACATGAGGACCTCATTGTGTCTGGTGATGGAACCAAAACCCGCATAGTGACAGAGACTCTGCCCATCACTTTTCCTGACACATGTACTGAGTCAGTGGCAGGAGATGGCATGTGTTTGGAGTGACACATTTCCAAATGTTCTCTTGGATGTCCAACAACTGTGTATGTGGTGCATGTGTGCACATATGATTAGTCGCATACAACAGGCACCAGACAGATGGGTGCATGGACAGGTAGGATATGAGTGGCATGAATGACTGTCAGGCAGACAATGGGCTTCTTCAAATCAGTGTCAGCACTTATTGCAATGTATAGCGAATGATGGCAGGGCTTGCTCTGTGATGTGCTGTACTTACTGTGGTGTGTGTGGTCAGTACAGGTGACTAATGTTGCTCTGTTTATCCTGATTGTTTGCAGATACATCCACGGCCACAGGAGGAGACAGCTCCACGGACCAAGAGGAGCGGCAGAGCCAGACTGGGTCCACTGCAGAGGAGACCGAGGGACCCAGTGGCACGGAGGGTGAGGGGAGCCACACTGAGGAGACCTCAGCTACGACCACCTCGGCTGAGGAACACAGCACTTCCAGTGAGGACTCCCTTGTGGAGGCGGGTGTCAGCAGACCACAGACAAAATCGAGCAAGTCTGTCCCCGCCACCACCATCTCCACCCTCCCATCTGCTCCCATCCCACATTTCCGTGGAGGCTCCCGTGTAGGGGAGCGTGTCTCCTTCATGCCAGGCACCGCACCCCCTGCCTCTGTCTCCCCTGCTGCTCTGAGTGTGGAGTCTGTGGACTTGCTGAAACAGATCCATGTAGGGCAGACATCAATGCTGAGTGTCCTTCATGCACACACGGGTCTGTTGACACAACTGGTGTCATTCATGGAGGGCATGTCATCTGGCATGTCTGCCCTACATCGGACCAATCAGTCCATGGCCTCCTCACTGACGGCAGCAGTGTCCCTCCTGCAACAGTCCCTCACCCCTCCTACCTCTGCCCCATCCACAATCCCCAGCACCCTACCTGTCCCAAGCACACACACACCGGCACAGGCACGCACCAGCACAGACACAAGCAGCACACAGACACACACGCCAAAATCCAGACGCACACGCACGCACACGCATCCCCCAGGCCCTGGTGCTCCTGGATTTGTCGGCCGCGTTCGACACGGTCGATCATAAAATCTTGATGGACCGTGTCGGGCAGGCCGGTATACAGGGCCCCGCATACAACTGGATAAAGTCCTTCCTTGAAGGCAGAGCTCAAGCAGTGCGACTTGGTCCATTTACTGCCTCTAAGCTCGCTACTACATGCGGGGTGCCACAGGGTTCGTCCCTATCCCCTCACTTATTTAATCTTTATCTCATGCCCTTGATCCACTCATTGAAAAATAGAAAGATAACTTCTTTTAATTATGCTGACGATCTCCAGCTTGTGTTTCCCTTGATTCTCCTGACTCTGTCCTTGAATTCCAAGCTACCATGCTTCATATTCAGCGTTGGATGGACCTCAACCATCTTAAACTCAACCCGGGCAAGACGGAATTAGTGCTGCCTGGGAAGAGTGAGATCTCTTGGGGCCCTCACTATTGGCCGACAGAATTAGGAAACCCCCCTACTCCCTCTCCTTCTGTGAAAAGCTTGGGGGTCATTATAAATGCAGACCTCTCGCTTAGAGGACAAGTGGGGGCAGTGGTCTCCACCTGCTTTTTCCAATTGCGAAAGATTAGGAGGATTGCCTACTTGCTGACTTATTCAGCCCTCACTCAGGTGGTGATAGCTCTGGTTCTCTCGCGCCTTGACTTTTCAAATTCCATCTATCTTGGCCTGCCTCTGTTTCTACTTAAACGCCTACAATTGGTACAGAATCAGGCTGCGAGACTAATTTATAAACAACCTAAATGGCAATCCGCCAGACCCTGGCTATCCAAACTCCACTGGCTACCTGTCGCCCAACGTGCAGCTTTTAAGACAGGGTGCTTAATTTTTAAGGCATTGCATTGCAGGAGCCCCAAATTTGTCAGCAGTATGATTGTGAAGTATGCCCCACTTCGCAACCTACGGTCAGCCCATTCTCACTTACTGACTACCCCTGCCATTAAACTTAAACGTCAGGGTGGGCGTAGGTTCTCCTACCTTGCCCCTAAATTCTGGAACTCTTTACCTCTGGCAATCAGGATGTGTGACAACCTGCTGGGGTTTAGAAAGGTGCTTAAGACCTGGTTGTTTGAGCAAGCCTACGCATAGTCTATTGCGCTGCAACACTGTTCAAGATTAGCGCCATGAAACCTTCTGGTGACCGTGCGCTTTAGAAGTTCCTGCTAACATAACATAACATAACACAGTCAGGGGACTGATACCTCACTCACAGGGGATGGGGCCCAGACACACATACACGCATCCACGAGCACTGCGCAGTCCTCAGATACCTCTCCCTCCAAAACCCCTTCCCTTGCCTCACCTGCAACCCCCCCCTCCCAGAAGCTCTTCCTCTGTGAGCTTGGCCTCTTCCCCACAGATCCATCTGAGCCAACGTACAGGCGGAAGAGGCGACCACCACACACAGAGGGGAGTGCCCCTCACACCCGGACACCCTCCCCCAGGCACAGGCAGACTGAGGACCCCATTAGGAAGTCCCCCCGGACCAGGAAGGGCAAGATCCCACCACCACCACCACGCAGCTCCACCACACAGTCTCTCTCCTCCATCCCCCAGGCCACCACTCCACAGGTTCCCCCGCCACACCCTGCCCCAGGTTCCCCCACACACCGATACCGCATCCCCAAACTGCTTAGACCCTCCCCCCCTACCACTTGCTCTTCCACCCCCAACCCAGATGCTCGGCATGTTTGTGCCACTGGTGTGGAGACCGGGTCCCCCCCTCTGTCCTGCCTACCTCATCTGCCCCCCCTTCCACTCCCTTGGAGTTATGCACTGCAGTGGAGTCCACAACCACTCCGTCTGACTTGGGCACTGCAGTGGGGACCCAGTCCACTCCATCTGACCGGCCCACTGCAGTGGTGCCATCACCCACACCATCTGACTTGTGCCCTACAGCGGTGCCGGCACCCACTGAGTCAGACACCTCCACTGCAGTTGCTGGTGACACTCCTGCACCCACCACCCCTTCACTGCCTCCTTCTGGCATCCCCTGATCCTGTCCCTGTGGTGCCTGGCCTGCCCCTTGTATGCCCCTCTGAGGGGGATGTCCCCTGTCCGTACCAGTGCAGGCAAGCAATGGGTGACAACTTGTCACATATCACCCTGTTCGGACTGTGTATGTGGACTGGCCATTAGCCTTAGTTTCTTTTGGACTTCAAATTTTTCTTTCACATTTGCTGAATAAGGCCTCTTTTTGTTTACTAGTGGTTTTTCTTTTGATGTACATGATGTAGATGAGTATCATCATGCATTTGCTGTTGTAATAGTGTTCAGATCAGGAAAATGAAGTGTTGCTGTGATGGACTCCATGGGATATGTGTCCTAATCTAGTCTGGATCCTTAGCATCCTTTGCTGCAGTCTGAGGGTGTAATGTTCAGCATTTGACACAAGGATGTACGTTTTGCATTTGTAAATTAACATCTGTGGCTTACACTGATGCACATCTGGTGGGCTTACCACTGTTCAATGTTTCTATTTCCCTGACTGTGTGCCCATCTCCACTGGACATGCAGTTTAGCACATCAATGTTGAAGGACTCATCTGTGTATACAGTGCAACTTTCTTGACACGTGTTTTGGGTATATGCAGATGACTGAAGTGACACTCCCGTACCCAGGCTGATGTGAGCAGAGCCTTCAGTGTGTTGTAATTGTTGACTCACTGACCGAGTGTTCTGCTGACATGTTTGAGTCATGCACAGACAAGGTTTGGCACAGCGGACCTTCCACAGGAGTGGAGTGCCCTCAGGGCAGCGTGTAATCCCGTGACATTGCCTGGGCCCGTGTTGTGTGTTGTGTAAGCATGTCTGTGTGTGTTCCCTTCCCTTTTCCTACACAGGCTGTGTCCCTACGGATGTTCCTGTTTGTGATGCTTGCTGAGTTGTCCTGTGTTCACCCAGCATCTTGGACCTTGTTTCTCCGGGATGTGGGTGCATGGCAAACTAATGTTCATCAGGTTGTCATCCCTAGTTGTCTTTGTTGTCAGGGCTGGGGATGTGGGCAAACGCAGATGGGACCCAGTCAGGATTCCCCTTGGCACTTGTTGGTTACACAAGTCATGTAATTTACAGTTTGTGGTAGCTTTCAGTGATTGTGACACGTTGTGTGTGTGACTGCTGCCACTCCTCAGGGTCAGAGCTGCAATGTTGGAAGTTGTCTACGTGTGTTCTTTGTGGGTCACCTTGGCTTCTTCATTGGTGTGTGACTGTGGCCGGGATCCCATTGATTGGGGTGGATTTCACGTCATGCCCATGTACCGCGTACTGTGCAGTGTGTCAGACATTCACGAGTCTTGTTGACTGGCCATGTGTGATGGGTTTCTGCACCTTAGTTCCCACCACCACCCCTGGGATTGTCATGGGTGCATGTGCAATGTCACCAGTCCATGTGAGCTTCACTGCTGCACATTGGTGGAGATCAAGGTGTGTGGTGTTGAGTGTGTGCAAATGTGAGTTGTTGCACGGCTAGACCCCTACCTCCATATTGGCCTTGGCTGACAGGCCGTGCTGATTGATTTGTGCTTGTGTAAGTGTGATGGTAGTTTGTTGCTCAGGACACATGGCTGTGGTTCACAGTGTGAACGACATCTACCTTTGTCATCACAGTGGGATTATCATGCAGGCTAGTGTCACCACAATGTGGGGTCCCTGGGGGTAGTGCTGTGGTGGGTCTGTCTCTTGCTGTGTTAGCTGCTGTTCCTACAAGCTTGTGTGACATGTGTAATTTGGGCTCCCTCTCATCTAACGATGCCTGATTGCCCACATAGGGGAATCCGATCCATGAGTTACTTTTGTATGGCACTGTATACACATCTGTGTAATTGGAATTCAGGCCTCCTCATGTGTTGTGTGGTTGCCTGGGGACACTGGCACACCCCCATCACCTGTTGTGTTTGATATGCAGTGTGAGGCTGCCTGTTTGTGTTTGTGCATCTGCACCACTGCATTGGCATATCTTTAGTGTGCCATTGCTTGTATGTTGTTTGGAGGATTTCCCCTGCTGTCCCTGGGACTCCTAGGTCATCAGTCAGCACAATAATCATGGTTTGTATGTCCCATTGCTGCCATGGTATGGTATTTGTTCACCTCACATCTACAGTCTTCACAGGATATCTACATTTGTGGGTCCATTAGTGCAGATATGTGGGTCTGCATTATGATGGTCACTTCTGGCATTGTGTAATTGATAAATGGAGACAATGTCAGCCCCCATGGGTGATGTTTGTCTGCACATGGCCAAAGGTATGTTTTATTTGCACTGCACTGTTTGCCTCACCCAATCTATGTTGCTATGGGACACAACCACTACTTTGCCACTGATGTGTTTGTAGTTCTGTGACCAGGAATCATGCATGCTGTTTGGCAGTTGCAGCTTTTTCCATGACAACACTTACCTTTTGGTCACTGTGATGATGGGGGTTTAGACCCCATTGCCACAATGTTCAAAATGTGCTTCAGCTATGGACCCCACACTTACCTTTTGGTCACTGTGATGATGGGGGTTTAGACCCCATTGCCACAATGTTCAAAACTGTGCTTCAGCTATGGACCCCACACTTACCTTTTGGTCACTGTGATGATGGGGGTTTAGACCCCATTCCCACAGTGGTCATGGTCTGCTTGCATTGTGAAGGCCACACACATTTTTGTGTGACACATGTGATAGGGGGTCACATTGTATGTTCAATGTCATGTTCAGTGTTGTAGGCATTTGACACAGACTACACACTCTTGTCATGATGTTGGGGGGATGTCTTTTGCTGACATTCATTATGTTGGAGTATGCTGGTTGTGTCATGCATTGCCCGTCCTATGAGTGGGGATGGTAGTAGTGGTAGGCATCCAGCCCCCCATGAGTGGGGATGGTAGTAGTGGTAGGCATCCATCCCCCTATGAGTGGGGATGGTAGTAGTGACAGGCATCCAGGCTCCCATGAGTAGGGGTGGTGGTAGTGGTAGGCATCCAGGCCCCCATGAGTAGGGGTGGTGATGGTGACAGGCATCCAGGCCCCCATGAGTAGGGGTGGTGGTAGTGGTAGGCATCCATCCCCCTATGAGTAGGGGTGGTGGTAGTGGTAGGCATCCAGGCCCCCATGAGTAGGGGTGGTGGTAGTGGTAGGCATCCATCCCCCTATGAGTGGGGATGGTAGTAGTGACAGGCACCCAGGACCCCATAAGTAGGGGTGGTGGTAGTGGTAGGCATCCAGGCCCCCATGAGTAGGGGTGGTGATGGTGACAGGCATCCAGGCCCCCATGAGTAGGGGTGGTGGTAGTGGTAGGCATCCATCCCCCTATGAGTGGGGATGGTAGTAGTGACAGGCATCCAGGCCCCCATGAGTAGGGGTGGTGGTAGTGGTAGGCATCCAGGCCTCCATGAGTAGGGGTGGTGGTAGTGGTAGGCATCCTGGTCCCCATGAGTAGGGGTGGTGATGGTGACAGGCATCCAGGCCCCCATGAGTAGGGGTGGTGGTAGTGGTAGGCATCCATCCCCCTATGAGTAGGGGTGGTGGTAGTGGTAGGCATCCAGGCCCCCATGAGTAGGGGTGGTGGTAGTGGTAGCCATCCATCCCTCTATGAGTGGGGATGGTAGTAGTGACAGGCATCCAGCCTCCCATGAGTAGGGGTGGTGGTAGTGGTAGGCATCCATCCCCCTATGAGTGGGGATGGTAGTAGTGACAGGCATCCAGCCCCCCATGAGTAGGGGTGGTGGTAGTGGTAGGCATCCATCCCCCTATGAGTGGGGATGGTAGTAGTGACAGGCATCCAGGCCCCCATGAGTAGGGGTGGTGGTAGTGGTAGGCATCCAGGCCCCCATGAGTAGGGGTGGTGATGGTGACAGGCATCCAGGCCCCCATGAGTAGGGGTGGTGATGGTGACAGGCATCCAGGCCCCCATGAGTAGGGGTGGTGGTAGTGGTAGGCATCCATCCCCCTATGAGTGGGGATGGTAGTAGTGACAGGCATCCAGCCTCCCATGAGTAGGGGTGGTGGTAGTGGTAGCCAACAGGCCCCTATGGGTGTGTATGGCATTGGTGATTGCCATCCCGCCCCTATGGTTAGGCTGTTGCTAGTGTACGTCATTTCTGCATCCCTATGTGTGTGACATATGTCGGGTACGTGTCGTTTGTTTGTGTAGTGGGTGTCTGACTTACCGTCTGCGCCGTACGCGTCCGTACCAGTTCTGGTAATAGATGTACAGTATTGGTAGGACCTGCGCGATGGGATTCATGGTTGGGTCGTCTCGTTCGGGTTTCTCGTGGCTTCGACTCGTACTCGTAGCTGGCTTGTTCGTCTCGTGGCCGTGGATCGTCTTGTGGCGCGAATCGGAGCTTATGTGCAGCTCTCCCGGATGCTCTGACGTGCCGGACGTAGCGACCAGTTCGGCGCGTACGGAGTGCGCATCGTACTAGTCCGGCCGGAAGGTGCTGTGTATTTACTTCCGTGCGACTCGAATCGGCGCTTACGGATCCGGCTCGGGCGGGGAACTGGAGCTGGAATGGGTACGTACGGCTCGGTCGGAATCTGAGCAGTAATGCGCATCATACTTGCTCGTTCGGAAGACTGTTCGATTTGGTCGGGAAACACGCGTTCGGCTTGTATTTTTTCCGGACGAATCGTATTAGGTGCGCTTCCGGCCGAGATCGGAATCGACCCCTAAGTGGAGTGGGAATAGTTAATTGTATTGATTTACTATCCAGCACCTTCCTTGATTTAATACTAACTGGAGTGGGAATAGTAAATTATATTTATTTACTATCCAGCACCTTCCCTTATTTAATACTAACTGGAGTGGGAATAGTAAATTATATTTATTTACTGACCAACACCTTCCTTTATTTAATAGTAAGTGGAGTGGGAATAGTATATTATATTTATTTAGTATATTTAAGCTTTTATTAATTAATAATAAATGTAGTGGGAGTAATAAATTATATATGTGTAGAGTTTTTTAAGTTATTTGCATTAATAGTATTTGGTGTAGCTAATTTAAATTAAATATATTTGTATATATTTGAATATGATATATTTAAAAAAAATACAGTTGTTATATGTATGTATTATAATATTAATTGTCTCTTGTTTAATAAATATTATAATACATATTTAAATTGTTATTGATGTACAACATTATTTTTGTTAAATATATGCATTTTTAATAAACGTATAATAAAATAACATACATTACAAAATAATCAGACTTTCAAATAGGGTAAACAAACATTTTAATTTTATTAGGATATAGTTAGATGAAAAACTTATATTTTATTTTGAAAATGTTATATAGATGAAGACATATGGTGAAAATATTTACATATTTTATTTTTTTGCATAACATTTTTTGAACACATTACAATGTTTACAATATATATTTTTTAACATATATAATTTATACATTATTATGTTTTATAATACATGTATTTTTAATTAGTAACATAAAATAGTATTTTGCATGTTTGTGCCAAACATTTTTTTTATACAAAATAATATTGGTATATTACTTATCAGTTTATTTTTCCATGTTTCACATTTTATAATAAAAAAAATAATTTGTTGAAAAAGAATATTGTATTATAATATACTTGTATTTAACAGAACATAATATTATTTTTACAGAACATTTTTACCATATACACAAGATATATTTTGTTATTAATATTATTAATATGTATATAATTAATAATATTAATAATTACATTGTTTAAGTTTCTATTATTTGTTAAAAAAGGTATGTATTTATTTAACATTTGCATATATTTTATGCATTTATTTATAAAGTATAGTAAGTAATACAAATATATATTTAATAATAATAATTAATATATATAATATATTATTTATTATTATAAATTAACAATGTTGAAAAAATTTACAGTCTTTTTTAAATGTATATAAACATTTGTTACATTTTTAAAAGATATATTTGTTATTTATTTATAACTTTATTGCATGTTTTCATATTATTTAAGATTAATAATAATATTTAACCAGCCATTTTTGTTTAGGGGGACTAATTTTGTAACCGCTACCTGTTGTTTTGGGTCATTTCGCAGGGGGTTATATCGCGGTTGGGAGCTGCTTCCCGTTGAGACAGGTAAAACTAATTTTCTTTATTTAAACTAAGTTATTACTTTAATTTGGATGTAGTTAGGTGGTGTATAGTGTATTTACTGTTAGGTAGTTGTGTTTTTGGTGTTTTAGGTGTATGTTCGATTTTTTTAGTTTTGACTAGAATTGGTGTTTGAGGCCTAGTGTTTAGAGTCTAAGGGGCCGATTACGATGGCGGTCGGAAAACCATTCCGCCCGCCGTGGCAATGGGAAAAGACCACCCGCATGGCCTGCGGCACCACCGCCGATCGCATTACGATGCACCGCCGGAAAAATCCGACCGCCGCGGTCGGAACTCAAGAAACACCGGCGGTGCATGTGCAGAAAAGGCGAAATACCCTCCACGGCGGTCGGATTCACTGCGGAAAGCTCACAAACCGCCGATACACAAGCGGAATTTCCACGAGTGCAATTATGATCTTACCGCGGTGCTTGCGGTACGACCGCTTGTTTCCGACCGCCGCGATTGACAGCAATGATGAATGGGAGAGCTGGAGGAATGACCATTGCAGTCCGACCGCGGTGTGTGCGCGGAAATAGTAATGGCGGTCGACAGCAACTACACTACAAAACCACCAAATGTGGCTGTGTATCTGTCTCAGCCAATAAAAACAGCTAACACACCCCATTGACACATGCCCCTGGCAAATAAGAACTACAAATCCCAGCTCAACACAGACAACACACCTGACATGAATCCTCAGTTTGGACCCACCCACATAGCAGACCATAAAACCAGCCCCTGCATGACCACAATTCTTTGCACAACTCCAGAACTGAAGGGCCCAACAATATCACACAAAGGACAGGCAACCCTGCACACATCACACCATAAAAACACACACACACCACACACATCACCACCACCACCTGCACACCTGCACTCTTAACCACTCAGCACATCACACACCATGGCACATAAGATGCCCAAATTCACTGATGGTGAGTTGTCAGTCATGGTGGATGAGATAATAAGAGTTGAGCCATATATTTTAGGAAGCAGGGTCCAACAGACCCCATCAGCCAGGCAAAATCAAATGTGGCAAAGGATAGTTGACAGAGTCAATGCTGTAGGGCAAGTTCCACTCAACAGGAAGGAGATCAGGAAGAGGTGGACTGACCTCAAGAGCAAGGTCAAGGAGAAGAACAGCAAGAACCGTGAGATGGCAAACCGGACTGGCAGTGGCCCTCCCATTCCAACAAGAACATTTAACGCCTGGGAGGAGAAGGTGCTTGGCATACTGCACCCAGAGAGTTGCACTGGAATTGAGGGGGGAATGGAGGCTGGTAAGTACCAACAAAAGTCTGCCATAACACTGCTATGTAGTAGCTAGCACAACTAAAAAGCAACACCTCCTAGGCCCAAATGTACTCATGTCCACCACACTCCCCCCAAACAGGTCTCACAGATCCCACAATAACTCCCTCTCATTCACCACAAAGGTACATAACAATATTTACATGGGGGCACATGTACAGGCAGCCAGCACTACAACTCCCAACAGGCCCCCTTGTCCCACAGCTGAGCAGGATGGAGCATTCCCCACACCCCCAAGCATGGGGCAGCCATTTCCCTCCAATGTGTAACCTTACAGGTAGGTAGCCATCTCAACAGGGAGGGGTCTTTGTGGCTGGGAAGTCTGCACTACAACTCCCAACAGGCCCCCTTGTCCCACAGCTGAGCAGGATGGAGAATTCCCCACACCCCCAAGCATGGGGCAGCCATTTCCCTCCAAAGTGTAACCTTACAGGTAGGTAGCCATCTCAACAGGGAGGGGTCTTTGTGGCTGGGAAGTCTGCACTACAACTCCCAACAGGCCCCCTTGTCCCACAGCTCAGCAGGATGGAGCATTCCCCACACCCACAAGCATGGGGCAGCCATTTCACTCCAATGTGTAACCTTACAGGTAGGTAGCCATCTCAACAGGGAGGGGTCTTTGTGGCTGGGAAGTCTGCACTCCAACTCCCAACAGGCCCCCTTGTCCCACAGCTCAGCAGGATGGAGCATTCCCCACACCCCCAAGCATGGGGCAGCCATTTCACTCCAATGTGTAACCCTACAGGTAGGTAGCCATCTCAATAGGGAGGGGTCTTTGTGGCTGGGAAGTCTGCACTACAACTCCCAACAGGCCCCCTTGTCCCACAGCTCAGCAGGATGAAGCATTCCCCACACCCCCAAGCATGTGGCAGCCATTTCACTCCAATGTGTATCTTTACAGGTAGGTAGCCATCTCAACAGGGAGGGGTCTTTGTGGCTGGGAAGTCTGCACTACAACTCCCAACAGGCCCCCTTGTCCCACAGCTCAGCAGGATGGAGCATTCTCCACACCCCCAAGCATGGGGCAGCCATTTCACTCCAATGTGTAACCTTACAGGTAGGTAGCCATCTCAACAGGGAGGGGTCTTTGTGGCTGGGAAGTCTGCAATACAACTCCCAACAGGCCCCCTTGTCCCACAGCTCAGCAGGATGGAGCATTCCCCACACCCCCAAGCATGGGGCAGCCATTTCACTCCAATGTGTAACCTTACAGGTAGGTAGCCATCTCATCAGGGAGGGGTCTTTGTGGCTGTGAAGTCTGCACTACAACTCCCAACAGGCCCCCTTGTCCCACACCTCAGCAGGATGAAGCATTCCCCACACCCCCAAGCATGTGGCAGCCATTTCACTCCAATGTGTATCTTTACAGGTAGGTAGCCATCTCAACAGGGAGGGGTCTTTGTGGCTGTGAAGTCTGCACTACAACTCCCAACAGGCCCCCTTGTCCCACAGCTCAGCAGGATGGAGCATTCCCCACACCCACAAGCATGGGGCAGCTATCGCATTGCTCTCCCAAAACTTACACGTAGGTAGTGACTGCATGTACACCGCCATCCTTATCTAAATGCATGTAGCCACATAACCACATCAGCACTAACATGTCAGCCAACTTGGCATAGTTTTAAATGCCACATCCAGTGTGCAGACATCTAAGTGCACTTAACTGTCACATATTTTGAACTCATACTCACCAAGTCACAAGTGAAACAAATGCATCCCACAATTGTGCACAGCAGAGAATGCAATGTGAAAGTGCCATGGTGTCTGATCATGAAGGCCCATCTCAACACCAAACATGCATGGTCTACATGGAAAAAAAGGAAAGTACATGTGATTCCAAAGCTATGTATAACATGACAATGGTTCCTTCTAGCTCTGTTGAAATAGATTACATGAACAGCTAAATAAAAAGACGCACAACAGAAAATTGATGTCACGCAATTGGGTAGATGAGGACATGTCCGTGTAGTTACACTATCTGTACACTGCACCAAGTTTCAATTCACAACGGACACCATGGACTAATAAGGTATGTACCTCAACGTCATGTCATGGTGCACAGCATATAGCAGGCATACAAAGTCATTGCATTGTAAAGTGTGTGTTGTATCAAATGTCTCAAACAATTGTCTAACATCAAGCTTGTTGCATGCAACTCAATTACCATATCACCTCTGTTCAACAGGAGATCAACAACTAACTGCAGAGGATGACACCAACATGCGGAGCCAGTCTCTCCCCCCTGGAACGTGGACTCTCGGATGCAGATTCCCCAACATTCTCGGACGAGGATTCTCAAGCTGGCCCCTCTGGTGTGGCAGGGACTAACATGTCTCAAGCCCTCATTGTCCCCACCACCACCACCACGGCAAGAACAACTGTGCTGCCCCCATCCACTACAAGCTGTGTGGCCTCCACCACCACCACCACGGCAAGAACAACCGTGCTTCCCCCATCCACTACAAGCTGTGTGGCCTCCACCACCACCATGGCAAGAACAACCGTGCTGCCCCCTGCCACTACGACCTGTGTGGCCTCCACCACCACCACCACGGCAAGAACAACTGTGCTGCCCCCTGCCACTACGACCTGTGTGGCCTTCACCACCACCATCACCACTGCTGCCTGCAACACACGCCCTGCCACGGTGGTTACCAACACCACCACACAATCACAGCATGCCAGGGAGAGTGTGCCAGTGCGTCGGGGGACTATGCCACAGGTCCGTGTCAGGAGGGCAGGTGGGAGTACAACTGGGGCAGAGACACAGGAGGACAATGACCCTGAATCCCTGGCCACCATTGCAAGAGTCCTTGGTGCCTACCAAGAGAACCATGGAGTAATGGGCCAGCTTGCTGAAGACATGCATGAGATCCGCCTGCTGCAGCAGTCCATGGACACACGGATGGGCCAACTTGTCGACCTTGTTGGCCAGCTAGTGGGTGTTCTGAGGGATAGACTCCCAGCCCCAAGTGCAGCTCCACCCCCCTCCAGTGGATTGCCTGCTGTGCAGCCCAACATTCCAGCTGCAGCCACAGAGAGGGGTGTGCAGGAGGAGAGTGAGTTCTCAAACACCACTGACCCTGCAATAGATGCCCCCCCTCCAAAACGCACCAGGGGCCGTCCGAGAATCCACAGGGGAGGATTTGGTGGCAGGCCACCATACCAATGCCACTCACAGAGCCAGCCATGATGGTATCCTGTTGTTCCCCTTTGCATTGACTATGTTGACTATCCTTGGCCACATTGCCATGTTGATGGCCTGAGTCTGTTGGACTGTGTGACTTCAGCTTTGTGGTGACTACACTATTTGGCTCAACTACCATGACTGACAACTCATTTATTCACTGTTCACATTTATGTACATATCCCCGTCACTTGCACAAAAACTAATTTCAAATAAACACTCTTCACATACCTATGTCTGTGTGAGCTACATGTTTATTCCAGTATGTACAATGACAAATCAGATTTCAATGTTCCAACAGCTGTGAAGCAGAGGAGGCATTCAGAGGGTGAATGAACCTAGAAAGACACAAAAGAATGACATTTACGTATCAGGTGACACCTTTACAGCAGAAACACAACACTAGGCATCAAGGTACAAAAACAAGCACCCATAGCAATGGTCAACAACCTCAACATACACATGATGTACCTGGATACAAATACCCTGTGCCACACACATCATCCCTTATCACACACACAACAACAGCCAGCAGTTAAAATTCTCTATGCCTTGATAGTAACATCCAAGCAAACACACAATGTCACTTGTCTACAAAGTCACTTACATTCAAGGGAAGTAGTTGGCAATGAGCTGTTGACGCAGGTCAACACCTTCTTCTTCACCACTATCGTCCGCACTGGAAGTGTGTGGGTGTGCAGGAGGGGGCATCTGCTGCTCATCGTCATCCATGATCAGCGGAACGGCTTTGCGCAAGGCAAGGTTGTGTAGCATGCAGCATGCTACAACTATCCGGCACACCTTTCGTGGGGAATACAACAGTGCACCTCCGCTCTTGTCCAGGCACCGGAATCGGGACTTCAGGAGGCCAAAGGTGCGCTCCACCACACGTCGTGTCTTACCATGTGCCTCGTTGTAGCTGACCTCACCCGGGGTACTTGGATTCCGCAGTGGGCTCAGCAACCACGGCCTGTTGGGATACGCTCAGTCACCTAGGTGTGACATACACAGAGAAATGTTGTGATACAAACAGTTGACGAGAACAGCATGTCACACACAGCACACTACTTGACTCAGTGTACTCACCTACAAGCCATGCATGCTCTGGATGTAGATTTTCCATCAGCCGGGGTACAATGCTGTTCCGCATGATGTAGGAGTCATGGGCGGAGCCAGCAAATCGCGCACAAACATGGCTGATGATCATATCAGCTTGGTATACCACCTGCACATTTATGGAATGGTAGTGCTTCCTGTTCCTATACACCTGCTCACGTGCCTGTGGTGGGACATGGGCAATGTGTGTGCCGTCAATGGAACCAACTACATGAGGAATGTGTCCAAGGGCATAAAACCAGCCTTCACACCAGGCAAATCTGCTGTATTTGGGAATCGTATGTATTAGTCCTTGTATAGCATCATTGCGGACACCACATCCCAGAGCACCATGCTGAATGTGCTTTGCGACATCCCACCGGCGCTGGCCACCGTGTATTGGAAAGAGCCCGTAGAGAAAAAATGCAGCGCTGCCATGATCTTCACTGTTGGGGATAGGGCAGTTGGATATGTTCGTTGAGGCCTCACATTGGGCTCCAACTGAGTACACAGCTCTTGCAGTGTAACGCGATCCAGACAAAATTTCCGGATGATGTCCACATCCTCCATGTCCGCCAGGACTGTGAAAGGCCGGTGCACATTTGGTCGTCGCCTACATGAAATGGGAGAGGACTAATGTTATTCAAATTACACAATGAGATGTGTCCGACTTCTCACATCTTGACTCACGCAGCAGAAACAATGAACGTACTCCAACAATTGCTGAATCCACAACTCAGATGCAGAGACACCTTCACCACATGTGTTTTTACAAGTGGACATGTTGTACATACTGACTACCCCAAAAACATATTCAGAGGTTGTGAATGGTAAACCAATACATCTGGTGTCCCCAGGCCTAGGAGTAGGTGACACAGCAGAGGTATGAGACAGCAACACTGCTGACTCATATGTAGCTGCTTTACCTGCCACACCTTCTTGCTTAAGTTGCACAGACCACTAGTTATCATCACAATGTGCACAGTGTGTGTAAGCTGATCACATATCCTACTTAAATCAGCTATGGGCACAGTAAAATACCACCATTATGTGTTCAGGCAATCATTACTGGTGTTTGATTAGCCATCTCACACATTAAGTTGATTTCAAAGATGAGACAACATCATACAACCAATAGATGTACATCCACACACATATCATAGGTGACGTGAGTAAGTGCATGTCAATGCATGTCACATTTTCCACAGACATGGCATGTGTAGGCATCAGTGAGTTGAATGTAACACCAGCATTCATTGTACAAAACAAGTGCAGTAAGACACTATGGAGGCATAGTGTTCAATTGTTAAACTTGACCATTTCCATTGCTAGTGCATAATGTGTCCATAACTGCGGTAGGCGTGCACCGCACCGCGGGCCGCTCATTGGCCACAATTGAAAGATGCAGCATAGCGGTAGCGACCGTCTGTCCTCCGCGGTGTGACACCACCAATGCCATTGCAGCCAATGGGACACGCGATCGCGGTAGTGAAATGCTACTTTGGAAACCGCGGTAGGCGTGCACCGCCACCGCAGTGCTGCTCATTGGCCACAATTGAAAGATGCAGCATAGCGGTAACGACCGCCTGTCCTCCGCGGTGTGACACCACCAATGCCATTGCAGCCAATGGGACCCGCGATCGCGGTAGGGAAATGCAACTTTGGAAACCGCGGTAGGCGTGCACCACCACCGCGGGGCCGCTCATTGGCCACACTTGAAAGATGCAGCATAGCGGTAGCGACCGCCTGTCCTCCGCGGTGTGACACCACCAATGCCATTGCAGCCAATGGGACCCGCGATCGCGGTAGGGAAATGCAACTTTGGAAACCGCGGTAGGCGTGCACCGCCACCGCGGGGCCGCTCATTGGCCACACTTGAAAGATGCAGCACAGCGGTAGCGACCGCCTGTCCTCCGCGGTGTGACACCACCAATGCCATTGCAGCCAATGGGAACTGCGATCGCAGTAGGGAAATGCAACTTTGGAAACCGCGGTAGGCGTGCACCGCCACCGCGGGGCCGCTCATTGGCCACACTTGAAAGATGCAGCATAGCTGTAGCGACCGCCTGTCCTCTGCGGTGTGACACCACCAATGCCATTGCAGCCAATGGGAACCGCGATCCCGGTAGTGAAATGCTACTTTGGAAACCGCGGTAGGCGTGCACCGCCACCGCGGAGCCGCTCATTGGCCACAATTGAAAGATGCCAGCCAGGTGGACCAATTGCAGCAGCTGCCTGCCACTGATACCAACCCAGGGGCCTATAAATCTCTGTGGGAGAGCCACACATTTCACATGCATTGAGACACTGCTGACTGCCATTCCTCTACAACTGCATATTTTGCTGTATCCTGGACCCAGTGATGGCGAGAACAGAGAATGTCAGGGCCCGTCCCTTCACTACAGAGGAGCTGGAGCTTCTGGTGGACGAGGTCCTTGCACAGTATGGGAGGCTTTTTGGTGCGCCAGATGTACTGGTAAGTGTTCCTGATTCCAAGTAGTGAGAGTGATCAAAATGATACCATGATGTTGCTGTGCAGTAGTATGTGCCTGTGAGTGCAAGTCGATGTACAGGCATCCTAATAGTTAACATGGCATGCTCCATACATGTTCTGTGGGAATTGAATTTGATTATGTGTAGAAAATGGACACTCCTACAGCCATTCTTGCACAAACTTAATGAACATGTTGGTCTGAGACTAGGTGATGTAAATGTGTGTTACACTGCCATGCATGCTAACTTCATGTCAATGGTGTCTGTAGGCTTATTTCCACACCTACATAAGTTGAATCAAGGTAGTGGGAGACATGCATTGTTTAAACAGCCACACAGATACGATGGTGTTCTGAAACAGCACAAGTCGGGACTGATTTTTACTGTGCCATGTTATGTGACTGTCCACTCACTCTTCACAACCTCATATGTGACTGTTGAAATGTATTTTGGAATGGAGCACTAACTTATATGTGTTGAATATTTCTTAAGTGCACTATGTTGATGTGAGCATCATGCACAATAGTCCAATGCATGAGTGGAACCCACTTGATGTTAATGCAACTATGACACTTCACATCAATGTAAGTAGTAGATGTCATCCTTACATTGATTTGAACATGTGTTCAGTCTCGCATGTGTTGGCACTTTTCACCCTCTCATGCTGTACATCCATGTGATTTATCTGAGGGACCATGTTGAACCGCACTGTGAGTTCCTCTTGCCTGCACAGACACTGTCCAATGTTACTCTGAGCCATGCCTAACTGGACTGAGTCAAACATGTGTTTAGTCCACACACCTAATACTCACTGAGCCATCATAGTCCTGAGAATTGCACAATCGAGGACTTAACATTGTGAGAAGGGCGTGATAATTCAGATTATGTCCCAATATGTTTCCTGAAAAATGCATTGAGCCATTCACAGGCCAAGGGCATCGAGGGGTGTGTAGTGGTGGACACAGTGAGTCTGCCACTACACTTCATTAGCACTGTATTGCATGTCATGCTCACTCACATACTGCATCACAGATGAGGGCCTTCTGCACATAGCTGTCTGTGCTGCCATTGTGCATGTGTATGAGATGGCCATGTACTGTGTGCAGCGTCATACATGCATTCATTTCTATGTAGTATTGTAATGAACATGTACTATGTGTCATGCTGTATGGCCTCTGACGAAGATGTAGCGATTTGTGTGCCATGCATTTATGTTCTCCTGTGCTGACACACAGTGTGAATGACACAGGGTCTCTGATACTTCCTTTTCTTGTCTCCTATGCCTGCAGCTGAAGGTCCACCAGCGTAAGGCCACATGGAAGAACATTGCACGGAAGGTGCGGACTCTGGGTGTATCCAACAGACGGCACACACACTGCCACAAGAGGTGGGACGACATCTCCCGTCTGAGCAGGACCGTGGCAGAGATGACGGTGGGGCTGGTCCCTCGCAGTGGCAGGTTGGCGCACCGAACCATGACTCCACTAATGTCCCGCATCTTGTCTGTGACACAGCCAGAGCTGTATGAACGTTTGAGGGACCATCAGCAGGGAGTTAGTGGTGAGTATTCTGCGTAGGCTGACTTTGGGTGTGAGTGACTGCATGAATGGCGACCGGGAGCCATTGCTGATCTTGCTGCTGTGTAAATTTTTAGGAACTACTTCTCAGTGGCCTATGTGTTCAGTGCAGGTGTCATGTATTTTCCCATAGATGGACTTGATCATGTGTTTCATACAATGGCCCTTGACATTGCATGATGAGATGTGGCCTTATGACATCTTCTGCATTCTGGGTGTCATGGACATCACCAGGCAGTGTACAGCTGTGTGCATCATGTCAGTGTGCATTTAACGATGTGTGCACTGCAGGACTTGTAAATGGTGTGAAGTACACATCTGACACCAACGTGCAACAGTTTGCATGATGAATTGCTCAACTTGTTAGACATCAGTAGCTCATGGACATTCTTAAGTACAAATTTGAATCTGTATCTGTGTTGTCCCCTTACAGTGACTCCATATGTGACAGAGGCAACATGCTGAGATGTATGCCTCTCTCACATACAGGCACGTGGGTATGCTTGCAGAGATGTTTATGTTAGATTACAAGGAGGCAGGGACCTGCTATTTGCCGGTGTGAACCTCACATGGCTCATTGATGTAAACAATGCATATTTCCATGCATCTTCTGTGTTCAGCATGATTGTTGCACATGCAGACTGCACAGGGTGTTGTGCAACTTGGGGTTGTCATTATCTAGTCTAGTTCTGTGCTTGCATTTGATGTTTGTGTGTATGGCACTGTACTGAACCTATGTCTCTGTTCATTGCAGCATCTACCGAGTGCACGGAAGGCCATGATACGGACACCAGTGCTGAAGCATGTGACACGCATGATAGCCATGAGATCACTGAGGTGACCAGCGCCTCGGAGGGGGACAGGAGTGTCCTTGAGGACTCACGCGCAGAAAGCACAACCTCAACATCATCGGACTCCAGTGGGGAGCAGGCGACAATGGTGGTCACAGGGAGTGACAATGCTGCCTCTTCCTCCACCACACATCGGCCAGTGCCCACCATCCCGGCTACTACCACTAGTGCTGTCCATGCCCGCAGGGCTGTTAAGGGTAGAGTCGCCTTCACCCCAGGCACCGCTGCCCCTGTCTCCCCTGCTGCCCTCAGTGTTGAGGCGGTAGAACTCTTGCGCCAGCTGTGTGTGGGTCAGACAGCTCTCCTAAATGCTTTCCAGGATCAGGACAAGAAGTTGGGACAGGTTCTGGCATTTATGGAGGGCATTCATTCGGACGTGGGTGGGCTACACAGGACTGTCCAGGGTTTGTCCTCCACCGTGACGGCAGCCATTCAGCTATCACAGCATCCAAGTCCAGCCCCAATGCCTTCACCAACCAACCTGCCAGTGGCAACCCCTGAGGAGTGTGACCACACAACTGAGCCCTCAGGCCCCGAGTCGTCTACGCCCAGCACACAACAGCAGCGCTCCAAGCGTGCCAGACCACAGACACCATCCCCAAAAAGTGACACAGGCACACAGGGATGCAAAGAAAAAAGCCCTTCACATGACACTCAGGGGCATCAGGCAAAGAAGCAGGCCTCTAGCTCACTGTCTACAAGATTGCACCCATCACATGAGACTCCCATCCACACAACTGCTCCAAGTGACAGACAAACAGTTGGCATGCCTGCTGTGGTGCTGGTGCCGCTGAAGGGAAAGCCCACGAAGCAACCTAAGACTGCTTCACCCAGGACCTCTACTCCCACCCACACCCCTGTGAAGCGTGGTCAGGAGAGCAATGTGAGTGGTTCACCAGGACCACAGGGGATGGAGGGCAAAAGGCAAGCAAAAAGCAAGGCTAAGTCCATATCCAGCAAATCCCCACAAGGAGGGCCACCTGCACCTGTCACACCTTTGGTGGAGAGGGACTCTGTTGTGCCAGCCACACTTCCCACTACTCCCAAGACACTTCTGCAATATCGGATACCCAAGAAGTGTAGAGGCAGCCCTCAACATTCACCCTCACCCACTGTGTCTCACGGCAGCGTCTCTCCGCCTCCACGTGCCACCATGCCACCCGGTCCGAGCAGCCCTACACCTGCCACAGCCACTACTGCCTCTGTGTCTCACGGCAGCATCTCTCCGCCTCCACGTGCCACCATGCCACCCGGTCCAAGCAGACCTACACCTGCCACAGCCACTACTGCCTCTGTGTCTCACGGCAGCATCTCTCCGCCTCCACGTGCCACCATGCTACCCGGTCCAAGCAGGCCTACACCTGCCACAGCCACTACTGCCTCTGTGTCTCACGGCAGCATCTCTCCGCCTCCACGTGCCACCATGCCACCCAGTACGAGCAGGCCTACACCTGCCACAGCCACTACTGCCTCTGTGTCTCACGGCAGCATCTCTCCGCCTCCACGTGCCACCATGCCACCCGGTCCAAGCAGCCCTACGCCTGCCACAGCCACTGCTGACTCTGACTCTGATGATCCTCTCTCTCCCAGGTCCAGTTCTGCCAGTGGCCACGACAATCAGCCACCTCCCAGTCCAACTGACAGGCAAGTCTGAGGCACAGACCCCCTCCCATACCCATCTCTCCCACAGCGGTGCCTGGACTGAGCTGTGATAGCCCCGGTGCTTTGGTCATTCACATGGCAGTGTACGGTGTTACACATTCACTGTAAACATTTTCATGCACACATGTGCATTGTTTGGACTGTGGACTGGCCAATGGCCTTTTATTTGTTTGAAATTTTGTGACTATCAGGATATTTTGCAATATACACTGTTACTCCTGTCGTATCGTTTGTTACTGCCCTTGTTTAATTAAACATTTTGATGTGTGGGTATGGATAAATGTGCCACATGCTCTGCATGGCACTTCCACATTGCCATTTACTTCATTCACTTTGTCATTGTTTGGCAAACGTAACACACACTTTTGGTCTGCTTGACTCTGAGGTTTGGGGGTGCAATGATGTTTGTGGGTGTTGATGTATTCTTGCAATCATCATTCGCTGTTGATTTCAGTATGATTGTACACATGTCATGTTAGGGGGCTATACCACAACAGAGGTGAATTCTACACACAGTCTAACTTGCGGGGTGTCCAAGGTTGGTGATGTCTGTGTGATGTTTTTGGATGTGTGAACAGCAGTGTGTGTGTGTGGTAATCTTGTGAAGGCCTGTCTTCATACTCACATGGGTATATTTGGATGTGTGCAGTTGAGTGGTCACACAGTGTGCTTGGCCTGTCCTTGTCAGTGGTGTTGAGGTGTATGTGGCCCTGTACATGCCAACTACAAACGTGTATGTTCCAGGTGGGGTTTGCCCCCTTATACTCATCTTGGCAGTGGCAGGAAGGGGGTTTCACACCACAAGCACCTTTTTGGCATTACTTTGCAGGTGGGGTTTGCCCCCTCATACTCATCTTGGCAGTAGCAGGAAGGGGGTTTCACACCACAAGCACCTTTTTGGCATTACTTTGCAGGTGGGGTTTGCCCCCTAATACTCATCTTGGCAGTGGCAGGAAGGGGGTTTCACACCACAAGCACCTTTTTGGCATTACTTTGCAGGTGGGGTTTGCCCCCTAATACTCATCTTGGCAGCAGCAGGAAGGGGGTTTCACACCACAAGCACCTTTTTGGCATTACTTTGCAGGTGGGGTTGTTGTATTCCTCTTAGGGTGTCCATACACAGGCTTTCCTGTATCATGTCCTTATATAGGCACAATTCGCCCTGCCCTTATATAGGCATAAAATCCCAGTCCTTATTTAGGCATTAAACCGTGCACCCAAATACAGGCATGGTCTCCGACATCCGTCCACCCTAACGTCACAACGAGTTCTTGAAAAACAGACCCTTAGGCTGCGGGAGTTTCCCTAGCACAGGACTATTGATTTCTTCAAGGACTCATATATTATGCATGAACCGTTATACCTTAGGGGTTCATTCATGACGTCTTCCTCTGTCCGACTCACGTCAATGCTAACATTCTGAGGTACCTCTCAGGTATAAATATACCTTCCCTGGCCCCTGTAAATCAGGAGACCTCGACTTCAGAGGAGCCCGTTTCCCGGCCTGACGCACTGAGAAGACGCTGTCATCCCTGCACGCAGAGAATCCAGCTTCCAGTGATCTGACTAAAACTCATCTTGGCAGTGGCAGGAAGGGGGTTTCACACCACAAGCACCTTTTTGGCATTACTTTGCAGTTGGGGTTTGCCCCCTAATACTCATCTTGGCAGTGGCAGGAAGGGGGTTTCACACCACAAGCACCTTTTGGCATTACTTTGCAGGTGGGGTTTGCCCCCTAATACTCATCTTGGCAGTGGCAGGAAGGGGGTTTCACACCACAAGCACCTTTTTGGCATTACTTTGCAGGTGGGGTTTGCCCCCTCATACTCATCTTGGCAGTGGCAGGAAGGGGTTTAACACCACAGGCAGCTTTTTGGCATTACCTTGCAGGTGTTGTTTTGCCACCTATTACTCATCTTGGCAGTGGCAGGAAGGGGGTTTCACGTCACAAGCACCTATTTGGCATTACTATGCAGGTGTTGTTTTGCCACAATACACCTATGAACTTGTTCACATACATCACTATCCCTGAATACCAGATGGGCACACATTTTGATGTTGAACATGGTGGGATGGTAGGAGCTGTGATGGTATCAGGTAATGACAGCTGCTACCAACAGAGGCAAACAATGTACATTTGGGCCAGGGCCAACACAATCCTTAGACGTCCCTGTGACTGTCCATGCGTGCCGCTGGACCTGCCTACTGGATTGTGCGGAACTTTTCCCGCGTCTTCACCGTTGCGGTGACGTGACCAGGAGGATGCGGTGATGACGTTGTTGATGGATGACCCCGATGCGGAGGTGTGGCATTGACGTACCTGCGGTGTTGTCGGCGGCGTCTTTGTTGATAGCGGATCAGGAACAGCAGCGGTAGGGCTTGTAGAGCAGGATCCATTGCGGTAGCGAACGCGTGTGTGTTGTGTGTTATTGCCGTTTTCCTCCGCAGTATTGCTTCCGCCGTGTTTCAATGGGTGGTTTCTCCGTTGTGGTCCGATTGCCTATTTGAGGCAATGTGATTCGGACGGCGGTCTACACGTCATTCCGCATGGCGTTCTCCCACTATTGGCTACGTCCGCCCTCGTCGCGGAACCAAAGTACTGGCGGTACTAAAAACACCGCGGCGGTAGGGATTTGGCCTATGTCTGCCCATCGTAATATGGCGGTTGGGGATTCGCGACCGTGGTTGGCAAAACAGCACCCGCCAGGCCGGCAGAAGCCACCGCCCGCACGGCGGTGTCGATCCCCCCGCCATCGTGATTGGCCCCTAAGGGGCTCATTATGATGGCGGGCAGACCTTCGTCCGCCCGCCACCCTAGCGGTGCTGGGACCGGCTGCCAGTGGTGCGGCGGTCCCGCACCGGCGATTAGGATGCCACCGCCACCGTGGCGGTGGCATCCTCCATTCCCAGCATTGTGGCGGGCGGTGCTCACAGCACCGCCCGCCACAATGCTGGGAATGCACTGTATACATTGTCATGCACAAGGTGACAGGCACCGCGAGGTGCCTGCCACCATGTCCATGCCAATGCAGGGGGGTACCATAGGTACCCCCCATGTGCACACCCCACCCCCCCAATACTCTGGGGGCCCGCAACGGGTCCCCGAAAGCAAACTCCGCCTGGTTTTCCATGGCGGGGTCTCCGCCATGGAAAGCCCTGCACCGCTGCCCATTCTAATATGGATGGCGGTGTCTAGCAGACACCGCCACCATATCCAGCCTCTTTTCCGTCCGGCGGACGGTCTTTCCGTCCGCCTGGGTCCCCACCGCCATACTAATATGGCGGTGGGGAAATGTTAGGCGGGCGGTGGGAAATAGCGGGCGGATCGCCACCGCCATACGGGCGGTGGCGATCCGCCCGCTATCCTAATGACCCCCTATAATCTGTCTATAACTTTATGTGTATTATTTTTAAACAGTTATTAACAGTATATTGCAGTTATATATGTGTATTTTTGTGTGGGTGGGTATGTTTTACTTTTTTTTACAGAATTTAGGGGCCCATTACGATACCCGGCGTAAATAAATCCGCCAGGCATGGAAGCGGCAAAAATCCGCCCGCACACACCGCCTGAACACCGACCACGCCATTATGAGTACACAAACCGAAAACCGCCATCGGCGGAAAAATCACACAAAATACCGCCCGCCATCGTCCGAGTCGGAGTCAAACCGCCCGCCACGGACGGAAACACGCACGACAACACAAAACCGCCCGCCCACACGGCCGACACACCGCACGTGAAATTACGATCGCACCGCCATGAGCGCGGAAAAACAACAAATATACCGCCCGCCAGCGCAAACAACGCCGATGAGAATCGACACGGCAGAAGCCATGGCGCCAACGTACCTGCACAGAAACCATCCGCACACAAAACCAATAGCACACAACATGGCCAACAAGTCCACACAGCAAGGCACACACAAATACACAAGCACAGTACACATCCCGAAAACACCCCCCGGACAAACAAAAAATACAAAGGCCAGAACCCCAGACACAACACACCTGAAAACAACAGACCATGAGGACACACCCACATAGGTGAGTACAAAAGCAGCACTCCCACAGACCACAACCCCTTGCTACATTGCAAACCAGAGAGGAGAGGAGAGGACACAGTGACACAGCAAGGACAGCAGCACACCACAGAAACGCACACATCACAACCACCACCACCACCACCAAACACCGGCACCACAAACCCCCTGCACATTACACAACACACACCGCACCAGCACCACAAACACCATGGCACCACAAAGGATGCCCAAGTTCACGCCCATGGAGCTGACGGTCATGGTCGACGAGATCATCAAGGTGTACCCACAAATCTATGGGAACATGGTCCAGCACACACCACTAGCCACCAGAAACAGAATGTGGAACCGGATCGTAGACCAGGTCAATGCAGTCGGGACCCTGCCCAGAAACAGAGTCGAGATAAACAAACGTTGGAATGACGTAAAGAGCCTGGTCAAGAAGAAGGAGGGCAAAAACAGAGAGCTGGCTGCCGTCACTGGCGGAGGGAATCCCGCGCTCTTTAAGACCTTCAAAGCGTGGGAGGAGAAGGTGCGAGTCGTAATCCATCCGGAGATCCTCGCCGGATTAGCAGGGGAGTGGAGGCTGGTAAGTACAAACTAATGTATACCAGCACACCGCTATGTACTCACATGCGCAACTACCATGCCACAGCTCCCAGGGACAAACACCCCCATGTCCAGCACACAATACACAACACATCACACACACATGCAACAGACACTACCACACACAGCCCAAACCGAACAACTGTAAGATGCGTGGGGACATGTGTACACTAAGCCAGCCACGTAACCACCAACAGGTCCCCAAATATGCCAGAAGCGCCACAACGAGCACCCACCACACCCATGTGTCCGCCACAGCTGCACTAACCGACAAGTAACAGGTAAGTGGCAGGAACACAAAGTGCAGTGGGTGGGACGGTGGACAGCCCAAGTACAACACACACCAGGCCCCAGTCCCACAGCACAGCAAGGAGGAGCATCCCCCACACCCCACAGCCACGTGTCAGCCACCGCAGTGCACAACGACAGCCGAAAGGCAGACATCACGGTCCACAGCAATCGGTGTCAGTGGGTGTACAGCCACCCCCACGACCCACTACACCCCCCACCCCCACAGACCTGCAACATGGAGCACCCCCGCTTAGAGCCATGTGGCATCCAGTACAGTGCACGCACGAACAACTTGCAGGTGGGAAACTGGACAGGGCTGGATTACTGGAGGCATGAGGACCATAACACCACCAACACATGGGACATGTCACGTAGCAGACGAACACGCAGCACCGCCCACCGTCACGAACAAGTGAACAATGTGCACACGGACATGAACAACAGACTCACACCCCACATGACCCATCAGAGACATAGCAACACCCAAGGAGCCACGTCTGCATGCACAAGCCACACTGAATATAGTCCCACACGGCAGCCACTGTGCAACTCATCACACACAACCGAAACACCATTGAAGTCCTGTCCATGTAGCCCCCACTGCCTGTCAACCCCACACCCCACAACTACGCCTATGTAAGACAAACAACACTAGACGCAACAGAGCGGAACAACATAAATGCACACGAACACCACTGAACCCATCAAACTCACAGACACACCATGCACATACAACATACCATCCATCCCATCCGTCAGCCCCAGTCTCATGAAAGGCATGTCATCCGCACAGCTGCCACACATACAGCAGTCACGCTAAGACACATGCCCATGACCAACCATGTGCCAGAAGTCAATTAAGCGCACGACACACTGTGAGCAACAACACACAACATGGGCCACACCCCCCGAGCACTGCAGTGATGCACATGGCACAGGGCAGCACGCACACCAAGGAGATGGGACAACTGCAATACGTTGGCTGGCACACAACTATCACTCACTCATAACGATGCGTCCAATGCCATGTCCAGTAACCACAACAGACAGCAAATATGCAGGGCATGTCAGGCATGCACACACCTCAGACCATGCACTGTCATGCTGCCACAACACATGTCACGTTCGGCACCCATGGCTCACAGCATGTACCCCAAAAGCATATCCCCTCCCAAATGCGAATCTGGGGCATGGCCCCCATGTTGCCATATGCGTTCCTAAGCGTTCCATTTGAACCCCAAAAGCATATCCCCTCCCAAATGCGAATCTGGGGCATGGCCCCCATGTTGCCATATGCGTTCCTAAGCGTTCCATTTGAACCCCAAAAGCATATCCCCTCCCAAATGCGAATCTGGGGCATGGCCCCCATGTTGCCATATGCGTTCCTAAGCGTTCCATATGAACTCCAAAAGCAAAGTACAAACCAGACCCAGGATGGGCCAGGAGCCCGCATACACCAGAGTCACAATGAGTAGGGGCACAGCAACACACCCATCGGCATGGCCAATCCGTCCCATGCCACATGTGCACAGCACACAGTCCCATTGCCTAGCACACACAACTACAGATGCTACAGCCACACACTCGCCTCCGGGAAACCCATGTACGAGATTGCACGAACTGCCAATGTCAGACGACTAATACATACTTCGCCAGGTGCAACACAATAACAAATCTCATTCTCTCCACAGGTGACGAACTGCCGGATGCTGGGGATGGAGACAGCAGCCAGCACAGCCAGCCCACAAGCCCCCAACGAGGACACACGGATCTGGAGGATCTGTCCTCCTCTTCGGACACGGACCACCAAGCTGGCCCATCTGGCGTGGCAGGGCCCAGCCGCTCCCCAGGACCCCTCCTACCCACCAACCCATCATCCAGGGATGCTGAACAGTCCCAGTCCCCTGCTGCCACTGTCGTTGCGGCCACACCCACGGTCATTGCGGCCACTACCACTGCCGCAACCGCCACCATCGCCGCACCGACCACCACCGCCTCCACCACCACCACGTCTTCGCTGGCACCAGCCCCAGCGCAGGTGGTGGCCCGGCCGACTGGATCCACCCTGGGAGCCACAGCGAGGACCGTGGTGTGCAATGTGGCTAGTGGGCAGGCCGGTGGCAGCAGGACTGGTAGGAGGAGCAGGGTCAGGGAAACGCCAGCCTCCCCTGGGAGCCATGCCCTGCCTCAAATGGCCAGCGTCCTTGGGGCCTATGAAGAGGCCCAAGGACAATGGGCCAGGTCTGCTACTGACACGCGGGAGGTGCTGGGGGTGCTGAGGTCCATGGACGCCCATATGGGCCAATTCGTGTCCCGTATGGACCAACTCGTGGACCTCATGGGCCAGCTGGTGGTGGCGGTGGGGTCACAGGCAAGGCCAGCAACACCACCTCCGCCACCACCTGCTAGGGCGCAGGGTCGGGCAGCAGTGTCCACTTCCCCTGCGTCCACAGCCAGTGAGCACACCTCACCCACCACCAGCAGGTCGCCACCACACACCCCCTCCCAAACGTGGAAGGGGCCGTCCGAAGAGGAAACAGATCTCCCGGGAGGACTTCGCACGCTCCAGTCGCAAGTGAGGCAGCCAGCCAGCCTTCCGCCAGCCTTCCTTGACCAGCCACTGCATTGACTTGCTCTACGATCCCACTCCACACAGCCAGCTGGATGGCATGTGTGTGTTGGACTATGGACATAGAACCAGTGGGTACACCCTGATCATCACGCAGCCATGACCGACAGCTCATTGTCACTGCACGCACCACTTTTGTCATCACCTTACACACAATCACATGTCACAGTTTGTAATAAATGCACCTTTTTCACTAACTGCTGTTTGTGCCCTGTGTTTTATTTGTACGGAATACAACGGCCACCTTGGGCGGAAAGGCACCTGATGCGTGGCATGGCAATGGAATCCGGAGGGCCTGTAGGGACCTAGGGGTGGGAGACAGAACAGGAGCACATTCAATGAGTGTGTCACACACCCATCACACAGTACATGTCAACAACTACAAGCAATGTACACACATCGCACAGAGCAATAGGGCACAATGCCACAGTCACCAACAGTGGCATACTACCCTGGCCATGGAGCGTTGACACACTGCACGCAGTGAACATACGGCCACCCTGACACAGCACACACACACCTGCACAGATACAGACACATCATCCGTCGTACATGGACACTCACCGTCAAGTGAAGTAGCGGGCGATGAGCTGCTGGCGCACATTCACAGCTTCCTCCTCTCCGCTGTCCACCTCACTCGAGCTGTCCTGGTCTGCGGGCTGGGGCCCTGGTTGATCTCCGTCATCCACAATGAGGGGGATCTGCTTCCGAATGGCCAGATTGTGCAGCATGCAGCACGCCACCACTATCTGGCACACCTTCTGTGGGGAGTACGCCAGTGCACCCTCGGTGCGGTCCAGGCACCTGAACCTGGACTTGAGGAGGCCAAAGGTACGCTCGACCACACGTCTGGTCCTCCCATGTGCCTCATTGTATCGATCGTCTGCTGGGGTGCGAGGATTCCTCAATGGACTGAGCAGCCATGCCCCATTCGGATACGCAGAGTCACCTGGGTGTGAGGGACACAGAGAACCGTTGCAATTCCAACTGGACAGGGGACAGCATCGCACAACCAGCACGCTACACCACTCCACATACTCACCGACAATACAGGCACGATCCTGTTGCAGATTGGCCATCAGTCGTGGCAAGATGCTGTTGCGCATTATGTGTGCGTCATGGGCCGAGCCTGGAAACTTGGCACACACGTGGGTGATCACCATGTCCGCAAGGCACACCACTTGCACATTCAGGGAGTGCGTGTGCTTCCTGTTGCGGTACAGGTGCTCAGTGGCCTGTGGTGGAACAAGGCCAACATGAGTGCAGTCAATGGCTCCCACGACGTGTGGGATTCTGCCAAGGGCATAGAATGCACCCTTCACTGCCGCCAATTCACGAGCCCTGGGGAATCTGATGTACCTGTTTCGGTACAGCATCATGGCTGCCAGTACATCCCTCAGCACCTTGCTGAACATGGGCTGGGACATCCCTCCTCCACTGCCCACTGTGTGCTGGAATGACCCAGTGGCGAAGAAATGCATGGCGGCCATCACCTTAGCCGTGGGGGTGACAGCAGTCGGATACACCCTGCGGGGACGGAGATGGGGCTCTAACATGGCACACAGTCGATGCAGAGTTGGCCTGTCCAGCCGAAACTTCCTGATTACCTCTGTATCGTCCATGTCCGCCAGCAATTGGTATGGGCGGTCAATGTTCGGTCTCCGCCTGGGTTAAATGGCAGAGGACACATGTCAAAGCAACACGGCACATAGCAATTTCGCATACACATCACTGACATGACTGAGCAAGCACATGAGCCACAGCCCAGCTGTCAAGCTGGGACGGCACGGCCACAATACACTTACACAGGTCTCCCAACAATGGCAATGGCAAGTGAGACATACCACTGCCATGTGCATGCACATGGGGATCTAGGCCCCAATGACTTGCGGGGCGTGCTGATGGGGACTGACTGCATATTCGTCAAGCGGCAACGCCACGGCAACATGAGTGTCTGCTGAGCATGGAACTGCTTCCGAGGCTGGATGAGTATGGCACACGACGACGACGACGATGTGGGCACGGGCTGAGCGGCCAATACAAGTGGGACCTGTGGCACGAGGGGATATGAGACAGTAGTAGGTGTCAGCACTGCACCCTATGTACAGCACTGTACGGATCACAGCTCCCGAAACATTGACTGGTGTCCACATTGACAGCCCCATGCCAAGACGGCTGTGTGCTTGCAGTCACACGTCACAGGTGAGAGGTTACATTGCACGTGCCAGGTGGCAGACGTACATAGTGGGAGCTGGCATGTGTGTGCATGTGTCCCCTGTTCAGGATCCACCAGATGGGCGCTGACTCTGTACTGACCATTGGACACAGCATGTTCCGTGGAAGGCTTGTGTGTGTGGGATGGTGGCACTGGATGTGCCTCCGTTGGGTGGGGGGCCATGCACAGGGCGGGTACGTCGATGATTGCGCATTGTTGGTCACGGTGGGTGCACCAACTAAGATGTGTTGCCCTGTGTTCAATTCCTATGTCCGCATGATGATGGACTGTGGATGTGGGCAGACTACACATTGGTCGATGTGCTGTCTATATGCATGTGCCTTCACACCAGGCACAGCTGCCCCTGCACATGTGACCCCTGCTGGACTCGCTGCTGGGTCTGTGGAGCTGATGCACCTTCTGCGCGTGGGGCGGACAGCTCTCCTCACTTCCCTCATTGCGCATGTCATGTCTTTGCCGCAGGTGACATGGATCATGGAGGGCCCACATGTACGCGTGGGTAGGCTACACATGATTGTTCACTGGTCGCCACCCCCAGTCAGTGTTTCGAATGGGAAGGTTGTCGTGCTGGTGGTATGTTCGATGTGGCGGATGGGCGGGCCTAGGTGCGGGCTTACATTCCGGACATGGGGGGTAGTTGGATTGGCGACTAGTTGCAGTACACACGGGACACGTCTCTTCCTTTCCACATCTGGGTCATCCCTTGTACTAACTGACAGTGATACAGTCATCTTCGCCCCAGCCCTCATGTCCTCCCCTCGCCCCCCAATATGCATGCTCACCTGCGAGGCTAGCGCTTGCACAGGCAGCCCCAAGCTCGCACCAGAGAGGGCAAGGAGTGTATGTGTGGGTCCAGTTGCACGAGTGGGCTGTCTCAGGGTATGATGTGTGGCGGGACGCCGTCCACCTGCGTGGTGCCCCAAATGGAGACCCGGCCTGCATGGACTATGCATCACAGTCTTCGCCTTCCGGATCCGCCACCTGCGACACCCAGTGGCTGTGGCTGCCCTTGCGGCCAGGCCACGTCCGTCTGTGGCTGATGGCCCACACATTCACTCTTTGGCCTCTCTGGGGAGGGCTCGGGGTGGTGGCGCACGCGCTTGCACTTAGTCGCAATGGCATGTGGCGTGGTTGGTATGATGGGCAATGGATGGGATGGTGCGAGCCACCTCCCGTGACGTCAGTGCTGCTCGTGCTGTGGTGCGTCCCCCTACACTTCCATGTGACTTGTGCCATGCTAGACGTTGAGGTTCTATTGCCTGCGTGATATGACCAGGAGGAGCGCGAGGAGACCTCTCACACACCATGCTCCACTGCCATCCCGTGCCCTGTATCGCCTGTGCGGATTGACTATGTTGGGGTTACACCTGGTCGACTGGGGCTGTGTGTGCCTTGTCAAGGGGCATGGCGGGCGCACAACAGGATCCAGCTTGTCCACAGAGGGTGGGCTGAGGTGCGCCTGGTACCGCTTTGTACGTGTGCCCGGCTGCTGTGCACACACGTGTTCACTCCCCCGACAGGTGTCCTCTCACAATGCCCAGGGAAGCGGTGGTGTACTGTTCATGACCCCTCCCAACACGGCGTGCTCCAACTTGGCATGTGCGCATCTACCCGTCGCACCCACCCACCTGAGCACTGCGTCCATACGACTTCACACGACACATGTGTGTCTTCCACAGTAGTGCTACTCATTTGCGTTGACATCCAATACCAGTGGACTACATGGTCATGTCACGACTGCCGTGTACTTCACATACTCTCATCCTCTCTCATTCGTACTTGTGAAATGAGTCAGCGGAGACAGTTTTGGTTTCAAACATTATATTGAGTCTTCTGTCCTCTGTGATGCAGTATAGTGGACACTACTGGCAGCGGAATACATGTTGAGGATATACTGAGCATGATTACAAATGGGATAGGGTGTGGGGTTACATCTGCTTGGCCAAGGCTGTGCTAATGTACATTTACGTATAGCTGCGGAGCTGCGGACTTTGACACAGACGGTATACATGTAGCCTACCAGACCGCTCGGCATCATGGGCACAGTCCATCTCAGTTCCATGTGACAGGTTTGCTGCGGTTGTTCCTCATGCACGCGTGCATGTGAGATGACATCAGGGCATGTGCTTGCGTGCATGCAGCGGCGTGCCACTTGTTGTTGCACTGTGGTGGTTACTGGACATGTCACAGTCACTGGGGTCGTGTTGTTGTTGTATGCACTTGTCGTCCATGCAAAGGTCCTGGTATGGGATTCCCGGGGCGGGGGTGGGAGGGGTGCAGCACCCACAGACTCCAGGCGACCTATTCATGTCCACTGAGCGGTGTGTGTGTCCATGTGCGCTGGATCCATGTCGTGTCCTGGTTGTTCGTGCAGTTCCGTCCATGTGGGTGCGATGCACAGAGCCCATGCCACTGCCTCCCACGATGCATGCGGTGTTCCTGGATGTGATGGGGAACAGTGTGCATGTCCCGGTCATATCCGATGTCATGGCGATGTCGTTGATGGTGTGGTTACAGTTGCCGGTCGTTTGGTATGGCTGTTGTGGTGGTGACTGGCCAGTCCGTGCGGAAGCTGAGCATGGGTGCGGGGTTGGACTTCATAGGTCACTCGGGGAACCTGCGTTGTGGTCCGACGTATTTACAGGTTGTCAGGTATGCGATGCCGTCCAGCAGGGCTTCCATGTCATTGGTGGTGTACATGTTTGCCAGCCAATGAAGCGGATGGTGGCTGTCAAGGTGTTGTTCGTAGGTTGTCCCTTGGAGGACCATGATGGGGCATGCTGGGTGACATTCGATGTAGCTGTTCTCGATGATCCGTCGTGTGGAGGCACAGTGGTTCCATTTCAGTGCGGGTGCGATGTTGGCCACATACGCCATGCCCCCATAGGCAGAGCAGGCCCTGTCGTGTGCGTCCAGAGGGAGGAGTAGTGGTAGCAGGTCCGCCTTCAGACATGCCGGGTTGGAGAGGCATATCTCGACGGGATGCTGGTAGGGACACCTCCGACAGTAGAAGACGGGCATGACGCAGCTGAACAATGTGATGCGGTAAGTCAGTCGGTAACTTACGTTCAGCAGGGACAGGAGATCGCATCCCAATGTATGTATCGTGTTGGTTTGGTACAGCTTGAGCTGTTCGGCGTAGTTGGGTAGGTGTGTTGCGGTTGCCATTTCGCAGCGGTTCGTAGAGGTGGCGTGCTCCGGCTGTGTGTGCAGTCTGCAATGTGCACGCTCCGGGGTTGCTGTGAGCTCTGTGTAGTCGTGGGGAGACAGGACTTGTGTTCTGTTGGCTTGTTTGGAGGACACGGGCCCTCTTCCCACATGCTTCTCAGACAGTTCAAGGTCAGTGCTGTGTGACTCCTTCCAATTAACTTGCATGTGGCCGACATGGGGGAGTGTTTTCTTCTTTCTTCCCCGTCCGTTGTGTGCTTCTGTGATATGAGCTATCTGCCCTGTGGTCGGTCTCCTCGGCATGCCTGTGTTGGTCTATTCTTGGACAATGGCTGTATTCACCGGCTTCTGTCGTAGGGCTGTGGTTTCGGTGTTGGAATGGAAGGTCATTCAGTGCTGTCTTCTCTCCCTTGTGTGGGCGGCAGGCTGCCTTTCCGCTCTGCGTTGGGCCTTGTGTGTGGATGTTATTCTTGGGCCACCTGGTGTTCCGTTTCATGTGTCTTGTTCATATGTGCAGGGTGGTATGAGTTTTTCAGTGTGGTACTGGCGTTCCTCTTCCCGAAGGGGCCCTGCTTCTCCTAGTTGGTGTTGCCGCCGCTGTGTGCTTCGCCATGTTTGTTACACTGGGGTGTGTCCTGCTGTTGCGTGACTTCACTGACATGTGTGCGTCTGTTGTGTGGCGTTGGGTGTTGTCCGTGAATTGGGCGTTGGGGACATGTCTGTGGCCGGCCTGTCACGTGTCATGTGCGTTCGGGGTGGGGCTGATGTGTGTGCTGCTTGGTTGTGTCCCTGTGTCTGTGTGCGACGCATGCATGGCGCTGCGGTTGGCCTCTGCGTTGTGCGCATGTGTGGCGGCGTCATCGGCGCTTTGGGGCCGTGACGGGGTGGTTGGTTCCTAGTCCCAGGTGGTGTGTACACATGTGTTCCGCGATGTTAGGATTTGGCCTGTGTGTCATATGTGGATGCAATGGTGGATGTGTAGTGTGCACGCGCTGGTGGGGGTTGTCCGCTTTTTCCGCCCTTGCACTGTGTGCGCTGTGTGCACTTGTTGTGTGTGTGCCTACCTGCGTCTCCGCGGTACGTTGCGTCCTTGGTGGTGCATCAGCAGAAGCATGGGAAGGGCCTGCAGTGCTGGATTCATGCCCGGGGTGCCGCTTCTTCGTTGTCCGTGCTCTGCGTCCGTGTTTCCGCCTCTCTTTCACGTGCGGTGTCTCTTTGCCGTGGGAGCCGTTTGTTTGCGGCATCGTAATTTATGCGCCGGGCGGGACGTGTTTCGTCGGACGGTGTGTGTCAGTTGTGCTGCGCCGCTACGTGTGCGGGCGCACTTTGATGGCGGACGGTGTTGCTGGCTTGCCGGCGGTGTTTGGCCTGCTTTTCGCATCGTAATTGTGCGGGCGTGTGGACTGCTGCGTGCCGGCGGTAACTGGTGGTTTTTGCATCCGCCAGCACGGCGGTTGTGCTTCCGCCCGCCATCGTAATGAGCCCCTTAGTTTTACGATGTTGCGTTTTGGAGAAGATTGCCGTTTTTTTTCTAAGAGCTGTGTATTAGTTTTGTAAACTAATATTTATTTAACACCCTCTTAATTTTTCGCGTTTTCATGGAGCGTTTTTTACTATACTATTTTTTCGGGTTTTTTATGGTATTTGCCAATTGGATTTATCGAGAGAGGATTTTTTTTTGGCAATATTTGCATTTTTGCATTTTTTGGGGGTTTATTTTAAATTAATTTGGAGAAACCGACACCTGGATGGATGTAGAAGATGTGTAAAGTTAGCTTTGGAGCTACAACAACTGTAAGTAATTTTTAATATTTTATGTGGGAGGGAAATGTTGTTTTATTATATTTTAATATGTATTATATTTTGTAAAATATTATTAAGCTGTCAATATATATTTATATTATTATAAAATATATATATGACAATTTATTAATGTTTTATAAAATATAAAAATAATATATATACATGTATATGTTGCGTTTTAGAAGAACATTTATTAATTACTGTTTACTTTAGATTTAAAGTATGCTTTTTGCTATTAGGGATAAGTATTCTAGGCCTCTAGTTGTTGGGAAGAGTGCAACTTGACTTTGTAGAAGCTCATACATTTTTTTTGTTTGTTTAGTTAGTTTTGGTCCAATTAGTGTAACGGATTGTTCTATTCTAAGTTGTTGGTAACTTTGCTCTTTTTGGATAGATTGTAGTAATTTGTGAAGTGTAGGTGTCCCTCTGCCTGTTGTTGCCTGGAAAGCATTATGCCATCCTTCAACAGCGTTCTTAGTTTTGCTTTGCTTGTTTAGGGTACTAAGGTACACATTCCACCACGGAATGTGGAACTTAGGTAATCTTCTGTGCCCTGATCTATGTAGTCTACCTACCCATGTATCCTCAAAGTAATCCAGTAGTGGGCTTAATTTCTCCTCATTTCTTTTGTAGTAGGGGCTCTCTATTAGCAGGTTATAGTGCTCTGCTACATCAGTCACAGGCACATAGGCTAGGGCTACAAGTTTTTTAATTTGATATGCTAAGGTACTGTCTGTTGCATATTGAACACTTAGGGGGTCATTATGATGGCGGGTGGATCGCCCCCGCCGGGCCGGCGGTAGTCACCGCCGGCCCGGCGGGGGCGATCCGCCCGCCATCCACACAGCAAAGACCCCCCGCCATTTTATGATGGCTGGGAGGTCCGCGGCGGACGGAAAGACCGTCTGCTGCTTTTCCGCCGGTCGACTCGTCGACTGGCGGAAAACAAGGGTAATATGGTGGCGGTGTCTGCAAGACACCGCCATCCATATTACAATGCCTGCGGTGATCAGCCTTTCCATGGCAGCATTGCCGCCATGGAAAGGCATACGTCTTCGCTGTTGGGGGCTGGTAGCGGGCCCCCAGGATGTTGGGGGGTGGGGGGTACCTATGGTACCCCCCTGCATTTGTATGCACAAGGTGGCAGGCACCGCGCGGTGCCTGTCACGTTGTGAATGCAAATGCACGACGTGCATTCACTGCATTGTGGCGGGCAGTGCTGTGAGCACCGCCCGCCACAATGCTGGGAATAGGGTGTCCCACCGCCACGGTGGCATCCTAATGTCAGGTGCGGGACCGCCGCACCCCTTGCGGACGGTCCCGCATTCCGTTACGCCCGCCCGCCATCATAATGACCCCCTAAGTGTTGACTTTTGGAGATGTCGCCACAGACACTGGTTAAAATGATAGTAGCACCCTTGGATAGCTGTATAAGGGTACGTTTTTAGTATTGCGTTAATCATTGCTTGCTCGAAATCGATGATTATTTTCTGTGGAAAATAATTAGTGTTTTCGTTTTTTATTTGGTTGAGAATTTCTAGATAGGTAGTTTGGGTTTTATTTGGGAGTAAGCAATAGATAAAGGGAATATTAGTATTTTGATATATAGCATGCACTGTGTATAGCTGGAAAAATGGTTTGGGACATATTTTAAATGTCCCATTCATCATCCAGGTGTCACTTTGCTGTAATTTTATTAAGTTATTTGCAGTGGCAAACATAATTATTCGTTTTTCACTGCTTTTATTGTAAAAGAAAATAAATGGTTCGTTATTATGGGTAATGCTTAGTTCAGGTGGGATAAGTACTTCTTGGAATGTTTTAGGGACAGGCATGGTAGTTGTCGTTTTCTTTTTCTGTCTAATTATAACTTTTTTTAATGCATCTATGGATGGTAATTGTCCAGATGCATGTTGGGGTACTCTAAGTAATTGCTCCTTTAATATTTCACTAGTGGGTTTGTCTGTACTACTGCTTGCTTGTTTAATATTTTCCAGAGCATCCCTAACTTCAATTTCGGTTATATTTGGGGGTGGTTGTGCTCTTTCACAGATAAAACAGTAGTTTCGTGGGTTATGGCTCTTCCATAGCATTTGTTAGAATAATACTTGCTACATTTCCAAAACACTTTTAAATCTTTCTGCTTTTCCTGCGTATACACATAACCCATATAACATAGGAGCATTTTCCCCTTCTGAGGCTCTATGAATTGTGCACCTTCAGTCATGGTGGTGTCTTTAATGCTAAAGAAAATGTATATAGAATTTAATTAATATAATACAGTCCATTATTTTGTTTCTAAAATATACATTTTTTGCAATATACTTACAATGTTGAATTTGATGGCAAGAAAAATTTTCTTTTGATGTGTTGAAGCTTTTATTTTCGGAATGTTGAAGGTCTTTCTGTTGATATAAGAAAAAATAATGTTAAGATATTTAAATATATTTGTTGTAGGTGGTAGGGGAATTGGAAAAGAGTTTGTTTTTGTTTTCTAAATTTAGGGTGTTGTTTAAAATAGCAATTTAAGATACTTACTTTTTGATTAACTTTATTTTCTTAGCTGTTGTAGATTATTTTTGCTGCTGTTGGAATATTCTGTAGAGGAGATATAAATAAATAAAAATACATTTTAGTGTATTATGAATTTGACATATATTTGGGAGAATGTTAGCAGTATTGTACTATTTAAAATGTTAATTTACTTACTTAATGCAGTTTCAAAGCTTTGGTGTCCATTACGATGTCGGACGGTAAAAAATCCCCCATCTACCATAGCGGTAAAATTCCGCCCGCCTACACCGTCTGAATACCGACCGAGCAATCACGATGCCGCGAGCCGAAAACAGCAGGCGGCGGAAAAGAAACAAAAAATAGCGCCCGCCCATGTCCGAGTCTAAGTCCATCCGCCCTCCACGGACGGAAAGACGCACGACAACCCAAAACCGCCCGCACTGACGACCGAGACACCGGCCGTGAAATTAGGATCGCACAGACATGAGCGCGGAAAATACACAAAAACACCGCCCGCCAGCGTAAACAACAGTGACGAAAATGTACACGGCGGAAGCTCTGGCGGCCACGGCCCTGCACAGAAATCCTCCGCGGACAAAAACAAACACACACAACATGGCCAACAAGTCCACACAGCAACCCACGCACAAATACCCAAACACAGTACACATCTCGGAAACACCCCCCCCGGACAAACAAATCAACTACAAATCCCAGAACACCAGCCACAACACACCTGAAAACAACAGACCACCATGACACACCCACATAGGTAAGTACAAAACCAGCCCCTTCACAGACCACAACCCCTTGCAACATTACAAACTGAGGACGAGAGCACACAACACAGCGAGACAGAAAGGACAGCAGCACACCACAGACACGCACCTATCACACCCATCACCACCACCACCACCAAACACCGGCCACACAAACCCCCTGCACATCACACACCACACACCGCACCAGCACCACAAACACCAAAACACACACCATGGCACCACACAGAATGCCCAAGTTCACTTCCACCGAGCTGACGGTCATGGTCGACGAGATCGTCAAGGTGCACCCACAAATCTATGGCAACCAGGTCCAACAGACACCACCAGCCACCAGAAACAGAATGTGGAACAGGATCGTAGACCAGGTCAATGCAGTCGGGAACGTGCCACGCAACAGAGGCGAAATCAACAAAAGGTGGAACGACCTGAAAAGCGTGGTCAAGAAGAAGGAGACCAAGAATCGTGAGCTGGCTGCCAGGACTGGCGGAGGTAATCCCGCGCTATTCAAGACCTTCAAGGCGTGGGAGGAGAAGGTGCGAGTCATCATACATCCGGAGATCCTCACCGGATTACCAGGGGGAGTGGAGGCTGGTAAGTACAAACAAACGTATACCAGCAAACCGCTATGTACTCACATGCACTACCACAATGCCATAGCTCCTAGGGACAAACACCCCCATGTCCAGTACACAATACACAAGACAACACTCACACATGCAACAGACACAACCACACACTCAGCCCAAACCAACCAACTAACAAAACCATGGGGGCATGTGTACAGTTAGCCAGCACCGCAACTCCCACCAGGTCCCCTTGTACACCAGAAGCGCCAGACGGAGCACTCCCCACACCCATGTGTCAGCCATAGCTGCACTAACTGACAAGTAACAGGTAAGTAGCCGCAACACAAAGGCAGTGGGTCGGTGGGGGGACAGCTGAAGTACAACACCTACCAGGCCCCCAGTCCCACAGCGCAGCAAGGTGGAGCACCCCCCACACCCATGTGACAGCCACTGCAGTGCACACCTGCAGCCGACAGGTAGACATCTCACCCCACATGCAGGGGTGTCTGTGGGTGTCAAGCCATCACCACAACTCACAACACCGCCCCCACTCCCACAGACCAGCAACATGGAGCACCCCTCCCGCCCATAACCATGTGGCATCCATTGCATTGCGCACTCAAAAACAACCTGTAGGTGGGAAACTGTATAGGGCGGGGTGTCTGTAGGCATGAGGACTGTACTACGACTGACACATGGGACATGTCACGTAGCAGAGGAACACGCAGCACTGCTCCCTGTCACAATCATGTGACCAATGTGCACACGGACATGTATTACAGAGTCATACCCCACATTACCCATCACAGATACAGCAACACCTAAGGAGCCACGTCTGCATGCACAAGTCCCACTGGAGTACAGACCCACACGGCAGGCACTGTGCCACCCATCACACACATCAGCAACACCATCTAAGTCTTGTCCATGTAGTCCTTACTGCCTGTCACTCACACATCGTACAACAACGCCCATGTAAGACAAACCTTACTAGAAGTAACAGCGTGGAACCACAATATTGCACACAAAAACAACTGGACCCATGAAACACACAGGTACACAATGCACATTCAACATATCATCCATCGCATCTGTCAGCCCCAGTGTCATGAGAGGTATGTCATCCGAACAGCTGTCCCTCATACAGTAGTCATGCAAAGATACCTGCCCATGACAAATCATGTGCCTGCAGTGACTGAAGCGCACGTCACACTGCGAGTAACAACACACATAATATAGTCAACACCCCAAGAGCACTGCATTGATGCACATGTACGAGTGCAGCACGCACACCAAGGAATTGGCCCATCTGCAATACGTCGTGTGGCACACAACAAGCACGAACTCACAACAATGCTACCAATGTAATGTCCATGAATGATAACAGGCAGCAGATATGCCGGGCATGTTAGACAGACACACACCTTAGTCTATGCACTGTCATGTTGCCAGAACACATGTCACGTTCTGCACCCATCACCCACAGTACGTACCCCAAAAGCATATTCCAAGCCAAAAGCGTCCAGGGGGCTGTACCCCCTTGTGCCATCTGCGTTTCTAAGCGTTCCATCTGTACCCCAAAACCATAGTTCAACCCAACATCGTCGATGGTTCTGGAGCCCGCATACACCCGAGCCACAAAATGTAGGAGCATAGCAACACACACCCATCGGCATTGCTAATCCGTCCCATGCCACATGTCCACATCACACAGTTCCATTGCCTAGCCCACGCATACACACATCGTACATCCACACACGCCTCTGGGAAACCTGTGCACGACAGTGCACGAACTGTGAATGTCAGACAACCAATACATACTTTGCTAGGTGCAACACAATGACCCATCTCATTCTCCCCACAGGTGGCGAACTGCTGGATGCCGGAGAGGGAGACAGCAGCCAGCACAGCCAGTCCGCAAGCCCCCGACCCGGACTCACGGATGTAGAGGAGCTGGACACCTCTCCGGACACGGACCACCCAGCAGGCCCATCTGGAGTGGCAGGGCACACCCGCTCCCCAGGGCCCCTCCTACCCACCAACCCATCATCCAGGGATGCTGACCAGTCACAGACCCCTGCTGCCACGGTCGTTGCGGCCACTGCCACGGTCGTTGCGGCCACTGCCACGGTCGTTGCGGCCACTGCCACGGTCGTTGCGGCCACGGTCGTTGCAGCCACCACCACCACGCCATCCCTGTCCACTCAACCAGCGCAAGGGGTGGCCCGGCCGTCTGGGTCCACCCTGGGAGCCAGAGCGAGGACCGTGGTGAGCAATGTGGCTAGTGGGCAGGTCGGTGGCAGCAGTACTGGTAGGAGGAGCAGGGTCAGGCCAACGCCATCTGTGCTTGGGAGCCAAGCCCTGCCGCAAATCGACAGAGTCCTTGGGGCCTATGAAGAGGCCCAAGGAGAATGGGCCAGGTCGTCCACCGACACGCGGGAGGTCCTTGGGGTGTTGAGGTCCATGGACGCCCATATGGGCCAAATCATGGCCCTCATGGGCCAGCTGGTGGTGGGGGGAGGGCACAAGCAAGGCCAGCAACACCACCTCCGCCACCACCTGCTGTGGCGCTGGGTCGTGCAGCATCGCGTTCCCCTGCGTCCACAGCGAGTGAGCACTCCTCAGCCACCACCAGCAGCCCACCAACACAACCCCCCTCCCAAACGTGGAAGGGGCCGTCCGAAGAGGAAACAGGTGTCCAGAGAGGACTTCGCATGCGACAAACGCCAGTGAGTCAGCCAGCCACCTTGACCACCTACTGCATTGACTTGGAATACGATCCTACCCCACACTGCCATGTGAATGGCATGTGTCTGTTGGACTGTGGACATAGAACTTCATGGGTACACCTTGACCATCACGCAGCCATGACCGTCTACTCGTTGTCACAGCATGCACCACATTTGACATCACCTTGCACACAATCACATGTCACCGCTGTAAATAAATACACCTTGATCACAATCTGCTTAATGTGTCCTGGGTTTATTCAACGATGTGCAATCGCCACCATGAGCAGAAATGCATCTGCTGTGTGGGATGTCGATGGGACAGGAGAGGCTGTAGGGACCTAGGGGTGAAAAACAGAACAAGAGTACATTCAATGAGTGTGTCACACACTCATCACACAGTACTTGTCACCAACTACAAGCAATGTACACACATCTCACAGAGCAACAGGGCACAATGCTACAGCCACTGTCAGTGGCATACCAACCTGGACATGGACCATTGACACACAGCACTCAGTGAACAAAAGGCCCCCGTGACAGAGCACACATACACCTGCACAACTACAGCTACATCAGCCGTCGTACATGGACACTCACCGTCAAGTGAAGTAGCGGGCGATGAGCTGCTGACGCACATTCACAGCTTCCTCCTCTCCACTGTCCTCTTCACTTGACCCGTCCTGGTCTGCAGGCTGGGGCCCTGGTTGATCTCCGTCATCCACAATTAGGGGGATCTGCTTGCGAATAGCCAGATTGTGCAGCATGCAGCAAGCCACTACTATCTGGCACACCTTCTGTGGGGAGTACGCCAGTGCGCCCCCGGTGCGGTCCAGGCATCTGAACCTGGACTTCAGGAGGCCAAAGGTCCGCTCAACCACACGTCTGGTCCTCCCATGTGCCTCATTGTAACGGACATCAGCTGGGCTCAGAGGATGTCGTAATGGGCTGAGCAGCCAGGGCCCATTCGGGTAAGCAGAGTCACCTGGGTGTGAGGGACACAGAGAATCGTTGCTATTCCAACTGGACACAAGACAGCATCGCACAGCCAGCACGCTACACTACTCCACATACTCACCAACAATCCAGCCACGGTCATGTTGCAGATTGGTCATCAGTCGTGGTAGGATGCTGTTGCGCATGATGTGCGCGTCATGTGCCGATCCTGGAAATTTCGCACACACGTGTGATATTACCATGTCCGCAAGGCACACCACTTGCACATTCAGGGAGTGTGTGTGCTTCCGGTTGCGGTAGAGGTGCTCAGTGGCCTGTGGTGCAACAAGGCCAACATGGGTGCAATCTATTGCACCAACGACGTGGGGGATCCGTCCAAGGGCATAGAAATCACCCTTCACTGCCGCCAATTCACGAGCCCTGGGGAATCTGATGTACCTGTTCCTGTACAGCATCATAGCTGACAGTACATCCCTCAGCACCATGCTGAACATGGGCTGGGACATCCCACCTCCACTGCCCACTGTGTGTTGGAATGACCCAGTGGCGAAGAAATGCAGTGCAGCCATCACCTTAGCCGTGGGGGTGAATGCTGTTGGATACACCCTGCGAGGACGGAGGTGGGGTTCCAACAAGGCACATAGGCGATGCAGGGTGGGTCGGTCCAGACGATATTTACGGATGACCTCCACATCCTCCATGTCTGACAGCAATTGGTAGGGGCGATGTATGTTTGGTCTCCGCCTAGGAAAGATGGAAGTGGACACATGTCAAAGCAACACGCCACATGGCAGTTTCACATACACATGACAAAAATGACTGACCAAGCAATTGAATCACAGAACAGCTGACAAGTAGGGACAGCACAGCCACAATACACTTACACAGGTCCCCTACCAATAGCAATGGGCAGTGACACACACCATTGCTATGAGCATGCACATGGGGAGTTAGGCCTTAACAACTTGTAAGGCATGCTGATGGTAACAGACTGCATATTCGGTAAGCTGCAACACCACGGCAACATGACTAGCTGCTGTGCATCACACTGCTTCCGGGGCTGGGTGTGTAGGGCACACACCAACAACGCTATGGACACAGGCTGAGCGGCCAAAACAAGTGGGACCTGTGGCACGAGGGGATATGAGACAGTCATTGATGTCCCTACTGCACCCTATGTACAGCACTGTACGGATCACACCTCCAGAAACATTGACAGGTGTACACATTGACAGCTCCATGCCAACACGGCTGTGTGATTGCACATACACATCACAAGTGACACGTAACGTTGCACGTGCCACGTGGCAGATGTACATAGTGAAAGATGGCATGTGTGTGCATATGCATATCCCATGCTCCCATGCCAATGTGTACATGATGATATGCCAACAGACATGTGGAGGCTGCCCACTGGCCGTCCCTGCCTATGCACACAGCATGTTCTGGCCCCGTCCATTGTGGACCTGCACCCACACACAAATCATGGCCACACCTGCAGATGCATTGCGCACATTAAACTGTGTGGTGCACATGGCATCAGCGGACTGTACCCGCCATGGGCCAGGCCCTTACGGCCAACTCCAATGACCCTCGCGGTTGCACCCTGCGTGTTCCACTATGGAGGTAAGCGTCCCGGGCCAGCTGGGAGCAGGCCATCGTCTGCAATTGAAGCTGGCAGACATGGTACACAAATTGCAGCAGCTTGGACCCACTGAAACTGCCCCAGGGGGCTATGTGAGTGTGTGAGTGAGACCGGCATTACCACAGCTACCTGGGACTGCAGCCTGGCACCCCTCAACAACACCTGCTGCTGCCACCTCTCCACCTACACGTGGATGACTCTGAGGATATGTCCAGGTCCACTCACCAGCGAGGAGCTGGAGATCCTGGATTCCGAGCTCCACGCACACTGCACATGGCTATTCCTTGCGTAAGTTGTGTGTGAGAGACAACTGCAGTGTGTGTGGGAGTGCATGTGGGGGACACACATGTCGTTGATCCGCAGCACTATGAGTCAGAGCCTGTGGTGTTCAGACATGCACTGCTCACCATGCTGACTGCAGGTGGCAGTGGTATGTGAGCTCTCGGGCGCTTTGACATGTCTGTCCCTCCCGAGTGGTGGTACATGGCAACTTCATGTCAGACATCCAGTGACACAGACAATTGGCAATGCAGGTCTCAGTGCACTTGTTGCTCGTGTGAATGTCAGGCTGGGGCCATGCTGCCCTTCTCAGTCCCAGCAGGCCTGGCCTGCACATTGACTGCACAATGCCAGTAGGTGACAACACAGAATGACTAGTGGGTTACATGTGTCACCTGTTCAGCACTCTCCGGATGAGCGCAAACTCAGCCCTGTACATTGGTCACACCATGCCTCGTGAAAGGGATGTGTGTGTGAGATAGTGCCACTGAATGTGACCACCGTTGCGGGGTGGGCCATGCGCAGGCCGAGTACGTTGGTTGTTGCGCAGTGTTGGTCACAGTGGGTACACCAACACAGATGTGTTGCCTTGTGATCTGTTGCTAGGTCCGCCTGACAATGGACAGTAGTTGTGGGCAGACTACACATTGGTCGATGTGCTGTCTATATGCATGTGCCTTCACACCAGGCACAGCTGCCCCTGCACATATGACCCCTGCTGCCGTCAGTGCTGGGTCTGTTGAGCTGATGCGCCATCTGTGCGTGGGGCAGACAGCTCTCCTCACTTCCGTCATTGCCCATGACATCACTTTGCCGCAGGTGACATGGATCATGGAGGGCCCACATGTACGCGTGGGTGGACTACACAAGACTGTCCAATGGTTATCACCTCCAGTCAGTGCTTCGAATGGGAAGGATGTGGTGCTGGTACACATTTTAATGTGTAGAGTGGGCGGGGCTAGGTGCGGGGCTACATGCAAGACATGGAAAGTTCATCGGCTTATCTACTAGTTGCAATACACACGAGACACGTCTTTTCATGTCCACATCAGGGTAATTCCTTGAACTGACTGGAAGTCAGACAGTCATATTTTACCCTGTCCTCATGGCCTCCCCTCGCTCACAGAAATATGCGTTTGCACCTGGGAAGCCAGCGCATGCACAAACAGCTCCATGCTCGCCCCAGAGAGGCCAAGGAGTGTATGTGTGGGTCCAGTTGAACAAGTGGTCTGTCTCGCGGCATAATAAGTGGCGGGACGCCGTCCACCTGCGTGGTGCCCCGACACCCGGGCAACATTGACAATGCATGACAGGCTCCGCAGTCCGGATACACCACCTGCAACACACAGAGGCTGTAGCTGCCCTAGCGGCCCAGGCCGCATCCAACTGGAGCTCATGGACCCACACATTCACTCTTTGGCCTCTCTGGGGCGAGCTTGGAGCTGCTTATGCACGCGCTGGCTTCTCTGTTGCAATGGCATGTAACGTGTGTGGGGATATAGGCAATGAGTGAGATGGTGCGAGCCACCTTCCATGACGTCACTCCTGCTCGTGATGTGTGTGTCCCCCCACTTCTTCCATTAGACTTGTGCCATACTACTAATTGAGGATGTGTTGCCTGCGTGATGTGTCCAGGAGGAGCGCGCCATGACATCTCACCCACCATGCTCCACTGCCATCCCGTGCCCTGGATTGCCTGTGCAGGTGGACAATGTTGGGGATACACCTGGTCGACAGGGGATGTGAGTGTCTTGGCAAGGGCCTGGCGGACGCACAGCAGTATCCAGCATGTCCACGGAGGGTGGGCTGACGTCTACACCTGATGCAGCATTGATCGTGTGCCCGCCTGTTGTGCACACACGAGTTCACATTCATCCCCAGACAGGTGGTCTTTACAAATTCCCAGGAGAGCAGCAATGTACTGTTCCGGAATCCTCCCAACACAGCGTGTTTCAACATTGCATGTGCGCACCTACCCGTCACACCCACCCACCTGAGCCAAGCGTAACTCCCGCTTCACATGACACGTGTGTCTTCCACAGTTGTGCTACTCATTAGCGTTGACATCCAATGACAGTGGACTACATGGTCATCTCACGACTGCCGTGTACTTCACACACTCTCATCCTCTCTCATTCGTACTTGTGAAATGAATCAGCAGAGACACATTTTTGCTTCAAGCAATGTATTGGGACTTATGTCCTCTGTGATGCAGTATAGTGGACACTACTGGCAGCGAATGCATGTGGAGGATATACTCAGCATGATTGCACATAGCATAGGGTGTAGGGGTACATGTCATTAGTTGTTGACTGTGGGATGTGTGCTTCAGAGTTACAACTGCTTAGCCGTTGCTGTGCTAATGTACATTTGCTAATTACTGTGGAGCTGCTAACTTTGACACAGACAGTATACATTTCGCCTACCAGACCGCTTGACATCATGGGCACAGTACATCTCAGTTCCATGTTACCGGTTTGCTGCTATGGTTACTCATACACACGTGCGTGGAGGTGACATCAGGGCATGGGCTTACGTGCATGCAACGGCGTCCCACTTGTTGTTGCAATGTGGTGGCTACTGGACATGACACAGTCACTGGGGTCATGTTATTGGGGGATGCACTTGTTGTCCATGCAAAGGTCCTGGCACGGAAGTTCAGAGGGAGGTGATGTGACAGCTCTCACATACTACAGCCGAACGATTACTGTCCACTGACCGGTGCATATGTTGATGGGCGCAGGATACATATTATGGCATCGTTGTACGTGCAGTTATGTCCATGTGGTTGCCATACACATTTCCCATGCCTCTGCCTCCCCCTGTTCATGCAGAGTTACTGGATGTGATGAGGTAAAGAGTGCATGTCCCGAAAATATCCGATGTCATGGCAGTGTAGTTGATGGTGTGGTGTTAGTTGCAGGTTGTGTGGTATAGTTGTTGTACTGGTAACTGCTCAGTCCGTGCGGATGCCAAGCATGGGTACGGTGTGGGACATCATTGTTCAATTGGGGATGTTGCGTCGGGGCCCGACGAATTGACAGGTTGTCAGGTATGCGATACCTTCCAGCAGGGCTTCCATGGCATTGGTGGTAAACATGGATGCCATCCAATGTAGCGGATGGTGGCTGTCAAGGTGTTGGTCGTAAGTTGTCCCTTGTAGGAGCATGATGGGACATGTTGGATGACATTCGATGAAACTGTGATCCAGAATCCGTCGTGTGGAGGCACAGTGGTCCCATTGCAGTGTGGGTCCGATTGCAGCCACATACGCCATGCCCCCATAGGCTGAACAGACCCTGTCGTGGACGTCCACGGGGTTGAACAGTTGTACCAGGTCCGCCATTGGACTTGCAGGGTTGGAGAGACATAAATCCACAGGATAGTGGAAAGGACACCTCCGACAGTAGAAGACGGGGATGACGCAGCTGAACAATGCGATGCGGTAAGTTAGTCGGTAACTTACGTTCAGCAAGGCCAGATTTTCACATCCCAATATCTGTATCAGGTAATGTTTGTACAGCTTCATCTGTCCGGCATAGTTGGGTAGGTGTGGTGCAAGTGCCATTTTGCTGAAGGGCGATGTGATGGCGTGCTCCGGCTGTCTGTGCAGTCTGCAGTGTGCAACCTCCGACGTTGCTGGGAATTCTGTTGTGGTCGTAGGGAGGCAGGGCTTGGGTTATAGTGGCTTGTGCGAAGGACACGGGCCCTCATCCCACATGCTTCTATGAATGGTCAAGGTCAGTGGTGTCTGACTCCTTCCCGATAACTTGCATGTGAACCACATGGGGGAGTGGTATCATTTCTTTTTTCCCTTCGGAATGTTCTTTCGTGTTATGCGCTACCTGCCCAGTGGACGGTTCCCTCTGCATGCCTGTGTTGGGCTTTTTTTGGTATCATGAATGTGTTGTCCTGCTTGGATAGTTGAGCTGTGGTTTCGGTGTGGGTATGGAAGGCCATTCAGTGCTATCTCCTCTCCCGTGTGTGGGCGGCACGCTGCGTTTCCGCTATACGTTGGGCCTTTTGTGTGGGTGTTGTAATTGGAACCACCTGTTGTCGGTCCCCCGGGATCTTTGATGTTACGTATTGCATGTCTTGGTATTGGGTGCAGGGTGGTATCGGTGTTTCTGTGTGGTACTGGCGTACCTTTTTCCGACGGTGTCCATATTCTGCTGGGTGATGTTGCCGCCGCTGTGTGCTTCGCCATGTTTTGCACACAGGGGTGTGTCCTAATTTGGCGTGACATCACTGACATGTTCGGGTCAGTTGTGTGACGTCAGGTTGGCAACAGTGAATTGACGGTTGGCGACATGGCTGTGGCAGGACTGTCACGTGACATGTGCGTTCTGGGTGGGGCTGGTGTGTGTGGTGTTTGGTTGTGACCCTGTGTTGTTTGTGTGCGGCGCATACTTGGCGCTGCCGTTGGCCTATGCGTTGTGCGCATGTGTGGCTGCGTCGTCGCCGCTGCGCTGCGGGGCCGTGACGGGGACGTTAGTTCCTGGTCCCAGGTGGTGTGTCCCCGGTTGTTGCGAGTTGTTACAATTTGCCCAGTGTGACATTTGTGGGTGCAGTGGTGGATGTGTCGCGTCCACGCAGGGGTGTCTGGGGGGGGCCATGTACAGTTTTACCGCACTTGCACTGCGTGAGGTGTTTGCGTGCCCTTGTTGTGTGTCTGCCCACCTGCGTCTCCGCGGTGCGTTGACTCCTAGGTTCTGCATCAGGTAGAGCATGGGGAGGGCCTGCAGTGCTGGATTCATGCTCGGGGGTCCGCCTCTTTGGTATCCGTACTGTGCGCTCGGGTTTCCGCCTTGCTTTCACGTGCGGTGTCTCTTAGCCGGGGGAGCTGTTTGGTTGTGGCATCGTAATGTGTACGCCGGGCGGTACGTGATTTCGTCGGGCGGTGTGTCTCCATTGGGCGGCGCCGCTACGTGAACGGGCGCACTTTGATGGCGGACGGCGTCGCTGGCTTATGTGCGGTGTTTGGCTGTCTTTTCACATCCTAATTGGGCGGGCGTGTGGGCTGCGGCGGGCGGACGGTAACTCTTGTTTTTTGCATCCGCCAGCACGGCGGTGGTGCTTCCGCCCGCCATCCTAATGGGCCCCTTTGTTTTGAAATCAAAGTCTGCGATCAGGAAGCAATCTGGCAGAGTTTCCTCTTCTTTTTTCTTGTAGGGTTGAAGTGGAAATGAACATAACTTTTTCTTTGCTTTTATACTGTTTAATTAATTAGTTCATTTATGTTATTGGTGCTTTTTGTTAGTGGTAGCATTCTATTTGTTGTTGTGCAAGTTTTGTATTTTTTTTTATCAGTTTGTTTCCTTATATGGAAGACGCTAATTAAGAAGTTGTTACCCTTTTTTTTTTTTTTACCATATTCTGTTGGTGAAATGTGTTTTATAATGATTAAAATGTTATATATTTAGTGCATTATATTTTTTAAGTATTTATTTATTTAGGACTAAAGTGATATTTGCTAAAATAATTTTTTTGGGTGTTAATGTGTTTGCAAAATATATTTTTATATTTATTAAATGTTTTGTATATGTTTATATTGTGAAAATGTCGTTTTTCTGAAGATATATTTAATTTACTGTGTATCAGTTATTCGATTTTATAAAAAAAACGATAATATTGGCTGTCTATATTTTGGGAGTCGATATTATGGCTCTTTGTTAGTTATTTGAATGTATTTCGATAATTTTAGTTTCGATATTTTGATGTTTGATAAAGTTAGAAATGATATTTATTTTAGTCGATATAGTGGTTTCGATATTTTAGTGTTTTGTTTATTAAGTATTGGTGGTCGATATTCTAGTTTTCGATAATTTGGCGACTATATTTTGTAAAGTCGATATTTTGTCCCTCGATATTAAGTCACTGATCCATAAAGGCATTACTTCTCAGATGATACTACACATAAAGCACCTTAGACTGTTGAAATAAAGTTAATCTGACTCTGAAAATTCTTTCCCTTCTTCGTCTCCTCTGCTGTAAAGAGAAAACCCTCATTCACCCTGCTAAAGCAAACAAGCAAGCCTGTAAGTACCTCCTTACCTCAGCGGGCTGCGGCGGCGTTGGCTTCATCAGCGGACCTCCGCCCACAAAGGCCTCGCCTCCCCGCTTCTCGTTGTAGCTCAGCTCAGCATCTCATCTGGAGCGAGTTTGTTTCACTGCATGCGGTGTCTCTGTAACACTACATGCAAAGGGGAAATCACAGCAAGACCTACAGAGTCTCTGTGACGCTGTAGGTCACAGGGTTGTGAATATTATTGTTATTGCTTTTATTTTATATTTTTTCAGAAAGCTTGTTGTTTTTTTGGGCCATAGAATTATATTTCAGTTTATTCTTTTACAGTAGTGAAAGCCTTTTTTATCCAAGCTGGAGGCTTTTACTACCTGATTTCTTATCCTGGTTCATCATGTTCCTGCGCTATATAAAGGGGTCCATTTGGTGCCTGGATGCATTGCAATTAAGCTTTGCTTGGTTGCTCATTCGCTGGACTCGTCTGAAATTTCCATGTTCCTCATTCTCCTGCTACTCATTCTTGCTTCTTGCCTTGTTGTTAGGCCTGGACAGTTAGACTGCTTTTTTCTGGGTTCCAGTATTTTCCCTTGCTGCTGTGTATTGTTTTCAGGACTAATCGCAGACTACTTGCATTATCCTGGAGTCTAGTGATGCGGCTGGGGGTAATAATCCATGCAGGGCCGGCTTTAGCGCTGGTGGCACCCGGTGCGACAGGCTTTTTTGGCACCCCCCAATGACCTCCTCCTGGGATTCCCTCACTAACACTGGGCAAAAGTGCCCCTCATCCAGTGCTTTAAATAGGCAGGTACGGGCACTGCAACATCAGAACTCAATTGTAATAACTTATTACAGTTGAGCAGCTATGTCATTTCTTTATTTCAGGTGACTAGGTGTGTCACCGGTCGCCTGTAATGAGGAAATTAGAGACAAGCTTTTATACAGGGATTTCAGGATCCCATGTATTATAACTCCTTATTTTGATTATGGTGCAACTACATGAAACTAGGACCTTAAATTAGTATCTATGTAACATGATGATGACCCTGGGCAGATCTCTCATGCTTCTCGTTTGTATAAATACTCTATACAGCAGCCTCGCACATTATGTATTTGGGACCCTTTGTACTGATATTTTGTGAATCACTAATTGTTCGCAGAATCCTTTGCAGTTGCAAAATCGTGTGTTTTAGATTTATGATTTATATTTTAATTTATGTTTGCAAAAGTAGGTTCAGTGGCTTAACTGTAGTTACATTGTCGTTATGTTCTTGGTAACCTTTACTGTTGTGTTTCTGAGTATGCTGTTCACTGCTTTCTTCTAGCCACTGCTGCTATTTACCTTTCTTGGTGGCTTTGCCTAGGCCTGCAATTTCTGGGTCATGCTTTTGGCTAGTCTTCAGGGTTACATTTGAGCGAGAGATTCTTTTTTCCCCCTGGGCCTCTTCTAGGTCAGGCGTTTTTTCCTTCTGGGCCAGTACTTCTTTTCTTCTTGGCTATTTATGGAAAAAGCACTTTCTTTTCATATGTGTGTGCATGGTTCATGCATTCTTCTTTTCTTCTGGGCTCCGCTTGGACCGGTCGTTCATCCTGGTACAGGATTTCTTCTGGGACGCTGCTGGCTTAAGTGTGTCCCTTCTTTTATCTATTCATTTGAGGTTTTATATAAAGCACACTACATAATGGTGACAACACAGCACTTTACAGTTGATGGAATGATAAACACACTGTGAGAAATCCGCACAAAGTTATGAATTTATTTTACAAGATTACATTGTGTGAGTATACATAAAGAATGAACACATTAAATAATGTTAGATAGAGTTTGCGCGTAGGATTCAGAAACCAGAGTCTTGCTTTTCGTAGAGTGATGGGGAACATAGCTGCTGAATCAGTTAAGAAACTCTATAAATCGAACAGAAATTCTCCTTTCTGTCGGGCTGTGGGCTGCTTCCCTTCTTCTTCTCTAGGCCTATTTTACTGCTGGCTCTTAGTATCCATCCTTCCCAGTTCATTGCTATTGATGGTTGTCTGCTTTCAGGCTTGTTGCGATGAGGGTGGCAGAATTTGCAAGTGATGCAGAAGCTTGGCTTGAGCCATTGTGTGCACTGGAGAGGGTAGAAGGCCGCCTTTAGACCCCTTCCGGGCTTTGCTTTGTTTTTGGGGGAGCTTCTTGAAGCTGATGTTCACTTAGTGCACAGGAAAGCAGGAGCCGGTCTTCCTCATACTCCTTTACACTGAGGTATATTTTTGCTCTCTTTTTTCTTTCTTGCCTTGAAAGCGGCGAAGCTATGAGGATCAGCAGTATTGACTGGATCCGTGTTATCTGTCAGTCAGGTCTGGTGCAGAAGCCATGGCAATGCAGCAGCTGCCCTTCAGCGATCTGGCTGTTTCCCAGTGCTAATGTGGGACTTGCTTGTGGGGCATTTAAGTGAGAACGCCCTATGATTGGAGGCCACGCCAAGCCTGTATAGGGCACCCACGTCTGTGTGGCACTTGGGTGCCCTTGCTGATAGAGTACAGGCTCAAAGGGGCAGGTGTTGTTAGTAGGTTTGGAGCCAGACTGAGAGAGTTTCAGTCTTGGAGCACCAGCTGAGAATGCTTGTGAGGAGATTTTGGCTGTCTTAAAGAGGGGTGTTAGGCTTCTGACCCCTATTGTTGCTACCTCTGTCTCGTACACACAGGTGTTTTATATTATGATCCGCTATGACATCACATAGCAGAGCAAGTGTATTTGTAACGGGCACATTCACCCTCTGGGCCATTTTGACATTACTACGCTTAATGCTAGGTCGCATGATAGAACAACGCATGCCTCAACAACGCATGCCTAAACCACGTGGTCTCAACCACGACCTCATCGTTACCACGCATGCCTTTGCAACAAATTTTGTTGTAGAGGCATGATTGGTAAAGGCATGCGTAGTAAAGATCACACCCCAACCCCCCTGCCCTGAGCCCTAAAAACCGGCACCTAGCACTGCAATCCCCCCTGCCCCAGCCCTAAACACTACCCATACCCCCGACCCTGAGCCCTAAAAACTGGCCCCTAGCCCTGAAATGCACCTCACTCCAGCCAAAAAAACTACCCACACCTCTGCCCCCCGCCCTGTTCCCTAAAATGGGCCCCAGGCCAAAAAACTACTCCTACCTCTTCCTTCCGCCCTGAGCCCTAAAATGGCCTCAGCCCAAAAAACTACCCTGCGCCCTAAAGTGGCCCAAGGCCAAAAAACTACCCCGACCCCAGCCCCCCGCCCTGAGTCCTAAAACGGCCCCCAGCTCTGGAAACTGCCTCTTCCCCCCACCCTGAGCCCTAAAACTACGCCCCCGAAAACTGCCCCCCCCCCCTGAAAACTACTCCCCTTCCCACTAAAAACGACCCCCTCCTCCCCAAGCCCTACTTACCAAGTCGCGTCCAGGTCCTTCCTCTCCTGATCCTTCGTGTTCCTCTCCCCGCCCATCTGGTCTCTGGAACTAGACCACAGACTGTTGACTGCCTTAACTACGCATATGCGTGGTTCAGGCATATGCTTGGTTAAGGCATATGCGTGGTCCACGCATATGCATGGTTAAGGCATATGCGTGGTTCAGGCATATGCAAGTGATGTTCCGCTTGCATGGTAACAGCATTGTGGTTTAGCCCGCGTGGTTAATGCATTTTCCCTTAATGCTATTATACACATACACGTCATCAGTCATTCACTCACCCCTGTGTCTGGCCATCCTTTGAAGACAGAATAAAAGGAGCATGGTGAGCTTGAGCATTAGTTCACACTAGCTTTATACCATGTGTTTCAGGTAGAAGCGGGAGCACAGGCAGGAGGTCACCCAGTGCTTCCGGTTCCAGGGCAAGATGTGCACTGCCAATTCTACTGTGGCGACAAGACGGTGAGCGCCCAAGCACCACACATATGAAGTCGGTTTGCCCCATGGTTGGGAGGTGTTTGTACCTGCTGTTACCAGGGTGGTTTCTAGTGTTAGTGGTATGTGTCCTGTTCGCGCAGACAATTCTTCTCTTGATTGGGGTTGTTGGTCATGGACTGCTTGTTTCTGAGTGAATACACTGACTGCAGACATGCTTCTACAGAACGCCGATGGGATTACAGCATGGTTGTCTTCCACATCTCTTTGGTAGTTCTGACAAGACACTGACAATTTAGCTCCGTATCCTGGGAGCCTGATTTTTGAAATTCCTAAACATATTTTGCCAACTGGGTTAGAGTCATTCAGCTTAGCAGTCCTATGAAACCTTCCCAACTCAACATGGCTATGATTACTTCCTTTGTACTCCTTCCATCTTCTTTCCTAAGCAGCTCTGGGATGTGCTTCAATATGTCAGAACATTGCTCCATGTGGTTGCTCGTTCTTTTTTTTTGCTTATTTTTTTATTGATTTTTCAAAGAAACAATACAATAATACATAAATAAAGGGGACAAATCTATTTAGTGTCATCACAGCGCGTTAAGTGACATGTCATTCCACTGTTAAAATCAAAGCTAACAACAAAAGAAACAAGCACTGGCATAGCCAATAGGTCTCGCCTTTGGGACCTTATAAGTGTTTAGCCATGCAACAGTTGATGTTGTTGCACCAAGGATATTGTGCTAGATAACTAAACACTTATAAGGTCCCAACGGCGAGACCTATTGGCTATGCCAATGCTTGTTTTTTCTTGTAACCGAAACTTGGAAAATATTGAAATATCTCTGAATTAGTCATTTAGCCTTTGATGTATGAATTTCAAAATATTTGAACTTCATATCATTCATGTATATCATTTGAATTTCTCTGGAATTATTGTGAAAATACATTTGATTTAATAGCTTGAGTTACGTAGGCGAAAACCATACACAAGCGCGACTGGGGCATTTCCTAGCTGGCATCTATTTTTCTTTTATTTCTTTAAAATGAATAATTTGTGTGCAGACATCAGTGAGAACTCCCACGTGTCAGCCGCAGATCATTAAATCAACCCTGTTTTGTTATTGATTTTTAGTTCTTGGATCTTCACTTTTTCAATCAAAATGTGTTATTTCCGGGAGCAGAAAAGTGAAGGAAAAACAACCTTCGGCTAAGCTAATGGATTTGTATTTTTCTTTGATAAAAGCGCTTAGTAATTGATGGGTGAGAACGTGTGTGAGGTTTTTATGAAGGAGCGAGTCAATAAATGTGGGGTTGTATGATTCGATGAATGTGACTATTGTGGACTGATGAATGGGCGAATGACTGAGAACAGTGAATGCATTGATGATTGAAAGAGCAGCTGCAGCATGAATGATTTATTGCCTTCTGCCACTGTCATACCTTCATAAATATCACCATCCATGAAATTACTCGTTGTACATCTATATTCACTGACCAGCTCATCCATCTATACACTGAGCTATTCCTTCAGTCATCTTACTTTGCATCCAGTCACCTCCTCATGTATGCACTCACTCATCCATTCATCTAGGCACCCTATCACTCACTCGCCCATCTATCCATTCACTTATTTTGCCTAATTTCCACAGCCACCAATGCACACACGAATGCATGCAAAACCGTCAACCAATGAAGGATCTTATTTTTATTTTTTTTAAAACTAAGCTTGTTGACTCCCTTTTCAGTATGTGGATGCGTGTGTATGGCTATTTGAATATACCGTGTGTATGTGTGGCTGCTTATATGTCTGTCTCTGTGTGTCAGGTGCCATATATCTGAATGGGTTGTCACATGGGTACATGAATGAACATGGATCTATGGCTGCCTTTATATGCATACGTCTATACGGACTCAAAGTCTTGTGTGTGTAAGCCTGTGTATGTATGTGTGTACTAGTAGCCCAGTCGTGTGTCTATGTGGCAGTACGTAGGCATGTGTATGTCTTTGCATGTTTGTCTCAGCGTATGCTTGGATGTATACTTGGGTGTTGGTGTACCTGTGTACGGCCATATGTATGAGTGTGTATGTATGTGTGTCTATGGACGCGTGCAAGTGTGTGTTTGTACTTGTGTGTGTGTGTGTGTGTGCAAGTGCTCGTGGGTTTGCATATGGCCTGGTGAATGCACAGTGCAAATGTCTGTTTTTCTCCGTGTCAGACTTAAAAAGAGAACCATGGGACCACGTTCCTAGTTTTTCATTAAAATCGAAATAAACACATCACTTTGAGGCAGAAAGTTCACAGGTGACTTGGTGTGCAGAGTGATGCAACGAGGCAAGACGGAAACAGAGCGGGTGACTGTGAACCTGTTGTGAACCCTTCTTCCGAGCCTCTGAAGAGTTCTTAAAGTGGGAGTTCACCTTCAGTGTTTGATGTTTCAGGAGGAGGTGAACGTAGATTTTGGCACAAAGGGTCGGTGTGCACCTCTTTCTGTCGCAACAGTCAGGGCTTATAACCCCGACCACATCTACACGTGAGGTGTCTCCTCTATTCCTTGTCATCTTTGTTTCCTAAGTAGTAGTGACAGCACATTAACACACAGTTAAGACAAGCAGAAAAAAACAACGAAAACAACTTTCGCTTGATAGTGCAGGCTCTTAGCTTAATAACTAAACCATTAGCGCCGAGCGGGTACGAAAAGAGGCTGACGAGGGATCTGTTAGGGAACCAGCATCCACATCTTTTAGTTTTTGTTCAATTGCGCTCAGTTCATTACTAACTAGTGATGATATGCCATCGGGTATGCTACCGAAGTGAAACAAACGAGGAGAGGAGGCAGCAGGGGGAGGGGAGAGAGGAGGGGGCCTGCGCCTGTTTCCCTTGCGGGAGCGAGCTTTGAAACCATCTGTTAATTACAAACAGATGGTTTCAAAGCTCGCTCCCGCAAGGGAATCGCCAAACGTGCACGCGTTGCCATTGAAAGCAATGCAACGCGTGCACGTTTTTGGGGCCAAAACTGAATCGATTACTAAAGGTCTCTCCTATGCAGTGCATGCGCGCTGCGTAGGCGAGACCTAAAAAGAGGAGTACATAACAATGATGGAGCGTATGCAATCAACAATACAATATAGTGCACAGAGTATCTCATATAGTATAACAGTCTGATCGGTGGTTACGAGTGAATAGGATCCATACTGAATCATATTATATCCTTATAATAGAGTCCTGGTAGTCCGCATGTATGGAATAAGCATGCCCTCGTATCACCCCGTATTTCACCCATGTTCCCCCAATGTTTCATCTAAAGGATGAATCTGTAGGTAGTCCTTAAGCGGTTGCCAGATATCTCGAGGGCGAGAGGCTAGAGGCAATAATGTGGCATAAGTGTCACTAGTTGTATTACAATAAATAAGGTCCCGAACCCAATCTTTGATAGTTGATGTTTGTGCCCTTCCCCAGTGCAGGGAGACTTGACGTTTAGCTAGGAGAAGTGCAAATGCCCAGAATCTTCTCACGCTTCTCTTGAGGGGTTTGACATAACCCAGCAATGCCATCAGTGGGGAGGGTCCTATCGTGAGTTCAATCATGAGTGATAAATGGTGGAAAACCTCCTTCCAATAATCCCGAAGGGGCGCACAATCCCATGCGAGGTGCGTCTGGCATCGCGCATCTGCTGCATGAATGCGAGACAGTGGGGCTGATTCTAGCCATCAATTTTGGGGTAATGTATGCTCTATGAAGATATTTAAAATGTTTATGCCTATAGTTATTTGATACATATCGAGTTTGAGCACAACAGTAGGACCATATTGCGTCTGTCAAAGTTACGCCCAAATCTAGTTCCCAAACCATTCTAGACTTGAGGCCCACTGGTGGTCGAATAGATTGTGATACGTGATAGAGACGTGAGATAAGGTGTGTGCTATCCGTGGATTTAATAACTAGTGTGAGAGGGGGGAAATCAGCTGGTTCCACAGCAGCATCAGGCAAAACACTTATCAGGGCGCCGTGCACTCTATGTAATAAAATCTGTCCATATAGGTAGCGGCGCCCTTTGCTGCCAAGTCAGAGAAAGAACATAGTCGAGAGTCTCTAAATAGATCTCCCACAGTGCTAAGCCGTAACCTATCTAGCGTCCGTTTCGTAAAGTTTCGGTGGCAGGGGGTATCCATAAATTATTGAGCAATGGTGTATGAGGGGAGTACAAGGTAGCATATTGCAAATACCGACGCAGTTTGGTCCACGCCCAGCAAGTTGTGGATAACGTCTGTTTTTCCGCAGGGCAACGCGGGAGTCCTCGCGGTAAAATCGACGAGAGTGAATTCGGGTGTGCCTGGGATCGTTCAGGCCTGAGGTACTGTATGCGAGCATCGGGATGATACCAAAAATAAGTGAAATGAACCTGAGCTACCAGATAGTAGAGGTAGAAATCCGGAACACCAAAACCTCCACGCTCGTACAGCATTGTGAGTGTATCCCATCCGATACTGGGTTGTTTGCCCGCCCACACCAGTCGGATCAATATAGAGCGTAAAGTGGCAAAAAAAGCAGCCGTCAACGCAATTGGAATATTTATAAATAAATATAGCAGGCGTGGGAGTACAACCATTTTAATTATGGCTAACCGGCTGGCTATAGAGAGAGGGAGTTTAATCCAGCGGTCGACGTTCAACGTAAGTTGGTCAATAGCCGGCCCGTAGTTGATACGGATGGCTTCGGCCGCACTGCAATGTAAATAAATGCTGAGATATTTAGGGGGAGAGGTACACCAGCGCAAGGGGAACTCGATGTCCACCTGGGTGGTGGCAGGCGTCAGCGGAAAGATCTCCGACTTCGACCAATTTATAACCAGGCCTGAGTGTACTCCAAAACGGACTATTTCTCTTAGTAATGGGGGAAGGTTTTCTGCTGGGCGTCGAACGCATAACAGCACGTCATCCGCGTAAAAGGAGGCAATGAGCGGACCAGTGTGCAATTGCAAACCCCTATGGAGATGATGTTCCTGTAAATGGAGGGCTAGTGGGTCCATGGCTACAATAAATAGTAGGGGGGATAATGGGCATCCCTGTTGAGTGCCGCGGGACAAAGAGAATGGCGCTGTATGGATCCCGTTCACTCTCAGTCAGGCAATTGGATTGGAGCATAGAAGATTGATCAAACTCAAAAACCCTATGGGTATACCAAGTTTCTGCATTACTGCATACAAGAAGGACCATTTCAATGAATCGAATGCCTTCTCGGAATCTAGCAACACAACGGCAGCTGGGAGCGTAGGTTCCATCTGATTCATCACCGAGAATACTGTACGCAGGTTGATAGTCGTGGATCTACCGGGAATAAATCCCGCCTGTAAAGGGCATAATATGGTGTCAACTAGTAGCGAGAGACGAGTGGCTAAGATTTTAGCGAGAATTTTATAGTCGTGATTTAAAAGCGATAGCGGTCTGTACGACTGGCATTGGGTAGGTGGTTTGTCCGGCTTGAGAAGTAGTGTTATTATGGCTTCGCGCATGGTCGGAGAGAGAGAGCCGCCTCTGCATATACCTCAACCAATTGAGGGGCGAGTATGTCTTGATAAGCTTTGTAAAAATCTGCGGTGAGGCCGTCGGAACCCGGGGCTCGACTACTGGCTAAGTCTTTTATTGCCTGTCGCACTTCATCAGCATCGATGGGGGAAGCTAAGAATTCACGCTGCCCATCTTCAAGCCAGACCATAGCAATTTCTTGCAAATAGTCCCTCAGAGCCTGCCCACCGGGGGGAGCCCGTGTTTCGTACAGTCGCGTGTAGTACTGTAATAGGGTGTTGCCGATGCCACTAACCTGGTACAAGGCTCAATCCACAGGAGCGAAGAGAGGTTCCCCACACTCCCTACGACAGTGTCAAGATGAAGAGGTCACAAATACTCTTATATCACGAAACTGACCCAAGGAGATGTGGGGATGAGATACCAAGACGTAACCACTTCTCAATCCCCCAGCCGGTTCCCACAGAGTCAGGGTAGAACAGGAAACAGATGAGCGGTATCCTACAGGAAGATAATTACAAACAGTTATGAGAAATATCCCTCCCCCAAGTAATGATACCAAAAATACAAAGTCTGCTAAGTGCCTGTTCCACAGAAACAAATTGATCCCTTACCGGCTGGACATCTCCTGATGCTTTGTAGGGGATCCAAACTGCTCACAAGACGTGCAGGTAAATGCTCCTTTACTCGCACTGGCAGCAGTGATTAAATTCAGGAAGGGACAAATAAAAGAAAACCGGAGTGGCAGCTCAGAAACCCATCTAATTAGCGTTGACGGATTCCTAGGCGATAGCTGCATCAAGCAGGCCCCAGGCATGCAAGGTAACAAAGTATTCCGCTTTGCGCTGTACGTAAGAAAGGAAAGTTAAGGAAAGTGAGTCAAACGCGCATCGCGCGTGTTGTCTGATACAAAGTATCCGTCAGACGTCAGAACTTGAAAGCAAACGCGGCCGCGTATAAACTAGAAAATAGAACGCGGCCGTGAGTCAATTACTCTGGAAGGCTTAGAACCGGGAGAGTCTGACAGGGATGAAAGGCAAAGGGTAGCGGGGAGTTACTACGCGGCCGCGAGTCTTGTCACCAGAGAGCGCGGCCGCGAGTCAGGATGTCAGCAGTAATGGGACAGGGTAATGCAGTGAGCCAAGGGTCCCGTGACGCCAGTACACTTTTTGCCGACACTTCGAGAGGGAGACACAGGATACCAGCAACGCTGAAAGGAGTCAAACGCTAGGTCTGAAGGAGGGGGGGGGGGCGTGGAATCAGGTCAGGAACCGAAAGCCAAGCAACGGCTTCTTCGGTTGACCTGTATTTAAATGAAGGGAGCGTGTCAAAACTCCACCTCTCTCAGCAAGTAAGGGATTCTCTAAAAAGAGCTCTTGATTTCTGTAGAACAGGCACTCGCTTTTCTCACGGGCTCCAGCTAATAGTGCATGACGCTTGGGGTCTAACATAGGGTTTGAGTGATGTCAGTGTTAGTAATCAGTGGAACCCCCTCTGCCGAGTCCAGCTGTGTAATGTACGTCGACTGGTATTGCGGCAGAGGAGCCTAGCAAGCGTCCTACCCGGCCTTTCGCCCTCCCCATACATCCTGGCCTTAGCATATTTACCAAGGTATTTGACTTCCCTGGTAGGTGCGTCATTGAATTCAACCATTAGCGCCGAGCGGGTACGAAAAGAGGCTGACGAGGGATCTGTTAGGGAACCAGCATCCACATCTTTTAGTTTTTGTTCAATTGCGCTCAGTTCATTACGGATTGAACGGAGCACACCCACATGTTTAGAGATACTGACCCCGCGCACCACCGCCTTGAAGGCATCCCAAAGCATAAGTTGGGAATCTACCGTGCCTTCATTGAGCTCGAAATATTCTTTAATGGCGTCACCCACTTCAGTACGAAACACCGGATCCAAAAGGGCAGAGGAGGGTAACCGCCACAATGGGCGCTGTTTGGGGAGTAAGGAAAAATCCAATATAAGGAGGACTGGAGAATGATCTGATATCGTGCGAGGCAAGTATTCAATGTCACGCACATCTAGCATCAGCTGTGGTGTGAGGTACCAGTGGTCTATACGGGACCAAGACCCATGTGGGGCTGAGTAAAAAGAATATGTACGGGTCGTTGGGTGGTGTGTGCACCAGGGATCTGCCAGCAACGAGGCGCGCAAGAGGTTCAAAAGGCCTAGAGTGGAGTGTGGTTTCGTGGTACGTCCCGGGCCAGTAGTGTCAGCAGCAGGGTCCAGTGTAAGGTTAAAATCACCACCCATCAAAATAATGTCAGAACCCAGTCTGTCAATACATGTGGAAAGTGTAGGAAAGAAGTCGACGGAGTCAGTGTTCGGAGCATAAACATTCACTAGCAATATAGTCTCGCCTCCTAGAATCCCTTTTGCAAGGACATATCTACCATCGGGGTCAGCATTAACATCAACAGCTCTGAAAGGGAGGGAGCGATGTATTAAAATGCATACTCCCCGTGAGTAAGAGCTATAGCATGAGAAGAAACGGTTCCCACCCCACGTGGATGCAAAACTGTGCGTGGGGAGTGGTGCATAATGGGTCTCCTGCAGGAATGCAATTTGGACAGCATGTTGAGTCAGATATGCCAATATTTGCCTACTCTTTTTGGGATTGGCCAGGCCCCTAACATTCCACGAGAGACATCTGAGGCGGAGCCCAGAACCAGTACCACTATCAATGGTCATTTTCCCATCCGTACGAACCATATTATGCACCAGAGGTTAATATTGTACACAATCTGCAACATGAAAAATAAAAATGCTCCATACCAACAATTAACAGAACAAATAAAGTCATACATCAAGAACACCCCATCAACCCAATACCACCCCCCACCCGCATCGGATACACAACAACAAGGCACCCGGTGAATCCCATTATGAGAAGACCAAAGAAGAATAGATAGGGAAGAAAATAGAAAGAGGAAAAGAAGAGAACGAATAAGCATCCTATGGGGGATGGCAATGCTCCATGGAGCCGTCAGATGGTATAGCAAACACAAACAGTAATTACCACCAAACCAATATCAATCATAGGGTTGTCAATCAGCCCCACCAACGTTTGTAGAGGGCACACCAAACCATCAGGTAGATACGTGATATTGAAATATACTTGCAAGCTGGGAGTCTATCAGTCTCGAACGAGTGAACAAAAAGGTCGCGGTGTACACAAAGTAGATCAAGCATGAAAATATCAGACCATCATGGATCATGAACTCAGGGGTCAGGCACCGTGCCGTTCTCTCGTCGCTGCGGTGATGTAGATGGTTTATGCTTTTTCCAGAACTTCTCTGCCTCATCTGGTGAGTCGAAAATATGAGTCTTACCACCCAGCTGGATGCGGAGTCTGGCGGGATAAAGCATCGCATATTTGACGTTCGCCTTTTGGAGGGTGCGCTTCACATTTATATACTTGCGCCGGGCCTCCTGCACCAGTGGTGTGAAATCATGGAAGAGGGAAATAGTGGAGCCCTGGTAGGTAAGCGTTCCCCGTTCCCTGGATAGTCTAAGGGCCAAATCTCGATCATTGTAGTTGAGGATTTTCGCAAGGATCATCCTCGGGGGAGCCCCAGGGACGGGCGAGGGTCCCAAAGTCCAATGGGCTCGTTCGACTGCAAACGACGCGGAGAAGGCATATCTCCCAAATAAATCCACAAGGACAGTTTCGATGAATTTCGCCATAGTCTGGGTGTTTGTGGATTCTGCAATTCCCGCGACACAGATATTGTTCCGTCGCGAACGCGCCTCCAAATCTTCGGTTTTAGCGGCGAGCCGCTTGAGGAGGGATTCCGATCTTTCAAGACGTCGTTGCAGGGAGGGCTGTGCATCCTCCAGTTCGGAGATACGCTGCTCTGCACCTCCTATTCTCGTGTCCTGAGCCTCCACGCGACCATGAATATCATCTAGTCTGCTGGTTAATGTGTCAAAACGAGTGTCAATAGCACGGAAGCCCGCCCTTAGTTCAGCCATTATGGCTGCCGTGCCCTCCAGTTGGTTCCCCTCCTCATCGGCTGCATTGTCAGAGTCCTCCCTCCTGGGGGTTTTGCCCCCATCGAAGTTCAGTTGGCGTTGTTTAGGGTCAGAGCCACCCATTTTTGAGCGACTAGCGTTGGAGTGGAGCCTCTCAATCAATACGTGGATATAGTTTGAGTCGCCAACTCAGGATGGGCAGGAGAGGCACCTCAGACATTTGTCACAGATGGAGAACACTGCGTGCACTTCACTCAGATAGGGGAGCAGGACTCCAGTCACCAGCCAATGTGCCACTTAATATCTATTGAGTCCGTAATCCGCACTAGGTTGTCAGGGTAGCAGCAGTGTATCCATACTGTTTGGGCTGGAGGAAGGAGAAGCAGCCACCTTTAAACCATGCCCTGGGTAGGGATCCTAGGCCAGGATAGCAGCACGGCATGATGTGTTTTAAAATGGCGGCCAGAGAGGCAGAGGAGGATTAGAGGGTAGCTAGGGCAGGAATGCTTGGGGACGGCACGTGGCGTAAGGCATCTGGGGGCAGTACTTACAGTACCAGCGGTTGCAGATTAGAGATGCAAAGAGCTGCGCGCTGGTAACAGCAGGTCTCAGCAGATCGCCACGATCAAATCCGGGCTGAAAGCCGACTTCACTCCCCGCGATCCATGCTGGATAAAAGCACCGCTCTCAGTAAGCATCGAGGGTGCCGCAATTATATCCAGCAGCGTTGCAGGAGAGCCTCCGTCCCCCGAGGCAGCAGCGACACGCATCCGGAAAGGTGAGCCCGGCGTTCGAGTCCAGGACCCCACCCCCAGGCTCACCCGAGTCCCCTGTCGACTCGGGGCCTCCGGAGGCCGCATCAGGTCCGGGCTCGGCACGGGGCCGGAGTAGGTGCTAGTAAGCACTCAGGGCACCACATGAGGCTCCGATGGTTCCCTGGAAGCTCCGGTGTACAATACGCTGCACTGGGGCTGGAGCAATCATAGCAGTGCGCGGTACGGTGGGCAAACGCTCATGACGGCTCCGGAGCTCCTAAGTCAGGCGGCCATCACGGTCGCCGGCTCGGCCACACCCCCGTGGTTGCTCGTTCTTGATCTTCATGGCACTTCTTGTTGCTGGTATGTCTGTAGTGCTTGTTGCCTGGCTTGGTCCACTTCGTCAACATCCAAAAGGTTTTTCTGCTCTCAGTTTTTCCCCTGAAAACTGGAGTTTTGCCAAGTCTGCATTTTTATCACTTGAGTATTAAGTTGTCATTCTTGAGAAAGAAACAAATGAGAGACTAAGTCAAGCCAGTTTTGGAACCTACAGAAGAAATACAAGTTTAACTTTGTAAAGTACAGCCATTGGCAGATTACATAAGTGTCACAGTCTTGTTATTCCACCTATGGATCAGGTCGAAGATCTTATGACTGCTGATTCCCAAATAATAGAGAATGCTGCTTTTATACAAACTTCAGCAGTGTTACAACAAGAAGCCTTGGTCCCACCTTTGACTAAATTAGCTAAACAAGGGTTTGATTGTAATCTTTAAAAATGTAAAAAGTTTCTTGATATGTGTATCGTCCATTTTGCTTTTAAGATCCACATCTATGATGCCAAACATGCTAAAATTGGGTGTACTATTAGTAATTCAACATGAAGTGGCTTGGCTTGGGTAATTCCACTTGTAACTCATGGAAGTTAATTGTTAGATAATTACACACATTTATCAGTGCCTTTAGGCAAATGTTTTTTTTTTTTTTTTTTAAAGATTTATTGAGGCTTCAACATAAGCACAATGATACTTACAGTTCAGCAGTGTCATCAATCTGTTACAGAGGATTTAAGGCACATTCGTTGGTACATTAGCAACTTGGCAGAATTGTGATTGTCTCTGAGATACGCAAAAGAAAGAAACAGATCTCACATGGAAGAGGAAGTAGTTCTAGAGAGGCAGATAGAGACATAACAGTAATCATATATGTGGAGTTACACGTGTCCCCCATCTAGGCATCTGTCGCCCATGCAGGTGTGCGCTCCGGGCTACTTACTGGGTCATGGCGTTCCGAGGTGTTGTCCGCTAGACTATGTAGAAAAGTGACCAGAGGTCCCCATATATCGTGCGGTCTGTTAGCGCTCGGCATAAGATTCCAAAATTCTGTTTGTTGTGTCTGACAATATGCTGCATCCGCAAGCCAGAGTTTGAGCGCCGGTGCCGGTCTTTGCCCCCAGTGTATTGCCACTCTACGTTTGGCCAGGACCAGCAACATTGTCACAAGGCGACTGTGGGCATCGGGCACCTCCTTGACATAGCCAAGTAGGCAGATAAGGGGATTAGGTGTAAGGGTGGTCGATGCGATAGCACCAATGGTTGCGCACACTTCCAGCCAGTAGGCTGCCACTTTGGGGCAGGACCACACTAAATGTATAAAAGAGGCGTCAGGCGACGTGCAGCGCAAGCAGTGCGCGTCCGTAATGAGGTCCATCCTGCGCAGTGCAATTGGAGTGCGCTATAGCCTATGGGGAAACTTAAAATGTATCTGTCTGAGTCTGTAGTTAGGGGAGAGTTTTTCTGTTTGGCTGCAACAGTATTGCCATTGCTCGGGTGTAGCACTGTAGAGCAGGTCCGCCCACCAGGCGCCGCGTGCCAGCTTGGCGGTAGTAGATGTAGCCGCCATGGATAGTGAGTACAGTCTGGTGACAAGCTTACGGTGTGTAGTGGCCGTGTGGATATATTCTAACGCCGCGTTAGTGGGGGGTGGCGCTGGGAATGAATTATTAGCGCTTTTGCATGTTGCCCACCTCTGGTGATATAGTAGGCTATCCAATAGTGTGGGTGTCAATGTGGCGGTACGTTCAGGGGGAGGAAGGAACCGGCCGTCTGGGTATAGGTCAGCATTTATGCTAACACCAAGTGCTTTCGCGCGGCGTGCCATGCCAGGATTTTGTAGCGGGGTAAGGCGGGATTTGCAGTAAGTTGCATGGATGGAGCGTATAAGGTGTCAGTACCGCTGTATTTACGGAGTCCCTCCCATGCCCAGCGCAAGCATTCAATAGTATTTATCTCTTTCCGGGGGTTTTTATAGGGCAGGAACAGTGCAGTGCTAAGCGGCCAGGGGGAGGCCAAGTCCGCCTCTACAGCAGTGTGTGGTTGGAATGCCGTCGGGTGGAGCCAGAAATGTAAGAAGCTAGCCTGGGCGCTGTAAGCGTATAGTTGCAGGTCAGGGGCCCCAAGGCCCCCGCATGCAAAAGGGAGCGTCAGAATATCATAGGCGATATGCGGTTGGTGCCCTGCCCATGCCAGGGAGATTAGATTGGATCGGAGTCTGATAAAAAAATTGCATGGTGAGCAGAAGCTGTATGTTTAGGAACAAATATAGGCATTTTGGCAAGACAATCATTTTAGCAATTGCGATGCGGCCAGATAAGGAAATTGGAAGTTTATTCCAGATTGGGATTTTGGCTTCCAGCCATTCAATGGCTCTACCGTAGTTAGCAGACCAGATTTCGTCTGTATTTCTGCTGAGCCAGACGCCCAGGTATCGAATCGGCTCAGTTGCCCATTTGAGCGGAAACTCGGTCAAGCAAGGTTGTGTGACATCCGTCAGGGGGAATAAAATCGATTTGTTCCAATTCACTTGTATGCCCGAAAGTCCCCCAAAGCGTATGACCTCTCTGGTCATAGGATCTAAATTCTTGTGCGGCTCACGGATAAATAATACAATATCGTCTGCATACATGGAGGTGACCAAGGCGCGGGCATAGAAACCAATGCCCCGGTGTGTGTGATGCTGGCAGAGCTGCGCGGCTAGGGGTTCCATGGCGACGGCAAAGAGCAGCGGCGAGAGTGGGCAACCCTGCCGTGTGCCCCTATTGATTTTGATGGGATTGGTGATCTGGCCGTTAAGTTTGATGCGCGCCGTGGGGAGAGTATATAGCAGCCTAATGTTCCGAATAAAGCCCGCGCTGAGGCCCAGGCGGGCCAGCAGAGGAAACAAGAAAGGCCATTCGAGAGAGTCGAGCGCTTTAGTAACGTCGAGAAGTGCAGCCTCTGTGGGGATAGTAGGATTAATTTGGTGTATGATCGAGAAAATGGTTCGGAGGTTATGCGAGGTGGCGCGGCCAGGAATAAAGCCAGATTGGTCTGGACGTACTATTAGCGACATGAGGGGAAGCAGCCGGTTTGCCAACACCTTGGCCAGTATTTTATTGTCAGTATTGATAAGTGAAAGTGGACGGTAGTAGTCACACAATGTTGGTGATTTATCGGGTTTCAATATAAGTGTGGTGAGCGACTCACGGAGTGAGGGAGGAAGACAGCCGACCTCGATAGACTCATTATACATCTCCACCAGATGGGGTATCAAAAGTGGGGCATATTCTTTATAAAAAGCGGGCGCGAGGCAGTCCGTGCCGGGGGCCTTATCGGCAGGGAGTTCTGAGATAACCTTGGTTATTTCCTCATTGGTGAATGGGGGCATCAAGATATTCACGGTGCGCCGGGCTGAGCCACAGGAGCACGATTGAATCAAAATAGTGCTGAAGGGAGTCAGGGTCCTCTACAGAGCCCGCGGTATAGAATTGCCTTTAGGCAAATGTTTAGCGTTATTAGACTTTAGCCAAGAGTTCATGGAATTATAAACGTATATGATAAAAATGAAGACGCAAGTCACATAGAGTTGACAGGTATTTTTGTTCTGCACCATCACCAACTGTCAGAGTTTTCCAGCCATGAGCTCAGAAATGATGAACATTTCCTGAAAAGGACTAAGAGGACGAGGGGGATGGAAACAGTAAGAAATGTACCAAGGGAGTGATACTAACACATAGGAGTAGAAGGGAGGTAAAACACATAATGCATAATAAGTATCAGAAAGGTACAACACATCTCTTCCCTTAGGGAAAATTTAACTTTAACTTCGTAAAGACCTGCCATTGACAGAGAGCCCCTGGGAATCAAATGGTGATGGCAGCACTTCTTTTACAAACACACAAACGCTACCGATTTAGGAGTTAGTCTCCTGCTTTTAGCGACTCCAACCACTTTCCGATTTTAAACCCTATTCCTACACCTTTTTAATGCCTGCTGGCAGCCTTCAATTGAATCCGAAAACCTTAGTTTGCCTTTGTGCACTGCTGCAGCTCCACACACTGTCTGAGGTTTAGCTGATTGACAGGCCTGACTTTTGGACAATTGAGTCAGCTGCCAACCTGCTGGCAGGGGGTGGGGCTGTTAATGCCTCTGGATTGAGCTGAGCCTGAAGCATGCTGTCATCTTACCGACTCACCATGCACCAGCACAACTGTTACCTCTTTCCTGGCAATTCTTATTTCGATGAAAAAGAAGTGCTATAAATAGCTTGGGTTCCACAGAGCTTTACTCAAATATGTTCCTGGGGAATTGTACTGCTTGCAGTGGAGTTACCTATCCCACATTTTCAGCAGATCTAATAGCCCAAAAGACAGAAGTTCCTTAAGAGGGTTTGTGGGAGCGGCTTCAGGTGACGGACAGAAACCGGGACTATGCAGCACAGCGAGAGGATGGGGCTGAAGAGTGAGAGAAGTGCCTCAGCATAAAATAGGGGGTGAGAATGAAGAGGGTAGCTGAGGAGGGAGAAAGAAAGCGACAGAAGAGGTGAGGAGACAAAAGATGGGGTCTTGAATTGGGAGAGACTCTAGAGAGAGGAGGTTGAAGAGGGGGAAGAAACCCCGGCTGCCTCCAAACGGGAATGGTGGGGCGGTGGGGAATGGATTAAAACAAAATAAAAAAATTAACTTACCTTCTCCACCGCAACTCTGCACGCCTCTCCTCTGTCCTCTTCAGATCTGCTGGAAGCACCGGAAGGACCCAGGCTTCCGGTCTCTCCCAGCCAATCACAACGCTGCATGAGCAGCGTCGTGATTGGTCTGAGCGGCCTGTTTGGCCACTCAGGCAGTGCCTGGGAGGCTGGGCATGTTCTCCACGTGGCTGTGCAACACAGACCTGTGGAGAACATGCTAAGTGCGCATGAAGGTTTGGCCGGCCAAGCCGCACTTAGAGGAGTGCAAACCACTCCTCACTCTGCTCTGGCGTCACAGAGCCCAGCCCCGCCCGAGTGCCACATAGAAAAATAAAATGATAATAACGTCCTGTTATTATCATTTTCTTTTATGCACTGCTGAAATAGCAGTGGGGCGACGCTCCTCCGCCTTAGCGGAGGAGCCACCACTGGAAGAAACAGGCAAAAGAGGAGTCAATGGCAGCCAATTAAACTAAAAATGACTATGGGTATATCCCTAAGAAATCTCCTTTTATTTAATGGGTACCCATGTCATGGTTAAAAAACACAAAGTGGATATGATACTCGATGGTTCATACATCCCATTTAGCAATCATATGTGCCTACATGTTTCAGCCGATTCTGATAAGCCTCTAAGTGTCTCTTGGCTTTCTTCACGGACACTAATCTCCCTCTCTTGATGCTTCTAATGTTTAGAAGGCTTTTCTATGCTACATGACCTATCCTTAAACCCATGAGAATCTGGGTATATAATGACTCTGCAAAAACAATGGCTCTCATTGGTATAATTTCAAAACGTCTACATTAAAGGCGAGTCACCTCATGCAATGAATGCAATGCCAAAAAGAAATTAACAACCATCACCATTACATAAAAATGTTTATTCACAATTGGCATACACCAAAACATGACACGAAGTTCAAACAACAGTGCAATGTGTCCCATTTAAAAAAACACAACACCAAACATAACAAATTTGCAGTGAAACTGTAAGAAACAGGGTTGTTGGTTGACTTGGGAGTAAGCTCTGGTCAAGTAGCAACTACAATCCTTGTCAGAGTAAGGCACAAGCAAACCTGTGCTCACCCTCTTGGTAGCTTGGTAAAGAGCAGTTAGGTTTAACTTAGAGGCAATGTGTAAAGTATTTGTGCAACACTTCAAAAACTAAAACAGTGAAAACACACCACAAAAGGAGCCCATAACAGATTTAGAAAAATAGAGTAAGTTTTAATAATTACAGCAAGACCAAAATGACAAAAATTCAATTGGTAAAACTGGAGATATTTAATTTTAAAGGTTACAGTGAAAATAGTACCTAAAAGAACAACTCTCTACTCGGTCACGCCGGACCGAGACAAAGTCACAAGTTCAGGTTGACCACGGTGGAGCATGGGCCCGCTACAGAAACCCAGTTAAGCCCGCTGTACAGAGTATCTGAAATCCTGGTTGCTGATCGTTGTGTTGATCTGTGTCGAAGATGTGGCGAACAATCCAAAGCGATGTGGCGGTTCCGAGATGCAGCAGGGCTGTGGTGCAAGGTCCTGTTGTGTCGTTGCTGAGGGTCCAGTCGACGGGGCTTGCGATGCGAAGTTTGGCGTCAGAGATGCAGTGCGCGGCTGGCGATGCGTCAGTTCTGAGGAGCTGCAAGGCTGCAATGCAGAGTCCGTCGTCGTCATTGAGGCTGCCGTCGACGAGAGATGTGAGGAGCTGAGCTATGGATGTGCTGCACCTTCAGGATGATGCGTCGGTTCCGAGGACTTGCGTGGCTACTATGCGGATCTTTTGTGATGGGTCCAATTCATGCAGCAGCAGCAATATGCCAGTTCTATCGGGGGGGGTGTGTACCTCAGCCAAGGAGATGCAGATGCATTGGTTCTACTCGAAGATGCATCGCTCAGCAGAGAAGATGCATCGGTTCCACTGGCAATCACCTTCGGCCCACTTCCAAGTGTCCAGGACTGGGGTGGCACCCCTTGGCAGGGTAGACTCATATATGGCAGAGCCCAGGTGCAAGTGCCAGGAGGTTGAAAGCCTGTTATGTCCCTAAGGCTTCAGATCAGGAGGTCAGCTAACTAGCCCTTGGAGTCTGACTGGGTTCTGGGTTCAAGAGATGCAGTCCTTCTCACCCAGGCAAGAGGGCAGCAGGTCAGCAGAGCAAGAGTTAAGCAGAGTGCAGTCAAGCAGAGTGGCAGTCCAGCAGAGTGGCAATCCTTCAGCAGCACAGCAGTCCTTCTTCCTGGCAGAGTACCACAGGTCCTTAAGTGTACTGAAGTGGTGGTGTCTGAGGTCCTTCTTTTATACACAGTTCTGCCTTTGAAGTGGGGAGATGCTTCTAGAGGCATGCCTTTGAAGTGCACAGAGGCCCTGCCTTCCCCACCCTGGCTCCAGACTAACTGCAGGGGGTATGCAGCCCTTTCTGTGGGGACAAGACACAGCATATTCAGGTGTGAGTGAGGCTGGACCCAGCTCCTCCCTCCCATCCTGTCAGTGAAGGCCCACTCAGTCACACCAAAGCTCCCATTGTGTGTGGCTGTCTATGAGTAATACACAAATCCCAACTGCCAACTACACCCAGTCAGGTGACCAGAGACAGGCTGCAAGTACCAAATGGCTAAGGCAAGAAAATGTAAACTTTCTAAAAGTATTCAGAATTGTAATTTAAAGTCTGACATCACCATACGTTTGGATTTTAAGTTAGGATTCCAGACTCCAGAGACACCAAACTTGAATCAGTTATATCATCCTATTTGGAAATTACACTTATAAAATATAATATGGCAATCCCAATGTTGTCCTATGGGAGATTTTAACCTTGCAGTAGTTAAAATGACTTTTGGAGTTTTTCGCTACCAGGTCATGTAAAACTTAAAAGTACAAATCCGGCTTTTTAAATACATTGCACCCTGCCCTCTGGGCTGTCTAGGGCCTAACCTATGGGTGACTTACATGTATTAAAAATGAAGGATTGAACCTGGCAAAAGGTTTATTTTTCAGGATTGAAATGGCAGATTAAAGCTGCACACACAGGCTCTGCCATAGCAAGTCTGAGCTATGTTTAGAGGGCTATTTAGGTGGGTGGCACAATCAGTGCTGCAGGCCACTAGTAGCATTTACTTTACAGGCCCTGAACAAATATAGTGCACTTTACTAGGGTCTTATATGTTGTAGTGTGGATTGTGGCCTCATTGTCGACATTGCTAAGTTAGCTTAGACCTAGCTGCCATGATGCCTTCTTTGCACACGTTACTCTGTGACTTTGTTTTTCCAGACTCTGCTTGTGCCCATTCAGCATTAGAACTGTTTGCCTTTTTGCCTTTCACCTTTTTTCATGTCCTCTGTGGGGTTCGTCTGCACACAATGTACAAGGTCGAAAAACAACGTTCCTTGTTATTGCTGTTCTGGTCAGCCCCTCACACTTCGACATAACATGGAATACAGCTGCACAGGGAGAAATTCATGTGCTTTTAATATTGTGATCTCCCTGTTTGTGGCACTTGGAGAACAACCTTTCCAGGGAGAAGAGCTGTGCTTGTCTGATGATGTAAACCTTGCATCTAGATCTTGAGGTATGGGGGTCCCCCGGACAAAGCCCAGAGGTCTTCTATTTTTATAATAAACTAGTTCCTAGCACGGGGAGGGTGGCAAGGCCATTTAGTCCTATATCCACTGTCTTTATAAAATGCTGTCCCCGTTTGTATTCTATGGAATTGTAACCATGCTTACTGTTTTAACTTTATGCATTATGCTGCTAGTACTGGCACGTGTACTGTGTCTTAGAGCACGTTAGTTGAAATAAACATTTTAAACTATACTGTGTCTCTTAATACGCACGTTGTGGACAAGTATGAGTGAATAATGAAAGAGTGTTCTTGCTCCTACGATTCCTGAAAGAGCCCGTGTTCTGGGATGTCTAATCATTGGTAGCTTCGCTGTAGTACGGAGAACGAATGTGACACTATAGCTAGTCGGATTGGGATTTTGGGTACTAAGGGGTATGGTTGGTACACCACTATACACCGAGGTCCTGTTTTCCTGCGCATAGTTCTGTATATGTGCAGAATCCCCGCAACAATGTGAATTATATATGCCAATTGATCATGAGCCAATACTACCATATTTAGAGAGAGCACATGCACTTTAGGACTGGTTAGCAGACGAGGTCAGAAAAAATAGAGGGGGAAGGCAAAGATTTGGGGGGGGTGAGACCAACCGAAGGCTGACAGGTCTAACAGAAACAAAAGACTGTTTGTGTGTTTTTAACAAACAACTTGTAAGTTTTATAATAGTCCATTGGCCCAACAGTGACGGCCATTCAACTGTGCTGCCTTTCACGTTGGGTGGATTTGCTGCTCCCGTTGCCTGTCACGTGGTATCCGGGGGGGCGGGCTTACTTTTCTTACCACGAGAACTGGTTTCAGCAACTCACAGACCAACAGTTACACGTCGGTTGTGCCCACTTGGGGGTAGTATAACACCCAAGTACATTATTCTACACTAAAGGGTGAGCACTCATTTTACCACCCTAGTCATGTTGAGCCAGATCTTACCTATCAACATAGTACGCTCAGGTGTCCCATCATTTTAAAGTCCTGATGAGACCCTCCTACCCAGGCTAAAGGGTTGCAACGCTATTGACAGTATTAAGAAACAAAAGACTTGGCAGCTATGGCCACTGTTCTAACATGCTAAAACGATCTGCTAGAATCACTCATTCTTCACTGGTATGTATCTCATCCTGCCAGAAACCGTTTGCCAAGCGCCTGCCTAGTACCTCTATTTAGTACCATTATTCTTTGATTGTGTCTGGACTCCCTTCTTGTCGGAAGCTTGTTGCAATGTCTGTCATCTCAATCTTTTCTCACATTCTTTCTGGGACTCTTAACATCGACTTGGTTGTCCCTATGGATTACAAGCAGGGACACTATGAGGACTTTTAGCATCCAGGCAATGAGCACTTCTCATTCACTGATAAAAAAAGGTCAGGTTTCTGGCCTTCTGTTGCAATTGACTGCCACCACCAGAGAGCACCCTAAGGATCTGCTTTGACCAGCCTTGTAGAAGCATCTGTACTGATTACTGGGTAGATTATGATTGGTGTTGACGCGTGGATCCGTGTCTTATGACCTGCTGGCATCACTGGCGCAAATGTCCTACACATCTGCCAATATTTAGAGGCGCTGCACACAGGTACTGCAGCCTTCATAGAAGAAAGGGGCGGTGACTCTTCAAAAGTGAACAAATCCATTAATAGTATCCTCACTCTTATTTTGTCTTATTATTATTATAAAGCATAAGGAGAAATGTTTCCAAAAATATCCCCAGACTTCAACTACCTCTGCACATCCATTTGGATCTATCTCTACTCTGCTTTCGAAAATCATTTAAAGTCTGGTTCCTCTCTTAACTTTCATAGCCTATTCTGATTCCTCCAGGTCCTTCAATCGTTGGTCTAGTGCACGGCATAAATAAAGATATAAATAAATATCTGCAGCAATGCTCCCTCTGGTTATACCTGTCAGGCTATAATGAGACACAAATTAATAAAATAAGAGATTATGTAAAGAAGTAACTTAGCATGTGTATTCAAAACTCAACAAGCTGATTTCAACCACTCTGACTCACCCCAAACCTCATTCTACTACTCTCTCCAATGCACTACCCTATTTCTCACCCTATACCTCTCTCAAGATATTCTCTAAATACACTCTCTGACTCATCCCAAACTCCATTCTACTACTATGATCCCCAAAATAACTCTTTCTAGACTCTTCCCTCCTCTACCCCTCCTTTCATCATCTCAAACCTCTTTTACTATTCAGATCTCCCAAATAAGCCCACTAAACTAATCCCTCTGACTTCTATCCCCTCCCCTCTACTCATCCCAAACCTCCTCCTACTGCTATGATCTCCAAATATACACTTTCTAGACCCACCCTCTTCTATCCCTCCGCTATCCTTCTCAATCCAACTAACAGACTCACATGTCCCCCACTCAAATTAATTTCTTATTTCTTTATAATAATTCCCCACTAATCCTGTTTGGGTGCCGGAGTCGCATGCTACCGGCCAAAATGCGCTTCAACACCTCATCAGGGGTAGCAAGCACTATGTAAATGCAAAATCCTCCCTCTTCTATCCCTCCACTATCCCTTTTCAATCCAAATAACAAACTCACATATCCACCACTCAAATTAATTTCATATCTCCCTATACTTATCCACCACTAACCCTTTCTACTCGCCGAAAAGCTCTTTGACGCCTTATGAGGGGTAGTAAGCGCTATATAAATGCAATCACAATTACATTGTATGCAAAATTTGTGAGCCTGACTGCTCAAGCACTATAGGAAAGCAACAAATATAGTAAATGGTATCAGGTACATAAATGTGAAGCGAGCATTAAGATGTCAGCTATTGTAAGTTGCATGAAGCTATTTCACACTTAAAAGGAAAAATTGAGCTTAGAACTCACTCAAGGTGAAGCCCTTTTAAAAGAAATTGCAAGTTATTTTGTTAGAACATTTAAAACATGTACTTTTAACTGTCACTAAGTAAATAAAGTTTTAAAATAAAATAGTTGTAAATAAAATTTTAATACATAAGTAGTAAATAACTTTTTAAGTAAATACAATGTGCTACTAGTCTTTTAAAAATGTTTTTGTGTGTTATTAGGACATTAACCTTGGCAGCAAATCAATCAAGCAGTAGTTGAAATGCACTGCATGAAAAGAATGTTGCCACCCTTGTCTCCTGATGCCCCAGGTAAATGTCTAGTTCAGCATACACCAGGCCCACCTCAGACCAAACACTCAACACTGAACAAATACCATTCAAGGATCTAGCATCCACGGCTCCTGGTTCTTTCCGTATGAGGTGAGCAGTGGCAAGGGAATGCAAGTTCAAAGAGTACCTGCTGAGATTTTGAAGCTTGAGATCAAGGTTTTTGCAGATTGACAGCTTTCAAAGTGATGCAAGCAAGCTTAAAGGGAATAGAGAAGTGTTATGGTAGCCAGGAATGGTATATCAGAGAATTCAAAAGATAGACACATTTTTTGTGAGTCCACAGGAGAAAACTACAATTGTCAAATCTGCCATGAATTATTGGTTTTGTTGATGAAGGCCTTAAAATTGAGAATCAAGCCCAGTGATTTGCCAGAGGGTACTGGTAGTGTACCACAGTGGAAGAAGAGGTATTGAAATAGTGTGAAACAAGTGTGTCTTAGCAATAGAGGGGGAGAAGATGAGAAATGTGGTCCCCCAAGTGTTAAGTTTAAGAAAGTTGAAAGACTTCCAGGATTGAATGTCAGTTGGGCTGTTTTTTATATACAGGTGACAACTCTTTAAGCAGTCACCTAGTGGAAAGAGTGTCATCAGTGAATTGCTGCACAGAAATTCTTAAGGCATTTAGGGCCTGATCACAAGTGACCTGCTAAATTCGGGTTCAAGCTGTGCATCCACTAATTTGTGATAAAGCTGGTTTCCCAAGTAAGTGGGTGTACAATTTGTGTGCAATTATGCGTTTGACACCTGGGAATACACTAATAGTGCATGTCATGCCCTTTTTCAAAGTATGCAAACAGTGCATGTGCTTACTCCACTGGTGAAACAACAAACTATAAACATCCATGTTTTGATCCCACACTGTAATACCATTTTGGCTGCAAACAGGAGTTTGCGTGCAGAATAGGATTACTGGGCCAGCGTAATCAGATGTCTAGGAATGGACGCTGAGAAGGTCCTATGACTATCCTTTTATAGTCCCCGAGGAAAGGATGACTCCTCCCAGTAGTGACAGTACCACCCTGCACAGAATAAAATACGTGAAAGGTGATAAGTGTCTCCTTTAGAGGGTTACAGTTAGGAGAAAAACCCCACAAAGCGGAAATTACCTTCTATGGCTGCCTATAATTTGTGATTGAAGATGAAGATAGCGGTGGAGAAATCAGCATGGTACTAAAAGCCTACTAACAGAAGGCTTGAGATAAGAGCCAAGCTATTCCAAGGGAATAACGTAAAGGAAAACTCTCAAACCTACGGGAAAAAAATGAGGTACAAAAATAATTGCAAGGGGTGAAGATTGCCATGAAAAGTCACTGAACTAAGGGGTCCATTACGATGACTGGCGGATGCACCTCCGCGATGCTGGCGATGGGATAAAACGCTGTTTTCCGCCCGTGAGCAGCGGTGCCCCCGTCCGCCATATTACAATGGCCAAACACAGCCCATTGTCCGACCGCCGCGGTGCAACTCGGACCACAATCAAAACGCGCCCGCGTCGGAGACAACCAATCCAGAGCCACCGCCGTACGGAATGACGTCCCTCCCGCCGTACAAATTAGGATGCGCAAAACAGCCAGGCCCACCACAGCGGAGAAACCGGCCATTCTGAGCATACGGAAGCACCACAGCGGAGCGCGAAATCGATAACCGGAGCCGAACGCCATGGACCTGGCACTACACGTCTTTCCGGCGCTGTACATGATCCACCTACAGCAAGCCATGGACCGTCGCGGACGCCGACGCAGGTACGCCATCACACAACTCCGCTAACAAACACAACCCACAAATCCATGTCCAATGTAAGGTGCCTGCCCCCACCAGATACCCTTGTGGGGACAGGAACACAACCACAGGTGTAGCCACACATGTCCCACCTGCCACTAGTCCACCCCTCCACACCCAGGCCACCATGTCCGCGATCCTGAAATAATGCCCAGTTCACGTGACCGCAGCGGTGAATCGGCGAGTAAAAATGCACACAATGTAGTAGCCTGGGCCAGCGCAAGGCAGGGGCAGTTCCCAAAGTACACAGGGCAACACCTCCCCACTCCACACACTAGGCCCACCCACACCATGAAGGGACATGCCATGGGATCTCCCTGTGCCCCCACGTGCCCAAAAAGCAGCCAGGTGAACACACACACTGCACCACACAACAAACAACTAGGGAGATAGCCTCATCAGGTGTGGCTGCAGAGTAACACACAGCGTACAAGCACTGGGCCAGGAGAACACACACACCACAACAACACCACACTCATGGCAAGTAAACTGAGTCCAAGCACTAATTAAACACACACAGATAATGAACAAACACTCCAATGGACACACAGCCTGTCAAGTCACACAGACATACCCCACACTGACACACAGCAACAAACACAGACCACATGCCAACAGCAATGTAGGACAACAAATAGGAAACCCAAAGTGAGGTGCACACAAATGGAATGGCAAGGAGCTGAACACCAAGAATGTGTATATCACATGCAAGGGAAGGAACACATTACATCCACCCCAGCCAAAAAATCCACACATGGCAGTCACAGTGAGTGAAGTCAAACCACAGTCACCTCACTGCAACAACTCAGGGAGACAGCAAGGCAACCCATGAATAGGCACAGGGATGAAAGGAAGGGTATGAAGTCCAACCCTGATCAGCCACACATCTGAATCAAAATACATCACAGGAGTATGTCAGCAGCACAACACACAGGGCCCATTGCAACACTCCATGACAGTCAAACACAAGTATGAACCTTCACACAACCCCCACACCCATCACACCTGCAGCACACAACACCAGTGACAAACACACAGAAGCTTGCCAATAATATCCAGTCAAGACACTGACAATCAAACACACCCCCTGGGTGGTATCCACAAACATCACACACACACACAGGTATGGCAGTACCACTGTACACACAAAAACAACAGTCAAACACTGAACACAATCAAAACACACACACAGAACTACTACAACAACAGACAAGACCTGTGCAGCTAAACAGTGCAAATTCCATGGGAGCACAGACACAACAGGAGTACACAACCACATCAGTCATGAAAAACGCACAGACAACATACCACAACACATATAAGAAGTGCATCCACTAAAAACAATAATGGAGAACAAAAGGCAGAAATGGGCCTACAATGACACATAGACAGACATACCACAACACCCATCCACTCAAAATGGTGTCACAGTGTACCACATGTCTGCACATGCACAACCATGACCATAGACACATCAAATGTGAGAGGAGAAAACACCAAGGACGCACATAAAACAAGCACGGCAACCACAATAGACCTTAGTCCATGTGACAGACACACAAGTAAGGCACACCATAATGGCAACACACCTGAATCAAACACAACAACAACACACACACACTGACAGGAAAATAGAACACCACACACAGAGCAACTGTCAACTGCATGACACAACACAATACAAACACTGCACACAGCCACATCAGTCACAACACATGCACAGGCAAAGATATCAACATGCTACAACAGCCAAACATCAGGGGGTGCACAACGGGCAAGGACAAGGCAACATCAACTCACAGCACTGCATGCACACCAAGCAGTGTGTGCACAACACACATACCAGTAACAAACAGAGATGAGTGACACACCATGAACACACACAACAACAATCTAAACATCACACACACAACAACACACCCAGGAAGTCAATAAGTCCACAGCAAACACACATACTACCAAGCCAACACACACAGATGCAGAAGTCTGGGACACAAAAGTTGAAACAACATGATCAGAGGAAACAAGACATTGGCAATGTTGAAGTGGAAAATAGAGCATGTGTCACAGTAAACAATACCCACACAGTAACCCTTTCATTTAGCAAGGACACTGACAAGGCAGACAACAGGAGTACATTTCTTCATTTTATTTACATTTCACACTGTCATGCAGCAAAAGTCAGACAAGAGCAAGGCCAGTGGCCAGGACACAGTGCAGGTGAGGTACATGAGAAGCTGCACAGGCAAGGGGCAAACAGCAGTGAACAGCAAGGCCAAGGGCCAGTCCAAAGTGCAGGTGAGGTACATGAGAAGCTGCACAGGCAAGGGGCAAACAGCAGTGAACAGCAAGGCCAGTGGCCAGTTCAAAGTGCAGGTTAGGTACATGAGAAGCTGCACAGGCAAGGGGCAAACAGCAGTGAACAGCAAGGCCAGTGGCCAGGACACAGTGCAGGTGAAGTACATGAGAAGCTGCACAGGCAAGGGGCAAACAGCAGTGAACAGCAAGGCCAGTGGCCAGTCCAAAGTGCAGGTGAGGTACATGAGATCCTGCACAGACAAGGGGCAAACAGCAGTGAACAGCAAGGCCAGTGGCCAGAAAACAGTGCAGGTGAGGTACATGAGAAGCTGCACAGGCAAGGGGCAAACAGCAGTGAACAGCAAGGCCAGTGGCCAGTCCAAAGTGCAGGTGAGGTACATGAGATCCTGCACAGGCAAGGGGCAAACAGCAGTGAACAGCAAGGCCAGTGACCAGTCCAAAGTGCAGGTGAGATACATGAGATCCTGCACAGGCAAGGGGCAAACAGCAGTGAACAGCAAGGCCAGTGACCAGTCCAAAGTGCAGATGAGGTACATGAGATCCTGCACAGGCAAGGGGCAAACAGCAGTGGACAGCAAGGCCAGTGACCAGTCCAAAGTGCAGATGAGGTACATGAGATCCTGCACAGGCAAGGGGCAAACAGCAGTGAACAGCAAGGCCAGTGACCAGTCCAAAGTGCAGGTGAGGTACATGAGATCCTGCACAGGCAAGGGGCAAACAGCAGTGAACAGCAAGGCCAGTGACCAGTCCAAAGTGCAGATGAGGTACATGAGATCCTGCACAGGCAAGGGGCAAACAGCAGTGAACAGCAAGGCCAGTGGCCAGTCCAAAGTGCAGGTGAGGTACATGAGAAGCTGCACAGGCAAGGGGCAAACAGCAGTGAACAGCAAGGCCAGTGGCCAGGACACAGTGCAGGTGATGTACATGAGATCCAGCACTGTAAATGTGTGGTACAGTACTCTGCCATGGTCAGCAACACACTCAGGGTGTCAAAAATGGGCAGTCCATGGCACCACTGTGGGAGAGACATGTGTGTGAGGGGGACTAACACTCAGACTTGGCTGGCAGTATTACTGGGAGGTGGCTGTCTGTCGGGGCCAGTTGGGATATTGGCTCGGGGAGAGAAAGGCCCAGCTGGGGTAGAGCCATCAGTGTTCTGGGAAGCCTGAGGGCCGCCAGGTCCAGGTGTGGTAGAGCCAGCAGTGGTTTTGAAGCCTCAGGGCTGCTAGGTCCAGGTGGGGTGGTGGCACGTGGGGGTGGACTCATGCCTGCACGAGAACCAGTGTGTGTGGGTGAAGTTTGAGGGGTGCCCTTCCACTTCTTGGGGATTTGATATGGCTTCCCTGTCCTGGGATTAAGGCCAAGTGGGGTGTATACAACAGGCACACTGGTCACAAAAGCTGGATCAGCTGCAGATGCTGATCCCCCCTCTGGGGACGTGCTGGATCCTTTGGGACGCTTGCCCCCGGATTACTTCTGCCCCTGCATCACCTGTTTACCAGGTGTCCCCCCTACAGTGACCTCCTTACCCTGCTTCACAGGGCTCTAGATGGGAGTAGATGTTGTGGGTGAACTAGCCTTGGAGCCCTTCTTACGTGTACCCTTAGCAGGCACCTGTTTGTCACTGGGCACAGAAACTGTGTGCCTGTCTCTGCGAGACACTTTTGGGACAGGTGAGTCCTTGGCTGGGGATGCCTCTGAGGCATGTGAGCCAGAGGCCTGCTTTTTCCCATCCTTGCCCTGGGTGTGGCCTGAAGGGCTTTTGCCCCTGCGCTCTGGTGTGGCTTTACCTTTATGTGGGGATGGTGTCTGCGGCCTGGACTGCTTGGGCTGCTGCTGCTGTGTGCTGCGCGTGACGTATCTGTCCCTTGACGTCTGGGGTGTGTGCTCACCATCATCAGATGCATCCACTGTCAGGGTGGTGGGCCTAGGGACTGGAGCTGGACCATGGGATTGGGCAAGTTGAATGGCTGCTGTCACTGCAGAGGCTAGAGACTGTACAGTCCGGTGTAGCCCACCCACGTCGGAATGCACGCCCTCCATGAAAGCCACCACCTGTGCCAATTTTTTGTCATGGTCCAGGAACGCATTGAGGAGAGCTGTCTGACCCACATACAGCTGGCGCAAAAGGTCCACAGACTCCGCATTGATGGCAGCAGGGGGGACAGGGGCAGGGGCAGCGGTGCCTGGGATGAAAGACACTCTTCCCTTCCTCGTGGTGCGAACACGGGCACCAAAAGTGGGAGTAGCAGGGAGGGTGGGCACTGAACGCTGTGTGGTGGACGAGGAGGCAGAGTCCCCGTTTCCTTCGGACAAAACCATAGATGCATCACCGCCGTCGTCAGATGACGTAGAGGTCTGCGTTTCTGGCAGGGACTCCTCTAGATGACTACGGTCCCCCTCTGATGCGCTGGTGACATCCGTGTCACTATGCAGGTGAGCATCACTTGTGCCTGATGCCTCACCACTGGTGTCCGTCCCGTGTCCTTCCGTTCCCATGTGAGATGCTGCATGAGAGAGAGAGAGGATAAGTACATCTGCATCAAGTCAACAAATATCTGCAAGTGAAGCATCACTAATGATGGACAATGATCCATGTTGGACAACACCATGGGCAGTAACATTGTGCAACCTCAATACAAACATCTAAATTACCGTGGAATGAAGCAAAATTGTACAGAATCCACCCATGTGATGGACACACAGCCATTTAGCCTGTTGGTGGCTACGTCTAACAACACACACATATCCCTCTGTGCACACCTAGGGCCCTGAAGGGTTCAAAGATCCTACTCACAACATGTTGCCAACATCACAACATGATCCAGCAGAAGTCACCAACACAGACCCCAACATAACCACACACAATGTCCATGGGCACATGCCATCCACCATGTCGTATCTTGGGGCACAACTACAGTTGCACATCGGTGTCAGATGTTTAGCCAGCACTAATCTGACGTCAGGCAATGCACACATTGATGATGGCACACTCAGATCATGCACTCTGCTGGACCCTGACATGTGATGTCCGTGACGACACCAATGAAGATGGTACCAGAAGGCCAAAACTAGAAATGTGAAGTCAAGGCCCATTACACCAATGACATGGGAAGGTACATGTAGGGGGAATGCATGACAACTGCACCCCACACCGCGGCCACTTACACACCATTGCATCACACTAGCAACATCACAGCCCTGCACTGGCCCAGGCCTGGAGCACATGCTGGCAAACAACAACCAGAGTCACACTCACAGAATACTCACCACCAGCTTGCTGCTGATGCACCTTCAGACGTGCATACAGGTCAGGCTGCGTCACTGCTAAAATGCGTGCCATTAGTGGTGTCATGCTGCGCCGCGCCAACCTGCCGGATCGAGGGATCAGCCCCAGTGTCATCTCGGCCACGTTCCTGCTTAGCCGTGCGATGTCATCCCACCTCTTGTGACAGTGGGAGCGACGTCTGTTTGAGCCACCCAGTGCACGCACCTTTGATGCAATGGCCCTCCACATGGCCTTGCGCTGGTTGACTTTTAGCTGCAGACATGGGAGACAAGAGGGGGCAACATTCAGTGTAACCAACCACCATTCCCCAGTGCAGGACCAAGACACTGACTCATCCCAAATTCTGCCATTACGTCAGCGGCGACAATACATCTGCTAATTGCAAACATGATCATGTGTGAAACACACATTAATGCATGCAGGTATGAGGGTGGACACAGTACATGCCCATCTCCTGGCCATGCAGGACGCCAGCAGAGAGCTAAATGTGTATGCTGACCACATCTAATGCAACATTCTGGGAATAACAAGACATGCATGACATCACTACATATGTGACTGGGAATACTCACTGTGCCCAACACTGCGCAGCCCACAAAGCACTTGCCCTGCAACTGCCACACTGTGTCATTGATGTCACATTGAGGGACATGACCTCACAAACGCAGACCCTCATCACAAGCCCTGTTGTGTGCAATCTACATCTCTGTAATGGCTCATTGATGGAGACTCAAGAGGAAAAGCACATATGTGACACTCTGTACATTCAGTGTTGTGTCACTGTCAGATTGGGCAGTGAATGTGCAGGCCATTTGGGATCACACAGAGGTCCAACATGGGGCAGCTCATCCCTTACATGGAGTGACGATTTGGAAACACAAACAGTGCCAACACATGCGAGTATGTGCACATGCTGGTGGGGACGGAAGAGTCCGGGCACAATAATGTTTGAATGTACTGTGTCATAGGTGAATGACCAACAAGAGTGTCACCCTGGGGGATTCAGGTCCTGAGTATGGCGCTGAACTAGAGATGAGGCACATATAGAGGTCTAAACAATGGCCTCACTACCCTCTGGACAGCAACACTAGCTAAGGCCACAGATGGGCCTGTGAAGGACATCAGGGACACATACAGACATGCAGACTGGCAATCACTATCCTGACTCGTGAAATGAAAAGGTGCAGCCTCACTGTATGTCTGACAAGACATCATACTTCCCTCACATCTGGATCTGCAGGCAGGGAAACTTGTTGAATAGGCCAAACACACCTTCCCCCTGGAAACAGCATGCTAGGCAGTGCATGACCCACCCTCACACTCCCACGCACATACTGCAGCAGATCAACTTCATGTGTCCCCCAACCTGCACTCTCACTCACACTCTGAGTTACTCACCACGACATTAGGCGCACCAAAGAGCCTTGGATACTGGTTGAGCACCTCATCCACCAGGAGCTCCAGTTCCTCGGTGGTGAAGGGAGTGGCACGGATCTTCTCAGTCCTCGCCATCACTGTGGGCAGGAGACAGCAGCAGCGGCTGTTGGTGGTGAGGGGTCTCAGGCAGCAGTCCCTGGAGGCAGCAGCAGGTGAGGGGTCTCAGGCAGCAGTCCCTGGAGGCAGCAGCAGGTGAGGGGTCTCAGGCAGCAGTCCCTGGAGGCAGCAGCAGGTGAGGGGTCTCAGGCAGCAGCAGGTGAGTGGTCTCAGGCAGCAGGCTCAGTGAGCTGTGGCAATGTGTGGGTCCCTCACACACATATATAGCCCCCAGGGCTCGTTTCTGTGGTTCTAAGCTGCTGCAATTGGTGTTCCAGGTCTGCCTCATTCAAATACATCCAATGACCGCCTCCGCGGTGGCGGAGCACGCCTACCGCGATTTTCAAAGTTGCATCAGGCAACCACGATTGCGCTTCCCATTGGGTGGATGGGCATGCTCCATGGCGGTGACACACCGCAGGGGACAGGCGTGCGGTACCGCGGTGGTGCATCTTACGAGTGCAGCCAATGACCAACCCCGCGGTGGCGGAGCACGCCTACCGCGATTTTCAAAGTTGCATCAGGCAACCGCGATTGCGCTTCCCATTGGCTGGATGGGCATGCTCCATGGCGGTGACACACCGCAGGGGACAGGCGTGCGGTACCGCGGTGGTGCCTCTTACGAGTGCAGCCAATGACCGGCCCCACGGTGGCGGAGCACACCTACCGCAATTTTCAAAGTTGCATCAGGCAACCGCGATTGCGCTTCCCATTGGCTTGGTGGGCATGCTCCATGGCGGTGACACACCGCTGGGGACAGGCGTGCGGTACCGCGGTGGTGCATCTTACAAGTGCAGCCAATGACATGCCCCGCGGTGGCGGAGCACGCCTACCGCGATTTTCAAAGTTGCATCAGGCAACCGCGATTGCGCTTCCCATTGGCTGGATGGGCATGCTCCATGGCGGTGACACACCGCTGGTGCCAGGCGGTAGTTCCCGCTATTCCTGAGCCATGCATTGCCATGAGTGACCGGGATCTGGGTGGCGGAGCATGCCATCCGCCATTAGCCATGTGTGTATGCCTAGCAATCCTGCCATGGTGTCTCAGGCCATGGCGGTGACACACCGCTGGTGCCAGGCGGTAGCTACGGCGAGGGTGCAGCATGACATTGTTGACTATGGGCGTGATGGTGTTCTTAGAGCACTTTCAATGCAGCAATGGACACATCGTGTAGTGTCAATGTCATGGGTCATATCTGTACTTCGAACAGTGGTCACTTTCAATTAAACATGGAACTTGATTCAATTGAAATTAGCTATAGTTCGTAATGAGAGCCTAAACTTCATATCTAACACCAAATGCAACACTGAAAGGACTAATGGGGCACATTACTCCTACACAATTTCATATCTGACCCAAACATTTTGCCCAAAGTTCATGTCTCTCACCCCATTGCCACCCAAACTTCGTATCTGAGCCAAATTTTTACATACATATTCATATCTCACACAATATGTCGCTACACAGTACACGATTGTACATAGATTTCAGCATTGTCTCCATTACTCACCACATATGTCACACTGTAGTCTGTTTGGTATCACCTATTTCAGCATTCATGTAAGGTTATTGTTCGCTGTAGTAAAACCAAGAGTATATGTCCACATGTACATGTGTGTGCTATACACACTGAAGCTTGTAACATACATCACCGGCACACTTTGAAATATGTGCCTCCTTAATCATTTGACCTGTCTGTATGCATTTGGGTATGTTTTGTCACCATATATGCAAAATGTCATCAGCATTACTTGTGTCATTGTGTAGGATATGTGCTCATGTTGGTCTGCCGGTCATATGTGAATTTGTCACATGTATTTTCCACAGCTGTGAGTATGTTGATATTGGATTTGATGTGTGTGGTGTGCTACGTTGGTACTCACTAAGGACAGGTGCATTGACCTTGTCCACATGAAGATTGTTGGCTTGGTGAGGGACTGTAGCCAAATGTGGGGCTGGTGCTCACTGACTGGTAAGTTTGACATGGCATCTGTGACCAGTAGAAGGTGACCCACAATTGGCCTGGACAGTTCAGCATTGCGTGTGCTTTTATGTGCAGTAAGTGTGTGCAGTTTTTGCAGGGTGCACAATTAGGACACGTGTGCAGTGATATTAAACTGACACGTGTGGATAAGCCTGCTATGGTGTGGTAGCCTTTCGGGGGCACAAGCTGGTCCTGCGCTGTGTGGGTGAACTGATGGTGCTGTTGACTCAAGCTAATGATGGCATCCAAGACTGGTGAGATATACCTTGATAGGGCTGGCTGTGGCACCCATCTAACTCAGACTTTTGTCGTTCTAATGGTACCAGAGGCCAACAAGTGATGCACAGCCAGCATCTTTGTCTGCAGAGGAATGTTGAGAGTCCGCTTTGTTGTTCCTGACAGGCTGTGTGGTATGTGGCTCAGGATGCTTTACATAGTAGTCCTTTTGTACCTGTGTCGTGCGATGACATCCCCTGTTGTTATGTGCATGAGGCTGTTGTGTCTTCGGTATTTACTCAGTATGTTCATGCGCTGACTTTTAGGTGTAGTGGTGTGGCTTTGTCCGGGTGGTGGTGTTGGTTGTTTCTATGTCACTGTTGTGTGTCCAAGCAGCTGGAGTATTAGCTCCATGGCAAATGTATTACTTTAGTTGTGTGTCTGGGCAGTGCTAGCTTCATACTGCATGTCATAGTGCAACTTTGGTACAGATTGACGTTTGTCTACAGTCCTTTTGGATCACGTACCTTATCCACTTTTTGTGTGCCACATTGACAATCTGTGTGCTTGCTGATGATATTGTGCAGTTGTGTTGTTGTGTCTTTATTCACGTCAAGATTGCATATGCATATGCTGTTCATTATTAGTCATTGACTGACTTTGAATTGTGTGTAACAGCATGTATGGCATGTCTACTGATGACAGTGGATATTGGCACATGCTTGTGAATATGTCTGTGAGTGTCTCTAGACTTGTGTGGATTAGCATTGGCTCACATTCCATGCTGAGTCCTTCAGAAGTGGACAAATTGTGTAGTTCATGTGTCCCATGTCATGATTGCACAAGAATGTGTGGCACGTACAGCAGACATTTGGAAGCCAGCAGTGTTTATGTTTCACACATGTCCTGTATCATTTACTGTCCGGGCTGTTTGCACCAGATTCCTAAATGTGACTATTACCATTCACAGACACAGTTTCCATGTTTGTTGTTCTCACAGTGGTAATACTGAAGAAGTGTTGTACAATGTATTCTCTATGTGTCACGACTATTGACTTGCACTGTATGGTGCATTGTGATGCCAGTCAATGTTTGCGCTGTGTAAATCAGAAGCTACGGAGTTGTGCACATCTCATGGTCTGTTGCAATGACGTGTCCCCTTTCATCTCACCTAGGAGGCGACCTAATGTGTATCGTCCTGTCACCCTGCTGGCTAACATTGAGGATGATGACGTGATACGCAGATTCCGTCTGGACCGCACGAACATCCAAGACCTGTGTGCCATGTTGGATCCTCACCTGCGGGCTGGCAGGACATACCCAACAGCATTGACAACCGAAACAAAGGTGATGGCGGCACTGCATTTCCTGGTTAGTGGGTCATTCCAGGAGACAGTGGGCATTGCAGGGGGGATGTCTCAGCCCACCTTCAGCATGGTGCTAAGGGATTTCCTGTTGGCCATGATGCGATACAAGGACCAATACATCAGTTTTCCAAGGCGTGCGGCTTTGGCGGATGTAAAGGCGGATTTTTATGCCCTTGGCCACATCCCGAATGTTGTAGGTGCTATTGACTGCACACATGTTGGCCTGGTTCCACCACAGACACGGAACACATCTATCGGAATCGTAAACATTCCCATTCCATCAATGTGCAGGTGGTGTGCCAGGCCGATATGATCATATTGCATGTATGTGCCAAGTTTCCGGGCTCTGCACATGATTCATACATCCTGCACAACAGCATTGTGCCCCAGCTGATGGCCAATCTACTTCCGGAGCGGGCATGGATTGTGGGTGAGTAGGCAGAGTCAAGTTGTGTGCTGTGTGTGCCATGCTGTCCTCTGCCACAGTTGTATTACTGAATCGTTATGTTTATTTCACACCTAGGTGACTCTGCATATCCCATCAGACCGTGGTTGCTGAGCCCACTACGCAATCCTAGGACACCGTCTGACGTCCGCTACAACAATGCCCATGGTAGAACACGTCGGGTGGTGGAGCGAACCTTTGGTCTCCTAAAATCGAGATTTCGCTGCCTGGACCGGACCGGAGGGGCACTCATGTACTCACCCAAGAAGGTGTGTCAGATAGTGGTAGCATGCTGCACGCTGCACAACTTGGCCTTACGGAAAGGAATACCCATGATCCTGGACGATGATGACCAGCCAGGGCCCCCCCTGCGATCCCACAAATGTCCAGTGACGAGGATAGTGGTGAGGAGGAAGGTGTCGACCAGCGTCAGCAGCTCATCAACCGCTACTTCACTTGAAGGTGGGTGACGATGTACAACTGGTCCATTGTTTGTTGATGTAGTTGTTTGGGTGGAGGTCTATGTGATCTTTGTGAGTGCATCCTGTTGTTGACTCAGTGCTGGCTGCCTATGTGTTGGATACAGGGTATGAAGGAACTACTACAGGATGTCTCTGTTGGTACTGTTGCACATTGTTATGTGTGCATTTTGTTGTACAGTGAGGACATGTGTTGTGTGATGGCTGTGATGCCACCACCTGACTAGTGACTTTTGTTCTGTTGTCTTTTGCTAGGTCCCTTCTGCCTCCCCTTGCCTACAGAGGATCCATGCTCCTGTGACATTGTAACCATGGTAAACATTGCACATACTGTGATAAACATGGAGCAGACTCAACCACCTTTTTGCGTTTTTGTAGTTTATTTGCAATGGGTATCTGTGAGAGGGAAGTGGATATTTACATAAGTGTGAATGGTGAATCAATGAGTTGGCAGTCATGGTAGATGAGACAATCGGGTAGGCACTCCCACTTATGTGGGATGTGTCCCCCAGGCACTAGTGTAAAGGCCTCATAGAAGAGGTTAATTTGATTGTTCAGAGTTTTCACCAATGTTGTGCTTACAAATAGACAATTACTCAGATGTTCATGTTTTTCAATCCATATATTGTGTTTTACCACATCATTACAGTTAGTTCACTGCATTTATTAATGTTGCGTAAAACAGATTCTTTATAGGTCCCAATGCATTTCGGCCGTCCTGGCCTTCATCTGGGGACACTCTATGAAATAATTTGAAACCATTGTTCACTACACATGAAGAAAAGAAGAGCTAAAGGTTTAACCTTATAAATTTAGCAATTTACCTAAAGTATACATCACTTTAGTTGTGCTGAGGTGTTCATGCTGGTGACTCTGCATTGATCCTGTATAGAAGTGTCTATTAACGGCGTGAGCTGGTGTTCGGTGAGCATGCTAGTGGGTGATGAGAAGGAATCCGGCTGTGTAATAGCTGAGAAGTTCTAAAAATGGTGGACCGACATGGTGCTTGGAGGTGCAGGGCGTTTCAACGTGTGCATCGGTTAAAAACAATTGCAGTGCTTAGTGCAAATAGTGAATTTACGCGGTACGGTGCGAGACGCGGTGCCTTTTAAACGTGTTTGTTTCTAAGTGCACGCGAGTGTGCAACGGTTTAATCATGTGTACGTCGGAAACGATTCTAGTGCAATTCAGTGAATATATCTTGTGAGCTGTGCTCTATCGTTGACGTTTGATTTCATTGTAAATCATTCGTACCCCACTCCACTCCACATAGTGAGACAGCTATCTTCCGAGTCTGTCCTCTATGTCACTTGTAGTTCACAATCGCGGTAACTATCACGTAACGTGAGTCTGTTTTTTACCTATATGGCAAACTCACTAGCAAAGCCGGTAACAGACACAACGCGCCTGAGAGATCGGTTCGTTTGATATTCCTGCACGAGTAAGTACACGAACCAAACGATAGAGCACACCTCACAAGATAGATTCACTTAATTGCACTAGAATCGTTTCCGACGTACACAGGATTAAACCGTTGCACACTCGCGTGCACTTAGAAACAAATACGTTTAAAAGGCACCGCGTCTCGCACCGTACCGCGTAAATTCACTATTTGCACTAAGCACTGCAATTGTTTTTAACCGATGCACACGTTGAAACGCCCTGCACCTCCAAGCACCATGTCGGTCCACCAATTTTAGAACTTCTCAGCCATTACCTAGCCGGATTCCTTCTCATCACCCACTAACTTGCTCACCGAACACCAGCACACGCCGTTAATAGACACTTCTATACAGGATCAATGCAGAGTCACCAGCATGAACACCTCAGCACAACTAAAGTGATGTATACTTTAGGTAAATTGCTAAATTTATAAGGTTAACCCTTTAGCGCTTCTTTTCTTCATGTGTAGTGAACAATGGTTTCAAATTATTTCACAGAGTGTCCCCAGATGAAGGCCAGGACGGCCGAAATGCATTGGGACCTATAAAGAATCTGTTTTACGCAACATTAATAAATGCAGTGAACTAACTGTAATGATGTGGTAAAACACAATATATGGATTGAAAAACATGAACATCTGAGTAATCGTCTATTTGTAAGCACAACATTGGTGACAACTCTGAACAATCAAATTAACCTCTTTTATGAGGCCTTTACACTAGTGCCCGGGGGACACATCCCACATAAGTGGGAGTGCTACCAGTTGTCTTGTACAGATTCACTCCAGTTCAGAGAGTGAAACCCAAGAGGCACGTGACACCATACCCACAAAGAGTGGTTGAATATTAGGTTGTGCACGTACTTACAATTTGCTACAATCGGGTAGGCACCACATTGCTGTGGTGACACAGTCCAACAGACGGATGCTATTACCATGGCAGTGTGGGTGAGGACAGTGTACAGAGTCAATGGTTGGGTGAAGAGTGTTGACATCATGGCTGGCTCTTTGACTGGCGTTTGGCCGGTGCTTTGCCACGGATGAGTCCCAAGTTCTTCTTTGGACGGCCCCTTCTTCTCTTGGCAGGGGGCATCGTCTACTGGGCCAGTGGGGTCTGAGGAGTCACCCCTCTCCGTGCCCGCAGGGAGTGGATGATGAACTGTCATCCTGCGTGGCAACGGGGGGAGGTGGAGGTGTGGTCTGTGGCACTAGCCTGTCCCTCTGTACCGCCACTAACTGGGCCATGAGGTCCATGATTTGTCCCATACGGTTGTCCATGGACCTCAGCAGACGTTGGAGCTCCAGGGCATCTTCGTGGGCCTGGCCCATTTGTGCCTGTGTGCGTTCATAGGCACCCACAACTCTGGTGATGTTAGCCAGGGCTTCGGTCACAGTGTCCGGTGTTGTTGGAGTCACACTTGTCCTCCCACCTGCCCTGCTATCACTAACCTGTTGCCTCACCACTCTGGCCACACGCGTGCCCTCCACAGTTGTTGGTGTGGGCTGGGCATCCTCTGTGGCTGGGCGAATGTTGCAGGCAATGGTGGTAGTGGTGGTGGTGGTGGCGGCACAGGTTGTTCCAGTAGGGGTCAGCGTTGTTGCTGTTGCTGATGGTGGGGGGGGCAGTGGGGTCATGTGACCGGTTGCTCCCTGGCACACCAGATGGGCCGGCTTGGAGCTCCTCATCCAAAGAATCCAGGGACTCCGCATCCGAGTGTCCATGTTCCGGGGTGGAGACTGGCTCTGCAAGTTGAGGTTGTTGTCCTCTGCAGTCAGTTGTTGGTCACCTGTGGAACAGAGGGTACATGGTCATTGACTTACAGCCATATGGCTTGCTGTGTTTGATGTCTCTTATTTACATGTTATGCAACACACAGTTACGTATTTCATGAGTTGAATGTCTGCACAGTGTTGTTCGTCATGACATGATGTGGAGGTACATACATCTTGTTCCATGGTGTGACAAGTCATTGGATGCCATGCCCAAATTGACACTCTTTGTATGGAACTGATGAGTTGTCATCTGACAACTGGCTGCCATGCAACTTGATGTGATGCATCGAGGATGATTACTCTTCCCGACAGATGTTACATATGCACATGTACTAGACATTGTCACATTGTTATCTCATGCATACCTTTGTAATGTTCTGTGCTTGTATTTATTTGCTCGACAGACCATGCCTTTTTATTGTTACTATGGTCCTTCATGCTCAGCACCCATGGAATTTGCACATAGCATTCTGTGCAGGGCATATTTGGTCCCTGATTTGCTTACACATGGGTTTAGTTGAGTCACAGTTCTGTTTCTGTCACAGTTACATACGCATCGCTGTCTGCATTCTATCAACTTGTATGTAATTGGGGTGTATTTTGTTGTGATGTGTGGCATTGTGTTGGCATTAGCTCAATGCTTTCGTTGAGGAATGGTGGGGTGCATGCACTGGCTGCTTACCTGTTCAGTTGGCATATTTTGGGTGGACTTTCTACCACATGCTTCTGGGTGGGAGGGAGTGCTCCATCCTGCTGAGGGATGGGGCAGGGTGTGCCTGGTGGGAGTTGTAGTGCAGGCCTCCCACACCCAAACAGCCCTCCCTGTAAAGATGGCTACCTACCTGTTAGGTGAGGGTGAAGAACACAATGGCTGCCACATGGTTGTGGGTGTGGGGAGTAGTCCATCCTGCTCAGCTGTGGGACAAGGGGGCCTGGTGGGAGTTGCGGGGCAGGCCTCCCACACCCAAACAGCCCTCCCTGTAAAGATGGCTACCTACCTGTTAGGTGAGGGTGAAGAACACAATGGCTGCCACATGGTTGTGGGTGTGGGGAGTAGTCCATCCTGCTCAGCTGTGGGACAAGGGGGCCTGGTGGGAGTTGTAGTGCTGGCCTCCCTGTTCCAAACACTCCTCCCTGTAAAGATGGCTACCTACCTGTTAGGTGAGGGTGAAGAACACAATAGCTGAGACATGCTTCTGGGTGGGAGGGAGTGCTCCATCCTGCTGAGGGATGGGGCAGGGTGTGCCTGGTGTGAGTTGTAGTGCTGTTTGCCTGGACACATGCAACACAGTAGATGTGGTCTACCTTTGTGATGTTTGAGGTGGGGTGGATGTAGAATCAGTGTGACCTGTGTGTGTTTTTGGGGTGCAGATGTGTGTACTTGTGCCTCAGGGATGTATCTTTGTAGTTGTGCAAGACAGTACATGGCAGTTTCATGGTATACATTAGTTGGTACTTACCAGCCTCCACTCCCCGGGTATTCCTTCAAGACTCTCTGGATGCAGTATGGCAAGCACCTTCTCCTACCACGCAGTGAACGGTTTTGGTGGGATGGGAGGGCCTCCACCAGTCGCATCAGCCAGCTCACGGTTCTTGGCCCTCCTCTTCTTGACAACACTCTTCAGGTCATGCCACCGCCTCATGATTTCATTCTTGTTGCGGGGCACATTCCCTACTGCATTGACCCTGCCCACTATCCTTGCCCACATGTTTCTTCTTGTGGCTAATGGTGTCTGTTGGACCATGTTGCCAAAGAGTTGTGGTTCTACTCTGATTATCTCATCTACCATTACTGTCAACTCAGTGTCAGTGAATTTTGGCATTTTCTGTGGTGCCATGGTGTGTGCTGTGCTGATGTTTTGGGGTGCAGTTGTGAGGGTGGTGTAGGTGGTGTGTGTGTGTGTGTGTTGTTGTGCTGCTGAGATGTGTGGTGTTTTGCCTATCCAATGTGCTGCAGGCTTTGGTTCCTTCAGGGCTGGAGTAGTGCAAAGGATTGTGGTCAGGGAAGGGGCTGGTTTTATGCTCAGCTATGTGGGTGTGTCAAGATGGTGTAATGCAGTCAGGTGTGCTGTGTGGGTTGTCCTGTGATTTGTATAATTGAATTTGCCATGGGGGTGTGTCATTGGGAGGTTTCAGGTTATTTTGGGGGCAGGGCTAGTTGCCTGTGTGCATTTGCTGGCCTTATTTTTTTTTTTTTACTTGGCCGCCATTTTTTTTGCGGAGCATCCGCAGCGGTGGCTGTGCTGCAGGGCTTCCGCCATATCTCACATTCATTACTGTTGGCGAACGCGGCGGACGGAAACAGCGGAACGTACCGCTGTGACATCGGGGATATCATAATATCATTGGCGGTCACTCCGCGTGTCTGGCGGCGTGTTGATGTGTTTCCGCTATGTTACCGACCGTCGCGGTTGAATTTTCACTTTCTCTGCCCTCTACGGGTGGTTTTTCGATGCCTCCTACCGCCGCGGACGGAATGTTTTGGCGGTTGATCATAATAGGGTCGGCGGGGTTTCTGCGGTACCTGCGGACGGATGATTTTCCGCAATCATGGCAGTCGGAGTTTTTTCCGCCAGTCATCGTAATTACCCTCTAAATGCTTTGGGGCACACCTTCCTCTCATAAAACCTCCTTTATATAGGTATTTAACATGAATTGACATTTAACACTTGGCAAAATCTTGTGTTGGGAAACTGAGAAATCTTCCAATGGATAGGCCACAGTCCACCCTTCTCCAGGCAATCACAGTGTTCATTTTACTATGAAGAACCCAAGTCTGATATTCAGCACATTTCACAAAATTCTACAGTCCCGCCATCGCCCTTTGTGTTCCATGCTCCACGTCACTTGCTGTAAACCCCTCCAGGTCACAGCAAGTGTGGTAGAACCGGAACGACCCATGTGGCGAGAATTTTCACCAGTGGTCTGACACCGGAACAACCCATGTGGCGCGGATGCTCACCAGTGATTTGGCACCAGAACAACACATGTGGCGAGGATTTTCACCAGTGGTCTGGCACCGGAACGACCCATGTGGGGAGAATGCTCACCAGTGGTCTGTCAATTGGAACGACCCATGTGGTGAGGAGGTTCACCAGTGGTTTGGCACCAGAACAACACATGTGGCGAGGATTTTAACCAGTGGTCTGGCACCAGAACGACCCATGTGGCGAGGATGCTTATCAGTGGTCTGACACCAGAATGTCCCATCTAGCGAGAATGCTCACCAATGGTTTGTCACTGGAATGACCCATGTGGTGAGGATACTCACCAGTGGTCTGGCACCAGAGTGACCCTTGTAGCGAGAATGCTCAACAGTGGTTTGTCACTGGAACAACCCATGTGGTGAGGATATTCACCAGTGGTCTGGCACCAGAGTGACCCATGTAGCGAGAATGCTCAACAGTGGTTTGTCACTGGAATGGCCCATGTGGTGAGGATACTCACCAGTGGTCTGGCACCAGAGTGACCCATGTGGCTAGGATTTTCACCAGTGGTCTGGCACTGAAACGACCCATGTGGAAAGGATTTTCACCAGTGGTCTGGCACGGGAACGACCTATGTGGCGAGGATGCACACTAGTAGTCTGGCACTGGAACGACCCATGTGGGGAAGATGCTCGCCAGTGGTCTGGCACTGGAATGAACCATGTGGCGAGGATGCTCACCAGTGGTCTGAGCACAGCTTCTGACAACACACTGATGTGGAGTGCATGGAATGCTTCTCCTTATGAACCTAGGTCGTCACTGCCAAGCTCTTGGTACTGTCCTCTGCAGAGATCCCGCTACAAATTTTGTAACATTGAAGGTTTCAAAAGTATCCTAACAGTCCCATGCAACCACTGAAAACAGAAAGAGAAGAAAAATTAATTAACACTGTGTTACTCTGTGAAGCATAATAAGAGAGGAGCACAAGAGAGAGCAAGATCAACAGAGAGAGAGAGAGCGAAAGAGAGAGACTGACTGCCTACAGACAAAAATGCGTATATTTTAATGATGGCAAATAGATGTTAGGGAACAAAATGATTGCATATTCCCAATACATTTAAAATTGGTGTTTGTGTAATAAGTCATGCTCAATTTGATATTCATGATGTGATTTCTGTAGTAGCTTAGGATACTTGATGCTTTGACTGCTATTTCATGACTCTTCTGAAAGCATTTCATCACCCGTGTTTCTATAAGTTTCATTGCATTATCACCATTACTCCTGTCTGAGGCGAGAGTCTGTAAGACTGATGTAACATAAGGGGTACGTATGTGTTTGGAAGCGGGATGGATTTTGCATATTTTGCTAAGTTTAGAATGTTTGTGCTGCACACCATAAACCTATTTGTTGGGAAGTTTCACTGTATTTTAGAGTCACAAAAGATGTTGTTTGCCAATGAAAGATGGCATTGGTCATGAAGTTCATGAAGTCAGGACACAAGGAGAGGTTGGAGATAGGGAGCATCCATGATATATGAGAAGAGTAATTCGTTTGGGGGAAATGGGGGAGAAATGAAAAGACATTTGAAGGATGAAAAACTGTCAGTTCCAGAGGTGGAGAAAGGAAAATGCTCTTTGAAACTGCTTCTTGCTCCACTTCAGGTGACTGGTTTTGTACTTGTGGGGCCATAGGAATTCAGAGAAAATGGTGCAGCATGAGGTAAAACCAAGGTCCTGATGGATTATGAAGACCTAAATGAGGATGCAGAAAGAGGCAGCTCAATGACAATTGTGACGCATGAAAGTAATTGAAGAAAGAGAAGTCGATAATTCAGTAGCAGCTGCTACTTCTCCGTAGTGGTGGGGTAGGGAAGGGAGGGGGAGGGGTAAAAAAAAGGAAAAATCCATTTACCTGCAAGCCGCCTCCTCTCCTCTGTCCGGCGCAGGAAACCAGGAAACAGGAAGCCCACAGGCTTTCAGACTCCCCTTGCCAATTACAACGCTGCTGTCACCAGCATGTCAGCAGCGTCATGATTGGTCTTTGCGCCGTGGTTCGGCACTCAGACAGGGACTGGGAGCCTGTGCATGTTCTCCACCCAGGCTGTGCAATACAGCCGAGTCGAGAACATGCTAAGTGAGCATGACTTTTTGGCCTGCTGTCTTGGGCCGGCCAAAAAGTCTTGCGCACTTTGAAAGTGCTCACCACTCATCCCCCTGGTGTTTGGGCAGCACAACCCCGCCCTCAGCATTAACTCAGGACGGAAAAATAAAATGATAATAACATGGTGTTATTATCATTTTATGGGGTGACGCTCCTCCGCCTTAGCGGTTTAGCTGCCGCTGGTAATGGAGGACAGCTCTGAGGCAGGATCAGATACTGAAACAGCATCTGAGGGAGAGAAAAATAGAGCAGAAACTGGAATTGATTTTTCAGTCACCAGAGTTCCATCTGATGACTTGTCTTCTAGTGATTCTGAGAAACATGGCTATACAAGCGGAGCCACCGAAGCACGGTAGACCAACCCAGAGAGCAGGCACGTGCAACAGCAAGCACAGATGGAGTGCTCTCTTGGCAGCCCTCCCCCCAATTTAGTGCAGCACCACATTTTTCTATTCACAGCAGAAACTGGATGTAAAGTTGAGACAGCACGTTTTTTGCCAATTACCTACTCCCATCTCTTTTTGGATTTTGACTTCCTTCAGAAAATTGTACAGCAAACAAATGTGCATGCAGAACAATTTGTGAGGGAGAATGGAGGCACTCTGGGGCCTCATTCTAGGGCACTGTGGTGGACTCCCACTTCACTTGAGGAGTTCAAGAAATTTTTGGATCTTACACTCAAAATGGTGTTAGTGCACAAATCAAGCTTGCAGTCCTACTGGTTTACTTTCACATTTTGGGTAACGCCAATCTTCGCACCATAAATGAGCATAGATCAGTTTTTGCTATTGCAATGTATGCTGTATTTCAGTGTTAATTCTGCTGTATTGCCCGAGACCATCCAGACCATGACAGGTTGTTCAAACTTCAGCCTGTTGTGGAACATTTGTCTGCCAGGTTTCCAGAGATTTATACCCTGGAAAGAATATAGCCATTGAAGAGTTATTGATTCTATACAAAGGGAGGCTGATATTCAGGCAGTACATACTGAGCAAAAGAGCTTGTTATGACATCAAGTTGTACATGTTGTGTAAGAGGTCTACTGGCTATGTATACAGCTTGAGAGTGTATAAAGGGAAGGACTCAGCTCTATAAACTGTAGGTTGCCCTTCCACGCTAGGAGTCATGGCAAAGATTGTATGGGAGCTTGTCCAGCCACTTCTTGGTAAAGGTTATAACCTTTATGTGGACAACTTCTATATGGGAGTCGAGCTGTTCATTAAGCTGTACAAAGCTGGCACTGTGATATGCAGTACAGTTTGATGTCACTGCAAAGGATTCCCAAGGGAGCTTGTTTGTAAGAACCTCAAAAAATCCCAGAGCACTGCGTTGCATCCCAACAAACTGCTAGCAGTCAGATTCTCTGATAGCCGTGATGGGAACATGCTCACTACAATCAGTGATGAGAGCACTCCCCCGTCATGGTTTAGGGTCATTTGGCCGAAGTTCACAAGCCTACCTGCATAGTTTATTCGAACACTGGAATGTTGAGCGCTCCATTGAAGACAATGGAGTGCTTTAGGCTTCTAATGGCTGATAGAAGCCTGGAGCAACAACATTCCAATGTTTGTTCACATCTGTTGCTGTGAACAAAGGTCTCACGGAGCCCAAGGTGATTTCAACCCCCTTGAGCTCCGTAAGGCCTTTGTATTACAAATTAGAACATTCTGCTCTCTAGGGGCAGAATATTCTAATAGCCTTAGAGCCCTCTGTAGCGGGCTCCACAAGCCATTTAAGGCCCACTCCCTTGTTAAAGGCCCTTGCTTTCAACTCGGGCCTTTACAATGCGCGCGCCTTTAATGGCCAGTAGAGCCCGCAACGTCGGGCTCTAAGGCTATATTACAACAAGTACTTGAGAGGAGTGGATAAGAATGACCTTATACTTCAACTATACAACGCAAGGCATAAGAAGCTGTTTACCTACCTGATCCAGATGACAAAATACAATGCATATGTTGTTTATCATCAGACCACCACGGGAAGACCCATGTCTTTTCTTGACTTTCAGTTGACCGTCATTGAAAGTCTAACTGCTAAAGAAGCAGCAGCCTCCACTTCATGTGCTGTGGAGGACTTGCAAGGCTGCAGGATTGACACCATGTTGTCGTTGCAGAGTCTGCTTTAAGCAAGGAAAGAGGCAGGAAACCTGTTGTTACTGTCCCTAGTGGCCATCTCAGACAGCCCTATGTTTTCCAACTTGCTTTATGATGTACCATTTAAAAGTGAAGTGTTGGAAAATTGACTGAGGTGGAGTTGCTGTATCATATACCTTTCAATGACTGTGCATGAAAATGGATCCATACCTTCCATTGGTCAGTACTTCACTAGGCAAACAGTGGTGCAAATTGTTTTCCTCTACTTGAGGAAACCATGGACCTGCTTATGGCCTGCATGATACCTTTATCCATGTTATGTTTGCCGTATGACAAGTGCATTATATCCACCACACTGCACATAACTGTGGACAGAACATAAACCACATTGTCACGGAGTACCCTGTGTGGCAAAAACACAAAGTCTTTAGAAGTTTTTTAAGTTCTCTTTAGGGAACTTAGGCAGTCTTCCCCAGCATGTTTGCCTTAGTTTCAAAAGTAGATATGCTCACTTAGTTTGAGGAATGTGGGCCATGAAAGTCTGTCCCGGACACCCCAACTTGCTCTATAAACTGGAAGGAGTTAGATTTAGCATAGTGAATGCTCCCAGCACCTCAAAGAACTTTACTGGCTCCCCATCCACAGTTCTTTTCATAACTCCTGACACACACATTCAAAGCCTTACCCAAGACTGGTCTAGCATACCTCAAAACCACCTCAGATCTTCCATTGCTCAACCTCAGATCTTCCATTGCTCAACCCGACTCATATTCACACACATTACATGCACCTGCAGCACCAGAACAGGCAGAAGTGACTTCTCCTACCTTGCTCTGAAAGTCATGAATGTTCTGCCCCAAAACATCTGCAACGCCTCTAACATTATTGCATTCCACACAAAGCTAAAGATTTGGCTCTTCAATAAGGTGAGTCCATGGATCATCCCTGATTGCTCCTGCGTCAGCAGGAGCATACTCTCCTGGGTGATAGTGTGCTTTTTAAAAAATCATACAATTACAGAGAACTCTGTGCCCAACGCTACACGTATGGGTCATATATTTGTCCTGCTTGCCCTGTTCATCCTTTGACAGAACATAGTAGATGTTAAGTTTGCTGTATGACAAGTACATTACAGTCACAGTACTGCACGTAATAGTGGAGAGAACATATGCCACATTCTCACTGACTACAATATGTTTGGTAAACTAACATACTTCATAGTTTAGGACATGTTCTTTAGGAAACTTAGGAAGGTCTTTTACTGCATGTTTACCTTAGTTTCCAAGGTAGAAACGCTCACTCAGTTCGAGTAATTTGGCCCTCAAAAGGAACTCTCGGACAAGCTGGAAGGAATTGGATTTACCAGTGAGTGCACTAAAGACGCATGAAAGACATGTCTTCCTGAGCCACATGTGGCTGTCATGGGAGTCGTTAGTAAAGGTTCATAAGGCACACGTTCAGTAATGCTTAGAATACTTGACAGGTAGTAAAAACGTAGTTACATTTTGTTTTCATTAGCGAAGGTTGTTGAGGCACCAACCATCAACATGTCTTGCCATATGTGTTTATAGAGGTTTGCTTGTGGCGTGTTTGTATGCAAGTTGGTTGATGAGTGGGTGTAAGTTGGTTTGATTGGGTATTCCATCCTGTAGGTATATGAATGTGATGGGCCCTTGAACGGCAGTGGTATGTTGATGTGAGTTAACTGATGTGGTCGATTGGGTCCTTGGCAAGTGGTATGAAAAAAGTATTAGTCATCCAGGTGTGGATGCACACAGCGTTTGTTTAAATACCCCTCACACACCAAAAGGACCCTTGGTGTCATGCTTCATCATAGGGGTCTTCCCGTCCCGCTGCGGGACGGGGCATGCTACGACCTACGACTACGCGGGAGCACTGTAGTTGACAATACTATGTGTAGTGATGGGATAGTGAAAGGAGGGGTCGTGAGAGAATATGGGTAAGTGATTTAAAAAGGACCTGGCCTCATGGACATAAAGAAACTTTAATAGGTCGTTGAGGCTGGACCTGTTAAAAAGGTGATACGGAGAAATCCTGCCAATAATGTGCGGATGCTCCTATACAGTCAACATGTTTCGAAGCAAAGCTTCTTCATCAGGACTAAGAAGATCCCCTCAGTATCCACTATGTTGAGTTTCCCAAATGGGTGTACTATATACAAAAAAGTGAAAAAATAAACATATAAAAATGCATAAATTATATGCACTCTATACGATACCCAATGGTACCATGTAAATGTCAATTATGTAATGTAGGAGATAATGCTCCTTGAGCCTCTTGTAACGGGTGGGGGAGAAAAGCCGCCAAACGTAGTTGTTGCGGTCGACCTAGTCTCGCCTAGAAATAACGCCAACCCGCGGCTCCGTATCACCTTTTTAACAGGTCCAGCCTCAACGACCTATTAAAGTTTCTTTATGTCCATGAGGCCAGGTCCTTTTTAAATCACTTACCCTTATTCTCTCACGACCCCTCCTTTCACTATCCCATCACTACACATAGTATTGTCAACTACAGTGCTCCCGCGTAGTCGTAGGTCGTAGCACGCCCCGTCCCGCAGCGGGACGGGAAGACCCTATGATGAAGCATGACACTAAGGGTCCTTTGGTGTGTGAGGGGTATTTAAACAAACGCTGTGTGCATCCACACCTGGATGACTAATACTTTTTTCTTTACACTACTAGTCCTATGTGGTGGATTCCTTTGATTTATTTATTAAGTACTAGAGGAGGATACATCCGCCATAGTGTCCGTGTGAGACACTACCTCTTCACTCCCTCGTTTTGTTATATAAAGTGGTATGAAAGTCTTGTGTATGGTGTCTTAATGGCATGTGAATGGCCTATAAAGTGGTTGGTGCCTTGTTGAGGCTTTAAAGCTCACTTTCAGTAGGCTTGGATTCAATATTCTGATACTATGATTAGTATTGGAGGTGTCAAAAACAGCCTGTATGAGTGGTGGTTTCACTTTGAAAGTTCAGTAACCCCTATGCTTTGGACAACCAAACACCTGCAGGTGCCCAGGGTGGTATAACTTGCACTGATCCCACTGGTTTAAAGTTTGCGTTAATGGCTAAGACCACTCCTTTATTTACATTTTGTGATGGATATATCTGAAATCTGTTGCCATCCACAAATTGCAGAGCCACCCAACATTCCCACATGTCTCCACATTAAAATGGAACCCAATTTCTGTAGCTGGCTACTGCGCCACGATTGGAAAGTGCAAAAACTGCAACAGGAATACAATAAATGTTTCCACTGAACACCACCAGGTACGGATTGTGGAGCTTGTCTGTCCCGCCACCCAAAGAAACATACCAAACCTGCACATTTCTGAAAAGTAGCCAAACAGGGGAAGGGGAGTCTAGCGGTGCATGACTTTCATGGCTCTCTCTAGGTAATTATACCCAGAAGACCTTGCAAACGTCAACCTTTGGTAAAAAAACAGATTTTCCTCACATTTCTGTGACAGAAAGTTCGGGAATCTGTGGGAGCCACACATTTCCTACCACCCTGAATTCCCACACATCTAATTAGAACGGTGCCCTACTTTTGTGGGTGGGCCAAGAGACCACGACACAAAAGGCCCAAAAGCGCTATGTTAAGAGATAAGCAATAGGAGAGTAGCTGCAGTATTTGGGGCCGGCCGTGCTGTGCTGCCACTCATGCAAACCTACCAACCACAGACATTTTTGAAACCTAGATAACCAGGGGATTCTGAGTTTGTGTGCCTTGCTTGGATCCCACAAGGGTTTCTTACCCACAATGCCCTGCAGAGTTCAAACTTTGACTAAGCTCATGCATTTTCCTTATAAGAATCAGCAGGAATCCAAAACATTCCAACCACACAGCATTAAGCCACTTGTGCCGATAAAAACATTGCCCTACTTGTGGGGCTGGGCCTACTGCCCAGGACAGGAACGGATCAAACTAAGATCAATGGGAGTCCCCTTGCATTCTCATCACGTTTTGGGTTGTTGCCTGTCACTGGAACTAGGCCTACCCAAACAAGTGAGGTACCTTTTTTATTGGCAGACTTGGGGGAATGCTGGGTGGTAGTTATCAGCAGACTTCGTGGGCTGCTGGGTGGTAGGACATTTGTGGCTTCCTGCAGATTCCTGAAGATTTCCTCACGGAAATGTGAGGAAAATTTGTGTTTGTAGACAAAGTATGAGGTTTCCATGGAAGGCTGGTATAATCCACGTAAGTCACCCCACCCTAGATTCACCTATGTGTCTAGTTTAAAAAATTTACAGGTTTGCTAGGTTTCTCTATGTGCTGGCTGAGCTAAGGCCAAAAATCCACACCTACACACATTACAAAAAAAGGTCAGTTTGTGACCATGAGTACCATGCACAGCCGCGGCCCATGCGGGTAACGGGTAAGAGCGGTAGGGCGGTGGGGCCAGGTGGGGGATGGGGGGGGAGGTTTCGACAGACGACGATGAGGGAAAATGAATGATTTATTTAATTTTCCCTCATGGTCGTCTGTTGAATCCCCTGTGTAGGAAGGTAGGATCCTTCTGCATGGTTACCCCCACTTTTTGCCTGGTGCTAAGCTGTTTTTGACTAGTCTGACTGGGATCCTGCTAATCAGCTCCCCAGTCTATCTGCTGTCTCCCTTAAATTGTTATGTTCAGTACATAGGTACATCCCAGATTGGATACTGAGGTACCCTTATCAATCCCTACTATATGGTACTAGGGTACCCAGGGCATAGGTAACCCCAGAGGTCCCCCATGGGCTGAAGCATGTATTATGCCACCCATGGGAGACCATTCAAAATGGAACTACAGGCCTGCCATTGCAGCCTGTGTAAGCTGGTGCCAGCACCACTTACTAAAGATATACGTTTCCTATATCAAGGGTCACTGCACTTAAAACCTATAAGTCACTCCTCTAGCAGGCCTTTGCGATCCTGAAGGCAGGGTGCTTGGTTCTAAGTGTGAGGGTGCCCCTGCATGAGCAGGACACCCCTACAGCCTACGGAGTCCATTATCACGGGTTGTAAGTGAAGCAGCCATATACCATATAGAGGGGCACAGCGTAATAACGCAATGACCATCTCGAACGGTGTGGGGGGTATGATTCCAAGCACTGGAAGAGCCCTCCGTTAGGCTCTCAGTGTTCCCGGTGCCAGTCTTCTAGACCCGGACAGCACAAAATGGTTACTGCTGACTAGAGGCACGATTCTGCCCTCCTGCTGCTGAGCCAAGCAGAACAATAGGTATCTTGTCACAGGGAGGTGTGACCACCTCCCAGACAGGATTTAGTGTATTGGGGCCGGGTGGGTGCGCTTGCCAGTGCCACTAAGTCTGCATGAGGGGCACATTTGGTGTCCCCCTGCATAGTCCAGTTCAAACCAGTCCTGGGAGCTGTTGGCTTCTGCTCTAGCGTGCAACTGGACAAAGGACATGGGAGTAACCTCCCCCCTGTCCAGACCCTCCCATTGTCCCCTGAATCAGCCCAACCCTTTCTTTAGGCTACTTAAGGGCTTACCTGGGTGTAGGTCACTAGATTCGTCGTGGGACAAGATTTAAGTCAGACACTACTTCTACCGTCTGGGCACTCGGGACTTCATTTGGGCTCGACTTTGTCCCCTTTCAGTCTGCTGCATCGTCTGTGCCTGTGCTCCATACAGGAACCTTCCATGGCCTGTGGGCATCCAAGACATCTCAAGGAATTTCCCTTGTAGTGAAGGAGTCACTTCCCTGCATCTGCAGGCACCGCAACTAAGCTGACCAGTCTGCTGATCCTGAGCACTTACGGCTCTGAAAGGTTCTGCAACACAGGTGGTGGTTCTCCCCAGCTCTCGAGGCCTGCGCTGTCCTCTCACCAAGTCTGAGGCCAGTATCCCTCGTGGGGGCTGCAATAACCCAACCCCTGTGCACCGTGTTGACTTCCCTTTGCAAAGGCTTGGTGGCTTCCTTCCACCAAGATCTTCAGGCTCCAAGTATCCCAACCTCAAGCATCTTAATTGACCAAAGTCTTTGTCCACACTGCATTGCTTGCACCGTGGCTTGCATCTTTTGGTGAGCTGCTCGAGGTCCTCTTGCGACTACAGTGCCTCCGGCCTCTGGGTCCTTTTGAGGGTCAACTTTGTTTCTTTTAGGCTCCCCTGATTGCTCGGGCCTGCTCGGGCTCCCCTGCTTGTGGTGAGTCCCCTGGACCTTGCTGGTCCCGACATTGCACCTTCTTCGACTTCTACGTTAGTTGCATTTGCCAAGGATTGTTGGTGCTCCCACCGGACACCGACCCCTCAGCACTCGACATCCCACGTGGGACAGCTCGTGCACGGCTCCTGGTCTTCCTCAGCGTCGCCGGTCCTCACAGCTGCAGAGTCAATGTCATCATCAACTCCCCTGCAACTCCCGACATCGGTGGGCATTTGTGTTCCAGATCTCCTGGTCACTCCTGAGTGACATAGACTCTGTCCCCTCTGCTTGCAGGTACCTCTCAACTGGAATCCACCTTCGGATTCCACAGGACACTTTCTCCTTCTTCAGCAGCAGCACTTTCCTGAAGTCCTCCATTGGGTTCGACGGCGGTTTCCGACACTACTTCACACCTATGCACCCGGCTTCCCTGGTGTAGGTAACGTGGGTACTAGGGTAGCCACGGGTGAGGTGGCTCTCCAACCTTCTGTCTTCCACGGGGTTTCTTCAGGGTCTATTGATAAGGGTCCTTAATCGTTAAAATTCCAACCACGACTTACACGTTGATTTGTACGGAGCACACGGTCATGTTCTCACACTGCACACGCTCTCCGTGGGGTTCCTAGTCACTCACTTCGGGTGGTTCCTTGGGCCCCCAGCACTTCTACATCCTCTCGACAACTCCCTGACTCAAGTTGTGGTTCTTATACCACTTTCTTAGTATATGGTTTGGTCCCCCCAGGGTCCACTGTGTATTTTGTGCTATTTACGTGATTTCTATGCAAAGTATTGTGTGCATTGTGTATATCTCCGGGTAGGAGATATTTGTATGTGTTAGAGAGTATTATATAATAAATACATATTTTTATAAATACCTTGTGTGGTTCTTTTTCACTTAATCTATACTATAAGATTGCATTCTGTTAAAACAAGCTGCTTTTACACTTCTTCTGGACTAAGCCTGAAGGCTGCTCTCCACAGCTACCACTTAGAGAGCTTTCTAAGGTTATCTAAGACCTCTTAAATCACCATAAGGATTGTCTGGACTAGTGCAAGATGCCCACTTACATAAGTGGACATCATATACCAGGCCAGCTTCTCACAACCCCCAACCTAGCCCCACCGGCCCACCGCTCTTACCTACATGGGCCGCTCCTGACCATGCACCATGTCGTGCATGGCACACAGTGCACGCATGACAGGGCAACTTGTGCCCCCATGCACAGTCCCCAATGGGCAAAATCGCCCTGGGGCCCTGTTTGGGGCCCGTTCCCTGCCTTTCCGCCAACCTTTTCATGGTGGGGTCCCTGCCATGAAAAGGTCGGCGGAAAGGCAGGTTGTGATCAACACCGCCGCCATAGAGTGCCGCTTTCCCAACCACCACCACAGCGGGATCAAAGATCCTGGCGGTTGTGGCGGTCTGACCGCCCTGTGGGTAATCGGGCAGTTGGACTGCCGAAGACGGTTCAGTGGTCTTAAGACCAACGTACTCATAATCAGCCCCTTAGTTCTACAAATTGGACATCTTGTTGAATTCTGAATTTTGCCCCAGGGGTAAAGTTACATGTGGTATGGTATGTTTGATGACAGACCTGGTGGTCAATACCTTGGCAGTACCCACGGTTCCTTCACGTTTCGACATTGTGCCCTGTATAGCATAGGATAGGATGAGGATTTATAAAGCGCACTAATACCCATAGGTGCCAAGGCACTGGGCGGTCGAGGAGAGAAAGGAGAATGCAGAGCTGCTGACTATGTTGAGAAAAGCCAAGTCTTCAGCAGCTTTCTGAACACCCGTAGCGATTCCACATGAGAGATAGAGGAGGGCAGGGTATTCCAGAGTTTTGTGGCCGACACAGAGAAGGAGCATCCGCCCCATCTGGCCTTGCGGAATTTTGGGGAGATCAGTTTTCTCTGGGAGGAAGATCTCAGAGTCCTCCCAGGCAATCCTGATGTCAGCATTCATTGAGATCTCACAGACGCTTCCGGCTGCTGCTGAGGTACGAGAAAGATCTACAGGCACACAGGTAACAACGGACGCGAACATTGCTGCGGCATCCTATGCTGAAAGCGATGCTTCACATCTCTGTGCAATTAATCTACTACACGAGGTGTTCGAACTGACACCAACTTCAGTGGATGATGTTTTGTCTATAGAAATAGATGATCTCATGTTTACACCAGACCCGTAAACTGACTCTGTTTCAGCATACAGTGTTCCAGAGATGCAGTAACAATTTGGCCTTCATATTTCAAAATCTTGGAACTCTTCCAAAATTGAACTTTTTCCCATTTTTTCGAACTAAAATGGCACTTCAATCTGCTTAAAGTAGAACTAGCCTTATATTACAGACTTTGCGGTACTTCCACGGACAATTAGGGCCGATTCCGATCTCGGCCGGTAGGGCACCGAATCGGATTCGGCTTAACCGGATCCGATTCGGAGCCCTCTTTCCCGACCGATTCGTACGTGCGTCCGGCCGAGTGAGTACTATGCGAGCGCACGCGAAATCGCCGACCGACTTGTTCGCGGGTCCGAAGCGCTCCGACCGACTCGCACGGACACGACTTGCACCGCGCAATGGAGACATTCCCCGGCCGGGCAAGTACGATGCGCGCCGCGAGCAGTCCGACCGACTCGCGCCGTCCGGCTCGAAAGAGCAGTCAGAGCCGCACTTTGGGGGTCCGTGTCGGACCCCCCTGTACGCGTAGCCACGCGAGTCGCACACAGGGGGGACCCATGGGTCCCCCCTACCTGTGCATGTACACCGCGAGTCGCTTCGAGGCGTACCCGCTGTAGGGGGCACCCTTTTTCGCCTCGCACCCATTGGGTCAATGGGAGCCCGCGTACGCGTTGTACGTCCGGCTCCCATTGACTCAATGGGAGTCCGACCGACTCGAGTCCGATTGCATGCGTGCGCATTGTACTCGTTCGGTCGGACTGCCAGAGTCCGGTTCGGTCGGAAATCTCTCCGGGTCCGGCTCGGTCGGAGAGATTTCCGGCCTGAATCGGAATCGGCCCCTTAGTCATCTTGTGTGTCTAAAACAGTTCATTAATTTTCAAGACATGAAATGATTTTGATTTTTGAACAACTTATCGATCATTTTTGTCACATGTAAATATTACTGCTTATTTTCATTCAAATTGCATTTAATTTCGAACTTTATGCCTGAAATGAAAAGCATTGCTTAATATGTACAGTACCTTTTTGCATTTTTACTATGTTTTTTTAATGCTTTTAAGACATATTTTTTGAATATGCGGTACTCCATTTTATGTTTAGCATTTTTTAAATGTCTAGCATTTTAGTATTATCGTACACACGAAAGTGGAGTGGGTGTTGTATTCCTCTTAGGGCGTCCATACACGGGCTTTCCTGTATCATGTCCTTATATAGGCACAATTCGCCCTGCCCTTATATAGGCATAAAATCCCAGCCCTTATTTAGGCATTAAACCGTGCACTCCAAATACAGGCATGGTCTCCGACATCCGTCCACCCTAACATCACAACGAGTTCATGAAGAACAGACCCTTAGGCTGCGGGAGTTTCCCTAGCACAGGACTATTGATTTCTTCAAGGACTCATATATTATGCATGAACCATTATTCCTTAGGGGTTCATTCATGACGTCTTCCTCTGTCCGATTCACGTCAATGCTAACATTCTTAGGTACTTCTCAGGTATAAATATACCTTCCCTAGCCCCTGTAAATCAGAGGAGACCTCGACTTCAGAGGAGCCCGTTTCCCGGCCTGACGCACTGAGAAGACGCTGTCATCCCTGCAATCAGAGAGTCCAGCTTCCAGTGATCTGACTTCCCTTGCGGGGTGTTGGAGTTCGAGTCTGGCAAGAGATTCCTACCTCTCTCATTCTTAAGGTATGGAGCTGACTAGAACCTAGAGGGACTCTTGGCATACTAGGCATACTAGGCTTAACATACTCTTAGTATACCATAGTAAGGAACACTTCACCTACTTCATACCTCTCCCTACACCTAGGTTAGGTTAGGTACATTGGGGTAGAACTAGATTAGAAACGCATCGTATGAGTACTCGCATTTTTAGTCTGTGTCATTTATGTAAATGCATATATACTAAAAGATAATGCTATCGCAGTATTATTTATTTCTACTGCTCACACTGTACATTATTTATCTCGCATACTGTCTTGTGATCGTAACAGCACATTTTACTTACACCAGAAACAAGACTGTTCAATAAATCTTTTATTGAAACGCCCGTCTGTTCTTTCTGTGTAACTTGGAGAAAACTAAGCATGCATGATTGAGCTGAGTGAAATAGTTATCTATTGTTTCCACGACTCTGGGACACGTTCTGATTCTAAAGGGAAACAAAGTGGTCATGTTTTGCGGCTGCCAGAAACTACTCCGTTCTTGTCGTCAAGGAGTTTCTAGTGGCCTCTGAGCTAGCTGGCACAAGTAATTAAGTTTAATATACTCTATAGGGACATACTGACCTTAGTCCTATGTCAAACCTATAGGATATATTATTCCAATGCGCAGAGCCTATTAGGGAAATAGGAGCTACACTACACCATTGAAACATGGTTTTCAGCTGCTGCAAGCCTTTGCTATGCAAGGCCTTGTGGACCGTGCACAGGACTTTGAAAGAAATGTGCTTCCTAATAGGGAGCCAATGCAGAGTACGAAGCCCCTCCCTTGCTGACTGCCATTTAGGGATATTAAGGATCAGCCTGGCAGCCTCGTTTTGGACGACCTGAAGCCTGTTCAAGGAGGCCGTGCTGATATTAAGGTACAAGGCATTGCTGTAGCCGAGCCGGGAGGTGACTAGTGCAATGATGGAGGGTCGATGCAGTGCTGCTGGAATATACGGGAGCACCTTTCTGAGAGTTTTCAGAATATAGGAGCAGGTGTTAACAGTGCGGCTGACCTGAGACTCGAAGGTCAAGCCCTCGTCAAAAATGACCCCCAGGTTTTTAACTGTCCTAGCCGGAACAGGGAGGGGACCGCAATCTGCCGGCCACCAGGCGTTCGACCAGATAGAGGTCTGCGGACCCAAAACTAGGACCTCAGTTTTCTCTGCATTGATCTTAAGGGAGTTATTCTGCATCCACCTGATAGTGCTGGCCATGCACTGGTTAAATTTTTCTGCTACCGACTGCAGATCATTGGAGATAGAAACAATGATCTGCGTGTCGTCTGCAAAGGAAATCACCTGGAACCCAAAGGATCTTACCAGCTTGGCCAGCGGGGTCACATACACATTAAAGAGGGTAGGGCTCAGAGATGAGCCCTGGGGAACGCCACAGGGTAGGCTGAAGACCTTAGATCTAAAACCCCCGCAGCTAACGATATTCGTTCTCCCTATCAGGAAGGAGTGGAGGATCTGCAAGGCCTTTCCCCAGACTCCCACCTCCCGAAGACATTGGACCATCCGAGTAGAGGAAACGATGTCAAAAGCAGCCGACAGATGGAGCATAATCTGCACAACCGAGCCACCCTGGTCCACCTGCATGCGGATGTGATCAGTGGCAGCAATAAGGGCGGACTCGGTGCTGTGATCGGCGCGGAAACCATCTTGAGACTGATCTACGATCTCATGAGATTCAAAATAGTTCATCAACTCAGTGTTGATGAATTTCTGTAGGATTTTTGCGGGGGCAGGGAGAAGTAAAATGGGGCAAAAATTCTTCAATTCAAAGGGATCAGCATTGGGTTTCTTGAGAAGAGGCGTAACAATGGCCTCCTTCCAAGTGTCCGGATAGCAGCCGGATCAGAGAATGTTATTAAACACCTTACACAGGAAGTCTGAAATCGGATTAGGGACCAACTTGAGAGTGAGGGGCATACAGGGGTCTGAGGGAGAGCCAGACTTAAGGCCCATGAGGAGAGCCAGAGTTTGTTGAACAGTAATCTGGGGAAAAGCTGCAAGAGTGAAAGGAGCACTCCCTATCACTTGGTTCTGAGCGACCTCCTCGACCTCAGGTTCTTCCGTTTCCATATGGTCAAGCTCCTGAAAGATTTTAAGGACCTTGTCATGGAAATAGGCAGCTATTCTGTCGGAGAGGTCTTGAGAAGGGGACAACAATCGTGTCCCTGAAGGTTCGGAGATCTCCTTGATCATCTTGAAAAGCATGCTAGAAGAATTGTCTGCGGCAAGGATCTTGTTGGTGAGGAAGTGAGATTTAGCTTAAAAGATGGCGAGTTTATACTTCTGAAGCAGAGCTTTCTGCTTGGCTTTTTCCCTAGTACAAGGGTCCAACCGCCATCTGCGTTCCTGTCTGCAACACTCCCTTCTAAGTGATCTAAGTTCAGAGAACCATGGTGACGCCGGTTTGGCTCTTTTAAAAATGCAGTCTTTAAAAGGGGCAGCAATATCTAGGGCCTCAGTAATCCAGTTGTGGAAACCCTCTGCCGTGGCGGGGAATGGGCTGTGCCTCCCAACACCAGCTGAGGCCATAGCAGCCTCCCATTTGGGGACTGAAAGCTTGTTCAGTCCCTTGCAGAGGATATACCTTGGGGTGGTGCTTTCCTCCGCAATAATAGGGAGATTATGACAGACCTTGAACATAATCAACGAATGGTCTACCAGCTAAGAGGCTGTACATCTTCAATCATTAAGTTACAGTGATTGGTGAATATGCCGTCTGAGGTATGGCCAGCGATGTGGGTGGGGGATTGAACAAGTTGCTCAAATCCCAGGGATGACATGAGTTCAAGGAGGTGACGTGAATCATTGTCCTGTTCCTTTTCGAGATGGTAGTTAAAGTCCCCAAGAATGGTAGTATGAGAAGTAGTGACCATATGAACATATGGCAAGAGGAGAGCATGCAAGCGGGTGTCTATTAGGTAAGTTACTAAACTTTACACCATGAATATTCCACACCGAAATGTATCATAGAGGTCTGATGTCTGATAATTTCTCTCAAAGGAGATGGATGGTAATGCTTATCCCATTAACCATGCTGCTAAACCCCCCACCCGCATTCAGCAAGGGAAGACAACTACAACATTGAATATTGCTCACAAAAAAAACAGGTTCATAGATGAACATACACTTGGGCTAGTGAGGGGAAGATTCTGATGCCTCCACAAAAGTGGTGGATCTCTGCAGTGTGCAATTGCTTGTAGTGCTAACCTGCATAATATTGACACGAGGCAAGAACTACCTGTAGAATCAGACAGTAATTACTCTGAGGATGAAGATATCCCCCCTTCTCAAACACCCACAGCTCAGGATGCCAATACTAAAGTAATTACCAGTGGCTGAGATTAATTCAAGCATTCCATTCATCACTTTTTGTATACTTTAGTATGTCACCCTAACTGGGACGGGGATGCCCAGACGTGAGTCCTGTGCACACTGTGTCACTGGAACCAAGCTATACCCGGCCGATGAGCCCATAAAAAGGGCAAAACCAGTCCTGGGTTGCTTGTGTTCCAGGTCAGGGAGGACCTGGATTGACAGTTCGGGCTGAACTGTTCCCTTGGAGCAGGGTCAAAACTGATTTGCATATAGCTGGGTCCAAATGAGGTGGCATGGTGCCAAATAACAATGGACTGGAATGCGGCATGAGTAATTACCAGGGGCTGAGATTAATTCAAGCATTCTATTCATCACTCTTTGCATACTTCGGGTTTCCACTATATCAGAGGGAAGCGCATGCAGAACAGATGTAAATAACAATGTGAAGTATCATTTATTGTGAAATACTTAACACAATCACAATTTCTTAATGTGTAATGCAATTTTTCTGTTTCACTGCTTCGATCTATATATCTGTTTCACTGCCCATTTCATTAATCCCCTTTTTCTCGAAGATGGCAGAGAAGCATATTAACCAACAGCTCTCGATTTTTATTGAGGCAAAGGAACTTCTCCATGGGACTCAATCGGGTTTCCATCCCCATTACAGTACAGAATCTGTATTACTACTCGGCTCGGTATCAATCTGGCAAGTTGTTGATGGGGGCAACACTGAAGCTTTGCTAATGTTGGACCTTAGCACGGCCTTCGATACTGTGTCCCCCAGCCTTCTACTGGAACAGCTGTGGAGCTGTGGAATTAGTTATAAGGCCCTGTGGTGGCTTGCTTCTTTCTTACAGAACTGCACCTTCCACGTGGCCCAAAAACCTTTTTCATCTAAGGTTTTTCAGCTGCAGCAGGGGGTGCTTCAGGGCTCCTCCTTGAGCCCTACTCTATTCAATCTTTGTATGAGCCCTCTAGCTGATATCATCGAGCGCTACGGTTTTAACATTGTATCGTATGCCAATGATATGCAGCTGATTTTCACACTGTCCCAGGAGGAAGCCAATACGGCAGTTCTGGTAAGGTCCGCTTGTCAGAAGTGGCTGAATGGATGGACCTCAGTTGCCTTAAGCTGCACGCGGGGAAAATCGAGGTTCCTATACCAGGCAAGCAGCTTTCGATCTGGTCCTCTGCCTAGTGGCTCGATTCACTTGGACCATTACCTGACCCTAAGCCAAAAGTTAAGAACCTTGGCATCTTGTTCGATGCAAGACTCTCGTTTGACAGTCAGATTATGAGTTTAGCAGGAAAATATTTGAGGTTTTAAAAACTCTAAAAAAGATTCTCGGACTTCTTCCTGAAGCCACTAGAAAGACAGGAGTCCTGGCCCTGGTCATGTCCAGGCTGGACTACTGCAATGTCTTGTATCTGGGAGTCTCACAGTCTGGACTGATGAGACTGCAGCATGTGCAGAATGCAGCAGCTCGTCTGCTGTTATACCTCCCGAGGTGATCCCCCACGGGCCATGCTCTCGCTAAATTGCACTGGCAAACTTTGAAGAAAAGGATCTTTTTCAAAGCCATGTGTTATTGATATTGAATCTTGAATACCAAAGGTCCTCGAAATTTGTACTCTTTTGTCAAATCTTATTTTCTTAAAGGAATTTAAGATCAGCAGAGGCTCTTCTGGTATGTATTATTACTGTGAAAAGAGCACGGACCGGAGGGTATTCCTTCAGTTTTCTAGCCTCCAAGATGTGGAATTCTCCCCCCCACTGTTCACTCAGACAGGGAAAAAATTAATGATCTTTTCTAAAAAAAATAAAAACTTGCTTGTTTAGATGGTTATGATTGCCTTGCTCCTTTTAGCATGTAGTTTGGCCCTGCATACAGGAGTGAAACGATAGAGCTGGAACACTCCGTCAGAAGTAATTAGGCGCTTTACAAATTATTTTATTATTATTATTATCTCATCAAAATAAGAGATCAGCAAGACCTGACAATTACAAACCTAGTCTAGGAAATGAAACTTAATAAAAATAAATTATAATCACTTAATATTCATAATTTTATATAATTGTAGGTCATTCTCTCTGTTTATTTCTTCCTCTCTCTACTCCATCCCTTTATACCCCTGATCCTACACCTGCCCCTTTCCTATCCAGTGATAGTATAACTTTAGGACCATATAATGAACTGCTGTCCCTTCCCTAATGGCAGCCCTCCTCCTTCTCACATGTTAGAGTTGTAGACGCGATGCCAGTGGTGTCTGTTCCCTTGAAGGTGGTGTTTTGGAGTTGTGCTGTTTTTGTTCTACGTCTATGCTTGACTCTTGTTGGTAGGGGTGCAGTTGGAATTGCCACTAGGCTGGTAGTTGACACAGTTGTGCTTGTGTAATCCAAATTACCTTCGTCTTCTCCAAAATCTACGTTTCTTTGCTCTGCCATAATTTAATACATATTTATGTTTGTAACTTTGACTGAAAATATTGATTAAGTTGTTTTACTTTATGTAGTGTTTTCCAAATTATCCCTGATCACGTATGATATTCACACAAAATAAGTTACATTTGCAGGAAAACTACTGAACTACGTGTACCACAATGCAATATTCCAGTTACATGTACTACGTGACTGGAATCATTGTTTCTAGTGTAGGATGGGTGCTGTTTGCAATATGTCACAAATGTCGCTGTTGTGAACATGGTATACCAAATTTAAACATTCATCTTTAAGGGTAGGGAACTGTAGTTGCTGCATGTTGAGCAGAGCTGTCAATGAGGCAGGACAGCCAGTGTATCATGGATTATTGGGCTTTCTACTAACTCCTCTAGAAGTACGGGAATTTGTTTGGTAGATAAGCTTTTTCATTCTGCTGACAATTTTCTCCTTGGTTCAAGACCTTTCGGTGGAACACACCTGTGGCATTAATTTTCTTCTGTAGGCCAATCCAATTTTTTTTCTTTGTAGCGTCAGGTACAAATAGAGATGCCTTGCAAAACATTTGGTGAAAAACATTGTTCTGTCAGGAGCTCAAGTTCTATGTCAGGCGGAGGATGAAGGGAGTTCTGAAAAATTAAGATATAAGCCACAGGCCAGTCCTCACAATTTATCAAATTGAGGTGCAGAGAGGAAGGACACACAATCGGACAGAGTAGGTCCCCTGATCCAGGGTGGTGTTAGTGGTAATGAGTCAATTCGTTAACCAGGATACCAGTGGTGATCCCCAGGGTGCTACTCCAGCAAAGTAACACTTGACCAATAGGACGAACAACATATAAACAAGACAAGATAGCAACTGTGAAGGAAAAGGGTGAAGGTACCTGAGGGGTACCAGGAGACGGGAAAACAACAAAGGGGTAGGACACAGGACCTAGTGTACAAACAGTAAAAGAAGAAAGCCAATACAACCACAAAATATAGCCAGTCAAGAAGACATATGCAGTGCTGTTTAATACTGATTCTACCACTGTTAATCTATATGTGAACCTCTGATCCAGGGAGGTCCCATCCCAGCGGTGGTTAGCTGTCTACTGCTTCTTAGAAGCCATCGCACAATCTTCCAGTCCCTTCCCTGTCTGGATCACAAAAAATTTCAGATTCCAACAAGACATGAGATAAGTAGAACACTGGATGTTCCTTTCCATCAGCTTCCTATTTCTGAAGTAAAACTGCACACACAGCTCTTTCTGAAGCATCAGTTTCCACAATGAACTTATGTGATTGTCTGAATGGTGCAAGATCGGATCCTACAAAAATACCTGTTTTAATTAACTGAATGCTTTGTCAACCAAATCATCCCAACAAAAACCCTTCTTCAAATTCTTCTTGTTTAGGATTCACAGAGCAGTAAATTCTGCAAAGCCTTATATATGCTATTGATATACAAATTGTGAAGCAAACAAACTTTGGGTCTCCTGTGTGTAGGAGATGTATAATCGAAAATAGTAGGTACTTTATTCACAGACCAGAAACATTAAATCTAAATCCAAAATATTTGAACTTGTTCCTTTTCAAACTTACAAGCTATTGATGTTCTGTAAGAGTCTTAGGGCCAGATGTACGACCATTTAAAATTGCGAGTCGCAATTTGCGCTCGATTGCGAGTCGCAATTTCAAATGTACAACAGTGTCTGAGACACTGATTGCGATTCTCAATGGGGTCGCAAAATGCAAGCCTCATGAATATTAATGAGGCACTCGCAATTTGCGACCCCATTGGGAATGGCTGGCCCTCCCAGGGATGGTGGCCTGCTGGGCTCAGCAGACCTCCATGTCTGGGACTGCTTTTAAATAAAGCAGTTTTTTTTTAATGCAGCCTGTTTTCTTTAAAGGAAAACAGGCTGCATTTAAAAAAAAAAATGAAACGTTTTCGTTTCATTTTTTAAGGGCAGGTAGTGGTCCTTGGGACCACTGCCTGCCCCTAAAAAATATTTTCCCCTGCATTTGCAAAGGGGAAGGGGTCCCCTGGGGACCCCTTCCCATTTGCGAATGCATTGCCACCCTCTTGAAGAGGGTGGCAAATTGCGAGTGTTTTGCGTCCGCAGTTGCTGTCGCAAAACATTCGTACATGGCTTGTGAGTCGCTATTAGGAAAGGAACGCCCCTTCCTAATAGCGAGTTGCAAAACACTATTTTGCGAGTCTCAAATTAGTTTGGACTCGCAAAATAGTGTTAGTACATGGCCCAGAGGAAAATTGCATGCGCAAACGGGTCGCAAACCCGTTTGCGCACGCAGTTTTCCATCGTACATCTGGCCCTTAGTGTACACCAAAATATTATCCCAGTAACACGAATCAAATTGATTTAAATATTATAGAATATCTAATTAACATAACGCTGATAAATAGCAGTATCTCTGCACAATCTAAAAGGCGTCGCATAATGTTCATAATACCCAAAAGGGTTACAGAAAGCCATATTCCACTCATTACTTTCCTTAATGTGCCACAGATGTCACACTCTGTGCAAACCCAGTTTGGTAAAGACTTGAGTTGGAAGAACAGATTACAAAATGTCTTTGATAATCGGCAAACGATACCAATCATTTACGGTGATCTTATTTAGTCATCTACAGTCAATGCAAGGTCATAATTCTTGTTTTTTCTTTGGTACAAAAACAACGAAGGTGCTCTAGCAGGGGATGAAGTTGAAACAATCAAACCATTTGCTGTTTCTTCTGTAAAAAAAACATTTTAGACTTCCTTTTTAGTTAGAGAGCAGGTGCCCCCAAAAGGAGAAATCAACCTAGGTTCAAATGTAATCATGTTATCATACTCTCAACAAGGTAGTAGTACAATGGCTTCAGGATTAGAGGTACATGGTACTGTAATAGAACACAAGACAAATTGACCAGTACTATCTTAGAAATAGCATCTTCCATTTTGTCTGCTCATAACCAATAACTTTCTGAGGCACAATAATGATCATGACTCAACTGTGAAGTCACAAATATGGTATGAGTTGACAAATTTACATAAGCATTGTGCAGCTTTATTCAAGGAATTCCAAAGATTACAGCATAATTTGGAGATCAGAACAAAAGATAAGACCTTTGTATGATCACCAAAAGGCACTTGCAACAGAGAAGAAATGTTACGAATTAGACCAGAAGTCAAAGATAATACATCAATAGTTCTAATCACTTCTGGAGAAATCTCTTTAACGTCCTTGGGATATCATGTCTTGGGACCTAATCCTGATCAATAAACATTGCACAATCCCAACTATCAGGAAAGGAAGAGGTATTCACAACATTAACTTCATCAGTTAATATTGCAATTGGTGACATAAACAGATGAGTGTCAGTTTTATTTAGACGACCAAATATAACGGATCAGCTCACTCCTGTCTTCTTTTTAGGCAAGAGGTTTAATTCTCCAGTCTTCTTCAGAGGCCTTTGGTTCAGGCATAAAAAAGATGTGCTGTATTGCCACAATATAGGCACAATACCGTCTTGCACTGATGCTCCTTATCATTCCCAGACAAGGTTACCTTTACTGTTCCTACTTGCATAGGCTCTTTATCTTTATGAGAACATTTCTCTATGGAGGTTTCAGATTTTCCAGATGACAAAGCTTTTGGAAAAGTCCAGTAAAACCACTCAGAACTTTCTTTTTTTTGTTTTTCTTGTAATCAATATTTAATCAAAAGTATCATATCAATAAGTTCTAAAAAAGCAGTAGGATGTTAAGATCAAGCTAGTTCGTCGTTTATCTCATCTCCTTACCCATGCTGAAACAAACTCATCTGAGTTTGCTTTACCCAGGTAGTTTAAGTAACCAATTGGCGAAAGTAAGTGACATAATTTAAAATATCCATTGTTCCTTGCTGAATATCACATAAAGACTCTTCAGAAAAGTAATCCAAGTAAGGCTGTTCAAACATCTACTTAAAATCTGCCAAGAAGACATCTTAGGACTGCACATGCATCAGGGAGTCATCAGCTGAGTTGCCCAAACAAAGGCAAGTACAGAAAAATAAGTAATCAAATAACCCACTTTAGTTTGATCTTGATTAAACTGTTGAGCACAAAAGACAAAATGCATCATGAGAGAATCCAAAACTTTTTGGAACCTAATTGAATCCCCTGTCAAGTGTGGGGTATTTGATGAGACTATTGGGATATCTGTAGACTGTCAAACACTCAAAAGGTAATGGAAGAATGTTTGCAAATAGTCTAACCACTGATATTTGGTCAGGGTGGCACTCCAACCCATTGTTTGTTTTGCCCACTATACCACGTCAGATTAGACCCAACCAAATGCATATCAGTCTTGGTCCTGCTCCAGTAGGAACAGTCGAGCCCGAATTGCCAAGTCAGGTCCTCTCTGAACGGGAATAAAAGGAACCCAAGACCGGTCTCTGCCTAGTTGGGCTTCTTCAGTCTTGTACTAGGTCATCGTCAAACTTCAGAGTTCTACAGAACCTACGGAATCAGTAGTGTCATAATCTCTGAAGGACTGGATCTGATGTAGGTCTGTTGAGTGCTCTTCAAGATTGCACAAAGAAAGAACTACTCCTCCCAGTAGCTACAGTGCCACTTGAACGGAAAATATATGTGTAAACTGAAAGGTGCTCCTCTAGAGGGTCATAGCTAGGAGGAAACCCCCAACATGGTAAAAATCCTCCTTTGGCAATCTGTTTGGATCTTGAATGATGATGCAGGTTGCTTTGATGATACTCAGCAAGGCATCAAACTCTCCCTGACAACAGGAGGAAGAAAAGAGCCAAGAAGGATAACAGGTCTTCAGTCAGATGAAGCCACATGAAGTTGATTCAAAACAGGTTAGAGGAAAAAAGCATAAAAATAGCAAAAGCTATACTATATAACAGAAAATGGAAAATTCAGAAGAATGATCCAAATGTGCTGGAAAAAAATCAGGACCAAATATGTACAGGAAGGGGGCCATGAGCATGACGAAAAACCAGCGAATGGAATGGATTGAGACGCATCCACCCTTTCCAAGTGCTACTTTTTATATGCCAAAAACAGGCACTGTTCTCAGAGTGAGAGACTTTTCCAGACCTTTGTTTGAGAAGTTTATGCGATCCCGATGGAAAGACCACCATCGTGGATTGGGCACTTTATGGTTTAAATCTTTTTATTGAAGCAATGCAAGAAACGGTAGGGCATCAAGGCGGGCTACGCAGAGCCTCATAGTTTGTATCGACATTTGCATTTATGAGGAAAATATACAATAAGTAACTGAAACCTTCCCACCCCTCACCCAAAGAAAAAGGGGGTAAGGGAAGAGAAAAAGAAAGCGCAGAAGAAAGCCCTCCCCCCCCCGTCCACTGCACTCTATATGTCGCAGCGCGGCACTAGGCAGCCTCCATGAGGCCGGTCCCGCTATGTGGGGGGATCCGGTGAGTTAAGTCGCAGGAGGCGTAGGTATCTGGGGCAAGTCAACTCCCGGAAATCTTGAGCAAGAAGGGTCAAAAAAGGCTGCCAAAGTTCGCTAAAGGTTGAGCCCTTCCCGGCCACTGTAAGTGAGATCTTTTCCATGCCTAGGATATGCCACAGCCGCTGAAGCCACCCTGTATGCGCAGGAATCCGGGGGGATCTCCAATGTATCAGTATGTTCTGGATGGCGGTGCCAAGCGCTATTGCAATCTGCTTCCCTCTCCTGGATTTCAAAGGGTAAGTGAGCGGGTTTGGTACCCCCAGGAGAACATATGTCGGTAGCCGGGGGAGCTCCGTGTCAAGATATTTGTCAATGTCGTCAAGGATTTGCGTCCAGTAAGGTTGTAGATGTTCGCATTCCCATAAAAGGTGGACTAGTGTGCCCGTCTTCCCACACCCCCACCAGCAGTCTGGACTTTGTGCAGAGTCGGCCCGGTGGAGCCTCTCTGGAGTGTAGTACCAATAGTACGCTAGTTTGGTGAGTGTGTCGGTGAGACCTATATGGCTCGCAGTGTGGCGTGCCCTATAGCATGCTCCTTCCCACTCTTTGCTACTTAAATTGCGGCCAAGGTCCTTTTCCCACCGCGCTCGGCCTGCGTGGTAGGTGTGCGTGTAGCGGGACAGAAGCATTTTGTATAGATCCGAATTCAGTTTCTTGTCGGAGGACCGTGTGATAAGCCATCGTTCGTACGTGGTGAGGCGTCTGCCCACCTGTGATTGATTGTTGGGGTGCATGGCCCAGTGCCACACTTGTAAATAGTGCAGCCGTTCAGACTCAGGGAGGCCATAATCGGTCCGGAGCTGGGAAAAAGGAACGATGCCCTCTGTGTCGAATAAAAGGCCCAGTGCTCGGCACCCAGCAGCTCTCCATAACGGGGAGGACGTCGCACCCATCCCAGGGCTAAAATCAGTGTTGTCAAAAAGGGGTGTGAGCGGAGAAGGGAAGGTCGTCAACCCGTGGCGTTTGCTGGTCTGGTCCTAGACCAAAAGAGTGGCGTCACTTGTGAGGCGTAAAGGTTGGGCGGGCGCTGGGATTTCCTAAGAAAGGGAATCTTCATAAGGGATGTACCTGCAACCGCGCGATCCTGGAAGAGCCAGTGCTTCTCTGATTCAGCACGGCTCCATTCGACCAAGTGCCGAAGCTGTGTGGCTTTGAAATAGAGCGTGAGATCTGGGATCTCAAGTCCCCCTTCTTAAGGTGGCAGGAAGCTGACCGCCTTTTTCATCCTCGGCTTGCGCCCTTGCCAGATGAAAAGAGAGAGTTCCGACTGTACTCGATGCAGCCAACCTGTAGGAGGCTGCAAGGGAACGGTCTGAAAGAGGTACAGTATTTTAGGGAGGATCGTCATTTTAATAGCCTTAATACGCCCTAGCTACGAAATCGGGTAGTGCTTCCATCGTAGCAGGTCATTGCGGATTTGCGTGGGTAGCTGGGAATAATTGACCATTCTCATGGCCTGCAGGGTTGGGGCCAGCTGAATGCCCAAGTATGGGACTGTTTCATCAGACCACTGCAGAGGATGCCGGGCCTGAAGAGTTGCCCGCACTTGTGGCGGCAGCGAGAGATTCAATGCCGTGGATTTTGTAATGTTAACCTTTAACCCGGAGGCCCTCGCGAAAGAGTCCAGCTCCCCCAAAAAGGCTCCCAAAGCAGTCCCGGAATCTGTCAGAGTGACTACGACGTCATCCGCGTACAGGCTTATGGTGTGCGTGTCCCCCCCGAAGCGGAAGCCCGTGGTTCTGATGGAGCAAGGTTTCAAAAATGAAACTTGCTTGTATGCAATCCTCCTCATAGTATTAATTTATTAAATCTGTACTGTCAATACTAACATTCGCATTCACGAACACAAAAGGGATAGACGCTTGCCTATGTGTTTTACTAATGAATAACGCTTGTCCATAACTCAAGATGGCCGCTAAAGCGCGGGAAACTCAATGCGCATGTCGCAACCTGATCACATGGTGTGACGTCTTTCTTTGCTTGGTGGGAAACTTCTGCTTCTGCGCAGTGTGTATTAAAATGGCCGCTAAATGTTTTCACATGCTTAAGCTTGCTCTCATGTCATTATTAAATTGTTGTTTTCTTAACGCTACTAATGCAGGGTAGTATTATGATTAAATGGGAATAGAGTTAGGGAAAGTGGGTATACAGTGAAACATTTTATTTGTGATTTTAATATTTTCTTCTTGCACTTTTAGTAATTCGTAAACTTGGGCCTGGGTTGGTGTCTTGAAACTCGAGAGACAGAGGGTTCTGCGCATGTGTCCTATCTGCCTGCCAAGTGAAGTCAACTTGGACGTCTCCCAAGGCCACGACCTATTGGCCGAAGATGATGTACCCAAAGTTTCCGGCGGACAGAAATTGTTACTTTTCTCCTGTAAAATGTATAACATTTGTCGTGAGACGGGTGGGAAATAAAGCGAATGTATTAATTTGAAGGGGCGGGAACGTAAAGACAATAGGCTTCACAATTTAGGCCAAAATTGACATGGTACGAGAATCCACCCCTTGTCCCTGCCCAATCAGAAGTAGTGGTCCCATATTTTAGCAACATTAAGGGGAGGTACATGGGCGTAGAAGGGTATAATAGAATATAGCATTAGTTAATTAGTCAGAGCATGCGTTCACGAAGAACAGGCGTCCATACTGCCAGAGCGCTCTTAACTCCAGACTGCCCAGCTGATCGGTTGCTGACTGAATTCCTGTCCGGAAGAGGTCCTGAGGAGGGGGCGGAGGAGTCCATTAGACGGGAGAATCGAGGAGAAGTCGAGTGCCAGAGAGGGGAACGGTGCAGGCGTCGTTATAGAGAGGTCACCAGTCCTGTCCTGATCCTGAAAGAGGTCTTTGCTCTTCATCCTTCCAGGGTCCTATCTTTTCCAACTCCTTGGCTAAGGGGCTTGGTTCTCGTATTTAGGTAACTATACTGCAACCTTTAGTTGCGCTGCTGTCTCTATCCTCTCTTATTTCCTTAAACACTGTCATTTATTAGCAAAATCATTTCTATGCTTTTTCTTGGGTATTACAATTAAGTACCGTGTTTCTGTATTTTACTCTGCTAAAACTTTAGATAAACATTTTAAAACTTCCTGACTCTGTGATTATTTCAGGATTATGTATTATAGTGAATGTCACTCATTTTAAACTTCCCAATTAGCAAAGGATCCATTGGTAAGTTATTACTCTTCAATCAGAAGGTAATTGGTAGCAGGGATTTTTGATAAAAGAGTACATCTGACACCCAGCGTAAGTATTAGTGTAGTATGAATGTATGGGCCCAAGTGAGTATATGGTGTATGAATGCTGTTGGCTAATATTGCGCTGGATCAGTTCCATATAGAGGGCAAAGAGCAGGGGCGACAGAGGGCATCCTTGCCTTGTGCCTCTGCTGATAGAGAATGGGGTGGATGTGTGCCCGTTAACCCTTACCGTTGCTGTGGGAGAACGGTAACAATTGAGAATGTGGGTCCGCATCTTTCCCCCCAGACCAATGCGCATCATTGCCTGCTCTAGGTAGGGCCAGTGAACCTGATCAAAGGCCTTTTCGGCGTCTATGGTGAGGAGCATAAAATCCCCTGGGACACGGGAAGCCTTCTCTATGAGATGCATAACCCTCTTCGCATTGTTGCTCGTCTGCCTCTGAGGGATAAACCCGGCCTGGTCAGGGTCTATAAACCCGGGCATATAAGGTGCTAGCCGCGCCGCCAAAATTCCGGTGTACAGCTTCAGGTCGACGTTCAGAAGAGAAATAGGTCTGTAAGCCCCACAGCTTGTCCTATCTTTCCCTGTTTTAGGGATAACTGCAATGGCAGCCTCCAACATAGAGGGGGGAATCGCCCCGGGAGACGCGAATGAGTTGAAAAGCCGCGTGAGTAGGGGGGTGAGCGTGGAGCAAAATTTTTGTAAAAATCTGCCGTGTATCCATCAGGCCCAGGAGATTTGGCTAATTTCTAACGGGCGATGGCTGCTATGACTTCCTCCGGCCGTATCTCCCTCTCTATGTGTTCCGCCTGTTCTGGGGTCAGTGTAGGAAGACGGGCCTGTGTCAGATATGTGTCTATGTCTGCCCTCTCCAGGGGTTGCTCATCATAAAGTTGAGCATAAAATGTGCGGAAAGTCTCGGCGATAGCCGCATCCTCCGTGAGCACTGTGCCTGTCTGGTCCTTAATTTCCTGGATACCCGAGCGCTGCCTAACCTCCCTAAGTTTGTGTGCTAACAGTCGCCCGCACTTGTCTTCCCCCACAAAAAAGGAGTGTCGCAAACGTAGTGCAGCGTATTCCGCTTTGTCGCGGTCGATGGCAGCCAGCTGCGACCGAGCTGCGGTCAGTTGACGCAAGATGCGTGGGGCTCCTGTGCATCGATGCATCTGTTCCAATTTGCGCACTTTCTGTGTAAGGTCCTGTCTCTTCCTTTTACGCTCTGCATTGTCTGCGGAGGAAATGGCGATTATTTTGCCTCTGACGACCGCCTTTAGAGCATCCCACCTAGTGGACATGGGTGTGTCAGGGTTGTGGTTGTGTACCAAGTAATCGTCCAGTGTGCGCTGTATCTGAGCAACCGTGTCCGGTCGGTGAAGGAGAGTGTCACGCAGGTGCCAATGCCCAGACACCCGTTGGGTCGGTGGAAGTTCCAGTGTAACTACTACTGGGGTGTGATCGGACAATGCTGCGACTAGGATGTCTGTGGACGTTGTGATGTTCCGGATTGTCTTCGAGCCTAGGAAATAGTCCAACCAGGCGTAGATTTTATGGGCATTAGAATAGTATGAGAACTCCCGGAGCTGGGGATGGTGGTGTCTCCATAAGTCCACCATGCCTAGATCGTCTAGTCTAGAGAGCCCTGCGCGCGAGAGCGCACCAACTTGACCTGTGCGCTGCGCCGATCTGTCTAACTCATTGTCGAAAACTAAGTTGAGGTCACCCCCAATCAATATTTTGCGCTCCTGAGTCGCCGTGGCTTCAGTGAGGGCTGCATGTAGAAAGCGTTCTTGGCCTTCATTAGGTGCATAGATAGACCCTATAACTATTGTGTGACCCCCTATGGTAAATTGGTATGTAAGCAGTCTGCCCTTTATCTCGGCCTCCTTCTGTACCACTTTCCCCCTGAAAGCCCTGGAAACCAAGATAGCCACCCCCGCAGTCTTGGAAGGTCCAGAAGAGAAAAATTGTGTCGGAAAGGCGAGGGACCTAAGCCGGTGGCAGTCTCGTGAGAGTAGGTGTGTCTCCTGTAGGAGGCAGATTTCAGCGCCTGTGCTATCTAAGTAAGAAAGGATCGCCCTGCGTTTGATGGGGTTCGTTAGCCCTCTCACATTAAGGGGCCGATTCCGATCTCGGCTGGTAGGGCACCGAATCAGATTCGGCTTAACAGGATCCGATTCGGAGCCCTCTTTCCCGACCGATTCGTATGTGCGTCCGGCCGAGCGAGTACAATGCGAGCGCACGCGAAATCGCCGACCGACTTGTTCGCGGGTCCGAACCGCTCCGACCGACTCGCACGGACACGACTCGCACCGCGCAATGGAGACGTTTCCCAGCCGGGCAAGTACGATGCGCGCCGCGAGCAGTCCGACCGACTCGCGCCGTCCAGCTCGAAAGAGCAGTCGGAGCCGGACTTTGGGGGTCCATGTCGGACCCCCCTGTACGTGTAGCCACGCGAGTCGCACACAGGGGGGACCCATGGGTCCCCCCTACCTGTGCATGTATGCCGCGAGTCGCATCGAGGCGTACCCGCTGTAGGGGGCGCCCTTGTTCACCTCGCACCCATTGAGTCAATGGGAGCCCGCGTACACGTTGTACGTCCGGCTCCCATTGACTTCAATGGGAGTCCGACTGACTCGAGTCCGATTGCATGCGTGCGCATCGTACTCGTTCGGTCGGACTGCCAGAGTCCGATTCGGTCGGAAATCTCTTCGGGTCCGGCTCGGTCGGAGTGATTTCCGGCCTGAATCGGAATCGGCCCCTAAGTGTGAGAACTTTAAGTGTGGATTGTGACATCTAAATCAAGGGGCTGAGTGTGCTGTGAGGTGCGTTAACCTGGAGGCTATGCACAATGTTCAGGGCCCGCGGAAGGAGACGCCCGGTGCTAGCAGTGCAGATATGTAAGTAGCTGGACTTAGTGGACGGAAGGCCCCACAAAGAGAGAAAAAAGGGAGAGGAAGGGAGAAGAGGGTGAGAGGTGAACAAAAACCCCGCAAAGAATGAAAAAACAAGGGCACAACAGGCGCCTAGAAAAGTCTGAGGTTCAGTCATCAGTCCATCATCCAGAGATGATCAGGATCGGAGTCTACAGGGGTATCGTGTGGCCAAGTGCAACGCCCTCCCCACCCCCCCCGACCGCCCAAGGCATCGAGTAAATGAAATGATACTTGGTCCGGGCTCGTTCATGAGGTCGATGTCTTGGCTAAGGCTTCTGGTAGGGCTTCAAGGGCTGCCTGCTGCTCCCTCCTGGCAGCCTCAGGGTCCGGCCGGTTAGTGCGACGTCTTCGCCTCTGCTGTCTCCATCGTGGTCGCCCGTCGCTTGGCCCACGGTCGGAGTGGTCGCCATCTTCGCTGTCCTCCGGGATGTCGATCCCTGGTAATCTGCTTGCTTCCGACAGGGAGCGGAGTTGATAAAGCTTGCCGTCGTGAAGGAAGATGAGGCGGAATGAGTGCCCCCAGGAGTATGTGATGTTGCGTTGGCATAGGGCCTCTGTGATAGGTCGGAAGGTCCGACGCTTCTGAAGCGTGATGGCAGCTAGGTCTTGGTAAAGGACTGGCGTCTGGTTCTTGAATGTGATCGAGTGAAGTGCTCTGGCCTTACGCAGGATCTCTTCCTTGGTGCGGAAGTCTTGAACACAGACTAAGATGTCTGCAGGTGCAGCGGTGGCCGTGCGGGGAGGGCCTACCCTGTGCACTCTGTCCAATTTAAGATCAGTGTCCAGCGGATTACCCAATACATGATTAAAGAGTTCTCTCACATAGGTGAAGATGTCGCCAGCCTCTTCATTGGTCCTCACCCACCTGATTCTAATGTTATGGCGGCACGAGCGATTCTCGAGGTCCTCCAGATGAGCTTGTACGTCCACCTGCTTATCATGTATTCGAATCACTTCCTGCTGCAGGACTGCCACTTCAGTGTCCCGGGCGTCGCTCTTGTCCTCCAACGCTGCCACACGCTCCCCTATGCAGTCCATGTCTTTACGGGCATCCTTGATCTCTGCAGTTAGTTCGCTTTTCAATGTTTGGAGGTCATCTCGCAGGGTCGAGAACAAAGACTCCCGGAAGGCCCATGTCACTGGCTCCTCGTTGGGGGCACCCATCTGTGCCAGGGTGTCAGGCAGTGTAGGGTCCCAGCTCCTCCGCTTTGGGCCCGTGCAAAAAGATCCTTAAGTGTTTTGTCCTTCTTGCCCCGGGTGGAAGTCATGGTCATTGCCCACCAGGGAGGATGGACGGTGTGAAAGTGGAGCTGTGTGTCTCTTTTCAGCGTCCCGCCGTGGTCGGGCTTCGAGGGAGCCCCCTGGTGTGATGATGGCCGGATCCCTGAGCCAGTGCGTGAGCAGGCGGAGAAAGACCCGGAACGAGCATCTGACCCTTGGTGTACTTATGGAAAGAAGAACCACCAACCAGAGGGGGCCATCAGATGTGATGTGCCGCGTGGAGGCTAGCGGTGATTGCGGCCTTCTTGGGAGCCCCTCACTGGGAAGGCGTTCTGTGATCGCGTCGCAGGCCCCACTGGTATGGGAGCACAGCCCCTCGTGCGCTCGCCGTCGGCTGGACCAGGTTCCGCCGACCCAGCGCTCTCCGGTAAGGCTCCTGGCTGAAGCTGCCCCCTCCCGTAGGGAGCTGGTCTGACAGTGCGGCCGGTGGGCAAGATGACGGGCGCTATCCGCGGTCTCTCCTGGCTCCAGGCCGCTCCTCCAGAGCCATAGCGCAGGATGCTGCGCGCCGAGGCTCCCTCATCCAACCAGCCTCGGCGCCGTCAAGTGGGCCGCAGCGCTGCTCCCGGGGGCCGATGCCACTCACCCCGATGTCGTCAGCTCGCTGCCTCGCATCCCTGATGGGCCGTCGGGACCAGGCCCGGCAGGCCTCCGCTCTGCCCACGGCCGCCGAGTTCAGCCGCGGTGCGTTGATGGCTCGCTCCGGCGTCTGTTGCCGTCCAGCTGATAATCTCGGGGTGCCCCGTTTATGCATCAACTAGGGCTTAAATCAGGGCTATAAGCCGCCCGGGATCGGTGCTTTCCTCGAGCGGCCGGCGGGAGAGGCAGGAAGACGCGTCCTACCTCGCCGCCATCTTGGCCACGCCCCCCCGGATTGGGCACTTTATATGGGCAAGCTTCCCCTTCCACCGGGAACTCATGGTGTGTGTGTTCCCACGAATAAGAATCACGATTTTGACATCCTGTACAAAATTCGATAATCTGGAGCCTCGCTGCCCCTCCCAGACTCCACCATCAATCAATCAATCAATCAATCATATCATTTGTAAAGCGCACTACTCACCCGTGAGGGTCTCAAGGCGCTGGGGTGGGGAATGCTGCTACTGCTCGAAAAGCCAGGTCTTGAGGAGTTTTCTGAAGGTCAGCAGGTCTTGGGTCTGCCGTAGGTGGATGGGGAGGGTGTTCCAGGTCTTGGCGGTGAGGTGGGAGAACGATCTGCCACCGGAGGTCGCTCTTCGGAAGCGGGGGACAGTGGCGAGGGCAAGGTCGGCGGAGCGGAGCTGGCAGGTGGGGGTGTAGAAGCTGAGTCGTCTGTTGAGGTACGTTGGTCCGGTGTTGTGGAGTGCCTTGTGTGCGTGGGTGAGGAGTTTGAAGGTTATCCTCTTGTTGACCGGGAGCCAGTGAGAGTCTCTCAGGTGGGGTTTGATGTGGCTGCGGCGAGGGATGTCGAGGATCAGGCGTGCAGAGGCGTTCTGGATGCGTTGGAGCCGTCTCAGGAGTTTGGCCGAGGCTCCTGCGTAGAGGGCGTTTCCGTAGTCCAACCTGCTGCTGACGAGGGCCTGGGTGACCGTTCTTCTCGTTTCAGTGGGGATCCACTTGTAGATCCTGCGGAGCATGCGGAGGGTGTTGAAGCATCTGCTTCCTACAGGGAACCTCTCTGGGATCCTGAGGGAGTTAAGGGGATGGACCATCTCGGACTAGCAGAAGGCCAGGTTCTGAACATGGGTGGGGGGGGGACAGCGAAGTGCTGAACAGAAATGCGCCCAAAACTATTACTCTGAAAACTGCACAAACGATTCAGAAGTCAGTGACTATGGTGTAGGGCCAGTGCTGACCATGCATGCCCTAATACCCCGTTACAGTGTGCCTTAGGAAAGAGATAACCGGCCACCAGATGAGAATCGAGGAAGGTGACAGTGTTTGTAATCCATATGCCTAAGCCCAGATATGACCCAGTCACAGATCTCTCATCTCAGCCACAACCAATCAGATCAATCAGGAGATGGATAATGGGAATGAAAGTCCATATTGGCTTGCAACCACTCAACATAATGACAAATCAGAAAAAAGAAGTCTCTAATGCCACAAACCATCGGAGTATGTGAAGGTTATAATCCTTATTTTGTACAAAACAGTTTAAAGGCAAACAATAAGTGAATACTGCCCTCATTACAAGTTTATCATAAGAGTTAACCATTACCCGAGGGACGAGGCATTTACCATATGTGGTAAATACTTACTATTCTGAGTTTTTAAAAGGAAAATGGTGCATCACACCTGGAACGGTTTTTAAGACACCAAATGCCTCGTGTTTTGCCTTTTTCCTGGGCCTTTTTCCCCGACAAACTTTGGCGGGTTTGCCCTGCTGGAATGTATCATGCGAAAACTGCCATGTGTGATAATTATCACACAACTCATAATTATTTGTTTTATAAGACCCTGGGCTAAGGTCTTAATGGATAACGTGAATCAGTTGTTAGGGGATAACATTTTACAAATAGTACACTCCCCTCTCCTAGGAAGCTAGACATAGTACTCTCTTTGTTAAAGAAAAATCTAATGTTGACTCAGAGGGATTCTCAAATTATAGGCCAATTTCTTTTTTGCCAGGACCAGCAAAACCATTGAGGCTTATGTAAACACAACTCTTTCTTCACACCTTGAAACTACACATTACTTTGACTATCACCAATCCGTGGGTGCACTTGCCAGGTCGACAGGGCAGTACCAGACTGCACACAGGCTCTGCAATGGCAGGCCTGAGTTACATTTACAGGTTCCTTATGTGGGTGGCACAATCAGTGCTGCAGCCCACTAGCAGCATTTGATTTACAGGCCCTGGGCACACACAGTGCACTGTACTAGGGACTGACTAGTAAATCAAATCAGCCAATCATGGAAACACCAATCCCTAACAACAATTTACAAAGGGAGCACTTGCACTTTGGCACTGAACAGCAGTGGCAAAGTGCCCAAAAGATCTAGACCAGCAAAACGGAGTCCAATACACAGCACAAAAACAGGAGGCAAAGGCAAAAAATGCAGGGGAGACCCACACCAATGGTTCCAGGTCTAACACACAGAATCAATTACCTCTTCACTATTGTCAAAGTACCTCTCTCCTCATGTTTAGATAACAATTAAAAACCTGTTTCTTTACACATTAACCAATATGTATTGTTTTTTTGTCTTCCTATTTACTGGTATGTCTGCAGTCCTAGCACCAGGACATCCTGTTCAGGGTAACCGTTGTTCTTTATACATTACACTTTTTGCTATTCACCATTTCAGAGTGTAAATTTACTCCTAGGTGCAGACTTACTGTCTGCCCCCTGGTGAAGCATCCTACTCCTGGATTTACGAGTGTCAAGGTACTACTAGTAACTTTTCACACATAGGTGGAGACTTCTACCACTGTAGCAGAGATCTCCCTATGGTATTATATAACAAAAAATATTAAAGATTATTAATCTTTAAAAAATATTAATGTTAAACAATTTAATATATATTTTTAAAACTAGAACTAATAAAATAGAGTATGTATTAATTAATTTATATCTATACATAACTACCTCGGGGAAAACTGTGCTTTGACTCTCCCCATACTTACATCTCCCGTCCAAAACTACCTCAGAACGTTTATGTACTCTATCATTCGTATTCTCTTTTTACTTATTGTCGCTATGTACTTTCACTCACACTTTATGTAACTCTGGTTCTGGCTGCTTCTTGCTTACATACCCCACTGTATTTCGTTTACTCCTTTCTTACAGTTAAGACTTATTTTTATTTGCTCTCTATGTACCTCAAATTTTTGCTGTTGTGCTTACTCTATAAAGTGCTAGTCTCATGATCTTAAGTGCTATGTTGCCATGTTCGTTCACTACCTTGGGGAAATACTGTGCACCTACTCTCCCTACCCTTGCAACTCCCTACTATGTCTACCTCAGAACTTTACATCCTCATATCCCTCAGTCTATCAGATTCTTCTTTTATATAATATTGGTATATATTTTTATCTAGGCTTTTATGTAACTCGGGCACTTGCTGCTACTTTGCCTACATATTCCATTGTATACTGTTTGCCCTTTTTACAGTTACTATATATTTTTATCTATTCTCGATGTACCTCATGTTAGTGTTGCTGTACTTACTCTGTAAAGTGCTCTGATACTTTCAGGTCTAGTTTGTGCTATATAAAACTCACAAATAAATAAATACTATGTGATTTTAAACCGGAAGTGGTTGTGCGACAAGGACTGTACTGAGTCCCACAAACTGATTGAAGGAAGGTAGAAGAAGAGCTCAATAAATTCTTCTCTGTGATATTATTGAACCATCACTCATTTAATAGAATTCCCCTTTAGTACCGAAGCTGGATGGCAGTATCCTGCTTTGCATCAATTTATTAATGTTTAAAGATATTTTTTTTAAATCCCGCCCCCATAATTTTTTTTACATTTATTACATTTTTTTAAGAGTTATGTATAGGAATTAGACGGAGTACATTTATTACTGTTTTGGAACCTTTTTGACTATAGTAGCTTTAGAGGTGCAGTTTGTGAATAGCAATGCGTTTAGTTTTTTGTGGGTGTGTGTATTTGAGGGTCCCTTCCTAAGCCCATCCTTACTGCTCCAGAGACTCCTCCAACTTTGGTGAAAGTATTCTGCATTTCCCAGCCACTTCCACCAACCCTCCCACATTTACAACTACAACGTAGACCACTATTTGTGTGAAACTCAGCACACACGTGGCAGAGACCTCCACAAAGAAAAGATAGGCTTGGCGGAGGTGGAGGTCTCTGCTTTTAGGTTAGTGAATAGCATTTTGTAGAATGTGAGCAGCACTAATGTAGTACTATTTCACATACTACAAAATGTGGTTTGTGAATAGGCCCCATTGTATTCATCAGGTATTGGAAGAATGGCAGGTCCACATAAAACCTAAAGGGGAGGACCATAAATTACAGGCGACCTGAGGGGGCTACAAATGCTGTGTTCTTTATCTGCTAAATAGTGTGCTTTCCTTAGTTGCTCAATCAGCTCATTATCCCTTGGCATGGAGTAATTGTTACATTGCACTTTTTGTTCAAGTATCTAAAATTGATGCAAAGCAGGATACTGCCATCCAGCTTCGGTACTAAAGGGGAATTCTATTAAATGAGTGATGGTTCAATAATATCACAGAGAAGAATTTATTGAGCTCTTCTTCTACCTTCCTTCAATCAGTTTGTGGGACTCAGTACAGTCCTTGTCGCACAACCACTTCCGGTTTAAAATCACATAGTATTTATTTATTTGTGAGTTTTATATAGCACAAACTAGACCTGAAAGTATCAGAGCACTTTACAGAGTAAGTACAGCAACACTAACATGAGGTACATCGAGAATAGATAAAAATATATAGTAACTGTAAAAAGGGCAAACAGTATACAATGGAATATGTAGGCAAAGTAGCAGCAAGTGCCCGAGTTACATAAAAGCCTAGATAAAAATATATACCAATATTATATAAAAGAAGAATCTGATAGACTGAGGGATATGAGGATGTAAAGTTCTGAGGTAGACATAGTAGGGAGTTGCAAGGGTAGGGAGAGTAGGTGCACAGTATTTCCCCAAGGTAGTGAACGAACATGGCAACATAGCACTTAAGATCATGAGACTAGCACTTTATAGAGTAAGCACAACAGCAAAAATTTGAGGTACATAGAGAGCAAATAAAAATAAGTCTTAACTGTAAGAAAGGAGTAAACGAAATACAGTGGGGTATGTAAGCAAGAAGCAGCCAGAACCAGAGTTACATAAAGTGTGAGTGAAAGTACATAGCGACAATAAGTAAAAAGAGAATACGAATGATAGAGTACATAAACGTTCTGAGGTAGTTTTGGACGGGAGATGTAAGTATGGGGAGAGTCAAAGCACAGTTTTCCCCGAGGTAGTTATGTATAGATTTATGTGAGGAGTGCAGCGTAACATAAGTCCGGGACTCAGGCAAATTACAGAGTGGCAGGAGGCAGTGGACAGATGGGGGTGGGGTCTAAACAGAGAGCGGGGCATGGTCAAGTTCTTAGTGAGAAAGGAATTTGTTGGAAAGAAAAGGTTTTGCTTCTTTCCTGAAGAGGGATGTGGATGGGTTGCATCTGATCTCAGTAGGGGGAGAGTTCCAAATGTTTTGGGCCAGTCCAGGTAAGGACCGGTGTAGGTTTTCTTTTTCTTTAATTTTTGTGGCTTGAAAAGTAAGGTGTTCGTACTTCTGGAGGATCTGTTTCTGCCCGAAAGTGTTTCTGGGACAGGTAGGAAGGGGTTATTATGGTGCAGGACTCTATTGGCCATGCAAGCAATTCTGAAATGCATCTTGGCCTCAAATGGTAGCCAATTCAGAGCTCGAAGGTCAGGGGTGATGTGATCACTTTTTTTGGAACCCATGATTATCCTGGCTGCTGCATTAAGTGTAGCCTTAAGGGGAGCAAGTGAAGTTTTCGGAAGGCCCACTAGGGTAGCGCTACCATAGTCTAGTTTTGAAAGCACAAGTGCAAGAGTCACAGATGTGAGGTCGGCATTTTCTGAAAATAAGTTGGGCTATTATTTTAACAGTTTCTATATATCTGCAGTCTGAGTATTAGTTAGAGTGTCGCCCATAGTGACTTAGAGCTAGATATGGTCATTGCCCATTGAGAGAAATTCCAATTCTAATGGGGCAGGATCATTAACCAGTGGAGAAGGGCAATTCTGGACATGTATATCAGGATAGGGATCTTCGTGCGAAAAAATGTCATTTCTCTGTTTACTCATTTGAAATTGGAATACGGCTCACCCCATCACCTCCAGTCACCTCTGTTCCCCTGCTAAGTTCCCCAACACTTTCTCACTCTATTTTCCAATGCCTCTGTTACTATTCGCCATTAGCTTTCTGGTGTGAGTGTCCACTAGAACATGCCCAATTGCGAGTAAGCAGGAGAGGTCTCCTCATTCCCAGAAGTGAGGAATATTGCATCATCTGGTTGTGCCCTCTCTGAACCCCAGAGGACGAGAGTATGTGATTATGTGATGAAGATCCTGTACATCTTGAGGTGGCAGGACTTGACACCATGGAGCAGCAATCCAGAAAGCAAGGGCAGTGTATCGTCCAACAAGGTAACAGTCACTGGCAGTTAAGTCTTGCATAGTGCCACAAGTTCCGATGTGCAATCTTCAATTTTTTTTAATCTTCCTAAACGATGTTCAATTTGATATGACGACCTCTTTCCCTGGTTGGAAAGTTCAGCGCTACACCAAAGCTTTGGTAATGTTTGGGAGACATCAGGTCAGCGGTCCTAATATATAAGCTGCACACACGTGGACCATCTCAAGTAACATCTTACAAAGGTATCACAAAGGTATTGGCATACCAGTAAAGGGACAGTAGGGTTACACTGGAGGCTGTAGAAAACACGGAGTTGGAAAACTAGACCACTAACCTCTATATTGTGAGAATTCACTTCCGGGTTGGGCTTTATAATAACGGGGGCACTTTGACCAGCTGCAGCACACAAGGCCATCTCACCATGTGCTCTTTGCCTGGCAACTTGTTGCCTAGTTGCATTGGGGTTCTGCTCTCGCTAAAGTTTACATCTGGCCTTCTGTCTCCAACACTTTTATTATTTCCTCCCTGTCTGTTCCCTTCCTTCCTCCTTGGTATTTGCCTTCCTTACCTATACTGTTGCTGGAAGCCTTTGCTCCTTTTGTTGTGTATTTCTTTCTGTTGTTGCTGCTGTTCTCCCACAGACCTGCGGATGCTGGAAAGGATACGGGTATTTTCACCATTCATCAGCTGCCTGCTTTATTTGGAGATTGGTAAGCAATAGTTCTTTATGCTTTTCCAAAAATTCTAGTACCATATTAATATATGTTACATTATTTAGTCCAGAAGACTTGCGTTCCACTGAAGTGAAGTATTGCACTAAAAGAGATGGACATTTTAAACTTTACAATTACCAAACAATCCTGTTTTCTCTCTCTCTCTCTTCCCTAACCCCTACTTTCTCCAGTTTGTTTTTTCCAGTAGCAGTACAGGCTCCTGCCGCGGTAGTGACCCAGAGAGGGTGAGAATACTCATCGGGTTCACTGTTGGCTCCTCGAAAGCTGACAGTTGCCGGGCCCATTTTGGCCACCCTGACCCAGATGAGAATGTTATGCAGGCCATGGGGCATGTGATCATGAAAATTGAAGAGGATATATATACTGCATCACAGAGCAGGCATTTCTCTTGGAAGCTATAAATCAGGTTCTTCTTGTCACCACCACTGGACCTACTTCCTCCACAAAGGGAGTGGGTTCCATCAAAGCCTCGACGAGCCACACTGGCCAATCTCCACCTGTAGGATAGAATGGGGTTCAGACACATAGCAATCATATGACTTTAGACCTAGCGGAGAAGTATGCAGGGGGTCCTTTTGCATTCTTTCCTCGCTCAGTGTCATTCACATTACAACTCATGGCTCCAACAGTCTCCCAGTGATACCACTAGAGTGGCCGTTTTCTTGTCAAAAACAAAGGATAGCATGGTGTGGGTCACCACCTTTATATTAAATCAGAACCCACTGCTATTGAATTGTGATCAGGTTTTAGCACATATTAAAGCCATCTTTGGAAAATGAAAGACCACTCAAGCCTCACATTCAGGCCTGTTTACACTGAGACAAGCAAACAAGGAACAAGTAACACATACCAGCCAATTCCCAAAACGTTTTACTGACACAGCTTGCACTGATGAACCTGGTAGAGTACCGTTTTATGTGGGCCTCAGAGTAGGGCTGAAGGATGCCTTTGTTTTGGGAGTGAACTGTGCTAACACCACTACAGTGTTAATCGATGTAAAGCTACAAATTGATAATAAGCAGACGAGCAGAAAACGGGAGAGGTGAGGATATTCTCATCACAACTGGTCACATGTTCAAGGTGAAATGCCAGACCCCGCTCTCCTTTCAAAAGAGTCCATGCAAATAAGGAACATCTGTCGTATGGCTTGTACCTCCCAGGTAAAACTGTGCATTTTTTGGACAACATAAACGTCAGGATTGTGCCAGACTGATTCCGTGCACACCCTCAGGATATGTTGGCTTATATTCCTACTAGCTCACAGTGCACCATCTGCACCTCTAACCTTACAGAGTAACAAATGTGTGTGTAACCTCAGAACATGACAACCCTGATCCCACAAGGAAATAGTGGTAACAGATCTGAACCCTTTCGTTTGGACTCTTAAGTATGCTCAAAGAAATACACAAGAAATACTCAGCAAAGCGTTTCAATATTTATTGAAGCATTGTGATTATTGTGTAAAATATGTGTGCTGCAACAATCAATAGAACAAAACAGATAAGCATAATTAGTGTCACAAGAATAGTGGAAAAGATTAACATTTCCACCATTGTGTTAAGACAGTGAACATATGCGGGCATATAAGTACTGTGTATAATGTACTCCTACCTAGCACTCCCTAACCTAGTCTTGCCTAGGGTGGGTGATCTTCGAAATCCCTGCCCGAGTGGTCTAGCTCCCCATTACCTGAGGGTAAGTGTCATCAGCCTGTCCGTCTTGGTGAAGAGCTGGGCATCCCTCTTGTTGGTAAGCAGGAATCAGCTGAGCTGGAATTTCAGCATGTAGTGACCTCGTAGTGTCAGCTGAGTGCTCCTTGCCCTAAACAAGGACGTGGTTCTGGCTATCTAATGAACAGCACCCATGTGGCCATGTTGCAACTCCTGTCAGGTCGCAATTGTTTATTCTAGTTGGATAGCGTCATCGCCTACCACACAATAACAATGATGACATTTGCGCAGTGAACTTTATCCCTTGCATTAAATGTTCAAAGTGACGTGATAGTGTGCTTAGGATATAGAAATGTAAGTAATGGCCATTCAGAGAATGTTATCCTGCATTGTCACGCACGTAAATGTATGTCAAAAATCATTGTGTGTAAAAGAGAAGGAAACTTAAGAAACATGAGTATGTAAATGGTGGTGTTTCTTACCAGGCCGATGCTGACCATGTGAACATCCAGAAACCTCATTTGAAGAAGATTAATAAAAGTGCCAAACAAGGTTCTGTTTCTACTGTGGGAAAGCTAGCTATTTTGTTGAACAGTGCCCACAGTTGGCAGGAAATGGGCAAGCCTGACTGTAGCTGACAGACCTGGGGTGATCCTACTCACAAATGAACAGTCTGTCCCCAACACAAGTCTCATAACCATTTAAGTGTTCTTATGACGTTGCCCCAAGGAAATCTTACTCTACTTGCTCTAATTGGTTGAGGAGCTTCTGGGTGTTTCATGGGCCAAGCTTTTGAGACAATTTGTCATATTCTTGCATGCCATAAAGAATATCCTGAAGCTATCAAAGGAATAAATAGAACAGATTTAACACCAGTAGCTATCCCCAATGAAACTTTCATTGTCATGATGGCAACACAGATGAGACATCTCAAAACGACTCAACCACAACAATGCTCCTGTTTACCTACTTGTAATAGATCCGGCTGACTCAGACTGCATAATCCTACAATTGATTGAAAAGGTTTAAAGATCACCTTTCCCTCTGATTATTATATGAAACATGTTCATCCATGCCACAACTTTGAAAAAGCATAAAGTTTGACTTGGTTTCATCTGCAAACCATGGAACAACCTGGTAAAGAAGAAAGCCAAGGAAACCAGCCAATAGTGGAGTAACCTGCACCATACCAAGATTCTGTGGCTCTATTTAATAAAAAGGGAGCTGACAGCATCCCACCCCATCAAGAATATCATTTTGTTAGAGGCTTAATTCTTGGGATAAAGATTCATCATGGTCAGATCTTGCAGTGCAGGAAGATGAAGAACAGAAACAATATCTTCACGAAAACCTGGAGAAAAGATTAATTATATATTCTACTTCTCTAGTGGGAGCATCTATCTAGTTTATTCAATAGCAACATGGGGAGTTCCGTCCCTTTATTGATTACAGAGAACTGAACACTATACCATCTATTATCAATACCCTCTTTTCTTCATTTTAGTGTTGTTGGATCAGATAAAGACCACCACCATCTTTTCCAAATTTGCTGTAGGAGGGGCCTACAACCTGAGTGTGATGAATGGAAGACGACCTTCAACATCATAGCTATCTATTTTGAGTATTTGGTAATGCAATTTGTGAAGCCCATTGGGGCTTCAACACTTTATCAATGATATGTTTCATGCCCTCATTAGTTTTTTTTATTTTTTCAGAAATAAATTCCCACATTGGAGGTTTGTTTCTGAAAATCAAAAAAAGTTGTATGTTTGGTAAACAGCTGTCAAAACCGATGGCAGACAACCATCAAACTTTTTGTCCCTTGACTGGAACTACTGTGACATTTCTAAATTTGACAGACAGTACTCGATCAGGGTGGTGGAAGTAATGGCCTCTACTAATCTGATGGACAGAGTACCAGCAGCAAAGCCTAACTCTGACCCAAAGTTAGGCCATTTTATTCCATTCAAAATACTTCGGACATCAGTCAAACTGACTTATGCATTCATAGAAAACATCTTCAAATTACATGGTCAGCCAGACTCCATAGTCTCAGATCGTGGGGCCCTATTTATCGTTCATTTGAAACAAATCAGTGAAGTGAGTGTGGACAATACACCTGTTGTTTAGAAGCAACCATCCACAAACTGATGGACAGATGAAGAGACTAAGTCAGACACTTGAACAGTATCTGAGGTGTTCCCTCATGAATATACAAAAGGACTGGAGTTCATCACTGGAGTTGGCAGACTTCTACATTAAATCTAAACATAGCTCAGTTGAGGTCTCACCATTAATTTCCTCTTATCACATTAATTCCCACCTGTTTCCACACTGGATACCACCTTATATGGTTCTATCTGTTGCATATTTGTTAAAACACATTCAGACTGAGCCTCTGCTCTTGACTTACCATGGGTGAAAGCAGTACATATGAGGTTTCTAATGCACAAATAAGAATGTCCTCTAACAAACAGGGTAACCGGGTTTGGTTGTCCATAAATATCTTTCTGTACCCGGCTCGCATCTGAGTTTGTGTTTAGATTTGTGGGTCCTTTTAAGGTCTTAGATTCTATGGGGAATTCAGCTCAACACCTGCTTCTACATAAACATTGGCACATCCACACCATTATTCACATTTCTAGAGTTAAACCTGTAGATTCCATTGATACACAGTCCTCAACAATGCCTACTGTGATAAATCGTACACCAGAGTATGAGGTAAACGCGAGTCTTAATTCAAAAATTCCACAGGGAGCTTCATCAGTACTTGACAGTTTGGTACAGGTATGATATATTAGAGAAATGGTGGGAACAAGCATCGTTTGTCCACGCTCCTCACCTGTTGGTTAACTTTCACAAACATTTCCCTGTCAAACTCTCTGGAAGTGTTCTTCAGTGGGGACATACTGTGAGGAATTGGGTCAAAGTTCCTGGTACAAAAGCTGCACACACATGTGCAATCTCACATAATGCCTCACAAAGGTATTGACATACCCTTAAGGGGAGAGTATGGTTAAAGGGAAGGCAATGGAAAACAGGGAAGGAAGATGGAAAATAACAATAGGTATCAGAAACTAGACTGCTAACCTACATACATTTTAATTCATACACTTTCAGGGCATGTTGGGCAGCTGCATCACACAAGACTATCTCACCATGTGTTCCTTACCTGACAATGTGCTACATAGTTGCAATGGTATTCTGTTCGTGCTACAGATCGCACACAGCATCCTTTCTCTTGCATCTTTGTATTGTTTCTCCCTGCTGGTTCCCTTCGTACTTGCCTTTCTTAACTGTATTGTTCCTAGGCGACTTTGCTTCTCTTCTATGTATTTCTTCCTGCAGTTGCTTCTGGTTGCCCACAGTTCCTTGGATGCCAGAAAGTCTCCTTCTAATTTTAGAGTTTGTGAGATGCCCACTTTATTTGGAGACTGGTATTTCAATTTCTTTATGAATGTTTTTTCAAAACTTTAGTGCCATATTGATCAATTGTACTTTATTTAGTGAGAAGACCTTAATTCCACAGAACTGAAGTACTGCACTGCATGAGAGAGACACCTAATACCCTAAAATTACCAGAGAATCCTGTTTTCTCTGGCTTCCCTAACCCCTTTTTCCCAGGCTGCTTCTTCCAGTACAGCATCTTGACAGAGTAGGGACTCGCGGAGGGTGAGGACACTCAGGGGGTTTAATCTGTCGCTTCTCGAAAACCTGACAATGCTCCTCTATGGAATGTCATGAAGAGGTACCCCATATACATAGTTCCGCACAAGTGTTTGGAGAGTTGGCTCTCTCTAAGTCTTCTTTTTCTTGCAATTGGGATGTGCTTCCCTTTTGTTTTTTAACTGAAAGAGGGCCTCCCTACACCAATTGTCGTAATTAGATGGGTTTATCTGGTTCTTTACGCAAGAAGCAAACTGAGACTTGTCTGTACCCAACATTGAGTCCTCTGGTAATTAGGTATGATCCTACTCTAGTAGGAAGCGTGTTGTCTTCTATTGTGGGGTGCATTATAGATGTAGGTTACCATTTGCAGTTTCCATATACATGCGAGCCAGATTCCAGTGCCTTTTTCTTAGTGTTCAGTTTGGACCGGGTTTGGTGAATGACAGTACAGTGACACCCCATACCCAACAAGCCTGCCAGTGATTGACTTTTGGTCATGACATCATGAGTATACCCTTTGTTTTACTTTCATGTTTTGTATATCTAACCACATGCGCTCAAATATATGATGATATTATGACACTGAATGGTGACATTTACTCAGTTATATTTTTGTACAAACTACGGTAGAAAGCTAATGGTGAAACCCATTGGGAACGCAGATTGATTATGCACAGTATAAAGTAATTACTGATGTTCTGTTCATTTCACTTTGGAACGTGTTTTTTTCCACAGCATTTGGGTACGCTGAAAACATGCGTTGAAAACATCACGCAGTTATGTGTAAATGCATTGGATTTTGAGAATTTGTAAAACTGCACGACATTGTGTGATAATGAATGTTGAAATATACTAAATTCCATTGTGAAATGATGAAAGAAAGATTATGGAGTAACCGTTTGGAAACGTCAATGACCCATGTACAGCATAAAACAACCACTGATGTTTTAGAGTATACGTGAAAAAATTGTCATGATTCTATGGCAGGACCGGGGGCTCAGATTATGCTTCTCAATCTTTACTACTCATTAAACAGCAGCCAATTAAAAAACAGTAAAAACATTTCAACACTACAAATCCCATGAGGCTTCGAACCACGCCTCCATAAAACACCAATCAGAACTGTCCAATGACTACAAAATAGCGAGGCACCATCTTACTGCCTCTTTTTTTGCTCCTCTGCAGTCAAGATAAGTGCCTCGTTATATTGTTATATTGTTCAAGTGCATGAGATGCTTATGGTTATTCATATAGTGTTTATTCCTCATGTGTACGATTGTGCTTCATTCCGATTTGTTACTGTTGCCTTCATTGCGCGCTGCGCGATCCCTACCAAACCGCATTGCCACCTCGGTGTTCTTTTGTCTTCCCCGATCCTCGGCGCGTGTTGCGCCTTTCCCACTTCCTTCCTCCTTGAGTTTTTCCTTTAATTTGCCCAGTGCGGCGGTGCTGCTGCGGTAAGCACGCTCCTCGCGCTACCGCTCTGGGAGTGGCCCCTCCCGGGAGCGAGGCCACATAGGCAGCCCAATTGGGTTGCACACGCGTAACCTCTCGGGAGCCTGTAGGCGTCAGTGCACGCGAGGCAGCTTCCCGACACGACGCTGGTGACGCCTTTCCCCGGGCTAGAAAATCAGAGGGATTTAGTCCTCACAGAGAAGTGCCGGTACCGGGCCTCATTTTGCATTCTGGGCAACTTTGACAAGCAAATTTGACGGTCTGTTGAAATCAGTTTGAATCTTTTGCCTTTTCACGTGAAAGGAATAATTTTGAGAACTTCCATTGATCTAGATGCTCTCTTGAGCAGACAGGGCCCCACATCCCCTCATAAGTCCTCCAGAAGCAGCTTACTGTGTTACCATGAAAAGCTACAGGAGTAGACCCATAGACCCAGTTGAGACCTGGGTAGATTAATTGCAACAATCAACAATGTCTCAACAGGTTATATTTACATAGACAGATTCATAAAAAGCATATAAATTGCAGAAGCGCAGAAAAAATGGGGAAGACAACCAAGAGTGTTCGTTGGTTACTTATGACGGTCTGTATTTAGAGATTGGTATACATTAATAGTTATAACAGCACTAATTTCAATGTATGTGGGTGTAACCCTGAAAAAACGTGTACAGACATGCTCGTGCAAAGAGTGTTCGGCACTAGTGACACGTGCAAAAAGAACATGGGAAGACAGCGAAATATAGGGCACATAAAAAACAAACAAGGGATGGTTACAAGACAAAATATTTACAATGTGCAAGAATGATTTCAATTTCTTTATATGCAACCATCAGAGCACCATGAAATGCACTGAATGGTTGACGGCATTTTTGACCTATGAATACTTTAGGTCGTCATCAGGACCGGGTTACAATTCATTTGCGGAGTGCTGTAAAAGGTATTGACAAAGGATAGAATAAGAAGGGGAAAAAAGGTTGATGTCACAATGAATGGTAATGACCGACATGGGTAATACCTGTGGTCGATGAGCTATTCACAAGGTATGTGATTGGATCCTTGTGTCGGGAAGAAATTTGTGGGGGTCATGGAGTACCAGTGCGTTCAAACGCGGCAAGCGAGGTGCCTGGGTGGAAGGATCCAATCACATACCTTGTGGATAACAAGCCACTATCGAGCTCTCCCAGGTTACCCCCTTGATAGCATTTGCAATCAAATTCAAACTGTCACCAATCAAGCCAGATTGTCGGATATTATTTCCAAAAAGGAACACTCTTACCTCAACAACCTCTGCCCCCGGACACCAGTCATCTATGTCCTACCCAAAATTCATAAAAACACTACGGACCCACCGGGTCACCCTAGTGTTTCAGGGTGTGGATTTATACTTGAACCCCTAGGAAAATACATAGATGCCGTCATAAAGGAATTTATACCCCTGACTGATACCTATATACAGGATAGCACAGACCTCATCAATCTGATTGAGGACCGCCCTTTTAACCCTGACACTGACCTGATGGTAGGGTTGGATATCGAGTCATTGTACACAAATATCCCGCCACAATGATGGCCTGGAAATCATCGAGAATTTACTCAATACCCGTCCCCAACCATGTCGTATACCCACTGATTTTGTAATTGACCTACTCTGAATTACATCCAACAATAACTATTTCCTATACAAGGATACATTCTACCTTCAGATCAAGGGTGTCTCTATGGGCGCATGTTTCACCCCTAATTTTGCCATTTTATATGTGCACAATTTGGAAACCCAAAAAATCCTTACCCCTACCAACCCTTTTTTTGAACAAATTGGCTTTTGGCGGAGGTTTATCAATGATATATTCCTGTTATGGCAAGGAACAGACCAAAACCTATCGGCCTTTCTAAATTGGCTCAATAATTGCCAACCCCACCTCAAATTCACTTCTGAATCACAGAAAAATGACTTACCATTTCTAGACCTGACCCTCCATATTGAGGGCAGATGCATTGGCACCACCCTTTTCCGGAAGCCTACGGAACATAACACTCTTTTACAATACTCCAGCTACCATCCACGTGGCCTTCGGGATGGTCTTCCATAGTGAAAGTTCCTTCGTAATCGAAGGCACTGCAAATGGAAGAAAGACTTTCTTCGCGAAGCAGCAATCCTGACTGAGAAACTTGCCAACCGGGGGTACACTCGGCGCTTGATTACTCACGCTCGAACACGCGCTTGGTATTGCCATAGGGATGTACTTCTAACACCCAGCCAAAAACGGGTTAATACACGCATCCCCTTTGTCTTTTTGCCCTTCAAGTAACAAAATCAGCACAATTATTAGGAAAAATTGGGCTGTCCTACGAACCAACAACATCTTTCAGGAACCGCCCCTTTTCTCCTACAAGAGAGGTAACAATCTTTCTGACCATCTTGTACATGCCGTGACATGGCCTGAAAAAATCGACAACACTACCTCCATAACCTCTTCATGGGGCCTTACTCCATTACTAGGCCATTACAGATGCCAAAACTGCATTGTGTGCCCCCTTACATCAAATACCAAAGAGTTCAAGGTCAAAAGTCACACATACAAACTTAAGCAATTCTCCAACTGCCGGACTACAAATGTAATATATGCTATACGTTGTCCGTGCGACCTACTGTACATTGGCCAAACGACACAAATGGTAAAACAGCGGATTCCACAGCATAGGGGCCACATCAGATGCAAGGTTGAGAACGCCCCACTGGTGGCGCACTATCTTGAAAAAAATCTCTCTGGCAATGACATTTTCTGGCAGGTTATAGAGCAACCTACATTTCCTCTACATGGGGGTGATCTACTGCAACTCCTGAATAGATGCGAGTGTCGATGGATTGAACGATGCAACTTAGTACATCAGGGACTAAATACCCTGGATGAATGGAACAACACAATCCAGATTTAACTGATGCACTCCTAATTACATTGCCTCCTATACCGCACTGGGGTATGAACTTTACCTACATCATGGTATTTACACCAATTCCTTAGACACACGCCATGGCTTAGTCCACCCCATAGGTACTTGGGGTTCCTCTAAACATGACTTGATCCGAATATATGGATAAGCTTGAAAACGTATATTCTTTTATACCATCCGTTTCGCCCACTCTAGACACAACATTCGTAATTTGTTTACATAAGAAGTTCTCCAATATATATGACATGTATGATATGTTTTCAATGGTCTACTGAATTGTCACTTACTTTTCATACTCTACACTCGAGTATTTCATGGATATATCTTGTAAATAGTCTACATTTGTACTGTAAATTTTCTAAGATGTTTACATGATATGTTAATTCAAATACTATTCTCCTTGACTCCCTTTTCTTACTCCTTCCCGTAACCCCGGGGCACCTTAGACCCCCTTGCACAACCCCTTCCGGTCTAGTAGTTGCTCTAACCCGATCACGTGTACATGCTGTCACGTGATCTCGTACATTCTTACCCCGGCTTTCCTGTGCTTCCCCACCGTGACTTCACTTGACGACGAACGCTGGACGCATCTGTTTGGTCCTCCGCTGGACTCACGCCGGCTCCGCCGCCAAAACCTAGGATACTGGGCTCAGGACACTTGACTGATTGCCCTTGAGACCAGCCTCATTGCTCTGTCAAGCTATGAGTTTCTCTTGGTTCACAACCTTGCCCCAATTACTCCAATTGGATTACCTTGTAACCTTTGACCCTCCCTCCTCATCCAGCTTTCCACTATCCTCTCGGACCTCCAGATTTCGGAGGACCTTCGTTCCACAGACGGGATCCCCTCGAGGGCAATCTCACCTTACTCACTGAAACTCCCCTTAAAATCGATATCCCTACGCCGTGATTTTGTTTCTAAGACCATGTTTGAATGCTTGTCGATCTTTTAGGCGATACACAGGATACATCCTGACCCCTAAACGGTCTCCTTCTTTTCCCCGCGCTTTGTCCTTCCACCCAGGCCCCTCGCTTGCAGCGCTTGAAGGCACGGGTACGCCATGATCCCCACAAATTTCTTCCTGCGCAAGGATCTAAACACATACCTTGTGGATAACTCATCGACCACAGGTATTTCCCATGTCGGTCATTACCATTAATTGTGACATCAACCTTTTTTCCCCTTTTTATTCAGTCCTTTGTCAATTTCTTTTACAGCACTCCGCAAATTAATTGTAAACCGGTCCTGATGACGACCTAAAGTATTCAAAGGTCGAAACGCCGTCGACCATTCAGCGCATTTCATGGTGCTCTGATGGTTGCATATGAAGAAATTGAAATCATTCTTGCACATTGTAAATATTTTGTCTTGTAACCATCCCTTGTTTGTATTTTATGTGCCCTATATTTCGCTGTCTTCCCATGTTCTTTTTGCACGTGTCACTAGCGCCAACCACTCATTGCATGAGCATGTCTGTACACGTTTTTTCAGGGTTACACCCACATACATTGAAAATAGTGCTGTTATAACTATTAATGTATACTAATCCTTAAATACAGACCCTCATAAGTAACCAATGAACACCCTTGGTTGTCTCCCTCTTTTTTCTGCGCTTCTGCAATTTATATGCTTTTTATGAATCTGTCTATGTAAATGTAACCTGTTGAGACATTGTTTACTGTGGTACCTTGGCATCTCTGAGCCAGCTCCTTTTGCTCTCATCCGACGCCCTGCTTCAAAGCAGATCAGGGCTGTAAAGATTGGCTTCCCTCTGGGGATTTTTTGACGGGGGAATATCCTATTCCCTATAACATGTCTGATTATGAGACCTACGAGCAGGACCTGGCTGCATATGGTCCACCAGAAGATGAGGACTATTATTACGACGAGAATATGGAATCCATGATAGACAAAACCTTGGATAAGAAGCTAGACAAAGCTTTATCGTCGGCCCTCCTACCTATTTCACAACGTCTAGATCAGCTGGTAGGTAGTGGCCATTCTCTTCCCCCTTCTAATACCCCTCCCAATTCCCCCCCAAACCCCTCTCAGATTCCACTGTCCCTTCTTGGCCTCACGTTAAGATTTATACCAAAGTTACTGAAAGAGCAAAGGATCATGATTACAGTGCCGACCCACTGGCCCCTCTGCCACCGTCTCTCCCATTGCCTCCTCCCCCCCACACTGACACAGATACGGATTCCTCCCAAGAGTCCCACCCTCACAAATGTTCCAAGAAACGTAAGCGATCTTTTTCTCCACAGACTCAATCTCCGTTCACCTTCGACCCTTCTAGCATAGTTCACCCCAGATCCTCTGATTGGTCGCCGGCCCCTGCGGTGGCAGAATATATGCAGCTTAACCTGCGTAAAAGCTTTGACAAAGAGGTCAGATCCCACCTTAGGTCAGAATGCCCCCATCCAGATCTTCCAAATAAAACTGCCCTCACACCTGACATAGATACTTCTATGCAAACTTTTCTGAGGAAATACAGTAAAGATCCCAAGAAAGGAATAGATAGAGCTCTAAGAGCATGCCAGGACAAGCTATTGGATGTTTCCGGCACGTTGGCTAAAATCCTGGAAATGGCCCTTCAGGCCCAAGAAATGGGTGCGGCAATGCACCCTGAAGTCCTAGCTGGTTGGACTCAAAGGGCAATCTGCCTCCTGGGTAACACGAATTGCGCGCTCTCCTCTGAGAGGCACAAGTCTGTTCTCTTGAGAATTGATCCACAGTTGGCTGAACTAGCCTCAGTGGAACCTGGCCCTTTGGCAGAAGGGCAACTATTTGGAGATTGCTTTGTCAAGGACACTGCTAAATTTGTGAACACTTTCAGCTCCCTGGATAAATCACAGTCATTACTCAAAAGAGTATTCAATCCCCTCTCTGGTAGGGCCTGTCGTGGCAGAGGACGCTCGACCGGCCGCTTCAACCAGCAAGGTCCTCACCGTGGGTACAATTCCTGACGCATAGGCTACGCACAAGATCCGGCCAAGGCAGACTTCTACCCCACTTGGTCACGGGGCTTCAGAGGCCGATTCAACAGAGGTGTCAATAGAGGTTTCCGCAACAATGACACCCAATCCACAGGTTCCTTCTCTTCCTTCAATCTCCTTGGGGGCAGGTTGATGCATTTCGTAACCAATTTGTTAAAGATTACATCGGACACGTGGGTCCTGAACACCGTTCAGGGGTATCAGATAGAATTGTCACACTTGCTGATCCAAAACTCACCCCCCCCTCTCCATTTTTCCCGACAAGAAGAGTCTTTTATAGACTCCGAGCTGCAAGATCCTTTGACAAAGCAGGTCATTGCTACAGGAACCCCTCTACCAAAGGGTTTTTGCAGCAACGTCTTCTTGGTTCAAAAGAAAGGAGGTGGTCAGAGATTAGTACTAAAACTCAGAGCATTCAATCCCCTTGTGACTTACTGCCATTTCAAGATGGAAGGTATCCATCTTTTGAGAGACCTGTGAGAAAATGACTGGATGGTCCGGCTAGATCTAAAAGATGCCTATCTGACAGTCCCGATCTATCCTCCTCATCTATGTTACGTCCAATTTCAATGGAAGGGCCAATGGTTTCGGTACCAATCCCTACTGTTCGGCCTCTCGTCAGCCCCCTGTGTATTCACCAAACTATTGAAACCCGTGGTAACTCGCCTAAGAGAAATGGGAGTTTGTATGATCGTCTATCTAGACTACATGCTTCTTTTGGCACAAGACCATGCTTTACTGATTCTACACCTGCAGTGGACGGTGTCTCTCCTCCAGAATCTAGGTTTTGTAAAAAAATCGTAAGAAATCCATGACGACTCCCTCTCAACAGGTGGATTTCTTGGGATTTCAGATCAACTCCAGGACGGCTCAATTACTTCTCCCTCCAGCCCAAAAAAAATCCATCAAGAGGGAGCTCAGAACAACGTTGTCCAAACAGATGGTTTCTTTGAGATCCCTAGCACGGATTGTTGGCCTGCTAGCATCCTCCATTCAGGCGATTTTCCCTGGACTTCTCCATTACAGAGCGTTACAACGCATGAAAATTCATTATCTACAACAGAATTTCAGCTACGATCACACGATTCCGTTGACAGCCGAAGCACAAGAGGAGCTTCAATGGTGGCTGACGTATATGGAAGCATGGTATGGCAAGTCCATTTTCGGAGTGTCTCCAGACGTGGTCATTGAATCCAACGCCAGTCGCTGGGGCTGGGGTGCAAGTTGCGGAGAATTTGCTAACAGAGGTGGCTGGTCAGCAGAAGAATTAAAACTGCATATCAACTGCCTGGAGCTATTGGCGGGTTCTTTTGCCATCAAGTCGATCTCTCCAACGAAGAGCAATTGTTGCATCCTGTTACGGATGGACAATGTGTCAGCGGTTCGATATATAAATCATCTAGGAGGTACGAGATCTCGTCTTTTGGCCAATATAGCCTGAGAGTTTTGGCATTTCTGCCTCTCCCAGAAGATTACTGTTCTGGCGGAGTACATCCCCAGCAAAGACAACCTAGTGGCGGACTGGGATTCCAGATTCCTGAAAGACTACAGCAACTGGAAACTCCATCCTTCCCTATTTCAAGAGATCATGACTATTCGTGGCCCATGCCAGGTGGATCTGTTTGCCTCTCGACTGAATGCTCAGCTTCACCGGTTCTACAGTTGGAGACCGGACCCGATAGCATTGGGGACGGACGCTGTCCTTCATCCTTGGGGATCACAGAAGAATTAAGCCTTTCCCCCGTTTGCAATGATCCCGAGAGTAGCGGCCCAAGTCCGCCGACAGTCAGCGTCTTTGGTGTTAGTCACCCCATTATGGAAGACACAATTGTGGTTTCCGACTCTATTGGAATTGTCAGTAGATCTGCCCATTCTACTCCCAGTGTTTCCTCAGATGCTCCTGGACCCAGTCAGGTCTCCCCATCCACTGGTTCTACAAGACCAATTGACCCTCATGGTTTGGAAGATCTCAGGAGAAATGAACAAATTGAAGGACTTTCATCGGCGGCTGCTGAATTTAGACAACAAGCTTGGGCTCCTTCCACCCGTAAACAATATTCTGCTGCATGGAAACGTTGGGTGGGTTGGTGTCTTCAACGGGGCGTTGATCCCGTGGGATCCGATTTGAAAGATGTCCTGAACTTTCTTTCAGAATGTGCAGAATCCGGGTTATGTTACAGGTCACTAAACAACTTTAGATCTGCATTGTCAGCTGAACATAATCACATAGATGGAAAACCGGTAGGTGTTCACCCGGTTGTATGCAAATTATTAAAAGGTATAAGGGTCACTCGACCACCGAGACCCAGATATAATACCTTATGGGATGTTACTAATGTGTTATCGTTATTGGAATCCTGGCCGGAGAATAAAGATTTGTCTTTAAAACAGCTTTCAGCTAAACTTACCATGCTTTTAGCTCTCATTTCTTACTGACGAGTGTCGGATGTATGTGCACTGGAGCTAGCAGGTAGGTTATTTTCTCCACATGGTGCATCTTTTATTATCTCCAGAAGAACTAAGACTATGTCACGGTCCATTGATAACCCTGCTTTTCCCCACAATGATAAGTTGTGTGTGGTTAAAAGTCTGAAGGTTTATGAAGAACATACTTTGTCTCACAGAACCGAAGCCTTGGGCCTGTTACTTCTGTCAATCCAGAAGCCTTTCCGACCTGTTTTGGCGGCTACTCTGGCTCGTTAGGTTCATTGGGTCACGGCTGAAGCTGGTATAGATATATCTGTATATGGTGTTCACTCCACTAGAGGTGCTATGGCGTCTAAAGCCTTTGTCATGGGATCCAGATAGGAAGATATTCTCAAAGATGCTGACTGGTCATCAGATTCTATGTTTAAGATATTCTATTACAAACCTATTGTACATGCTTCATCTATTGTTGTTGGTGAGCTTTGAACCAGCATAATCTGAGCCTCCGGTCCTGCCATAGAATAGAACATTTTCTAGCATATGGGACAAGAATTTTAGGTTCTATTAAGGACACGGAGGCAAGGATTATCCCACCCGTTGGGACAGGTAAGAGTTGTATCTCAACTGTCATGATGTCATATGATTGAGTTTGACATGGTTATTTTTCCCTCCCTTGATATGTTCAGGTTTAAAGATTAAATGGTATTCAAACTTGTTTCTGATTTCAGGGACGGATTCGAAACAAAACTGAATTCTGGAGATTCATATCTTGTTGGCGACTTCTAGGCCAGGTCCTGGAAAAAGGTGCCTCTTCCAAGATGCAGTTACGTGGAGTTTGCTCTCCGTTGAAAGCTGGAACTGTATCCTGTTTTGGATTGCAGTGATAATAGACTGCTCGTTGCAAAGAAAGAGGCAGTAAGATGGTGCCTTGCTATTTTGTAGACATTGGACAGTTCTGATTGGTGTTTTATGGAGGCGTGGTTAAATGCCTCATGGGATTTGTAGTGTTGAAATGTTTTTACTGTTTTGTGATTGGCTGCTGTTTAATGAGTAGTAAAGATTGAGAAGCATAATCCTCGCCTCCGTGTCCTTAATAGAATCTAAAATTCTTGTCGCATATGCTAGAAGATTTTCTATTGTGCACTTTTTTACATGTGGCTCTATCCTTCGTATTATGCCAGCTGAGTCTGTTTTCATTGTTTATAAGTACGTGTATTTAAACGCATTGACCACTCCCTGTGTCATGTGATCAAGACCAGTTGGGGTTGAAGCGCGTAATATGGATTAATCGCTGGAAATAAAAACTTGCTGCACTAAACATCGTCAGGAGTGGTTCGTTTTGCTCTCTGAAAAGTGAGCGCATGTTCTTTGGAATATCTTATCTTGCTTATAACCACATCTTCATGAGTCCCCCACTGCTCCCTTACCATGGGCAATGGTAGGACATGTCCCCTTATTCATGCTAACAGTAGTACTGGGGTATTCAAGAGAATGGGGAAGCAGAGTGGAAATTTAGGGGTAAGAAGTTCTAGGCTGTTTGTTTTGACTTGAGGAGTTCTCATTCGGGTTATGGGAGTATAAACTTAGGTTTGCGTTTTAAAGTCTGAGGCCTGTTGGTATGCATGTTAACTCAATGGTATGTTCAAGGGTTATAGGTGGATCTTGACAAATCCACTTATTGGTGCTCCCTTGATGGGCCTCCAGCAGTTACTATAAATATACTTTCTTTGTGACTCAGTAAGAGTGATGGTGAAGGGTTCTAACCAATAAACCTATAAATCTCTTAACTAGTAATGAAGGCATGTGATCTTTCACCTGGACACCATCTTTCTCTGCAAAATTTTAACAAGTAAGAAGCTGAATAGTTCCAGTCTTTAAAGAGTAGCGCTTTTGACTTGAGGATAGGGGGCAGTCCCTGTGAAGTTTGTGGCTTGGTTGGCCGTCTGTAACTCCCTGGACACGAGAGGGGCACTGATTAGCCACAAGGCTCTGGAGGCCATTCTGGGTAAGTTGCTTATCTTTCAAAGTTAATAAGAGGTAATCTGGATTTTCTGCCCCCTAGTAAGCACTTTTGCAGCACTGTGAATGGAACATTGCAGTGTACTTGTGAGTTAGCAATTACATCTGTGAAATTCAAGATGGTTGTATTGTTTCTTGATTATTCGTAAGGAGTGTGGCCTTGTCATGCAACACCATCTGATAGCCCTCTAACATTTGTGCATTTGTGGAGCTATCTCTGCATTTTCCAGTTACAGTACCAATTATAGGCGTCTGTCCATCCTCCAAATGCTCCTCCATGGCCCCGAGCAGTAGTACAATAGCCAATGCACTGATGTTTTATCTCATGTCTCATACCACTGTGGTAGGCCAGAATTGGCAAGACATATTAACTGGTAAGTTAGGATTTTAATTGTCAAAACTGAAAGAAACTAATCTTTCTTCTTTTATAGTTCTCTCTCAATTGATGGATGTTGGAATGCAGCAGTCTCAGGGATTGGCTGAGTAGTTGGACAGCCATTCTGGAAGTGGTGCTATGATCTTCAAAGCTTGGTAAAGAAACAAAGACTTGTATCAGGTCAACAGAACAATGTGTAGGCAGAACATGTGTTTCCAAAATCAGAAAAATAGCATGTTGAAAGGGAAATACCAAACAGTATGCCATCAATCTATGTGTCATACTGGGAAACAGGGTGGTAGTGGACTTACTCCAATTCTCTTTTCCTCCTGGCAAAGCAGTGAATCCTATTTATTCCTTGTGCTCCTTGTGATGCCATTGGAGCCCTGGCTTATGTGACCCAACTCAGTTCTCAACATTTGTGCTAGGTCATGGCTCACTCCAGCGACAGTGGATGTTGGGGACTCAGCGCCTCACTCCAGATGGCTGCTGGGTCTTGATGAACTGTCCAACTGGACGCCCAGCTTCTGTCTTAGCAAGTCTTTCCCATGTCAATCTCTCTGACATCCTCTCCATTTCCATCCAAAATCTCCCTGTCTCCTCTGTTTTTCTCCTCTCTGTTCTTCTCATTATTGCAGCTGTACTCTCCTCGTTCTTTGTATTCATCTCCGTCCCACCCTGCTGCAACTCAGTATGTTTTGCTATTATTCGTGTCTCTATGCTCTATTTCTTCCCCACTTCAGCTTCCTTCTCTGGCTCTTCATTTTAAAGTGTCCCTATCCTGGACATCTGGATGTAGCCAAGCCTTCACTGGGGGTTGGTGTTTTAATGTTTGAGAACATATTCAGGCCCCAAACAGACCTGATGTTAGATGAGCATAGCCTAAAACGCAATGTGGAAATATCACATTTTTCCAGTGAAAGCTGACCCTTTTTTCGCAATGTGCCTATCTGTGGATTTTGGACTCTAGCTCCGCCGGCAGCTAGGGAAACCTAACAAACCTGTACATTGTTTGAAACTAGACGCCCAGGGAAATCTAGAATGGTGTGACTTGTTTGGCTCTCACCAGGTTTTGTTACCCAGAATCCCTTGCAAACCTCAAACTTTGTAAAAAGAAAAAACATATTTTTCTCATATTTCTGTGATGGAAAGTTCTGGAATCTGGGGGGAGCCACAAACTTCCACCCACCCAGCATTCCCCCAAGTCTCCCAATAAAAATGGTACCTCACTTGAGTAAGTAGGCTGCTGTCTGCAACAGGAAATGACCCAAAACACAGCATGGCCACATGACATTTTTCCAGTGAAATCTGCCCCTTTTTTCGCAAGGTGCCTAGCTGTGGATTTGGACCCTAGCTCAGCCGGCACCTAGGGAATCCTAGTAAACCTGTACATTTGTCAAAGCTAGACACCCAGGGGAATCCAGGATGGGGTGACGTGTGGCTGTCACCAGGTTCTGTTACCCAGAATCCCTTGCAAACCTCAAACTTTGTAAAAAAAAGAACACTTCCACCCACCCAGCATTTCCCCAACTCTCCCGGGTTTAGTAGGTTTCCCTAGATGGTCACCGAGCCCGGGACCAAAAACACAGGTGCCCCCTTGCAAAAACAGATCATTTTGTGATAGATAATTTTGATGTCTCCACAATATGTTTTGGGCCCTTCCCTGTGGCAGGCACGTGGCCCATCTACACAGTGAGGTACCATTTTTATTGGGAGACCTCAGGAAACGCTGGATTGTAGGAAATTTGCTTCAGGCTAGTGATCCCACAACTTTCTCATACAGAAATGTAAGGAAAATCTAATGTTTGTAGCTAAATTTGATGTTTGCAGAGGATTCTGGGTAAGAAAACATTGGGTGATCCACGAAAGCCACACATTCCTGGACTCCCACAGGTGTCTGTTTTAATAAATTTCTGAGTTTGTTAGGTTTACCTAGGTGGCTGCCAAGCCCAGGACTAAAACGCAGGAGCCTTCTTTGCAAAAACAGGTTGTTTTGTGATAGATAGAGGGGCACCTGGGCTTTTGTTCCCGGGCTTAGCAGCCATCTAGGTAAACCTTCTAAACTTAGACATTCCTGAAAACTACACACCCGGGAGAGTCCAGGGAAGTGTGGCTTGTGTGGATCCCCCAACGTTTTCTTACCCAGAATCCCCTTCAAACCTCAAATTTAGCTAAAAAATCACTTTTTCCTCACATTTTGGTGTGGAAACAGTGTGCTGGCACAAATTTCTTACACCCAGCATTCGCCTCTGATTCTCGATAAAAATGATACTTCACTTTTGTGAATGACCAAAGCAGAGTCAGCCTAAAGATGTTTAAAATAAAAAACTGAGGGGGAACCAAAGCGTATCCATAAGGACTATTTTTTAATACATTTTTAGACTGACTCTGCCTTGGGCACCCATACAAGTGAAGTATCATATTTATCAGGAGATTGAGGGAAACGCTGGGTGGTAGGAAATTTGTGCCGGAGCGGTGATCTTTCAACTTTCACACACAGACACGTGAGGAAAAAGTGACTTTTTAGCTAAATTTGAAGTTTGCAGTGGATTCTGGGTAAGAAAGCGCTGGGGGATCCACACAAACCACACCACTAGCCTAGCAACAGTTCACCCACACCACCACCAAGCACCATCCAACACACACCACCAGCCAAGCACCTGTCCACACACACCGCCAGGCAAGCACTAGTCCACACACACCGCTACCAAGCACTAGTACACACACACCACCAGCCAAGCACAAGTCTACACACACTGCCAGCAAAATGCCAGTACACACACAGCCAGCCAAACACCAGTACATGCAGACCGTCAGCTGAACTCCAGTTCACACATACACAAAGTAAAAATAGTCCCTGGTGTCTAGTGGTCTTTCTGCCCCCCCAGGGGCAGATCGGGGGCTTTTTCCCATATCTGCCTCCCGGGGGGGGCAGAAAGACTGTGGCATTTGTTTGGGGGGGGATCGGCATGTCCCTTCAGGGCAGCCCCCACCTGCACAAGGAAAAAATTAGACCCTGGTGCCTAGTGGGCTTTCTGCCCCACTGGGGTGGCAGATCAAGGGCTATTGCTGCGGTATGCCCCCAGGGGGGTAGAAAGACTGCGCCCATTTTTTATGGAGGGGTGGGGCATTGGCATGCGTATTCTGGGCAGACCCCACCCCTACACTAAGAAAAGAAAATAGTCCCTGATCCCTAGTGGGCTTTCTGCCCACCCCCCCAGGGGGGCAGATCAGGGGCTATTGCCTCATATGCCCACGGGGGGCAGAAAGACTGTGCCCATTTTTATGGAGGGGTGGGGTATTGGCATGCCCATTCTGGGCAGACCCCACCACTACACTAAGAAAAGAAAATAGTCCCTGGTCCCTAGTGGGCTTTCTGCCCACCCCCCAGGGGGCAGATCAGGGGCTATTGCCCCATATGCCCCCGGCGGGGACAGAAAGACTGCGCCCATTTTTTGGGGGGTTGGGGTATTGGAATGCCCATTCTGGGCAGCCGCCACCCTTCTTTTATATAAATAAAAAAAACACGCGTCTAGTGCGCTTTCTACCCCCCCTGGGGGGCTGATCAGTGGTAATAACCCCCATCAGCCCCTCATGGGGCAGAAAGACAGTCACTTTTGTGTTTTGGGTGGTGGGGTCATTGGCATGCCCATTTTGGGCAGCCCCCACTCCTATGCATTAAAAAAAATAATCCCTGGTTCCTAGTGGGCTTTTTCCCCCCCTGGCGGTAAGATCGGGGGTAATAACCCCCATCTGCCCCCAGGCAGAAAGACTGTAATTATTAGGGTCTCAGGAGGGTGGGGGAATTGGCATGCCATTGTGGGCAGCCCCCAGCCCTCTTTTATAAAAAAAAAACAATAATCTCTGGTGCCTAGTGAGCTTTCTGCTCCCCCTGGGGGGCAGATCGTGGGTAATAACCCCCATCTGCTCCCCGAGAGAGCAGAAAGACTGTCCTTTTTTGTTTTTTTTGGGGGGTGGGTGCATTGGCATGCCCATGCTGGGCAGCTCCGACCACTCTTTTAGAAAGAAAAATAAATCCTGGTGTCTAATGGGCTTTCTGCCCTCAGGAGGTTAGATCGGGGGTAATAACCCCCATCTGCCTCCCGGGGGGCAGAAAGACTGTCCCTTTTGTGTTGAAAAAAAATCAATAATCCCTGATGCCTAGTGGGATTTTGCCCCCCCCCCCGAGGCAGATCGGGGGCGATTGCCCCCATCTGTGCCCTAGGGGAGGTTGAAAGACTGTGGCAAATTTTGGGAGAGGTGGGGGCATTATAATACCCATTTAGGGCAGCCTACACCCCTAAGTATTAAAAAAAAGAATACCTTGTGTCTAGTGTGCTTTTTGCCCGCCCTGGGAGTAAGATCGGGGTAATAACCCCAACTGCCCCCCCCCCGGCAGAAAGACTGTCATTATTAGAGTCTGGGGAGGGAGGGGCATTGGCATTCCATTGTGGGCAGCCCCCACCCCTCTTTTATAAAAAAAAAAACAATAATCCCTGGTGCCTCTTGGGATTTTTGCCCCCTGGGGTGCTGATTGGGGGCTATTGCCCCCATCTGCACCCCAGGAGAGGCTGAATGACTGTGGCAATTTTTGGGAGGGGTGGGGGCATTATAATACCCATTTAGGGCAGGTTACACCCCTAAGTATTAAAAACAAAAAGTATACCTGGTGTCTAGTGTGCTTCCCCCCCCCCTCCGGGCGGGAGTTTGGGGGCTACTGCCCCATCTGCCCCCGGGGAGGCAGAAAGACTGAATATGGCCATTATATATGAGGGGAGGAAAAGCTCTCGCCCAAGGGGCCGCTCCCCCTCCCTGGTGTCTAGTGGGTGGATCCCTGCTTGGGGATCGCCCTCCTTCAGTGATCCCCAAGCAGGGATCCACTAGGGAAGGGTACCATTGGAAAGGGGAGATTTTCCTCTTTCCAATTATACCTTGCTCATCAGCCTACGTGCTTGGGGGCTGAGACAGACCCGCGAGCACGTAGGCAGTGAAAGTGAAATAAGCCGATTGGATCATTTCACTTTCAGTGTAGTGACATCGGCGCGCCATGCGCGCTGATCGTCATTACACTGAAAACAAAAAAATGCCTTGGGAGGTTGGGGAAGCTCTTCCTCAACTCCTGAGTCTGACAAAAATAAAACGAAATCCCTCTGCTGTGGTTGTGTGCAGAGGATGGAATGGTTCCATCCTCGGCACACGAGCACTGTGGCGCATGACGGAACCATTCCGTCATGCGCATGGAAGGGGTTAAGACAGGTGTAGAAAACATTTCAAAGTGTTTTCTTTTTTTATTAGAGCAGAACTAAGAGCAATGGTAAAGAATGAAAAAAACCGGAAAACATTAATACACATCATATAAGCACTAATCAGGAATGCAGCACATCTAAAACGCATTATACCAAGATAGAAATTCCTAAATAAAACCTGGGTTACCATTCCACAACGCATTACTGATATAGAACAATTATTCCAATGAGTAAGTGCAATTACACCATACAATATTCCTACAGTCTCAAACCACTTTTCCCACAAAATACAGTACTAAACATTACCAACATGAAAAATTAATCACAACTAGCAGCATACAGATTATTAAAGTACAAGTACAACTAGCAGCATACAAATTACTAAAGTGCAAGAGTGCAATTATATGAACTGATACAATCCAATTGTAATAGGGTGCATTCATTTGTAGAGTATGAGGAGAAACATGCCCATGTCGCACTGACTCTTGCAGTAGCCTTCTCAAATGTATGAGTCCTGCACATCTCATTGACCCATTGTCCAATCGTTGGTTGTATTATTGTTCTCCAGTTCTGTAAAATTAGTTATCTTGCCACTGTTATCGATATTGATATAAAATACTGCTGATATTTTATTTTTACATCTTACCTCCCCTGAAGAGCCAAACAAAACCAGCATACATGATGCAACAATTGTAGTAGACATACAGCGACTGAAAATTGCAAAAACATTTTTCCAAAATTGCTATAAATTAATACACTCAAGAAATATATGCACCCAGCCACCTTCTCCTTGTCTTTTACATCTAAAACATTGGTTACACTTTTCTGGAAACATTTTAAATAATCTCAATGGAATATAGTATGCCATTCATCTAGATAAAAAAGTCATCCTTTTAAATGTAGCTCCTCTCAATGCTCTGTAACCCATCTCACTAAGTAGATGCCACTCCTTCAAATTAAATTTACATCCTGTTTCAGTATGAATTTTGTGAAGCCATCCTATGGTGATTTTTTTCATTAGCCTTCTGATGTAACATATGATAACAGCATCCCACACCAACAATCCTATTTGCCATATGCCTGGTAATTTGCCGTGTAGATACACTCAGCACTACATAATTACTCTTGAGAAAATTAACCACCAGGGGTGTATTATGAAAGTGCCCCGGGGGCGCAACGGGCGTTTGCACCCACTTTGAGCGCCCCCGGGGCACTTTGGTATTACAGAAGGGGCCACAGACGCTTGTGCAGCCTCTTCTGTAATACCGATACCATCTTCAGGGGGCGTTCCCTCATTCGCATGGGGGCGTGTCCCATGCAAATGAGGGGATCCCTTTGCCTCTGTGCCCTCTTACAGATGCAGGCGCAGAGGCAAAGAAGCTGTCAGGAGGCGCACTAACAGTGCGCCACCTAAAAGGTGGTGCACTGTCAGGGTGCCTGCTGAGAGCAGCCCTCTGGAGTGGGGAAAGGGAGTCCCATGGACCCCCCTGACATCCCCTTTAAAAGTGCAGGTAGGTTGCTGCCTGCACAGTGAAACATGGAGCGGCTTTAAAGCAGCCGCTCCATTTTTCACATGAATGCGCTGCCCTGATGTGGGTGCAGCGCATTCCATGAAATAGGGTGCACTTTCCCTGTTTGCGTCCGGCGCACCTGTTTTAAGGTGCGCCAGGTGCAAACAGGGAAAGTGTGCCCTTTGCATAATAGGGCCCCAGATAGAAACTTAAACACAAAGCAATACTTTGGTTACCAAATTGTGCCATTATTGCTTCCTATGCAATTAATCTATTATGATAGTAAAAATCCCTAAGCTGATCAAAACCTAAGTCCTACCATGCATGGAATATCCCTTTAGACAATATTAAGCGCCCAACCACACTGAATTCTTACTGATAATGCAAATAAAACCTTATATCTTGTTTTTTGGGGGAGTTTTGCCGACCGTAAAAAAACTGGGTATTTAATTGCACCCTCATTTAACATATGGTTTAATAAAAAATTATGATAGACCGATATTGTTTCACCTAGTTGTATTGTCAAAACAACCCGAGAGGCCTAATAGTATGTCTCAAAATGTGGTAGAGCTAGACCACCCTGCGATGTGTCTAATTGAAGTGTAGATAATTTTACCCTAGGTTGCTTATTGTTCCATACAAACTTCAGAATCATTACATCCAGTTCTTTAAAATAGATGCTAGGAATTTTAAGGGGGCGATTCATAAAAAGGGATAAAAACAACAGGAGTATTGACATTTTAATCCTGAAAATGCACCCTATTAGTGATAAGTGCAAAAGGGTCCATTTATCTAATAATTGAGCACATATTTTAGTTACAAAAATACCAAGGTATCTTATAGGGTGTGGTGATAGAAACTGTAAACAACCTGGGATCTGAGAGGTGGCCGAATTTAAGGATTTCTGTTTTGGCTTGATTTACTCTATATCCCCCAATTTGTGTAAATTTCCTAATTTCGTCCAGCGCATTCTGGATGTTGGAACCCTCAGTTTTAAGATATAAAATTATATCTTCCACAAACAGTTACATTTTTGCCATCCCACTAATAGGGGGTAGAATCAAGGGGTTGATACGAATTTTTGCCGCGAGGGGTTCAATAGAAAGCGAAAACAAAAGGGGATATTAACCACCCCAACTTCATCCCCGTTCATGATAATTTTGGCTTGTGCCTGATTGTATACTTCATTCAACATAGCAATCAGCTGAAGTGGAAATCCAAATTACCCCCCTCCCACCACCCAAAAAAAAAGACAAGGCACGCCAATCTACCAGGTCAAAAGCCTGTTTGGCATCCATCATGAGTATTGCAGCCTTGACCTGATTAACCAAAACTTAATCAACAGCTTGAATTAAAAAATAGGTATTTAGTAGCCATTAGTCTCTTAGGCAGAAACCCATTTTGATTAGTATGAACTACCTGTTGGGCGCACGGAGCAATTCTCGTCGCCCAAACTTTCATGAATATTTTATAATCCGTGTTTAACAGACTAATAGTGCGATAACAATTAGGATCTTGTGGATCTTTATCCTTTTTAAGAAAAATTATCAGAATTGACTCCTTACATTTTTTAGGGATGCCGATCCCACTCTTCATTTGATTAAAAAGGCTGGTTAAAAAAGGGAGAAGTTCATCCTGAAAGGCTTTAAAGACCTCTATTGGGATCCCGTCGCTTCCACTAGCCTTTGCATTAGCCATGCTTTTAAGTACACCAGGAATTTCTGAAGATTCTATTAGATTGTTTAGTGTCTTAGTGTACTCCCTAGAAAGTTGAGGTAATTGAAGAGATTCAAAATATGAAGTCAATTTGTGTTCCTCTATTACCTGCGTTTCCGCATAGATTGTTTTTTTAAATGAGTAAGAAAAATATCTGCAATCTTACCCTTATCATCTTCTATCTGCCCTGTGATTGGATCTTAAAGTTGATTTATTATTTGCCCGCTCTTTAGAGTTTTTCGTAGTCGATGCCAGAAATCTACCTATATACTGATTTTCTTCGTAAAGCTTTTGTTGATATGCTTTGCTCCCAGTAATCTACTCTAATACAAAAAAATCCTTAACATATTCCTTGCCCTTTACTAATTCTTGCTGCTGTGCCTTAAAAATATGCTGTCCTGTTGAAGTCAAATTTACTTCTTGCCTTGCTTTATCTACCACGGCCTGCAAACCCTCAACTTTTTGAGCACGCTGTTTACTTGTTCTGGCTTTTTAAGAGATGACCTGCCCCCAAAATGTGGCCTTAAATGCCTCCCAAACCATGAATATTGGAGCAGTATTTTCGTTAAATTGCAAAGATTCCCAAACAAAATTTCTCATTTCCATTAGCCAAGTCATATCCTCTAACAAGAGATTCATCAAACTGCCACCTTGATTTCATTTTTAAAGAAATCCCTGGAGTTATTGTAAAAGAGATTATAGAGTGATCTGAAAAAGAGTTGGCTAATATCGCAGTCTTACCGTTAGCCAGCATCCTATCCACCAAAAACAAAATCCAATTGTGAGGCCGTCCTCTATCTAGAAGAGTAGTAGGTAAACTGAGAAAAACCCGAATGACCTAACCTCCATGGATCTGTTAACGCAAAGTCTATTTGTATGGTGTTTATTAATTTGGCAGTTTGGGGTATTAATTGTCGCTTCGCTTTATTAGAAGTGTCAAGTGTCAGATCTTGTATATAACTAAACAAATCACCCTGAATAATTAATACACCTTCTGAATCCATGACTAAATCATAGATTTGCTCCAGTGCTTTGGTCTCATCAACAATGGGTCAATAGTAATTCACAACATTTAGCATTACCTCATCAACATTGGCCTTACATAGCCATCGCCCCATCTCATCTCAGACTATTTCCTTAACCTGCCGATCAACCGTATTTGAAAATAAAACCCTCAATCGCATTGTTATATTAGCCAAAGAAAAATATGCATGTGCATATTTTTTGGGCAGACATATATTGGGGGTATTGGACCTGAAATGAGTTTCCTGCAGAAAAATTACCTCTGGAAATTACCTCTGGAGAATAAGATGCTAACCATTTAAGAGCGCCACTCTTACATGAATTTAGCAGACCACTCACGTTGTATGAAATTATGTATGTGTAATCACTTAGTATATCATTACTCTATCCGCCCTATCTTATATCTGGGCCAACTTTTACTACCCCTTCTCCCAGCCATACCTCCAAATTATATTCTCTACAATTTTCTCTTGTTCTTCTTTTTTTATCGGCCACCCCAACGACCCCTGCCTGCCCTCCCCACTTTCCAAGGCTGGGGGATCCCCCACCTGCCAGCCCCACACCTCCCCTCCACCAATTGGTGCTGTGGTTTGGCACCTGAGCCCCAGACATAATCCCCCCACCAGAAATTATTTTAATTACTTCCGGAAAAAAAACCCTATACCTTCATTTATACTTTGGCTGATTTTGACAAAAAAGCATTCGCATCTTCTACCGTTGTGAAGAAATGAAATTGCACATTTAGCAGAACTTTTAGTTTGGCTTTTTGGACCACGGATGCTTGCCGTCCCAACAGCTTAAAATCTTGAATAAAACCCTGAAACGCTTTATGGCGCCGTGCTGTAACCAGAGATAAATCAGAAAATACTCTCATAGGTGCGTTATCAAAAATAGCAATAGCTTTCTGTCGAATTGCCATGGACAGAATCTGCTCTTTGATACGGAAGTCTGACAAATTCACTAATATCGTCCGAGGATACTTGGCATCTGCGGATCGATGGGCCGGAATCCTATGTGCTCTCATGATAGACAAATCATTACGCACTGTTGGCGGTATAAATTTCTTAATGAGAAGGTTAATCAACTGAGGAAGACTCTGAATCTCCCCCTGCATCTCGCTTCCTTCCGGGATACCAATAAATCTTAAATTGCTGCGTCTCGAATGGTTCTCCATCATCTCCACTTTAGTTTCCAACTGACGTAGTTTATTTTGTTCTGGGAGAATATTTTTATCATATCTTTGGAGTCTATCCTCAAGGTCAGATATTCTCAAAGTGTTTTCTTCTTACATGTACTGTTTAAAGTATGTACTGATAAGGGAAAAATAGCAGCTTTAGGTCATTTTTCAAATTTTTGTACTGGTAGGAAATTAAAATACTGGTTGTGCCGGTATAAAACAAGCCAAGTGGCAACCTTGTTGGAGGGGAGGGTGCTTTAATCAGAGCTGTGTATACATGCCTCACAGGTTAATGCGTTGTGTGCATTCTAAGAAAGGCATGATAGGCCACAGTTTGGTGAGGAATTTAAGGGGATTAGGTTATTAAGTAAAGGGGATGAAAATAGTCCTAGAATAGTCTCTATTAAAAGACAGATTTAAAGCTTTTAGGGATTCTGGAAAATGTGTCCTAAGTTACAGGCTTTACAAGCTAATCCTACTCTTCTGAAACCTTAATGTCGTCGTCTAAACAGAAACATGCTGCTGCTTAAACATGGCAGGAATATGCTTACAATAACAAATAAAATTAAACAGAGTAGACAGTAGTTGTCTTGCAAAGGTATTGTACATACTGCGGAAACACTATGACAACAAGAGGAGATAAACGTCTCCCGTGTCGTAAGGGCAGAGAGGAAATCTCTGATGGGAGTACGTCCTCCCGTGGTAGACACTAAATCACAAAAGGTACCCCACAGTTATAGAAATATCTTCAACTAACCCTGGTTAGGAATGGGAAGGTAAATAATGAAGCATCCTAGTTATTACCCACTAGGTTGTGGGAAAGGAAAAGATTCCTTTTGTTTATATTACCCTCACACACCCTAGTGGTGTCATGCTTCATCATCTGGTCACCCCGACTCCTAAAGGTCAGGGTAGGCTCGACCGTATTTCAGGGAGCTCTTACGAGATGTGGCCAAGGGGTTTTAAAGATTAAAAATCCTCAGACAATTCCCGGTATCCCTTTATTCTTGGAAATGTCTGGGATATTAAAAAATCAAAGCATATAAAGGGGCAATTGGATATTAGTGGTCCTATGACCCTAGTGCTGACATGTTTCAGCCCAATATATGGTCAAAAATTGGTCCAGGGCTTTCTTCAGGGCTAACCTCTTCTATTGATGCGTGTCTACCATTGTCTAACAAAAAAATGGGTCATCACCGCCCCCCTGCTCCTTGGTTTTCAGAAAAACTTAAAAAAGAAAAAACTAAATGTAAAAATCTAGAAAGACAATGGCGAAAAAACTACGAGCTAGACAAAAAAACCACGTATAAATTAGCTTTAAATAGCTATCACTCCTTGTGCAACACGGCTCGCGCTGAACACGCCACTCACACTATTTTACTCTCACAAAACTGTCCCAAAGTTCTGTTCAAAGTAGTGAAAGAACTATCTGGTGCAAACTGCCAACCTGAGCCTCCGGGTCTCAACTCTACACAATGCGATGATCTGGCGGAATTTTTTGTGGACAAAATTGATAAAATCTATTCGGATTTTAACAAACACATAACAACTAACTTACAAACTAATGATTTGGTAACACTATGTCCCTCACAAGAAGTTGTTCAAGCGAACAATAACACCCTGCTAGACAAATGGACTCCTCTTGACATATCTGCTTTTCATAGTATTCTTACAAGCATCAAATCTGGATCCCCCAAGGATCCGCTTCCTCCCTCTGTGCTTCAAAAACTAGACCTCCCTATACTTACTATCATCATGGAGCTCCTCAACGCATCACTATCTGAAGCAAAAGTTCCGTCGGCCTGGAAACATGCGATGGTGCTCCCTTTGCTTAAAAAAAACAACTCTGACCCCAAGATCCTTTTTAACTTTCGCCCCATTTCCCTGCTCCCGGTGTTCTCCAAGATCTTAGAAAAACACATCAACTCCCAGCTGACGAAGTATGTTGAAGCACAAAATATTCTTCATCCGTCTCAATCGGGTTTTAGAGCAGGTTTCTCCACAGAATCGACACTTCTGGGAGTCACTGAGAACATTCGTCAACAGGTCGACAAAGGAGATACGGTGGCACTCATTTTACTTGATCTAAGTGCCGCATTCGACACTGTTTCCCACACTTCGCTTCTAAATATCCTTCAATCTAAGGGCATTTGTGGTACGGCATTTAAATGGCTGTCTAGTTTTTTATCCAAAAGGACCTTTCAGGTCTTCTCTTCTACTGCTCATTCCAAAACTCAGGTCTCCCCATATGGAGTCCCTCAGGGCTCCATACTTAGTCCATTGCTCTTCAACATCTACGTCAGCCCTCTGGCTACGATAGCAGAGCAAGTAGGGCTAACAATTTACTCTTACGCGGACGATACCCTGCTTATCTTTTCGCTTTCCTCAAAGGAGACTTCTAAATCATCCTCGCTACAGACAGGGCTAAAAGAGATCGCTGACTGGATGCACTCAAATAAACTAAAACTCAACGGTGGGAAAACCGAACTCATCATCTTCGGTGGTAATAAAACTCTCTGGGGCCCCCAACATTGGCCACCGCAAATGGGCGATCTTCCCCTTCCATCTCAATCGGCCCGTAACCTTGGCATCATTATTGACGACCAATTGTCTATGAGGCAGCAAGTGATCAAAGTCGCCTACACTTGCTTTGCTATCCTAAAGTGGCTTAGGAAAATTATCTGGATGCTTCCCTCCGTTACACAAAAAACTGTCATCCAGGCCTTGATAGTGTCCAGGTTGGATTACGGTAACGTGCTCTACCTGGGCCCTAGTAAGGAAGTACTCCGTAAGCTACAAGTAGTCCAAAACTCCGCGGCAAGACTGCTTTGCCAACTACCCAGAATGGCCTCCACCTCAGCGGCTCTTCGAAAACTACACTGGCTGAGAATTGACAATCGCGCCAAATTTAAAGCCCTTTGCTATATGCACAAAATAAACATAGGCTCAGCTCCCCACTACCTAAGTGCCCTGGTGCACCATTACCGTCCCTCACGCTTACTACGCTCCTCTAGTCAATTAAAATTCCCGTTACCTAGGATCAAACGAGCCAGAATGGGAGGACGCTCCTTTGCCTATCTAGCGCCTTCCCTCTGGAATTCCCTTCCAATGCACCTCCGTTTTGAAAAACACTATCTCAAATTCCGCAAAGAACTGAAAACGTGGCTGTTTAATCAGTAGAACTTTTACTAATAGCCTTTCTCTCGTACTGTATGTCCGTAGGTGCCGGGAAACCTCCGGGTAGCTGTGCGCCATATAAATCCAATAAATAAATAAATGTACACATATGATCAGAAAGATGCGGTCATTCACAGGGGAAGAGAGCCAGTGGCTGAAGCGGGCTGACCCATTGCCCCACGCTATATCCTGTCATGGATGGAAGCAGAGTGTAAATGACACTCCTACAGAATAATGGCAGGCGAGGACTGACCCAGAGCCACTCAATTTATGCATACAATATATATATATGTATATTTGTTTACATCTGTATATCTGTATGTACTCTTAATGAAAGTTTTGTTTACAAGATCCTGGAAGACATCTCAGCCTGTCAGACCTGCTGAAGGGCTTCTGAAAGAATTATTACAGTGAAAATCATCAAACCCTTTGGGTTTGTCAAAGTGTGTAATCAACACAAAAACCCTTGCTTACAAAGGTATTCTGTTAAATACATATCTGTAGGCTTTGACACAGTGGTATAACATATGTGATTCATAATAAATAAATCAAGATGTTGGAAATGGCGCTTTTTGCAGGGTCACCACCAACCTTTTTGCCTTCCTCTCCCTACTTTTTGCTGAATACGTTTTTGCCGGCCTTAGGACTCTGAGCACTTTACTACTGCTAACCAGTGCAGAAGTGCATGTGCTCTCTCCTCTAAACATGGCAATACTGGCTCATACCCAATTTGCATATTTAATTTACTTATAAGTACCTAGTAAAGTGCACTACATGTGCCTAGGGCCTGTAAATTAAATGCTTTAGTGGGCCTGCAGCAATGATTTTGCCACCCACTGAAGTAGGCCTCTTACCATATCTCGGGCCTGCCATCGCAGAGCCTGTGGGTGCAGTTCAAACCGCCATGTCAACCTTGCAAAATATACCTTTTGCCAGCTCCAAACCTTCCCTTTTTATTATACAAATAAGTCACCCCTAAAGTAGGCTCTGGACAACCAAGAGGCAGGAAGCAATATATTTAAAAGGCAGGACATGTAATTTTAAGTTTTACATGTCTTGGTAGTGAAAATCTCTTAAATTCGTTTTTCACTACAGCATGGTTTATATCTCCCATAGGATAACATTGGGATTACATTTTACTAGTGTTATTTCCAAATGGGAAGATATGACTGGTTCAAGTTTGGTGTCTCTGGAATCCTAATTTAAAATCCTAACTTATGGTGAAGTCAAATTTTAAATTACAATTCTGAAAGAGCCACTTTTAGAAAGTTGACATTTTCGTGCTTCAGTCATTTGGTGCCTGTAGTCTGTCTCTGATCACGACTGGGGGTAGTTGGCAGTTGGGATTTGTGGATTCCTCCTAGACAGCCACACACAATGGGACATTAGGTATGAATTGATGGACCATCCTGGCAAGATGGGAGTAAGGAGCTGGGCACAGCCTCATTTAGACCTGAATAGGCTGTGTCCTGTCCACACACAAAGGGTTGCATACCCCCTGTAGTGAGTCTGGAGCCAGGACAGGAAGGGAGGACCTCTGTGTACTTCAAAGGCATGTATTTGAAGTCTCCCCCACTTCAAAGGCACCACTGAGTATAAGTACTGTACTTCAGACACCACTACTTTAGTACTTTAGTACCCTTCTGGACCTGTGGATACTCTACCAAGAAGAAGGACTGCCACTCTGCTGGACTCTTGCATTGCTGTGCTGAACTGCTGCCTGCTGCCCTCTTGCCTGGGTCAGAAGGGCCAGACCTGCATCGCTTGACTCCAGAACCCAGAGTGACTCCAAGGGCTAGCTGGCTGGCCTCCCGATCCGAAGCCTCAGGGTCATAAAAGTACCATTTCCAAATTCCAACCCCTGCACCTGGATTCTGCCATCTGTGAGTCTACCCTGCAAAGTGGTGCTACCCCAGTCCTAGACCCTTGCCAGTGGGTCTAAGCTGCTTGCCAGCGGAACCGACGCATCTTCTCTGCTGAGTGATGCATCTCCAAGCAGAACTGACGCATCTCCTTGGCTGAGCAGTGCATCCCCGAGCAGAACCGACGCATCGCTGATTCTGAGTGGATTGGACCCGTCACAAAAGACTCCCATCGACGCCCCCTCCCGCATCTTGGGACTGATGCATTGCGGCGCTTTACCCGGCACAAGCTCACTGCATTCCTCATTGACGGCAGCCTCAACGACGATGCTGAAACTCTGCATCGCAGCTCCAATGCTCATTGACGTATCGCCTCTGCCGCGCTTCACATCCTCGACACTGGACTTCGCATCACAAGCCCTGTCAATAGGATCCTTGACATCGACGCATCAGGACCTTGCACTGCAGCCTCTTCACAGTTCGGAACCGACGCATTGCCTCTGCTGCGCGGCGCACCTTCAACGCGGATCCACGCACCGCAACTAGGATTTAAAGTACTTTGTTCAGCAGCCCTAACTGGGTCCCTGTAGCTGGCCCTCACTCCATTGCAGTCGGCCTGAACTTGTGACTTCGCCCCAGGCCATCACAAGCAGATATCCCCAATAGCACTTTTTGCCACTATTTTACTTTAAAAAATTAAAAATCAATATCTCCGGTTCTACTAATTGTATTTTTGTCGTTTTGGTCTTGTTTTATTTATTAAAATCTGAGTTATCTTTCTAACTTGGTGTGGAATCTTTTTGCGTGGTGTTTTCACTGATTTACTGTTTGAAGTGTTGAACAAATACTTTACACACTGCCTCTAAAGTTAAGTTGACTGCTCTGTGCCGAGCTACCAGAGGGTGAGCCCAGGTTAATTTAGGGCTTGCCTGCCTCTTACCCTAACTAGGACTCTGGTTGCTGCTTGATCAGGGTTTACACCCCAATCAACCAACAACCCAATTTCTAACACAGGACTCCTGCGTTTTTCTTAACTTTTCATAATAAACAGATCAAACCTATGACATCTGAAAAAACTTTTCCTAATGAACCAACCAGGCATATAGCCTTTACCAAAATCTACTCAGACCTGCTGTATTGAACATAAGCATTCCCACAAGGCAATCATCAGATATACTGTAAAATAATTACAAATATGTACAAAATTACATTTTTCAAAATAATATAAAATCCCTTCTAAGCAGGCCTAATAATGATTATCAAATCTTGTGCAGATCTTCTAACTCTACGGTTCTTTTCGACTGGGTCACCACCATGGGCGGCTGGAACTAACGAGTGTGAGGGGCATCACCCTCCCAACCTGGTGCAGAAAGGAAAAAGAAAAGATCGAACAGCTGTAAATAAATTGCAGTTGCTGCTCGGTCACGAACTGCATTGAATCGCTGATTTTTTCTGGGGGGGAGAGGTTACAGGAATGTGGTCTGAGGCCTCCTTCTCATTGCGCATGTGTTGGCTGAGCGGAGGCTTCCTCGCCCTAGAGGCACAAGTCAGGTCTGTAGCAACAACCGGGTGGAGTGTGGTGGCTATTTATTTGTACATAACAGTTTCCCTTTGAGGCGTTATTTAGATGACCCAGGATGGGAAGAAAATAGTTCCATTAAACTAAATGCCAGGGCAGGCCGTGTGAACAATGAAAGAGTGTGTGTATCTCTGCCTCTTTCACTGCTACCCAGCAACTGCTGGTGGTCAAGACTCAAGTGTGATTGGTGGGCAGGAGCGGGTGTGGGGACATAGCTTTCTTCCAGCTTAAGTAACGGCGTCGGAGTGTTATGCTCAAGGGTTTAAAACTATTTCTTTCCTATTAGTGCATGTCCCCTAAGCTTTTGTATCGTGGCCAGGATGGAGCTCTTGATCGTGCTGTAAATGCCGGAGCTCAGAAAGCAAAAACAGAGAGCAGCTGTAAGGTGAGTTAGAGCCTTCCTTGGTGCAGTCTTTGATGTCAGATTGTTCTAATGAATTTTCCATTTACAAGCGTTGAGGCGTTTTGTGTGTGCACTTATGGAAAACAAACAATGTGGTAGTGTGCGAGACACACACCTGTCAGACTGCACGTTGTAGTCATTCCCTGTGTCTGCGTTGGTGCCATCTTTTGTTCACTGGAATTGCTCCATGCTGTGAACAATGCACCTATTTAAAATAGTCAGAAGCAATAACCACTTTCTTGGCGGATATTCTCTTTACGCTATAACTGTTTAATTCGTTTTTGACAAGAATTCTACAAAGGCCAGGACTTGATTCTTAAGTAGAACTGCATACGAAATTGTCTGCATTTGTTTGTAACATCGGCTTTCTGTCGTTGTTTACTTTAATTGTCAGGGTTCATTATGGGAGATGTAGGAAACATTTCAGTGTTTTTTTCTTATATTTACTGTTTATAGTATGTACTGATAATGGAAAAATAACAACTTTAGGTGATTTTTCTAATTTTTGTACAGGTTGGTAATTAAAATACTGGTCATGCCAGCATAAAAGCAGCCAGGTGGCAACCCTATTGGAGTGCTTTAATCAGACCTGTGTATAGATGCCTCATAGGTTAATGCATCGTGTGCATTATAAGAAAGGCATGACTGGCCACAGTTTGGTGAAGAATTTTGAGGGGGCTAGGTTATTAAGGAAAGGGGATGAAAATAGTTCTGGAATTGTCTCTATCAAAAGGCCCATTTAAAGAGCAAAGTTTCCACAAATTTTTCTAAAATGTGTGATCTCAGTTTATAGGGATTCAGGAATATGTGTTCTAAGTTACAGGGTTTACAAACTAATCCCAATCCTCTGAAACCTTAATGTCTTCGTCTAGGCCCTGTAAACAAAGCTAAACCAATTCTTGTGGGAAGTGGGGTTTGGTAGGTTTGTCCCTGTTTTCGCAAGATTAGAGAGGTACCTACCTATTTCTTGTCTCCCAAACTTTTCTAAGGTCTCTCAAGAGCACACTTGATGTCTTCAGATATAGCAAATGTCAAGAAGCTGAAATTTAATTTGGCTAATGGTTACAGTTTGACATTTATTCACTATTATGAGTAGTAACTCAAATAGATCATCTTTCTAAACATTGTTTGGAAATGGATTCAGGCTGTGACTACTGATGCAGTAAGACTGGTTGGCAGAAGAGTGGTGATGTTCGTGGCCTAAAGATGATGATTAAAGGTACTCACCCTGCAAGTGAAGCGCTCTGGAACAGTCAGAAGGCTCAAGTTATAGGCAAGGTATCTGGAATCTACTTGGCAGAGGCATAAGGCAGCATGGCAAAAATAAGTGACGTACACTGTGATGTTGTTGTGATTTAAAAGTGCCTTTGAAATGTATAGTCCTTAATCAAATCGTTAGGAAATTCATGCTGGAAAATCGACTATTTTGCCACCATTTGTTCATAGTTGTCTTGGAGAAGGTAAACTTCACCTTATGGAGGATAAGACGTGCCTGGCATAGCACAAAAGTATTGAAATTTTTCATTTGTGCTCTTCAGAAGGAACCCTATGGATGTTTATATAAGTTTTGAGAAATTTGAGCAACAAAATGCACTATTTGGCAATGCAGTCTTCAAACTTTTCTCTGATGGGGAAAATCCTTCACCGAAACCCACCTAATGGAAGCCAGATTTGCTTGTTTCACTGGCTTGATCAAATTGGATGCAGATCAAAGTGGTGATTATGCCCCCCACTTTCAAAGTTCACCAGTCACCACTGGTCACCACTCTTGCCTGCAACAGTAATCTGTGAGATCCCATGTAACAAAATACCTGCCTGAAGGCATTTGCACTCTGAAATACGAATTCATCCTCAAAAGCCTATTGCCGTGGTTACTTACCAGTAATCTTCATTATCCTTGTCACAGTCATTACTCATGAGCTGGATTCCACCTCACAAAAGGACCAGAACTAAGAAGCAGGAGTGGATATGGCCTAGCCCTAGCCACTCAAGAGGTGGTACAAGGCATAGTCCACCCATAATCCTTCCTGAACTATGAAGCGCAACTGAGGCCGGCAGCTCCAGGAGAGAGGGTGGCTTATAATAACTGTGACAAGGATATTAAGGAGTAAGAATAATGAAGATTTCTGGTACACAACCGGGCCATTATCCCTACGTCCCACGTTCTTGTACCAGTCATTACTCATGAAGAATGCCAAAGCTGAACAGGTCGAAGAAATACAATATTCCACAATATATCGCCATTCTTCTTGCATGAAAATATGTAATAGTGAAAGCTAAAAATAGGCTGAAATCATAAACCAAGAAGAATTAAAATTAATAAATGCATCACAGATTACAAAACTTTGTGATCGAAACCTACACTAGAAATGTCCACCCCATAAATTCTATAATGGCACAAAAACGTATAAGGAGTTCCCCAAGTGCCTGCATGACAGATATTCGTCAAAGAGACTCTATTATACTCAACCCAAGAAGCTGCTACTCCTCTTGTTGATCTACCAAGGATTCTAGCAGGAAGTGGCACTTTGGAAATCTCCTAACCAATTGTAATGTTGTCTAATCCATCTGCTCATTGTAATTTTAGAAGCTTTCTAACCCTGGTTTACTTCACAAAAAGTAATTAACAACTGATCTAATTTTCTGACATGCTTGGTATGATCTAGATAAACCTAAACGGCTCTCTTAGCATCCAAAGTAGGTCGCATATTTTTACTCTGAGAAGGAAAGAGAGAGGATACAAAAATGTTCTGTTCTTCAAAAGTCAAAGAAGGAACATTAGGCGAAAAACAGGATCATTTCTTAACACATTACCATCCTCCAGAATTCTCAGCCCTGGGGGTTTGCACAACATAGCTACTAGCTCCACAATTCTTCTTGCTGAAGTGATTGCTTCAGTAAATACAACCTTAAATGTAAGCCATTTCAATTCAATTAATGAAATAGGTTCAAAAGGAAACCCCTGTGGACATTTATGAACTAATGGTACGTCCCAGAGCAGCAACACATGATGAAGAACTGGTCTAGAAACAGGAAAACGTATGAAAAGTATGAGTTCTGAATTCGCATTTTCAGGAAAACCATCCCAATGCTCCAGAAAAGCTCGACTAGTAACCCATTGAGCTCTCAATGTGGCAACCTTTGTTGAAACCATCCAACAATAATTGAAGGAGCATACTAATGTTATAGTCTTTGGAAGAAATGTTTCTCTGAACACCATTCCTGAATTACCTCTCCCTGGAGGAGCTTCAGGACAGGTGCTCACATTGTGATTTTAGACTCAGCCCACGAGATCTCCCTGCACTTTCAGCAGGGCCCACTTATAAACTACTCTTACTCAATTGCAGATCCCTGCCCAAGCATACAACTGAGATTTTCATGTAGTTAAAAGACTCTGGTCCGGAGGTTCTGTTTCTCATGGAGACCTGGCTCACCGCAAGCTCCTGGATACTTAATCCAGAGGAAAGACAGAACGACAGTGGTGGGCGGTGGGATTGCCATTATCTATAAAGACCATTTGACCTGTAGACTACTAGAGAGTCCGTTATTAGACTGTGAGAATGCTCATTTTTCAATGGAATTTACTCCCTCATTGTCATTCTCAGGTATACTGATCTACCGTCCACCTGGGTCAATGGGCCAATTTGGTAAATCTCTGTTGGAAACAGTTATGACTCGGGCTACCTCCTCGGCTAATTTCACTCTCCTTGGAGATTTTAACCTTCACTTTGACGATCCCTCGGCATCTTCGGTGATTGAACGAGCACAAGACCTGATGGCTAGTCAACTTCACCAGAAGGTCTCCCAAGCAACTCATATTAAAGGTCACCTTCTTGATCCAATTTTTTCTAACCTGGCGGAACTAAAAGGTAAAGCCCCCATCCCCATACCATGGTCTGACCACTTTTTAATTCCGTCTGTATGGACCCCCACCGACTCCTGTTTTGCATACCCAGTCAACTCGAATACTAATCCGTCCCTGGCCCAAACTCCCTGTGGAAGGGTGGATCCAGGAAATGGAAAATTCCAAACCGAATCTGGAACTCAACCCAGTCACGGACTATCAGAACTCCACACACTGGATTGAGGAGTCACTGAACACAGTGCTCCCAAAGAAATCAATCCAGAAGAAAGCGGGTTCCAACAAATCTGCATGGTTCTCCCCTGAGCTGCGCATTTTAAAACAACAATGCAAAAGACTAGAGAGGACATGGAGGAAAGATTTCTCACATATTAAGAAACAGGAATATAGGGCAGCTATCGGAAAATATAAGGCTGAAATAAAACGAGCCCAGGCCACTTACTATGAGGAAAGGATTATAATAGCAGCCAACTCCTCCAGAGAGACCTTTCTTATTGCTAAAAAGCTTCTCAAAGTTCCTGATCCTCCAGCGGCACACGATTCTTCGGGATACCGCTGTAACGAACTCGCGGAATACTTTGCCACCAAAGTTCATAATATTCTCAAGCATCTCCCACAAAGAGACAATGATACACTTGAGCCGATTGCCACGGGCCAGCATGGAAATAAACACCATACCTTTATTCCATTGACTCAGGAGTCATTTCTAGCCACCTTAACTTCGGTCAAATCGGGGTCACCACTGGACCCTGCACCACCCAACATTTTGAAACTGGTAGCACCTATAGTGGCCCCCTTTATGACCAGCCTGATCAATGCCTCCCTCTCATTAGGGATAGTCGCCCCCGAATGGAAAAGGGCAATGGTAAAAGCTTTGCTAAAAAAACCTAACCTGGACCCTGCAGATTTGGGCAATTACCGTCCTATCTCGCTCCTCCTGGTAATTGGCAAAATCGCAGAGAAACATGTCAACCATACACTTTCCACATTTCTTGAGTCCAATAACCTACTCCACCCCTCACAAACGGGCTTCCGCCCTCGCCAAGGCACTGAGACCGCCTTATTAGCGGTGGTGGAGGAAGCGAGAAAAATCCTCGATTCTGGAGGTACGGCGGCCATAATACTCCTCGATTTAAGTGCTGCCTTCGATACGGTGAACCACCGTAACTTGGCTCACCGTCTTAGGAACATAGGAGTGTCCGGCAAGGCTTTATCGTGGCTCCAATCCTTTCTGGAGGACAGGTGCTTCCAGGTTTTTGAAGGTGACATCTTTTCTAAACCTATCCCCCTTAGGTGTGGAGTCCCACAGGGCTCATCCTTGAGCCCGACCCTTTTTAATGTCTATATGCATTCACTGGCGGATATTGTTTCCCCCTTTGGGATTCATATAGTTACATATGCCGATGACACACAGTTGGTTGTGGCATTGACCTAGGCCGACCATACGCCCTCTGATCTCCACGCTTGTCTTGAGGAAGTTACTAAGTGGATGAGCCTGTCCCACTTAAAACTTAACGGTGATAAAACGGAGCTTTTCCTGCTTGGCAACCAGTTAAATTTCAAATCTAATACCATGTGGCCAGCCTGTATGGGCCCGGTACCCACCACAAAAACTGAGATAAAAAGCCTGGGTGTCTGGTTGGATCAAGATCTTACATTTAAAGTCCAAGCCAGGAAGACCGCTGCTTCATGTTATGGCATGTTAAGAATGATCTGCAAAGTGCTGCCCCTCCTACCGGACCAAGCAAAAAAAACGCTGGTCCAGGCGCTCATCCTCTCTAGGATAGATTATGGTAATGCCCTCTACCTGGGCGCCCCTAATGCAGTCATCACAAAATTGCAGATTGTACAAAATTCCGCTGCAAGACAGCTTATGGGAACACATAATCGCTGCTCGGCAAAGCCGGCATTACGCGCCCTTCACTGGTTACCGGTGCAGGAGAGAATCAATTTTAAGGCCCTGTGCGTTGCCCATAAGTCTTTAGGAGCAAATGGACCTCCTATTATCAAATCCATGATTTGCCCTTACAAGGCCAACAGAAGTCTTCGCTCAGACGAGCTGTACCTAGCAGTGGTACCTAGGATTAAGAAGGCCAGAAGTGGCGGCCGGCGTTTTTCATATAATGCCTCAAAACTATGGAACGGACTGCTGCTGCATCTGCGTAGAGAATCCAACCATCTATCATTCCGGAAACAACTAAAGACCTGGCTCTTTCCGTAGAAGTCCTGTCCAACTCTAGTGACCACTACAGCGCTGGGATGCTTCCGGGTAGCCATGCACTATATAAAAATCTTTCCATTCCATTCCATTCCAACTTCTAAATGATCGGAGAGACCTTTGTTTATTAGCCCGATGCTTTCAACTTCCAAACCAAACGTTGAAGGTGGTAAGAAGGAAGGCATCCCTGAGCTACCAGAGGAGAGGGAAAAAGGAAATTTTCCAATGAGGGATGTGCCACTGACAGATGAAGAAACCAGGATCTCCTTGGCTAGAACGGTACCACCACTATCACCTCTGCCTCTGCCCTACAAACAGAAACCAAGAAATCAGAGAAAAAAGGAGGGAAAGCCTAAACGAGCCTGTGTGGCCACTGAACAGTCAACGCATCTACTCGTCATGCGCCTGGAGATGGAAACTGTATACCGTACTTTGCCAGTTGAAAGTTCTTGTGAGAAGCAAACAGGTCTATGCAAGGTTCTCTAAATCAGTGACATACCTCCTTGAACACTGTTTTTGAGATACATAGGTCTTGGGATGTTAAAAAGTTACTGCTTGAGAATTCTGCTTGGACACTACCCTTTCCTCTGATGTATCTGGGTGAAAGAGACAGGGGCTTACTTCTCTGCCCAGACCCCTCTCAAAGTAAAGTCAAAGTAATCTTTATTGCATGATTAATACAAATCTTTACAATATAAGGTAAAAAACACTAATGCTTAAAATCCATAAGACCCCTAGAAGTAAGTTAAAAAACTGTCTCAGTGTGTTAAGTACTAGGTAGGGTGCTAAGGTCAGAGGTGTACTAGCAGCATCTAAATTTAGTAGGAATGAATAAGTACACTGACACAGAGAAGGAAAAACATCTTGACATCTTAGATCTGCAGAGTTAAGAACTGCCTCAGTGTGTTAAGTACTGGGTAAGGTGCTAAGATCAAAGGTGTACTATCAGCATCTAAATTTAGTAGGAATAAATAAGTACAAAGATAGTGACACAGAGAAGATCTTGGCGTCTTAGATCTGCAGAGTTTAGGTAGCTTTAGAGCAGTTCATTCTTGCTGGCCAAGTATCTCAGACGAAGCGATACGGCCCGATCTTTAGGAAATTGGGTCCTCTAGTCTCTGTTTCATAATATCAATGTATTTGCCACATTTTGCCAAGTCCACTGGCTAAGGCATGCTGAACACCAAATGTATTGCCTCATTGCAAGTTTGGGCACCGTGAGCGATAAAAAGTGGTTTTAACAGTCTGTGGCGCGTTGTAAGAAGTGCAGGCCAGCAACAAAGCAGGTGGCTAAAGGAATTGTTATCATAGTGGCAGAGTTGGCAGGTTTTAATTGCTCTGAGAGATCGCAAACTTGGGTTAAGATCTTTGATTTGCAGGCCCATTAACCTGACAAAAAGGATTTGGTTTAGGCAGACTTTGCAGAGTACACTGGGCAGATAGGGCTGTGGTCTGAGGAAATCCGATTGAACGCTGGAATACGCCCGCACCATGCTCTTGAGTTTTTGAGCTTATTCATGTCACTTTCCTTGGATAGCCTTCTAGATTGCTTTTTCAAGGCATGTTTGAGCATGGCACGTGAGAGCTGTGGGTCGTTTAACACCTCTTGGTCAATTTGCAGGGTGTCAATTGCGAGCTGTAGATGTCGTGACCAATGATTCCCGCTTTGGTGGAAAATGGGCCGAAGGGCTGCTTTCATTTGTGTTGGCCTGCGCCTTGGTTATTCTGTGACAGTAACTTACAAAAGCCGCCATGCTCACCCACATTTGAGCCACCAGACCAAATTTCAGTCTTATCAGGCAGTTCTGTAGATACAGAGGAAGGCTGAAGACTCTTTTGTAAGCCTTGACCTGGTATTCATCCTGGGTATGTACTAGCTGACCCGGGTAATCTTGTGACCGTGGGTAATCGTTGGCAGCAAGGAGGCTGCTATGACCCGTCTTATTGGGCCAGTGGACTTTGTTTTCTAGAGATCTATTCAGTTTACTCACATTGATGATAATTGCCTCAGCTTTTGTGACGCCATGTATCAGTTGCTTTTTATGTCCACCTTTAGTGGTGAGCCATACACTCAGATAGTTGTAGAAGTCACCACTTTTTATTTGTATTGCCCCCAGGCTCCACCTGTAGGTTGGTTTTATTTTGGGCGGGTGGCCAAAGATGAGGATTTTGATCTTCGAACCATTTGCAGCCATTTTATTAGCTATGCGGTAATTGTGTAATGCATTCAGTGCTCTCTGTAAACCAATTCTTGAGTGGTCGAGAAGGACAATATCATCAGCATACTGCATTATTGGAATCTATGTTCTCCCAATCTTCGGAGGGGTAACGTTGGCGTGTTTCAGCGCTGCGCCAATGTCAGCCGTGTAAAGATTGAATAAGAGGGCGGGAAGCACACATCCCTGCTTGAGGCCATTGTCAGTTGTGATCTTCCTCCAGACAGTCTTAGATGTTAACTTGACTCTAAACCAAGGGGAGGTGTTTAAAGTTGTAATTGCTAGGAGTAAGGTGTTCGAGATGTCCCATCCTTTGAACTTTTTCCATAAAATGTTCTTATCTACCAGAACGAAAGCAGAAGAATAGTCCATGACACAGGCGAAGAGTGGGAATTGGTACTTACTCTTTGCCATGTGAGATAGGTAGGAAAGGGACACAATGTTGTCCAACATTGAGGAGTGTGCCCTAAAACAAGATTGCCTGAAAGGGATTCAGCTGTTAGCTACTGCCCAGCCTTCAAGTTCTTTAAGTAGGATGGTTGCTTAGGCCTCAGCTTCGATGTCGAGAAGGGCAATCAGGCGGTAGTTAGACGGATCTGCCCTGTCATCCGTCTTGTAAATGGGATTCAAGATAGATCCCCTTCAGATTTTTTAGACCTGCGCGGTTAATTGGCAATTTGGTAAAGGGGAAGCAGTATAGCGATCCACAGCTCAAGATCCCCTTTAAAGACCATGGCAGGTAACCCATTTGGGCCGGGTGACCGTGTGGGTCTGATCTTTTGCAGAGTTCTGGAAATGTCAGCCCCAAAAGCCAAGACTCCTGGTACCCGATTTCAGGGTGGCCATTTTGAGGCGCTGTAAGAAAGTGTCTCTTTTGACATGGTTAGCCCCTCACTTTTTGCCAGGAAAATGATGTGGTTTCGATTGTAAGTGCACAGGGTCCCTTCCAACCAGGTACTCTGTGCCAGTGCTCCTTCCCTAAAACTTTACCATGAATGGCACTCCAGACCCCCCTGTAAGTTTCCAGTAAATGGTACCCTGGTACCTAGGGCATTGGGACTGAAGAGTGTCTCCTAGGGACCCCTCACCTAGGTCATGGAAACTGCCACTGCAGCAAGCATGCCTTGGTGCAGACAAAAACGAAAAAGTCGACAAGGCATACTGCCTGTGTGCCATGCCCAGCAGCACTGCCCAAGATATAGGTAAGCCACCCCTCTAGCAGGCCTTACAAGTCATATGGCAGGGTGCACCATATCTCAGGTGTAGGCATATCTGCATGAGCAGATATGCCCCTACAATATCTAAGTCTATTCTTAAATATTGTAAGTGCCAGTGAAGCCATAGAGAGTACATGGGCTGGAAACTCGACAACTCGAGTTCCCCAGCACCATGTTGGCTTCATTGCACAGAGGAGTATTTGGTACCAAACAACTACTCTCAATAAACCCACACTGATGCCAGTGTGGGATTTATTGAAACATGTACCTGAAAGGGCACCTCAGAGGTGCCCCCTGCAAACCTACCAACCATGGCATGGTCTCTGACTAGCTTTATGCAGCCTGCCACCACCAGACATATTTCTGGAACCCTGGGTCGAAAGCCCCTGCTCTCTGAGGTCAGAAACAAAGCACATCCTGGGTGGAGGTGTCACCCTTTCTCCCCCAGGATGAACACAGTGCTCAAGAGGGGAGCTTCAAAGGCCTTGCCGCCTTTGAAATGCGACCCCAGCCTCGTCTGCTAGCAGCAGATGGCAGCCTCTGGCTCAACCCCCACTTTTGGCAGGAGAACTGGCGGGAAAACCAAGATAGATTAGGAGGTGTGCTCCCCTTTGCCAACTCCACCCCTCAGGTGCTGGAGGTGAAGTTAAGCACATTTTTCAGTTCCCACCATCTTGAAGATGGTGGGACTTATCCAATCAGGGTTAGATACTTTATTTGCATAATTAATTAAAATCATTGCAACAATGTACATTAATAAAACATGGGTAAATGAGCGGAATTTCAGATTGTCCAAGTTTAGCATGCGCCTTGGTTCCCATATAAGATTTAGATAAATGGTTAAAAAAGAGTGTTCAGAGTAACATCAATAGTGTGTTGTGGTTTCAAGTCCCTGGCTTGATTGAGCCCAGGGGCAAGGTCTATGTGCAAAGAATCTCTGATCCTGAAGGGAGTAAAGTGCGAGTTCTGTGTGCCAGGTTCTCAGATAAAAGGGATTCTAAAGCTGTTAGGTCCCCAAGATTGAAGTAGATTTTGATTTATGGCTCAGTCAGGTCCCGTTCTCTAGCTGGGGAAAGGTAGAGTGCGGGTTCTGTTGCCGAGTTGAGAAATCAGAGCGAGAGTGCAAACTCTGTGTGCAAGAATCGCAAAATCGAGATGTTTTCGGTGTAGTTGAGGCCCAGAAATCATCTGTTGCTAGGTTTTTTGGTGTCCTTGTCCTCCCCGGGCAACTTAAGGTCATTCAATTCGGAGAATCCGAGGTGGACCTGATTCAGTTGTGTGTGTTGTATCAGGCCTTTCAGGCGCCTTTCCATTGTAGCTTGTAGTCAGCGGTTGCTGTTGAGGCTCATCTGTGACAATTTTTTTTTGTTATTGCCGCTTCCATCCGAGGACGCCTGTGTGGTTGGTCGGTCTTATCATTTAGGCAGCCATTTGTTGGCTAGTTTGTCTTTTAATACTTTATTCCGCGGCGGTTAGGAATTTTACCAAGCGGCAGCTGAGTTGGATGTTCTCACCAGAGAAGCTTGCTAGCACTGCTTGCCTGCAGGTCTGTATGTGTTTCTTGTTAAAAAATGGTCTGAGTAGGGTCCGGCGCTCTCGTATTAGTTCCCTGCATATGGTAAGGAGGTGCACTACATCCTCCTGCCCTTCCCCACAGAGACGACAGATTGCTGGCTTTGGTGTGAGTATCCACGGGGGCATGTGGTATGCGGATGGCAGTATGCCTAGGCGGAATTTCAGGAACTTCTCTTTGGTGGTTTTGGAGAAGCCAGTGTGGAGGTATGCTTGGGGTGTGGCTTTGCTGTAAGACTGTATGGTGAACCAGCCATGTGCGCGCTCTGACAGAGTAGCTTTGCCTTGTATGAGGAATTCTTTTTTAACAGTGTTGTTTACTATTTTTTTGAAGCTTGCGTAGATCCCTGATGTCTCCCAAAGATGCCATAGCCCCAATTGATCGAGTGAGCTTTCCAAGTAGCGTCTGGCTCGGCATGCCTCCTTGGCTTGCAGTTCTTTCCACAGGTAGGCGTTTAGTGATTCTGGCTGCCCCTTCTGATTTTGTACCAGCTTTTGATGAATGCTCCTTTACGGGCCAGCTCTTGTCTTTGTATTCAGAACTCTAGTCTCAATTGTGCGGGGGATGTATATCCTGGTAACCCATAGATCATTTACAGTGCTCTTGCTATCTTGCCATCCAGTGTTTCAGCATCTCTCCCTCTCATGGCTTCGCTTCCGTAGGTGATAGATGGTATGAGTTTCGCCTGGATCATCCTGGTTAGGGAGGAGAAACTTGGGTCAGAGATCTTGTTTTTTAGGTTTCTCAGTGCCACTGCTGTCATTATCCCCCTTTTTTTTTTATGACCTCGTCTTGAGCTGTGCAGTTCCCTTTGTTATCGAAAATAACTCCCAGGTATTTGTAATCTTGTACGGCTTCCAGCTTGCATGTTGCCAGGTGCCAGTGGTAGTTTAACTTTGTTTTGCGAATGTTCATGCTCATGACCAATCAGGGTTAGGGCTATGCCTCCCTCCCACAGGAGGGTGGCATAATAGTCGGTATAGACACCTCAGGTAAGGAACCTATTGGTCCCTAACTGTTACTCCCCTGTAATGCCCCTAAATCTAGTATTTAGGTGGCTCCCCCAGACCCTGAAATTAGAAACCTGAAGCTACAGCATTACACAAGCAGAGAAGACTGCAGACACCAGCTGACTTGGCCCCAGCCCTACCGTCCTGTCTGCAGCCCTCGACGATCCTGCGCCAAAAGACGACCTGTCCTGCATCCCAGTGACCTCCAAAGCCTTGGGAGGACTGACTGCCTTCGACAAAGATCAAGATCTCCTATGGACAGCGGACCTGTCAAGGAGAAAGCAACTTTACAGGAAAGGAATTTAACCCTGAGAAACCGCAAAACCGCCTCAGGACCTACCAGTCCTGCAAAGGTTCCCCAGCGCTTCTGAGCCAGAGTCCACCGTGGGCTGACCCCTGCTAAACTCTACCTTCAGCCTGAATCTGTACTCCCCCTGACCGCAACCTGCCCGGGAAGCTGTTCCTGATGCTAAGGGACACCCCTGCCCCTGCACCCGAAGCCCCTGGGTCTAGGGGTGGTTGCCCAACAGTGTCTATACGTCCCCTAGCATCAGAACTTACCTGGGCAGCTGTGTGTTTTCTTTGTGAAGCCTGCTGGCCAGCGCCTGCAACCTCTTTCCAAAACCGATCTCCCCCATTGAATTGCATTGGGCGCCCAACGCTGTGTTGGCACTCTGCACCCGGCGGTCCCTGAGCTGCTGAGGGTGTAAGTTTGGTGCTGCCTTGTGGCCCCCCTTTTAAGTACCTTAACTCCAGGAAATTGCCCTCTGACTCCGCTTTTACTCACCTGTGAGCAGTGCATTTACTATCACCCCCGGTCTCCATTGGTTAACATTGGGCGCCTGACCCCGAATTTGACCTCTACACCCGACCTCCCCTTTGGCACTGGTGGTGCATTCTAGGTATCAATTTGAACCTTGCCTTGTGTTGACCTGAAACCCTGAAGACTGGATCTGTAAGTTGTGCACTTACCTGAAAAACTGCATTGTTGTTTTCCTCCATAGGGTAACATTGAACAGCCTGAAAATTGCAATTGTCCACTTTTTACAGTGTAAAGTATTTTTTTTGAAAAACGTACTTACCTTTTTGCATCCATCTTGGTCTTAAATCTTGAAAGAAGCTTATCTTTCTGAAATTGGTGTGGCGCTCCTTTTTGAGTCGTGTGTCATTTATTAGTCACTGTGTGCATAACAAATGTCTTACACTCCTCTGTGTTAGGCCTAAAGCTACTCGCCCACACTAGCACAAATAGAGCACTTTGGGTTTACTTTGAACCCTGTACACTGCTGGGGGAATCTCTGGACTCTGTGCACGATATAACCACTTAGTGGTATACCATATACAGGGCCAGCTTTCTACATTGGTGGTGCAGCGGTGGGGTACAAGTCTGTCTCAACATTTGTTGTACCACTTGATTAATACGTGATTTAATAAGAGGAAATCCAAAATAGTATTTAGTTAAAATATGTTTCTAATTTTCAATTTTTCCCAAATTTACTTAAATTAGTGTTGGGGCCTTGGTTAAGTCCCCCACTGTTTAGAAATTAAAAGTCTGTAAAGTAGTCAGGTCCTTAGCATTTTTTGTAAGTTCCGAACTACTTTAAACACCATGTCTGAGAACCCAGGGACCTCCCAGGAGCTCAACCTGGCCCCCTGTGCACATCTTGGAGACTTCAGCAACTCAGAGAGCTGTGCAAGGCATGGAAACTTGCCATGGTCCTAAACCCACAAAAGCCCATCTGCAGCAGTCGCTGGCAGAGAATGACAAGGCCCTGGCCCTGAGGAAGAGTCTTCTTCAGGCCCCCAAAAATCTGTTCGGGAGGGTGAGCCCAGAGATTCTTCACAGCCAAAGGGAGGGTATCAGGGAAGGAACCGGGATCCCAAAAAGGCTTGGTGTCATGACTTTAGGTCATTGGGACACCGAACTGAAAACCCTAGGTGTAAAAAATTTAAAAAATGCCTCTAGCCAACCTGCTGTACATGCAGTTGCTAATGTCCAGATGGGATCCCAGGTGTTACCTGACCATGCCAGTAATCCCACTGAGGCAACTCTAGTCTTTGAGGAAGGGGTAGACTTATCCTGTGCTGCCTGGCCCACTAATATGAGAAAATAGAGGAACCACCACTTGATTAATGGTACCAGAGTAGAGGCCCTGAAGGATACTGGTGCGAGGGTCACCATTGTGACAGAGCAACTGGTTAACTCAGAACAGTACCTATTTGGAAGGACCTATCTAGTCACCAATGCTGACAATGTCACGAAGATCCATCCCATGGCTATGGTATCTTTTGACTGGGGAGAATAGTTGATCAGAAGGAAGTGGCAGTGTCCTCAACCCTCCTTGTAGAATGTCTGCTTGGAAATGATCTGGAGACTTCCCCTTGGGCTGAAGTCGAACTGAGGACCCATGCAAGAATGCTAGGGATACCAGAATGGGGTTGCATAAAAAGAAGAGCACACAGCAGAGCTCTGAAAGAAAAAGAGGTGCTGGATCCTGAAAGAGTGGACCAGCCCTCCAAGAGAAAAGGCGAGAAGACTGGGGGACCAGCTTCTAAACAGATACCAGGTCAGAACCCCTCTTCTCAGGAAGTGGACCTGTTAGCCCCAGAGGGAACAGAGCCTGAGGAGCTTGGGCCTTACACAGCAGAGCTCTTGGGCCCAGGGAGACCCTCGAGGGAGGATCTGTGCCAAGGACAAGAAACCTGTTCCACTCTTGAAAGCCTGGGGCAGCAAGCAGCTCCACGGGAAAAGGGTGATATCAGTGGAATCCACAGGGTCTATTGGGAGGATGGACTCCTATCCACTGAGGCCAGAGACCCCAAACCTGGTGCAACCAGGAGAGTGGTAGTACATCAGAAGTTTAGAGAGTTTCTCCTCACTTTGGCCTATGATATCCCCTCAGCTGAGCACCTTGGTGAGGATAAAACATGGAGTAGATAGTCAATCACTTCTACTGGCCAGGGATGTCCAAGAATGTGAAGGACTATTGCCAGTCCTGTGTCTCCTGCCAAGCCAGTGGTAAGGCAAGAGGCCACATGAAGGCCCCCTTAATTCCACTTCCAGTGGGTGGGGTACCCTTTGACACGGTTATGGTCAACATTGTTGGCCCCGGAGACCCTCAAACAGCCTCAGGGAACAGATATATTCTGGCAGTAGTGGATCATGCCACCAGGTATCCTGAAGCTATTCCCCTTAGGACCACCACTGCAGTGGCCAATGCCCTCCTTGGTGTCTTTACCAGGGTTGGTTTTCCTAAGGCGGTAGTATCAGAAAGAGGTACAAACTTGTTTGCACACTAAAAACACATGTGGGAGGAGTGTGGAGTGACCCACAAACCACCCACAAACCAATGGCCTGGTTGAAAGATTTAACCAGACATTGAAAGGCATAATTGGTGGACTCCCTGACAAACTCAGAAGGAGATGGCATGTCTCACTTCCGTGCCTGCTTTTCGCCTACAGGGAAGTGCCACAGAAGGGAGTGGGGTTCTCCCCCTTTGAACTTCTGTTTGGGCATCCTGTTAGGGGTCCTCTGAGACTTGTGAAGGAAGGATGGGAAAAACCCCTCAGAGAGCCAAAACAAGACACAGTGAATAATGTGCTTGGCCTTCGCTCCAGGATGGCTGAGTATATGGAAAAAGCAAGCCAAAACCTTCAGGCCAGCCAGGAGCTTCAGAAGCAATGGTATGACCAAAAGGCTGCTATGGCTGAATTTTAACCAGGGCAAAAGGTATGGGTATTTGAGCCTGTTAGAAATGGTGGTCTCTAGTTGGCAGAGGTAGGTACCTTTGTCCAAATAGGGACCCCTGCTTCTAGTCAGGGTAAGGAGGATACACTTCTAAAATAACCACTGTCAACCCCTTGGTAGCTTGGCATGAGCAGACAGGCTTATCTCAGAGGCAGTGTGTAAAGCATTTGTGAACACATACAGTAATACAGTGAAAACACTACAAATGTACACCACACCAGTTTAGAAAAATGAGTAATCTTTATCTAAACCAAACAAGAGCAAAACAACAAAAATCCACAATACAGTAATAAAAATATGACTTTCAAATGGTAGAAATAGTTCAGTTCAAAGCAAATTTTAGATGCAACACTTTTCACACAAAGTACCTTAGATGCGTCGCGCACACAAACAAAAAAGGCCGCAGGGAAGGTGATGTGTCAGTTCCTTACAAACAGGAAAGGTGATGCGTCGGTTCCTTACTGCTGCACAGGGGAGGTGATGCGTCGGTTCCTTACCGGAGAGGAGATGATGCGTCGATTTCTTACTGCGTGGGGAGGTGATGCGTCGATTTCTTACTGCATCCCCCAACGATGCGACAGACCTGGTGCCTCGCTGCAATGCAACGATCCGGGACGATGCGTGGTTTCTTGCATCCGCACAGCAGGGCTTGCGTCGGAATCGGTACGGTGATTTCGGACTTCAGAGACCGATGCACTTGATGCGGCGTGCGGCGATTTCTCAAGCAGGGGGCAGGTGCTGCGTCGGTTTCTTCGGCAATGCGCCAGAAACAGGCTCGTTGTTGCGTTGCTTTTCTAGCTCCCAACAGCCAGAACAACCTCCAGAGGCCCAGAACAGCTACAGGCACCTCTTGGCAGGTCAGAACTCCCAGCAAGGAAGTTCAGGGGAGCTGGGGGTGAAGTCTTTGTGTCCCTGAGCCTTCAGAACAGGATGCAAGCTCTTCTTCAAGCCCTTGGAGATCTTCCTCAAGCAGGGGACACAGCAAACAGCAAAGTCCTTTTCCCTTTCCTTGGTAGAAAGTAGCCACTGTATGCCAACCCCAGACAGCAAACAGCACAGGGGCAGAACTCCTATTCAGTTTCTCCAGCTCTTCTCCTTGGCCAAGGTTCCTCTTAATTTCCCAGAAAATCCTTTGTTCTCTGGTGGCAGAGAAGCCCTGTGCTCAGTCAAAACCTTTGTCCTCTCTGGTGCAGCTTCCTGGCAGGAGGTGGAGACAGCATTGTGGAAGGCAGACCAGGCCCATTCAGGTGAAAGGAAATCTCTTCCCCCTACTCCAAATGCAGCCCAGGTCTACGCAGCTCAGCCCTGACCCATCCAGACTCTCTGGAGCCACTGCACCTCCCCACCCCCAGTCACTCCAAAGCCAGACAGTCAATACACATCCTGGCAAAGGCCCACTGGATGGCTAAGCAAGAAAATACCTACTTTCTAAAAGTGGTATTTTCAAACACAGAATTTAAAAATCACCCTCACTAAAAGATGCATTTTAACATTCTGAGTTCAGGCATACTAAACTTTATTTTCCTACCTTGTTTCCAGGGGTAGTTATTTTTATAAGATGTTATAAGCATACTCCCATTCCATCCTATGGGAACAAGTATCCTTGCAATAGTGAAAAACAAAATTGGCAGTATTTCACTTTCAGGACATGCCACACACACACTGTTGGTCCACCCTAAGAGGAGAATGGGTGTTCGTTCGTGCCGGCACGCAGTAATAGCTTGTCTAAACCCTGACAACACGGTCCTGAATGTTTTGTTCACAAGGTTTGTCATCTCAGCAGCTTGCATGTTTAGCCAACAGGGGGTATAAAAAATTAGTCCTTGGTATATCTATATTGGATGCTATTTTTGAGTAGTTCTACAGTTAACCCCTTCGCTGCTAGGCCTTTTCCCCCCCTGTGCTAAGCCTTTTTTGGCTATTTGGGGTAGTGTGCGCTTAGGTCCCTATAACTTTTTGACCACATAAGGTATCCACGCCAAATTTCCGTCCTTTTTTCTAACATCATGGGGATTGTAAAGGTACCCAGGGTTTGTGGATTCCCCTGGAGGGGACCCAGAAATTAGCCAAAATACAGCAAAATTTTGTTTTTGGGGGAAAATGCGAAAAAGGGCTACAGATGAAAGCGTCTTGTTTTTTCCCTGCAAATGGCATCAAAAAGGGGTTGTGGTGCTGAAATCACCATCTTCCCAGATTTCAGGGACAAGCAGACTTTTGTCAGAAAACCAACTTTTTTACACAGTTTTGGCATTTTTCTGGGACATAGCCTATTCTTGCTATTTTTTGTGCTTTCAACCTCCTTCCAGTTAATGGTAGAAATGGGTATGAAACCAATAATGGATCCTGGAAAGCCATACATTTCTGAAAAGTAGACAAAATTCTGAATTCAGCAAGGGGTCATTTGTGTAGATCCTTAAAGTTTTCCTTATAGAAACTAACAGTTAAATAAAGGAAAAATTGAAAATTAGTTGAAAAAAACAGCCATTTGTGTCAACGTTTTCACCTGTAACTTCTTCTAATTATGACAGCTATTTGAAAGCAATATACCGTTATATCCGCTGAACCTTTCTGGTTGTGGGGATATATAGGACTTGTAGGTTCCCCAAGAACCCGACGAACCCAGAGCCAATAACTGAGCAGCATCTTGCAATGGTTTTTATTATGTACCGGGTATATAGCAATTATTTTGGGAAAATGTATACATGGAAAAATTGTTATGAAAGACACCTATGTATTTCTGAAATGGGAACAAAATGTAGATTTTAGAAACAGTAGATATTTGCACATTTCCGAAATTGGGAGTACCCATACTAGCATGAGAATTATAGGTCATTTTTCAAAATGACTTATTTTTTACACATTGTCTTTCATTTTGAAGGCAGAAATGCATCGAATGTCAATAGGTAATAACAGTTGCTCTACAATTCTGTGTTACCCTAAGTCTCCCGATAAAAATGGTACCTCACTTGTGTGGGTAGGCCTTGTGCCCACAACAGGAAATGGCTCAAAATGCAACGTGGACGTACCACATTTTCACAATGAAAAATTACCCTTTTTTGCAAAGTGCCTAGCTGTAGTTTTTGAACTCTAGCTCTGCGGGCACTTAGGGAAACCTAGCAAACCTATACATTTTTGAAAACTAGACACCCAGGGGAATTCAGGATGGGGTGACTTGACTGGCTCTCACCAGATTCTGTTACCCAGAATCCCTTGCAAACCTAAAAATTGGCAAAAAAACACATTTTCCTCACTTTTCTGTGGTGGAAAGTTCTGGAATCTGCGTGGATCCACAAAATTCCACCCACCCCGTGTTCCCCAAGGTCTTCCGAAAAAATGGTACTTCACTTGTGTGGGTAGGCCTAGTGCCCGCGACAGGAAGCAGCGCAAAACGCAACGTGGACGCACCACATTTTCACAGTGAAAAATTCCCCTTTTTTTGCAAAGTGCCTAGCTGTAGTTTTTGAACCCTAGCTTTGCCGGCACTTAGGAAACCTAGCAAACCTATACATTTTTGAAAAGTAGACACCCAGGGGAATCCAGGATGGGGTGACTTGACTGGCTCTCACCAGGTTCTGTTACCCAGAATCCCTTGCAAACCTAAAACATTGGCCAAAAAAAACACATTTTCCTCACTTTTCTGTGGTGGAAAGTTCTGGAATCTGCGTGGATCCACAAAATTCCACCCACCCCGCGTTCCCCAAGGTCTTCCGAAAGAAATGGTACCTCACTTGTGTGAGTAGGCCTAGTGCCCGCGACAGGAAGCAGCGCAAAACGCAACGTGGACGCACCACATTTTCACAGTGAAAAATGACCCTTTTTTTGCAAAGTGCCTAGCTGTAGTTTTTGAACCCTAGCTCTGCCGGCACTTAGGGAAACCTAGCAAACCTATACATTTTTGAAAAGTAGACACCCAGGGGAATCCAGGATGGGGTGACTTGACTGGCTCTCACCAGGTTCTGTTACCCAGAATCCCTTGCAAACCTAAAACATTGGCCAAAAAAAACACATTTTCCTCACTTTTCTGTGGTGGAAAGTTCTGGAATCTGCGTGGATCCACAAACTTCCACCCACCCCGCGTTTCCCAAGGTCTTCCGAAACAAATGGTACCTCACTTGTGTGGGTAGGCCTAGTGCCCGTGACAGGAAGCAGCGCAAAACGCAACGTGGACGCACCACATTTTCACAGTGAAAAATGACCCTATTTTTGCAAAGTGCCTAGCTGTAGTTTTTGAACCCTAGCTCTGCCGGCACTTAGAGAAACCTAGCAAACCTATACATTTTTGAAAAGTAGACACCCAGGGGAATCCAGGATGGGGTGACTTGTCTGGCTCTCACCAGGTTCTGTTACCCAGAATCCCTTGCAAACCTAAAAAATTCGCAAAACAAACACATTTTCCTCACTTTTCTGTGGTGGAAAGTTCTGGAATCTGCGTGGATCCACAAAATTCCACCCACCCCGCGTTCCCCAAGGACTTCCGAAAAAAATGGTACCTCACTTGTGTGGGTAGGCCTAGTGCCCGCGACAGGAAGCAGCGCAAAACGCAACGTGGACGCACCACATTTTCACAGTGAAAAATGACCCTTTTTTTGCAAAGTGCCTAGCTGTAGTTTTTGAACCCTAGCTCTGCCGGCACTTAGGGAAACCTAGCAAACTTATACATTTTTGAAAAGTAGACACCCAGGGGAATCCAGGATGGGGTGACTTGACTGGCTCTCACCAGGTTCTGTTACCCAGAATCCCTTGCAAACCTAACAGATTGACAAAAAAAACACATTTTCCTCACTTTTCTGTGGTGGAAAGTTCTGGAATCTGTGTGGATCCACAAAATTCCACCCACCCCGCGTTCCCCAAGGTCTTCCGAAAAAAATGGTACCTCACTTGTGTGGGTAGGCCTAGTGCCCGCGACAGGAAACAGCGCAAAACGCAACGCGGACGCACCACATTTTCACAGTGAAATATGACCCTTTTTTTGCAAAGTGCCTAGCTGTAGTTTTTGAACCCTAGCTCTGCCGGCACTTAGGGAAACCTAGCAAACCAATACATTTTTGAAACGTAGACACCCAGGGGAATCCAGGATGGGGTGACTTGACGGGCTCTCACCAGGTTCTGTTACCCAGAATCCCTTGCAAACCTAAAAAATTGGCAAAAAAACCACATTTTCCTCACTTTTCTGTGGTGGAAAGTTCTGGAATCTGCGCGGATCCACAAAATTCCACCCACCCCGCGTTTCCCAAGGTCTTCCAAAAAAAATGGTACCTCACTTGTGTGGGTAGGCCTAGTGCCCGTGACAGGAAGCAGCGCAAAACGCAACTTGGACGCACCACATTTTCACAGTGAAAAATGACCCTTCTTTTGCAAAGTGCCTAGCTGTAGTTTTTGAACCCTAGCTCTGCCGGCACTTAGGGAAACCTAGCAAACCTATACATTTTTGAAAAGTAGACACCCAGGGGAATCCAGGATGGGGTGACTTGACTGGCTCTCACCAGGTTCTGTTACCCAGAATCCCTTGCAAACCTAACAAATTGGCAAAAAAAACACATTTTCCTCACTTTTCTGTGGTGGAAAGTTCTGGAATCTGCGTGGATCTACAAAATTCCACCCACCCCGCATTCCCCAATGTCTTCCGAAAGAAATGGTACCTCACTTGTGTGGGTAGGCCTAGTGCCCGCGACAGGAAGCAGCACAAAACGCAACGTGGACGCACCACATTTTCACAGTGAAAAATGACCCTTTTTTTGCAAAGTGCCTAGCTGTAGTTTTTGAACCCTAGCTCTGCCGGCACTTAGGGAAACCTAGCAAACTTATACATTTTTGAAAAGTAGACACCCAGGGGAATCCAGGATGGGGTGACTTGACTGGCTCTCACCAGGTTCTGTTACCCAGAATCCCTTGCAAACCTAAAAATTGGCAAAAAAACACATTTTCCTCACTTTTCTGTGGTGGAAAGTTCTGGAATCTGCGTGGATCCACAAAATTCCACCCACCCCGCGTTCCCCAAGGTCTTCCGAAAAAAATGGTGCCTCACTCGGGTGGGAGGCCTAAGTACCCGCGACAGGCAAGGGCCCACAACGTATTGAGGCGACCTCAAAATGGCCTATCACAAAACGACCTGGTTTTGCAAGGGGGTTCCCATGACATTTTGGCCCGGGGCTCGGCGGCCACGTAGGGAAACCTACCAAACCCACACATTTCTGAAAAGTAGACACCCGGGGGATTCCAGGGAGGTATGGCTTGCGTGGATCCCCCAACGTTTTCTTACCCAGAATCCCCTGCAAACCTGACATTTTGCTGAAAAATCCCTTTTTCACACATTTTTGTGTGGTAAAGTTGTGGCATCACGGGGCTGACACAAATTTCCTACCACCCAGCGTTCCCCAGTTCTCCCGATAAAAATGGTGCCTCACTCGGGTGGGAGGCCCAAGTACCCGCGACAGGCAAGGGCCCACAATGTATTGAGGCGACCTCAAAATGGCCTATCACAAAACGACCTGGTTTTGCAAGGGGGTCCCATGACGTTTGGCCCGGGGCTCGGCGGCCACCTAGGGAAACCTACCAAACCCACACATTTCTGAAAAGTAGACACCTGGGGGATTCCAGGGAGGTATGGCTTGCGTGGATCCCCCAACGTTTTCTTACCCAGAATCCCCTGCAAACCTGACATTTTGCTGAAAAAATCCCTTTTTTCACAAATTTTTGTATGGTAAAGTTGTGGCATCACGGGGCTGACACAAATTTCCTACCACCCAGCGTTCCCCCAGGTCTCCCGATAAAAATGGTGCCTCACTCGGGTGGGAGGCTCAAGTACCCGCGACAGGCAAGGGCCCACAACGTATTGAGGCGACCTCAAAATGGCCTATCACAAAACTACCTGGTTTTGCAAGGGGGGTCCCATGACGTTTTGGCCCGGGGCTCGGTGGCCACCTAGGGAAACCTACCAAACCCACACATTTCTGAAAAGTAGACAGCCAGGGGATTCCAGGGAGGTATGGCTTGCGTGGATCCCCCAACGTTTTCTTACCCAGAATCCCCTGCAAACCTGACATTTTGCTGAAAAAATCACTTTTTCACACATTTTTGTGTGGTAAAGTTGTGGCATCACGGGGCTGACACAAATTTCCTACCACCCAGCGTTCCCCAGGTCTCCCGATAAAAATGGTGCCTCACTCGGGTGGGAGGCTCAAGTACCCGCGACAGGCAAGGGCCCACAACGTATTGAGGCGACCTCAAAATGGCCTATCACAAAACTACCTGGTTTTGCAAGGGGGTCCCATGACGTTTGGCCCGGGCTCGGCGGCCACCTAGGAAACCTACCAAACCCACACATTTCTGAAAAGTAGACACCCGGGGATTCCTGGGAGGTATGGCTTGCGTTGATCCCCCAACGTTTTCTTACCCAGAATCCCCTGCAAACCTGACATTTTGCTGAAAAAATCCCTTTTTCACACATTTTAGTGTGGAAAAGTTGTGGCATCACGGGGCTGACACAAATTTCCTACCACCCAGCGTTCCCCAGGTCTCCCGATAAAATTGGTGCCTCACTCGGGTGGGAGGCTCAAGTACCCGCGACAGGCAAGGGCCCACAACGTATTGAGGTGACCTCAAAATGGCCTATCACAAAACTACCTGGTTTTGCAAGGGGGGTCCCATGACGTTTTGGCCCGGGGCTCGGTGGCCATCTAGGGAAACCTACCAAACCCACACATTTCTGAAAACTAGACACCCGGGGAATTCCAGGGAAGTATGGCTTGCGTGGGTCCCCTAACGTTTTCCTACCCAGAATCCCTGCAAACCTCAAATTTAGCTGAAAAATCCCTTTTTCTCAAATTTCTGTGTGGAAAGTTCTGGAATCTACGTGGATCCACAAATTTCCTCCCACCCAGTGTTCCCCGGGTCTCCTGATAAAAATGATACCTCACTCGCGTGGGTGGGTCAAGTACCCGCGACAGAAAAGGGCCCAAAACCTATTGAGGCAACATCAAAATTACCTATCACAAAACAACCTGGTTTTGCAAGAGGGGTCACCTGGGTTTTGTCCCCGGGCTCGGCGGCCATCTTGGGAAAATACCAAACCCAAACATTTCTGAAAGCTAGACACCCGGGAGTCCAGCGAGGTATGGCTTGCGTGGGTCCCACAACGTTTTCCTACCCAGAATCCCCTGCAAACCTCAAATTTAGCTGAAAAAATCACTTTTTCCATACATTTTTGCATGGGATCACCGTGCCGGCACAAATGTCCTACCACCCAGCGTTCCCCTTGTTCTCCCGAGTAAAATGATACCTCACTTGTGTGGGTGAGCCAAAGGCCTGTGACTGGGAAGAGATAAAAACATAGGGATTTCGGGTATAGCACCGAGAATTCTAAGCGCTATATTTTTTTAAAAATACGTTTTTAGCCAGATCTGGTTTGGACACAAACACAAGTGAGGTATCATTTTACTCGGGGGAACAAGGGCAACGCTGGGTGGTAGGACATTTGTGCCAGCACGGTGATTCCACGCAAAAATATGTGGAAAATATGTTTTTTTCAGCTAAATTTGAGGGTTGCAGGGGATTCTGGGTAGGGAAACGTTGGGAGATCCACGCAAGCCATACCTCATTGGACTCCCCAGGGTGTCTAGTTTTCAGAAACGTGTGGGATTGGTAGGTTTCCTAGATGGCGGCGAGCCCGAGGCCAAAAAACCAGGTGCCCCCCCCCAAAACCAGGTAGTTTTGTTATTGGTAATTTTGAAGTCTCCACAATACGATTTGGGCCATTTCCTGTTTCAGCCACTATGCCTACCCACACAAGTGAGGTCCCATTTTTATCGGGAGCCCTGGGGGAACGCAGGGTGGTAGGAAATTTGTGGATCCACGCAGATTCCAGAACTTTCCCACACAGAAATTTGAGTAAAAAGTGATTTTTTCAGCTAAATTTGAGGTTTGCAGGGCATTCTGGGTAGGAAAACGTTTGGGGACCCATGCAAACCATACCTCGCTGGACTCCCCCGGGTGTCTAGTTTTCAGAAATGTGTGGGTTTGGTAGGTTCCCAAGATGGCCGCTGAGCCCGGGGCCAAAACCCAGGTGACCCCCTTGCAAAACCAAGTTGTTTTGTGATAGGTAATTTTGATGTCTCCTCAATACGTTTTGGTCCCTTTCCTGTCGCGGGTACTTGACCCACCCACGCGAGTGAGGTATCATTTTTATCGGGAGACCTGGGGGAACGCTGGGTGGTAGGAAATTTGTGGATCCACATAGATTCCAGAACTTTCCCACACAGAAATTTGAAAAAACTTGATTTTTTCAGCTAAATTTGAGGTTTGCAGGGGATTCTGGGTAAGAAAATTTTGGAGGACCCACGCAAGCCATACCTCGCTGGACTCCTCCGGGTGTCTAGTTTTCAGAAATGTGTGGGTTGGGTAGGTTTCCTAGATGGCCGTCGAGCCCGGGGCCAAAACTCATGGGACCCCCATGCAAAACCAGGTTGGTTTGTGATAGGTAATTTTGATGTCGCCTCAGTAGGTTTTGGGCCCTTGCCTGTCCCTTGACCCATCCCCACAAGTGAGGTACCAGTTTTCACGGAAGACTTTGGGGGACACGGGGTGGGTGGAATTTTGTACATCCAGGCAGATTCCAGAATTTTCCACCACAGAAATGTGAGGAAAATGTGTTTTTTGGACATATTTTTAGGTTTGCAAGGGATTCTGGGTAACAGATCCTGGTGAGAGCCAGTCAAGTCACCCCATCCTGGATTCCCCTGGGTGTCTAGTTTTCAAAAATGTATAGGTTTGCTAGGTTTCCCTAGGTGCTGGCAGTGTTAGGGTTCAAAATCTACAGCTAGGCACTTTGCAAAAAAAGGGTCCGTTTTCACTGTGAAAATGTGGTGTGTCCACGTTGCGTTTGGGCCGTTTCCTGTCGCGGGCACTAGGCCTACCCACACATGTGAGGTGCCATTTTTCTCGGAAGACTTTGGGGAACGCGGGATGGGTGGAAATTTGTGGACGCAGATTCCAGAACTTTCCACCACAGAATTGTGAGGAAAATGTGTTTTTTGGGACAGATTTTTAGGTTTGCAAGGGATTCTGGGTAACAGAACCTGGTGAGAGCCAGTCAAGTCAGCCCATCCTGGATTCCCCTGGGTGTCTAGTTTTAAAAAATGTATAGGTTTGCTAGGTTTCCCTAGGTGCCGGCAGAGCTAGGAACCAAATTCAACAGGTAGGCACATTCCGAAAAAAAGTCAGTGCTTAGTGGGCTGTCTGCCGCCCTGGGGAGGGGGGAAATCAGGGGCTATTGCCCCGATATGCCCCCAAGGGGGCAGAAAGACTGTGGCTATTCTTTTGGGTGGTCGGGGGCATTGGGATGCCCATTCTGGTCAGCCCTCACCCCTGCGTATAAAAAAGCCAGCATAATCGCTGGCACATAGTGGGCTTTCTGCCCCCCCGGGGGCAGATCAGGGCTACTGCCCCATCTGCCTCCTGGGAGGGGCAGAAAGACAGTGGCATCTTTTTGGGGTGGGTGGGGGCATTGGCATGTCCATTCTTGGCAGCCCCCACCCCGAACTTTGTACAAAAAACAATCCCTGGTGGCTAGTGGGCTTTCTGCCCCCCCGGGGGGGGCAGATAAGGGGCTATTGCCCCATCTGCCTCCCAGGGGGGGCAGAAAGACTGTAGCCTTTTTTTTGGGTGGGGGCATTGACATGCCCATTCTGGGCAGCCCCCACCCCTACCTATATAAAAAAAAATCCCTGGCGCTTAGTGGGCTTTCTGCCCCCTCCCCGGGGGGCACATCAGGGGCTATTGCCCCCATCTGCCTCCTGGGGGCAGAAAGTCTTTTTTTTCTTTGGGGGTAGGGTGGGGGCATTTGCATGCCCATTCTGGGCAGCCCCCACCCCGGGCCTATAAAAAAAATAATCCCTGGCATCTAGGGTGTTTCTGAACCCCCGGGGGGGGCAGAAAGACTGTAATTTCGTGGGGGGAGGGGTGGGGGCATTGGCATGCCCATCTTGGGCAACCCCCACCCCTAAATTTATCGAGGGGAAAAAAAACTGGTGTCTAGTGGCTTTCTGCCCCCCGGGGGGGGCAGATTGGGGGCTACTGCCCCCATCTGCCCCCCAGGAGGGGCAGAAAGACTGTACCTTTGCATCGGGGGTGGGGGCATTGGCATGCCCATATTGGGCAGCCCCTACCCCAAATAATAATTTAAAAAAAAATCCCTGGTATCTAGTGGGCTTTCTGCCCCCCCGGGGCGGCAGATTGGGGGCTACTGCCCCCCAGGAGGGGCAGAAAGACTGTACCTTTGCGGCAGGGGGGTGGGGGCATTGGCATGCCCATATTGGGCAGCCCCCACCCCTAACTATAATTTTTTTTTAAATCCCTGGTATCTAGTGGGCTTTCTGCCCCCCCGGGGGGGCAGATTGGGGGCTACTGCCCCATCTGCCCCCCAGGGGGGGCAGAAAGACTAATTTTGTGGCCGGGGGGGGGTCATCGGCATGCCTGTTTTGGGCAGCCCCCACCCCTAATAGCTATCCCATAAAAAATCCCTGGTGTCTAGTGGGCTTTCTACCCCCCCGGGGGGGCAGATTGGGGGCTACTGCCCCCATCTACCCCCCAGGGGGGGCAGAAAGACTAATAATGCCAACATTTTTATGGGGGGAGCAAAGGCCCTTGCCCAAGGGGCCGCTCCCCCCTCCCTGGTGCCTAGTGGGTGGATCCCTGCTTGGGGTTCGCCCTCCTGGTGCGATCCCCAAGCAGGGATCCACTAGGGGAGGGTATCATTGGAAAGGGAGATTCTCCCCTTCCAACGATACCTCTCCTGAGTTTCTACGTGCTCAGGGGGCTGAGATAGCCCCTGAGCACGTAGAAACTGAAACTGAAATGAGCCTCTCGGCTCATTTCAGTTTCAGTTTCACTGAAATGACATCAGCGCGCTGTGCGCGCCGATCGTCATTTCAGGGGAAACAGCGGGGGGCCTCGGGAGCTGGGGAAGCTCTTCCCCAGCTCCCGAGGCTCTTTTGGCATAAAGGGAATCCCTCTGGTGCGCGCACCAGAGGGATTCCGGGGGCTGTGTGTCATGACGAGCTGGACTCGTCATGAGCACACGACCACTGTGTGCCATGACGAGTCCAGCTCGTCATTAGCACAGAAGGGGTTAAAGAGAAAGTTATTGACATATAATTCGTTGCACTTTACTGTAAAGTACAAGCACATTTGTTGTTAAAAGACTTGCACTAGAACTTTACTGAAACCATATCAACCGTATTAATGAAGAGCATCTGAATGTTTTTAAACTTTTAGCCTATATAATTAAATTTATGTTAACCTTCTGGAATTATTACTATTTATTGAAGATGAATGAATATCTTTTTTTTTTATAAACTATGTGCTATGTGTGATTATCCGATTAAAAATATTGTAAAGGTTTGTGAAAACAACCATAAACAATAAAGTTACAATACTATGTACACACATCAGGGCAAGTCCTACCTTTCACATACACTGCAACCTGCCCACAGAGGTACCTTGGGCCAACCTTAGGGGTGACTAATATGTAACAAAAGCGAAGGTTAGGGCCTGGCAAGCGGGTGCACTTGCCAGGTCGACATGGCAGTACCAGACTGCACACAGGCTCTGCAATGGCAGGCCTGAGTTACATTTACAGGCTGCTTATGTGGGTGGCCCAACCAGTGCTGCAGCCCACTAGCAGCATTTGATTTACAGGCCCCGGGCACACACAGTGCACTGTACTAGGGACTGACTAGTAAATCAAATATGCCACTCATGGAATCACCATTCCATAACAATAATTTACAAAGGAACACTTGCACTTTGGCACTGAACAACAGTAGCAAAGAGCCCAAAGCATCTAGACCAGCAAAACGAAGTCCAACACACAGCAAAAATACAGGAGGCAAAGGCAAAAATACAGGGGAGACCCACACCAATGATGCCAGGTCTAACACGTGTCCCCTCCAGCTGAAATGTGGGGAGAACTACCCACCCTCTTGGGAGTTCTCTTCACTAAGGCTGAAAAATCTGGACAGACCATCAGCATTGGCGTGTTCTGTACCAGGGCGGTGTTCCACCGTGAAGTCCATCCCCTGTAGGTAATTGGACCACCTCAACAACTTTGGATTCTCACCCCTCATCGGCATCAACCATCTGAGGGGCCTATGGTCGGTCTGAACCCGGAAGTGAGTCCCAAACAAGTAGGGCCTCAGCTTCTTCAGTGCCCAGACCACAGCAAAAGCCTCACGCTCAATCGCACTCCACCTCTGTTCCCGTGGAAGTAACCTTCTACTAATGAATGCTACAGGTTGGTCTAGGCCCTCTTCATTTAGCTGTGAGAGCACAACCCCCACACCAAGCTCTGAAGCATCTGCCTGCACCACAAATTCCTGTGAGAATTTGGGTGCCTTGAGCACGGGCGCCGTGCACATGGCAGATTTCAGGGCATCAAAAGATTTTTGGCAGGCGTCAGTCCAGTTCACTTTCCTGGGCTGCTTCCTGGAAGTCAGCTCTGTCAAGGGGGCAACAATGGAGCAATAACTCTTGATGAATCTCCTGTAATACCCAGTGAGTCCTAAGAAGGCTCTCACCTCTGTCTGGGTCTTGCGGGGCTCCCAAGCCAGAATGGTATCAATCTTGGGCTGTAGGGGCGCCACCAGGCCGCTCCCTACCTGGTGTCCCAAGTACACCACTGAACCCTGCCTGATCTTGCACTTGCTTGCCTTGACCATGAGGCCTGCCCTCTGCAGCGCCTTCAACACTTCCTAGAGGTGGTGCAGATGTTCCTCCCAAGTGGCACTGAACACTGCAATGTCATCCAGGTAGGCGGCACTAAAATCCTCCAGTCCAGTCAACACCTGGTTGACCAACCTCTGAAAGGTGGCAGGGGCATTCTTCAACCCAAAGGGCATCACCCGGAATTGGTAGTGCCCCTCTAGCGTTGAAAATGCTGACCTCTCCTTGGCCCCATCAGTTAAGACAATCTGCCAGTAACCAGACGTTAAGTCCAACGTACTGAGGTACTGGGCAGCTCCAACCGATCTATGAGCTCATCAGCTCTGGGGATGGGGTGTGCATCAGTCCTGGTGACTGAATTGAGCCCTCAGTAGTCAACACAGAACTGGAGTTCTGGCGTGGCACCGGGTGCGGCAGCCTTTGGGACCAAGACCACTGGGCTGGCCCAAGGGCTGTTTGAGGGCTCAATCATCTCTAGCGCTAACATCTTGGCGCCCTCCTCCTTGATGCAAGCCTTGACCCTGTCAGCCACTCTGTAAATTTTGTGCTTCACACAAGGACTGTCCCCAGTATCAACATCATGGACACACCACTGAGTGACACCAGGGGTCAGGGAGAACAGAGCAGCAAACTGCCCCAACAGTTGGCGGCAGTCACTCTGCTTTTCAGGAGTCAGGGCGGGGGAGAGGGTTACACCGTCCACTTACCCATCATGTCCCTTAGAAGACAGGAGGTCAGGAAAAGGCTCAGTCTCCTCTTCCATTGCAGCATCTGTTGCTAGGAGCATGCCCACTTCGGACCTCTCCAAGTGGGGCTTAAGGCGGTTCACATGCAGGACCCGCAAAGGGTTCCTTGGAGACTGCTAGTCCACCTGGTAGGTGACTTTACTCTTGTGCTCCACCACCTCAAATGGCCCAGTCCACTTATTTTGGAGCGCACAAGGCTCCACTGGGGCCATGACCCACACTTTTTGACCATGTTAAACTCGATCAGAGTGGCATTCTGATCATACCACTGTTTCATCTCCTCCTGGCTTGCTTCCAGATTTGCCTGAGCGAGTTGACTGAAGCGCTTAGTCTGGTTGCTGAAGGCCAGCATGTAGCTAAATAAATCCTGGGGAGGTTTACTGGGAACTTTCTCCCAGCCTTCTTTGACCAGACTTAGAGGTCCTCTTACAGGATGCCCATACAGGAGCTCAAAGGGACTGAACCCTAAGGACTTCTGCGGTACCTCCCTGTAAGCAAACAACAGGCATGGTAAGAGGACGTTCCACTTACGCCTCATGGGTTCACCAAAACCCATAATCATGCCCTTTAGGGTCCGGTTGAATCTCTGAACAGCCCATTACTTTGTGGGTGGTAAGGAGTGGTAAACTTGTAGGTAACACCGCACTCCTGCCACAGGGACTTCATATACTTAGATATAAAGTTGGTACCACGGTCGGACACCACCTCTCTGGGAAACCCCACACGGGACAAAATCCCCATCAACTCACGATCCACCACGGGGGCCGTCACAGTCCGGAAAGGGATGGCTTCCAGGTACCGGTGGCATGGTCCACCAAGACCAGGATGAACCTGTTGCCCATGGCTGTCTTGGGATCCAGAGGACCCACAATGTCAATACCCACCCTCTCAAAGGGGGTGCTGACTACAGGGAAAGGTTGGAGAGGAGCCTTGCACTTCCTCCCACTCTTACCACTTGCCTGGCAAGTCTGGCAAGACCTACAATGAGTGTCAGAGTTCTTACGCATTTGGGGCCATTAAAAGTGGGTGACAAGCCTTTCAAAGGTCTTGTCTTGCCCCAAATGCCCTGCCAATGGCACATCATGAGCCAGCCCCAGTAGGAAGGCTCTGAAGTGCTGGAGTACCACCAGCACACGGGCTGACCCAGGCTCAGCAACCTTAGGCTCACTATACTGGAGACCATTCTCCCAGTAAATCCAATGTGATCCAGACTGGTCACCTGCTGCCTGGTTTGCAGCCTGCTGCCGCAAACCAACAAGAGAAGGGCATTTCTGCTGCTCCTGGCAAAATTCCTCACTGGAGGGGCCCCCTTCCTGCTGCCAATGGGTCAGCTCAGGCAGGTACCCCAGTTCAGCCACTTGCTCTCCTGTAGGCTCCAGGGCATCCCCCTCAAGGATTGCCTCCTCCTGGACCGTGGGAACTTCAGGCGACGGTTTCCCCCGACCACGCCCTCTGCCTCTTCTCTTTCTGGCAGGCACCTGGGCCACTGTTTCAGGCTCCAGGTCCTCTTGAATGCCCTTACCGGCTGCCATAGACCGAGTGATCACACACGCCCACTCAGGCAGACCCAACATCTCTAAATGAGACTTACGCTCCACCTTTTCCCAAGGGGAGCTCTCCAAATCGTTGCCTAGCAGACAGTCAACAGGCATGGCTGGCCTCACAGTTACTCTCAAGGTACCTGCGACCCCCCCCCTACCCACTCAAAGGGAACCTGTGCCACTTTGCAGAGGCACTCAGAGTTGTCAGCTGCAACTACTGGGTAGAATGTGTTGGGTACCACCTGCTCCTCAGACACTAGCCAACAACTGAAAGCTGTCACACTGGCTCCAGTGTCTCTCAGAGCTTCCACACTATGGCCATTGATGGTCACCCACTGCCTGTACTTCTTAGTGTTATCAGGCAGATGAGCTCTTGGGACCATCTCACTGTCTCCTAAAGAGACCAGGGTCATCTCTGCGGACCGCCACCCCTCCTCGGAACTTGACTCTTCCCCCAAGGCTACACTAGCCAACTCACAGGGCAGAGCACCTGTGGGTGCAGTAGTGGCTTTCTTGGGACACTTGGGATCCCCTATGAAGTGGCCCACCTGACCACAAGCAAAACATGCCCTGGGACCCTTCTGACCAGGATTACCTGTTGGGACTCATGGCTTCTTTTCAGTGGGAAGCTGGGACCTTTCCCTTGGGAATTACTTGGTGGCCCTTTCTGGAACTCCTTCTGTTTGCCCTTGTCCCCCCCACTCTTCTGCTGGGACCCTGCCCACATTTGGCGGAGCCTCCCACATGAACTTTGTGGACCCTGGTACTGACCCAGCGGTCCGCCTCCACAGCAAGCTTCCTGGGGTCAGTCAGCTTACTGTCAATCAAATGCTGGCGTAGCTGTGGAAAACACCTACTAGACAAGTGCTCCCATGCAACCAAATCATAGAGCACCTGCAAGTCATTCACCTGGCTAGCCTTCACCTAACCATCCAGTGCTCTCCAAAAATAGGACACATACTCCACCCAAGTGCTTGACTCAAGCTTCTTACAGTTTCTAAACTTCTGTCTGTACAGCTCTGGGGTCAAACCATACCTCATTACCAAGGCTTCCTTCATGGGGGCATAAGACATATGATCCTCAGTGGGCAATGCTAGCAAGGTTTCCCTCCCCCCAGACAGGAAGCAGCTCCACAACCCCGCTCCCCAGTCTCTCTCAGGGATTCTGTAGGACCTCATTGCTACCTCATAAGCTTTGAACCACTGACCAATGTCCTCATGCTTTGTAAAATCCTTAATAACTTCCTTGGGGATGTATACCTTCCCTTCTCCAGGCACTGATGGTGCGCTGCCACCATGGGGATTGGACTTTATACTTTTTGATTTCAGATCCAACTCCCTCAACCCTCTTTCATGCTCCAAGAGCATCTTTTTCTCTTCCACGGCCAGTTTCTGCTTCTCTAACTTCAATTTCTTACTCTCCATGTCACACTCCTTCCCCAGTCTCAGCTTTGTAAGCTCCAACTCATGCACTCTGCTTCTGTCTGGTCTGTCTTCCAACTCCTCTGGAGACAGACCCTTTGAAGACACGCTGCTGCCCCTCCTGGATGGTAACTTCCCTCCAGGCAGGCCCAATAGCCCATCCTACTGCCCATCTAAATTCTCTTCCTCCACTATAGGCTACTCGGTATGCTCACTGGCATTCCTTGATTCCAACCAGGCCCTCAGCGCCTTTTGGTATTTCTCCTTTCTGGTGAGGCCTCTTATTGAGATTTTAATTTTTTTTGCAGACAGCTTTCAATTTTGGCAGTGTAGGTTTCAACCCTTTCCTCTTCTAATTCAATATCCACAGATGCAAGTGATGCTGGTTTACTCATTGTAAAAATTGGCGGTTCTCATGTTGCAAAACATTCCAAGGAAAAAGTTCCAACCAAATGTATGTGGTCGCGTAATGGTCTGCACTATACTAGTAGTGTACACCAATCACTGTATGTAAGACACAAATGCAAGTCCAGCTCCTCACCGCTGACCACCAGTGTTAGAAATGGGGGTCTCTAGTTGGCAGAGGTAGGTACCTTTGTCCAAATAGGGACCCCTGCTTCTAGTCAGGGTAAGGGGGATACACTTCTAAAATAACCCCTGCTCACCCCCTTGGTAACTTGGCACAAGCACACAGGCTTATCTCAGGGGCAGTGTGTAAAGCATTTGTGAACACATACAGTAATACAGTGAAAACACTACAAATGGACACCACACCAGTTTAGAAAAATAAGTAATCTTTATCTAAACCAAACAAGACCAAAACGACAAAAATCCACAATACAGTAATAAAAATATGACTTTCAAATGGTAGAAATAGTTCAGTTCAAAGCAAATTGTAATTGCAACACTTTTCACACAAAGTACCTTAGATGCGTCACGCACACAAACAAACAGGGCCGCTGGAAAGGTGATGCGTTGGTTCCTTACACTCAGGAAAGGTGATGCGTCGGTTCCTTGCTCCGGGGGAGGTGATGCATTGATTCCTTAATGCTGCGAAGGGGAGGTGATGCGTCGGTTCCTTACCGGAGAGGAGATGATGCGTTGATTTCTTACTGCGTGGGGAGGTGATGTGTCAATTTCTTACTGGGTCCCCCAACGCTGCGACAGACCTGGTGCCTCGCTGCGATGCGACGATCCGGGACGATGCGTGGTTTCTTGCAGCCGCACAGCAGGCCTTGCAGCGGAATCGGTGCAGTGATCTCAGACTCCGGAGACTGATGCATTCGGTGCAGAGTGCAGCGATTTCTCGAGCCGCGGGCAGGCGCTGCGTCGGTTTCTTCGCCGATGCCTCGGAAACAGGCATGGATGCGTCGCGCTTCACGTTGTTGCATTGCTTTTCCAGCTCCCAACAGCCAGAACAACCTCCAGAAGCCCAGAACAGCTACAGGCACCTCTTGGAAGGTCAGAACTCCCAGCAAGGACGTTCAGGGGAGCTGGGGGTGAAGTCTGTGTGTCCCTGAGACTTCAGAACAGGAGGCAAGCTCTTCTTCAAGCCCTTGGAGATCTTCCTCAAGCAGGGGACACAGCAAACAGCAAAGTCCTTTTCCCTTTCCTTGGCAGAAAGTAGCCACTGCAGGCCAATCACAGTCAGCAAACAGCACAGGGGCAGTACACCTGCTCAGTTTCTCCAGCTCTTCTCCTTGGCAAAGGTTCCTCTTGATTTCAAAGAAGTGATCTATAGTTCTGGGGTTTGGGCCCCAATATTTATACAGCAAAATCCTTTGTTCTCGTGTGGCAGAGAAGCCCTGTACTCAGTCAAAACCAGTTCTGTCCTCTCTGGTGCAGCTTCCTGGCAGGAGGTGGAGACAGCATTGTAGAAGGCAGACCTGGCCCATTCAGGTGAAATTAAATCTCCTCCCCCTACTCTAAATGCAGCCCAGGTCTATGCAGCCCAGCCCTGACCCATCCAGACTCTCTAGAGCCACTGCACCTCCCCAGCTCCTGTCACTTCAAATATCCAAAAAGGGTTATACATGTCAACTGCCTGAAGCCCTACTATGACAGAGCTGATGTGACTATGCTTAAGCTGAGATTGAACCTCTCCCTGATCTCCTCTCCAGCAAACCAAAAGATGGGTCTGTTGATGGAGTAGTCTTGTTAGACACCCTCACTGACCAACAGCAGGCTGATTGCAGGCATGCCCTAAATACTGAGCTCTTCTCTCTGACCCCTGGTCAGAGTAGCTGGTGTACCCATGATGTCGACACTGGTGACAGCCTACCTATCAAAAACAAAATTTACAGGCAGTCTGATCCAGAGAGAGCATCCAAGTTGAAGTAAGCAAGATACTGGAACTGGGTGCCATTGAACCCTCAGAGAGCCCCTGGGCCAGCCCAGTTGTGTTAGTCCCCAAACCTCACTCCAAGGGTGAAAAGAAAGAAATGAGGTTTTGTTTGGACTATAGGGGTCTCACTGCTGTGACAAAAACTGATGCACATCCAATTCCTAGAGCAGATGAGTTGATTGACAGGTTGGGGACAGCCAAGTATCTGAGTACCCTTGATCTGACATCTGGGTACTGACAGATAGTTCTGACCCCTGGAACAAACGAAAAATCTTCATTTTCCACTCCAAGTGGGAACTTCCAGTTTACTGTGATGCCCTTTGGCTTAAAGAATGTCCCTGCCACCTTCCAGATGTTGGTCAATAAAATCCTTGCTGGACTGGAATCCTTTAGTACAGCTTATCTGGATGATATTGCTGTCTATAGCTCCACCCGGCAGGATCAGCTGATTCACCTTGGGATGGTTCTTGAGGCTCTGAAAGGTGCAGGCCTCACTATGAGAGGTTGTGTACTTTGGCCACCTGGAAGAGGGAGGCCAAGTTCAGGTACTCCAACCCACGATCCAGAAAATTCTGGACTGGGAAGCTCCAATAATCCAGACCCAAGTCAGGGCATCCCTTGGCTTGACTGGGTATTACAGGAGGTTTGTGAAGGATTATGGGTACATAGTAGCCCCCCTCACAGAACTCACCTTCAAGAAGATGCCAAAGAAAGTGAACTGCACAGTGAGTAGTCAGAAGGCTTTTGACACTCTGAAGGATGCAATGTGCTCTGCTCCAGTCCTAGAAGCTCCAGATTACTCCAAGAAGTTCACTGTGCAGACAGATGCCTCTGAGCATGGGATAGGTACAGTTTTAGCCCAAACAAATGCTTTCATAAGCAGGAGACTACCCCCCAGAGATCAGCGCTGCAGTGCCACAGAGATGGATGCCTTTGCTGTGGTCTGGGCCCTGAAGAAGTTGAGGCCAAACCTGTTTGACAATCACTTCCTAGTTCAGGCAGACCACAGGCCTATCAGATGGCTACAACAAATAAAACGTAAAAAACCCAAACTGTAAACGTGGTCCATATCCCCACAGGGAATGGACTTTCCAGTGGAACACAGACCTGGGAATACCCATGCCAATGCAGATGGTCATTCCAGGTTCTTCCACTTCGAAGATGAAGACTCTCCAGGGAAAGGTTGGTTTCAACCTCTTTCGTTTGGGAGGGGAAGTTATGTGAGAAAGTGCCCCTTTAGACATGGTTAGCCCCCCCCCCCCAGCTTTTTGCCTGGAAAATGATTTTTTTTTTTTTTTTGTTTAATTCAGTTTTTTATTAAACAAGCTTGGCATTACGATTAGTTCTAATACAACAAGATGCAGTCTCCAAGTATGTACAGGGATAGCGTTCACACTCAGTACATTTTATATTACAAAGATACATTAACAATTTCAGTACTAGCCGCAGTACACCTTCAGTTCCTGACCCTAAATGGAGCACCCCACACATTGGTTACATGCAGTCATGTGGACCTCAAGGACCTCTGTACGTCACCCAGCAGCCCCAAATTTTATCCCTTTTCCCCGGGCACCCCCTACTCTGGAACACCATTTTTTCTGTTGCACAGCACCAGTCCAGATCTTCACTCCACTCAGTAACCGTTGGTGGTTGGTTTGCTCCCCACGCCCTTGCTATATTCCTTTTACCCACAACGTCTGCTGTCATAAGCCAGAGTCTTACATATTTGGGCCATCTGTCTTCTCCTGTCACACATAATATGTGCCACCTTTTTACCACTTGGACTTCCTGGCCCACTACTTCAGCCATTATCCGTACTATCTCTTTCCAGTACTGTTGAATACGGGGGCAGGCCAATAACATGTGAAAAAAGGTGCCTCTTTCCCCACAACCCCGAGTACATACATCAGTATTGCTACGATTCATTCAGTGTGAGAGTGCTCTAGATGTGTAGGATCTATGAAGTATATGTAGCTGTATAGGGGGAAATCTCACCCGTATTGCTACCTCCCTAGGGCTTTGCCTCTGCCCAGTCATCTTCCTCCATTTTACCAAGGTCAGCTTAGCATATCTCTTGGAGAGCCACCAGTGGGTCCAGTGTATTGTTCATAATTTTTTTTATATATGATGGAGGTGGCTTTGCCAATCATAGGATCTAGTAGGACCCTGTCTTCTAGGGGTGTGTATTCCGCTATGTACTCGCCATCTGGTATGTGACATTGCAGTGCGTGTTTTAGTTGAATGTATCTGTATTGTTCTGAGTCAGACATTTCATTTTCCCTTTGTAAGTCTTCAAACTCAATCATCCTCTGCCCTCTCCACACATCTCCCAGGCAATCTATCACCAGTAGTCCCCATTTGCAGAATCCTTGTAAGCCTCCAACCTCTCATAGGCGGTCACTATCCCACAGAGGAGTCCTTTCTGTTAGTTTCCCCTCCCAGCCCAAGACTTTGGTTGCCTCTCGCCATATCAGTATCACCAGTTGGGTATGTGGTGGTAGCTGGGTTCCGGTCCGCTTATGGTATAGTGCCGCTGGATATCCTCTCTGACCCATCGAGTGATGATCGACCCTGTAGGCGGGGTCGTCCCATCCCATGAACACCCATTCATTAATTGTGACAAGTTGTGCCTCCCAATAGTACTTCCTTATGTAGGGGATTGCTAATCCACCCACGAACACTACCCTCTGTAGTTTGTGTAGTGCTATTCTCAGGCTTCCCCCGTCCCATAAAAGCAGTCTTATTTCACTATTTTTTTTTTTTTTTAAAGTCAGGCGGCACCCTGTACGGCGTATTCTGCTGAACATATAGGATCCGTGGCAGCACCATCATTTTAAAAAGCTCTGCCCGTCCTATCAGAGACAGTGGTAATTGTCTCCAGTGTGCCACGTCCCTTCGGAGCTTTTCCAGCTGAGGAAATAGGTTATCCTCTAGGAATTCAGTATCTGTCCTAGAAATTGTTATTCCTAGATACTTGAACTTGTCTTTTACCACAAGGGTACGAGCGCTAGATGGCAGAGACGGAGGGGTTCCGGAGAGCACATAGAGTAGGGATTTGTCCTAGTTTATCTGGTAGCCTGAGTATCCCCCAAACAGTTGTAATATATGGAGAATGCAACCTATCGATGACTTTGGGTTTGTGGTGTATAGTAGTATGTTGTCCGCATAGAGGGATATTTTCTCATCCCATCCATCCCCTCCCGGTATTCCCCATATCAACGGGTCCCCTCTGACCCACGCCGCTAGAGGCTCCGATGCCAATGCGAAAAGAATAGGGAAGAGTTGGCAGCCCTGCCTTGTACCTTTATGCAGGGCCACTGATCGTGACACTGCCCCATTCACCTTCACTCTGACCAACGGATTTGTGTACAGTAGCAAAACCCAGGCACAGAACTTTGGACCAAATCCAAACCATTACAGCACCTTAAATAGGTACGGCCATTCGATGCTGTCAAACGCCAAACAGGTGTCCAACGACAGCAGCACTGAGTTTTCCTCTCGCCTTTGCGCTGTAAGATGTATGACTCTGTATAGCCTTCTTAAATTAAGCTGTGTGCTCCTGTGTGGCATAAAGCCTGATTGGTCAGGGTCTAATTTGGACATAATTACATCACTAAGTCTTGTTGCCAGTACTTTCGCCAACACTTTTGCCTCCATATTTAACAATGAGATTGGGCAATAGGAATTGCAGTCTGTCGGGGGTTTACCCTTTTTTGGGATAACCATGATAGTAGCCAGCTGCTGGTCCTCTGGGAGGCTAGCTCGCTTTAGCGCCTCCCGGTACATATCTAGCATGTGCAGAGCTATCTCCGACACCATTCCTTTGTAGAGTTCGGCTGGAATACCATTAGGTCCGGCCGCCTTACCCGGCTGTAAAGCTCTGATAGCGCGCCCAATATCTTCCACGGTGAGATCCCCATCTATCCATTCCAAGGATAGCTCAGGGAGTCTAGCATTTCATAAGAGGTCGACGCAGTCTGACCTCGTTCTTTCTGAGGTGGACATGTATTGTTTCTCGTAATGCGTAGCAAACGCAGCAGCTATCTCTTTCCCTGTCCTACAAATCTCCCCTTGTGGGGTGCATATTTCCAGAACCCAATTTGTTGCTTTGTCCCTCTTGTCCAGCCAGGCCATCAGTTTATTGGCTTTATCCCCAACCTTGTACAGACGGTGTTGGGTCGCCCTGGCCTGCACCCTGCCTTCTCTTCAACTTTGTCCCTCATTTCCTTCTGCTTAACCTGGATTTAGTGTTTAACGTGGGTAGGTAGTGCCTTCATCTCTCTATCCATTGTTTCAAGTTTGACCAGCTCCACCTCTAGGGTGTCATACCAAAGCCTTTGTTCTTTCCTCTTCACCTCGGCTATGGCTTTCACATATCCTCTAATCACAGTTTTATATGCTTCCCACAGTATGCATCCTGAATCTGCCGAACCTACATTATCCTGGTAATATTGTTGTGTCCTTTTTCTCAGCTTGTCTTTAGTTTGTTTGTCCTGAAAAACCCATGGATCTAGGCGCGGTGGCATTTAGTGTCTCTAGTAGGCCCTATCATTCGTACCTCCACTGGCGAATGATCTGATTTGCCACGCGCTCTATGTGTTGCCTCCCTGAACCACCCTGCTTTGGTGGATTGTGTCAGTAGATAATCCAGGTGGGAATGTCCCCCATGTGGTGCAGAATAAAACGTATATTGCCTGACCTCTGGGTTATGTTCCCTCCAGAGATCCACAAGTCCGAGAGCTTCTGTGAATCCTCTCAGAGACTCCGTTCTCACTCCCTTGTCTGAGGTCGACACTCGATCTCTGTCTTGGTCCATGTCCCCACCAATAACCAGGGTGCCGCTCGGTAAGTCTAACAACACCGCACTGAGAGCCGGCAAGGTATCCGCATGTAGTCATGGTGGTATGTATATTGTATACCTGGCATATATTGATGACCTTTCCTTCCTAAACCCCCGTCAGTGCCACGTACCTACCCATTTGATCACACCAGACCCTGCCAGGTATAAAGGGCAGTGCTGGCTCAGGCTAGCTCATAGTTTCTTCATTTGGTATTTTCATAACCATAAAGCTCAAAGAATAAAATATACTTTGTCACATAATAAAATATTCAGTATACAAAAATTAAAAGTAAAAATCTTTCTGGTAAAATGGTTCATATTATATTTACAATATTTATCTTAGATATTAAACTTTCAATTCTGGTAAATTCATTTCATTTAAAAGAAGCTGTCACATTATAAGGCCCTTTGGCTATAATGAGTCCGCTTTTAGGAGGAGGTTGCTAATTTGTATGAGAAATTTAACCCCTCTAAAGGTTAAGATGTTAGATGTGCCCTCCAACTAGCGGATTAAGGCTTGCCTACAGGTGCGAATATTTAGTTCATTAAATATCAGTTTGAGGAGTGTCCTTCTTAAGTCCTTGACTATGGGACTTACGCACATCAAGTGGCTTATAGATTCATAATAGTATCCACATAGGCGACAGTTTGCATGATTATGTTTACCTTTCCTGGCCGGTAGCAGGTCCTTTGAGTCATGTGCTCCTAACCGATACTGGATAAAACTCCTTTTTAACTCTAGATGAAAGTGTGCTGATAAATAGGCTTGTGACTTGAGGTGTGAATAGGAGTTTATTACTGTCCATGCATGTTGTCGTTTAGCCAGAATTTTTTTGTCTTCCTGGAAGGACTTTTCCTTTACAGTAACGTTGCAGACCCTATAGAATGCTGCCTTGTCCACCTTGCTAGTCCATACCTCTTGGATACTTAATTCCGCTAAGGCTGTTCTCAAGTATTCTCCCCATGTATTTGATAGATTCTGGTCCAGCTTGGCTTTGATTTCTGCCCAGCATAAGCTGTTCAATGATCCAGTTTCTGATGAGCGGAACTTCCAACATAGTTTCACAAAGGTGTTCATTCTCTGGAATTTCTGGTTCCGAAGTTCAAATTGTAAGCGGATCTGTGCATGGGTCGCAGCTTTTGGGAGACTAAAGACGGCCTTATACACCTTGGTCTGGAGCTCGTTGAGTATTTCTGATTTCTTGCCACACCATATTTCCAAACCGTATGACAGGATGGGTAATATTTGTGCTGCCATCACTTTCAACAGGTGGCTGTAGGAGGGGCAGCTCAATTTCTTTTTCAGCGATTTGTATGCAAAGATTAATGATTGGGCTTAGCTCTCCTTTCTCTTTTCTGGTCCATGAATGACATGCGTCATCCCAGCTTAATTCACAGATATTTATAAGAGCCAATCTCTTCTACTTGTTCGCCCTATGCGTACCACTTAAATTTGCTGTAGAGTCCACTAGACACACTGCCTTTGTTTTCTTCTTGTTCAGCTCCAACCCTTGCTGGTCGAGGTAATTTGTCAGATTGTTTATAACTCTTTGCATACCGTTCGGACTTTGGCTCAGAACCACTATGTCGTCTGTGTATTGGAGGTAAGGTATTGACTCATTTGCCAAGTTGGGTGGATGGCAGTTGGCTATTGACAGGTGACTATTTATGTCAGCAAGGTACAAATTTAATTAACTTGGAGCCAAAACACAGCCCTGTTTCAGGCTGTGATTGGTGTTTATCTTGGCAGACACTCTGCTGCCGTCTCCGAGCTTCACCCTGATCCAGGTGTCGCTGTGTAAGGCTATAATGGCGTTGATTAGTTGTCGTGGTAGTCCCCATGCTTTCAGTTTTTCCCAGAGTCGATCTTGTGGAACTCTGTCGAACGCCGATTTTAAGTCTATGAAGCATGCGAATAATCCAGATTTCCTACTTATGGCTTTTTCTGTCAAAATTGCCAAGGCTGCCTGGTTAGTGGTTGTTCCCATGCCGGGCCTAAATCCTGTTTGAAATTTCGGGATTGCGCGCTTCTCCTCTAGCCGTGCTAGGAGGTGTACTAAAATGCAGGATGCAAATAATTTAGCCTCTACATCAATCAAGGCTAAGAGCCTGTAATTTTCTGGCTGGGTGCGACTTCCATTTTTATATATTGGATGGAATATGTTTCCTTTCCAAGAATTTGGTATCTTATTCTGACTGTATAGATGGTTAAAAAAAGGCGTGAAGTAATCGGCCCAAAAATCTGGTGCTTGCTTAAATAGAGCATTTGGAAGGCCATTTGGCCCTGCTGCTCCTTCCGTTTTTAGTTTTTTTTATTACTCCCTTAAGTTGTTTTGTATTGGTTAGTGTGTTAGATCCATAGGTGCTTTGGAGTAGTGAGTCTCCTTCCGATTGCATACATTCCTGTAAAAGGGAACTGGCGGTTATTACGCTGTTCCTTCCCTCTTGAGCTACATCCTGTACTGTAATATCCTTCATGTTCTTATTGGAGTTGTTATACAAATTGTGAATGTGTTGATTCCAGGTTTCTTCACTTATGCCTGCATTTTGATGCTGTCTCGGCCCCTTCGTTAAATTGTTTATGATTCCCCAAAATTCCCTGCTGTTTGGCAGTTTAGTTGCCCAGAGCAATTTGCCCCAGAGGTTTTCCTTATGCGTCTTTTTTGCCTCCCTGCATCCCTGTATTTCTTTCTCATTACTGTAATTTTGCTTTTGTCCGTGGTTTTTCCTTTTCTTGCTGCCATGGCCTGTGTTCTCACCTCTCTTGCGATTTTTCTTTTCTGGTCGCGCAGCTGTGTATTGTACCATGGTTTGTTCCTTGTTCCTGGGTTCCTCTGGCATGCTTGATTTGCTGGGAATTTTTTGGTAGGATTTTTCCTAAGTTCTCCCAGTAAGTTGTTGCTTGCTCGTGTACCCTGTGGTGTTAGCATATTCATAAATGGCATCCATGATTAGTTTTGTATTTGTTCCACGCCACTTTAGTTTCCTTATATTGTACATTACTGGCATTTCTGTAAGAGCCTTTACGTTACTTTTCTGAAGCAAGTTGATATTTATAACCAAGTCTTGCGGGAGGTGGTAACTTTCCGGACGGGCGCTAATTTGAAATGCATTGACCGTGTGAAGGAGTTCCTTGCTAACAAAGGTATAGTCTATGGTCGATTGCCTGTTACAGCTGAAAAACGTAATGGCTGCCGGTATATCGCCCTTTATATTTCCGTTCAGAATTGTTCAGCCTAATGCTTCCAGGTCTTGTCTTAATTCCAGGACCTCTGGCTCATGTTGGTTCTTTCTTCTGTTCTGGTTACTCCTTATGAGGTTGATGTTAAAGTCCCCTGAGATTATCATTTCACAATGTCTGCAGCACCTTTATCAGATTCACCAGACAGATCGATCTTTCCTTCCGTTTTTTTTCAGGATGGATGTATACGTTTATTATCATTAACTGCCAGGCCCTAGTATATGTGGGGCCTTTACACTCGAGTTTCAGAACTTGCAACCAGTTTACTCCAGCATCTAGTTATTCTGATTTCCAGTCAAATTTTACGGTAGCATATACTGACAAGCCCCCCCTTGGGTGCCCATGGGTAGAAAATCTTTCCAACAATACATAATGTTCTACATAGCCTATGATTGAATTTGGTGTCAGATTCCATGTTTCTTGGAGTAATATTAAATCAAAACTTTGTAAAAAGGATAGTCTAATGGTCTTGGCCCATTTCTCTAAATCCATTGACATTCCATGAACAGATCTTGACAACATCCTCTTTGTGTGAGCCAAGACGAGCCCCTGTTGTTTCGTGCCTTTTGGGCCCCATGCTTTCATCAGGTCCATTGTTGACTCAGGACCATCGGCACCCATGACCAGTCCAGGTTGTCTTGTTGTTTTCATTGTGGTATACTTAGCCTGGATTCACTCTGACTTTTAACCAGGTTTCGCTGTACATTGGTTGAAGTGTTTCTGGCTCCCCTCAGGAGTGACTTTGGACCCTTGACTGTAACTTGTTCTATTTTTGATTCCTCTGTTTTTTGCAGTAAGGGATACAGGTATTTGGGGTGTAGGAAAATGGGTTTCTGTTGCAGTAACCCCCCCACTTTTTGCCAGACTACTGATGCACTCTTACTTGGTGTGCCCTGGGTCCCTGCCAATCAGGTTCTCAGGGCCTGTGTTCTTTCCCCAAAACTAAACCCAATTGGCATCTCTGGCCACAGGTCAGCCCCTGGTAAATGGTACCACAGGTACCCAGGGCACTGTGACCAGAGAAGGCCTCTAAGGGCTGCAGCACTTATTGTGCCACCCTTAGAGGCCCTGTACCTTTACACTCACACACTGCCTTTGCAGGCTGCGTGTTTTGGTGCAGAACAAAGTGAAGAGTCGACATGGCACACATCTCTGTGTACCATGCCGACAACCCACTGCCCTGGCATAGATCAGTCTCCCCTCTAGCTGGGTTCACTATACCAGTGGTGAGGGTACAGGTGCATGAGCCCTGTACCCCTACAGTGTCTAAGTCCATTCTTAGACATTGTAAGTGCAGTGCTGCCATTAAGAGTATATGGTGCGGGGAGTTTGTCATTACGAACTCCACAGCACCATAATGGCTACACTGAAAACTGAGAAGTTTGGTATCAAACTTCTCAGCGCATTAAACCCACACTGATGCCAGTGTGGGATTTAATGAAAAATGCACACAGAGGGCATCTCAGAGATGCCCCCTGAAAACTAACCCACCTCTAGTGTCCCGACTGAGTGGCTGCTTAGGCTGCCATCAACAGACATGTTTCTGGACCACTGGGTCGAGAGCCTGCTGCTCTCGGGGGCCTGAAACAATGCACATCCTGGGACGAGGTGCCAAGTCTCCTCCCCAGGATGGGCAGGGTTCACGAAGGGGAAGCTTCAAAGGCATGCCGCCTTTGTGAGCTTCCCCAGACCACTTGCTGCTTTCAGCAACTGGTCCCCACTGGTTCTACCCCCCACTTTGGGCGGGAGAACCGGCGGGAAAAACAAGTGAAGGAGAGAGGTGTGCCCACCTCTGCCAACTCCACCCCTCAGGTGGGGGAGGCGAGGTGAAGCACAACTCCGAGTCCCCACCATCTTGAGGATGGGGGGACCCAACCAACCAGGGACAGGCTCCTGCCCCCCTCCCACTGGAGGGTGGCACAATAGGGGGTGTACCCACCCCAGGGAAGGAACCCATTGGTCCCTGCCCTCTACCTACCTGTAACGCCCCTAAATCTAGTATTTAGGGGGCACCCTGAACCTTGCTTCCTCAGATCCAGCCTGACAACAAGAAGAAAAGAAGAAGGACTGAACAGCCGTGCAGCCAGCTAACAAGAGGACGACGCCCACTGACTTGGCCCCAGCCCTACCCGCCTGTCTCCCCTCGAACCTGCTCCTGCGAAATCCCAGTGTGTCCTGCAGCCAGCAACCTCAAAAACCCCGGAGGACCTGCCAGCCTTCACTTCCAAAGACTGCCTTTCCCGTGAACACCGGATTTGTTCAAACTGCAACCTCTGGCAGCAGCCGGAGACTGCGAATCCGCCCCACTCTGCACCCGCCGTCCACGGCCCGAGCTCGAGTGGGCAAACACCATGAGGAGGTCACCCCGGCAATCCTGAACCGAGAACCGGCGACCCCTGACCTGCCTCAAGCCTCCAGCCGACGCCTGCAGTCGAAATCCAGAAGGCCCCCCTTAACCGCGACCTGGAGTTGGTAAGAAGATCCAACCCCAAAAAGCACCCCTGCACTCGACGCCCCACGGCCTTGTGTGCCCACACCGACGGTGCCTAACCAACCCCTAACTTCCCAACTTACCTCTCGAAGTGGTGGTCGCACCCAGAAGTCCTTCGTCTCCCTGCCTGCAGTGCTTTTGCTAACCGGAGGTTCTCCATTGGAAACAACAGGGCTTCCGACGTCGAAACAGCACCCTGCACCCGGCCGCCCTAGTGCCGCTGAGGGTGTAACAAGAGTGCATCACTGACCCTGGGGGACCCCTGAGTCTAACCCCAGTGCCTTAACTCCCACAGTCGATAACTTACCTTTGAATCGATAAGCTGTTTTTCCTCCATAGGATAACATTGACAATTTTCTTCCAAAAAGTTTCTAAGTGTGGAGTTTTGAAATCTAAAAATATTCTTTAAAAATCGCACGAATAACCAAAACGTATTTACTTACCTGTTTGCAGGAAATGTCCGAGTGCTGAATCTAGGTATCCAGCACTGAGTTAGAAAAGTAACGTGAAAAGTAACTTACCTGTAATTTACTGAAAAAGCCTATTCATTTCAATCTACTGTATTTGCTAAGTATTGCAACCTACTGCATCCCCTGTAAATCAAACAAAGTACAATTCCTATTGCATTTTCAAACTGTTCTACAATCAGCAACTTATTACTGTATAGTATTTAATGCTTACCTGTGCCAGGCTTGCTTGGTTCTAAAAATAAAACAACAGTATATTTTTTATACAAAAACAATTGGTCTACAGTTCAGTCTTTGAGTGTGTGAATTCATTTGCTGACTGAGTGGGTACATCAAATGCTTAACACTGTCCTCTGATACTGCCTTACTGCTCGACCACTCTACCACGAATAGAGAGTAAGGTTCTATCTAACTTTAACCTCTGCCTACCTCTGGGGTCACCTGGACTCTATACACACTATACCTCACTTTGGTGTAGTATATATAGAGCCAGTTTCCTACATGGAGCGTTTGTGATACTTTATAGTTATGCCCCAGGCTTCAAATATGGGTCTTGATGAATAAATCTGGTCCACTGTTTCGTTTGAAGTCCAGGTTGTTACGGTTGCTTCTAATTTGGGTCTATTTTCCATTTACTGAAATTCTACTGCTTGAAGATCAGCTGATGTTATGTTCCTTAATTCTGGAATCACTTTAAACAGTCTTAGAAAATTTCCTCTGTTTAATATATCCTGTCTCCCCTTTGTTGGATATTCGGGCACAAATATCAATTTTGATGAGGTCTCTGCTATGTGACTTAAATGGTTTGGTGCCTGGTTTGTGCCCGTTGAATTCTTAAAGTCTTTGTGATCCATTTAACTAGTTTGGCCTGTAAACTCCTGGGTTGCCCTATCTTGGGTAAGGATGTTGGGTTTACCCATTTCTATGGTTTCGCAATCCGGGCTCCCTGATTTACGTCTGGTTCCTGTCCGTGCAAGCTCTGCCCTTATTTGTTCCTTAGTAGGTAAGTGGCAAACGCGGCCCTGCTTGTTAAATATAACTTGTATTGGGATTCTTTTGCCCTGTTCTATTATTGTTCGATTTCCTGGCGTTTTTACTGTTGATTTTACTTCCTCTTTGTCCTGGTCTGTTTTTTGGGTTACATTTATTTTGGTGTTTTGTGCTTGGAACCACTTTCTCTCGAGTTGTTTCACTATATTCAGTTGAAACTGGGACTAAGACTTCTTTCAGAATTCTCAGCTCACGCTCATATTTTATGTTTGTATGTTTTGTTTCTGACCTTAGTATTAAAGTTTCACGGTTTGTGTTCCCTAGTTGTTTGGCTGGATTTTTTTTGTGTTGGTTTCTGCATTTGATTTACTCTGTTCTTTTCTATTTGCTTGATCTGATAAAAAGGACTTTGCATGATAATGATTTGTTTGAAGTAACTGTGAGGTCTAAAGAATTTAGCCCTGGACGTGTCCAGTGTTGTTTGTGTTTTGCTTGTATTTTTAGTGTTGAGTATGGACCGTTGAGTGAAGATTGAATACATTTGTCTGGCTCCTGGGGCACATTGTTTATTTAATTTAAGCCTGGGAGTGCAGCTCGGACCAATATCTCTGTTCCCCGTGATCCAGATGTGAATCCCACATATGCAAGGAGTTTATATCCGCACCTATCCAGAGCTTTACAATTATTGCCCTTTATGTGTGACTCCTGTATAAGTTCTATGTCTGGGGTGTACCGCCTAAGATGTAGCAGTACCATAGTATGCTTTTTTTATGCCCAAGGCCATTTACATTCCAGGTCATTATTTTCAAATCGGTTCGGTCCCGAAGGGGCCCTGGAGGAGGGCTCATAGGGCTCATCCATGATGAGGTTTTGATTGTAAGTGCACTGGGTCCCTGCCTACCAGGTCCCCTGTGCCAGAGCTCCTTCTCTAAAACTGTACCACGATTGGCACGTCAGGCCCCCTGTAAGTCCCTAGTAAATGGTACCCTGGTACCTAGGGTATTGGGACTGAAGAGGGTCCCCTAGGGACCACTCACCTAGGTCATGCAAACTGACACTGCAGCATGCATGCCTTGGTGAAGGCAAAAACGACAAAGTCGACATGGCACACTGCCTGTATGCCAAGCCCAGCAACACTGCCCAAGATATAGGGTACATCATCCCTTTCACAGGCCTTACAAATCCTAAGGCAGGGTGCACTATATCTCAGGTGTGGGCATATCTGCATGAGCGGATTTGCCCCTACAATATCCAAGTCTATTCTTAAATATTGTAAGTCCCTATAAAGCCATTGAGAGTACATGGTCTGGAAACTCGACAACTCGAGTTCCCCAGCACCATGATGGCTTCACTGAACACAGGAGTGTTTGGTACCAAACAACTCCAATCAATAAACCCACACTGATGCCAGTGTGGGATTTATTGAAACATGTACCTAGAGGGCACCTCAGAGGTGCCCCCTGCAAACCTACCAACCCTGGTGTGGTCTCTGACTAGCTTTAGGCAGCCTGCCACCACCAGACATGTTTCTGGAACCCTGGGTTGAAAGCCCCTGCTCTCTGAGGCCAGAAACAAAGCACATCCTGGGCGGAGGTGTCATCCCTCCTCCCCCTGGATTAGCACAGTTCTCGAAAGGGGTAGCTTCAAAGGCCTTGCCGCCTTTGTAATGCGGCCCCAGCCTCTGCTGCTAGCAGCAGATGGCAGCCCCCGGTTCAGACCCCCACTTTTGGCTGGAGATCAGGCGGGAAAACCAAGATAGAATAGGAGGTGTGCCCTCCTTCGCCAACTCCACCCCTCAGGTGCTGGAGGTGAAGTTAAGCACATTTTTCAGGGCCCACTATCTTGAAGATGGTGGGACTTCTCCAATCAGGGCTAGGGCTATGGCCCCCTCCCTTAGGAGGGTGGCATAATAGTGGGTATAGACTCCCCAGGTAAGAAACCCATTGGTCCCTCCTACCTGTCTATCCCCTGTAACACCCCTAAATCTAGTATTTAGGTGGCTCCCCCAGACCCTGAAATAATAATAATAATAATAATACTGAAATTTATATAGCGCGAACAGCTACCTCAAAAACAGAGGTGTCCCGGCGCTCTAGCAGCAAGCAGCGCGTGCACATAAGTTTAGGCACTGAAGTCAGGCCTAATCGTTGCTAAAGAGCCATGTCTTCAGCGCTTTTCTAAAACTGGTCTCAGTGTTAGCTTGGCGGAGAAACCCAGGTAGGGCATTCCACAATTTAGCCGTTCTTACTGTGAGCGCCCTACCGCCCAGACGGGCTTTCGCAAAGCGGGGAGCGTGGAGCAAATTCTGAGAGTTTGACCGCAGAGAGCGATTTTGCTTATAACGGCCAAGTCTTTGTTTAAGATAGCTAGGACATCTTCCCTGAAGAGCCCGATAGGCCAAAGTCAAGGCCTTAAATTCAATTCTTTTGGCTACCGGGAGCCAGTGTAGTTCCTGTAAATGCGGAGAGACATGATGTCGAAAAGGAATGCGTCTAATTAGTCTCGCAGCCGCATTCTGCACCATCTGCAGACGTCTAATCGAATATTTAGGCAGGCCAAGATATAGGCCGTTTGCGTAATCCAGCCTGGATGTCACTGTGGCATGGACTACGGCTTTACGGCAATCTTCTGGCATAAAATGAAGAAATTTACGAAGATTTCTCATTTTACTAAACACGAAGCGGTGACCTGTTGGATTTGGGCCGAGAAAGAGAGATCCGCCTCCCATCTCACCCCTAGATTTTTAATACTCGTGCTAGGAGAAGGCGGAGGGCCCATTTCTACTGGCCACCACAGATCTGAAGCAGGCACAGGGCCATTGCCGAAAAACAGCACCTCTGTTTTTCCTGCATTGAGTTTTAGTTTGTTTATATTCATCCATATGGCTATGTCTCTCAAACAACCTTTAAAATTCATAAAAGCCTCTGTCGTTCGCTCCTGAAAAGGGAAAACCAGCTGGGTGTCGTCAGCGTAGGAGATTGCCTTCACACCCCAGTTGGCAATCAAAGAGAAAAGAGGGGCTAGGTACAAATTAAAAAGTAAAGGACTCAACGCGGAGCCTTGAGGGACGCCGCACCATAGGGCTTTAGGTTTTGATTCAAATGGTTGTAAAGCAACTCTTTGGGTACGGCTGCTTAAGTATGATTTCAGCCAGGTCAAAACCTTCCCCCAAAACCTGTGTCTTGCAATCTCTGCACCAACATGGTGTGGTCGACGGTGTCGAAAGCTGCAGACGGATCCAGGAGCACCAGTACCACTGAAGCCCCTGAATCTAACGACCATCTCACCGACTCGGCCACCTCCAGGAGGGCAGTCTCCGTGCTATAGCCTGCCCGAAACCAGATTGTGTATCATGCAGGGCGGCATTGTTCTCAACAAAGTTGGTCAGTTGCCGCTGAACCAGCTTCTCTAGCATTTTACCCGGAGCAGGCAGTAAGGAGATTGGCCTAAGATTGTTGAGATCTCCTGGGTCACCATTGGGTTTCTTTCTCAAAGGGAGAAGGGTAGCGTGTTTCCACTTGTCGGGAAAAATGCCAGTTCCAAGAGATACGTTCCAGATATGAACTAGCACACCAGTGAGAGATAGAGACAGCATTTTCCAAAGTTTAGGAGGGCAAGGATCATCTGGGGCACTTGATCTACATTTTTGGATTTCAGCCAGTGCATCCTGATGTGAAATGAAATCAGAATCCTGAGGACCTAAGACCCAGACACTATAGCGTTGCACCAGCAGAGAAGACTGCAGACACCAACTGACTTGGCCCCAGACCTCCCGGCCTGTCTGCAGCCCTCGACGATCCTGCGCCAAAAGACGACCTGTCATGTAGCCCAGCGACCTCAAAAGCCTTGGGAGGACTGCCTGCCTTCGACAAAGAGCAAGATCTCCCATGGACAGCGGACCTGTCCAGAAGAAACCAAGTATTAAGAAAAGGAACTCAGCCCTGAGGAACCGTGAAAACGCCTTCGGACCCACCTCTGCACCCAGCGTCCATGGCCCGAGTCTAAGTGACTCACAGGTCCTGCAAAGGTTCCCCAGCAGTTCTGAGCCAGAGTCCACCGTGGGCTGACCCCTGCCAGACTCTACCTCGACGCCTGCAGCCTGAATCCGAAGACTCCCCCTGACCGCGACCATGCTTAAGATGAAGGGAGGCTATAAGTGGGGCCATCATTTTCATAAAGACTCTTGGGCTGATTTGATCCTAACTGGCAACACCTAGAACAGATTATAGGTGCCTAAAACTCAGAATCTCAGATACTTTTGGTGACTTACCGCAATCGGAATGTGGTAATAGGCATCCATCAGATCAAATGCTAAAATATAAGACCCAAGAAGAATTAGAGGGATTCTTTTCTGTAATGACTCCATTTTGAAATGGATACTCTTTATCCATTAGTTGACTTCATACAAGTCTATTACTTGTTGACTTCATTTAAGTCTATCACTAGATGCAATCCTCCTGTTATCATGGGAATCAGGAATATTCTTAAGTAGCTGCCTCTGTCCTACTCCTTCTCTAACATCCTTCTTAGTGCTGTCTTCTCCTGTAGAGCTTGAATTGATGTGTTCAGTGGATCCTTTTTCTGCTTGTTAGATGGATCTTGCGTAAGAACCGTACCAGTCTCTGGAACTCAGATATCCTCTCTCTCCACTATTTTCAGAACCCAAGGTCTGAAGTTGATTGCTTACATTCCTCTATGAAGTCAGCAGTCCTTCCTCCAACTGGTCATTCTTTTTTGTTTAAAAAAAAAAAAATCTTTATAGCATTTAAAGCAAACAAAAATACAATAGAATAAAACATTGCATATTGTGGCATCAAGACATATGTATGCTATAGTAATCTCTTGTCTGTCCCCAAAACCCATGATCCTCCCATCTCCATTCCAATAATTGATGGGGCGGCAGCGAAATCTGGGTGTTCCCAACAGTAAACATCATGACTGGTATTTACAATTGGAGTACATATCCCCCCCCCCCAGGGTATTCATTCCACTTCCCCCATATTTTGGTCCATTTATTCAGACAACCCCAACTTTCATAGATCACTCTCTCTGTCAGCATGCACCAGTCCATGTCTCTTTTCCAGTTGTTTAAGTGAGGTGCTAACTCTGCTCTCCACATACATGCTATATTACATTTGGCCACCATCAATCCCAGTGTCATTCAGAGCTGATTCATATGGGTACAGTCAGTTGTGTCCCAAACATTCAGGAGACACCACTTCGCGGATGTCTCTGTGTTTCTTCCACAGGTATTATTTAAACAGGCTACCACTGACACCCAATATTGCTGGAGCAGTGGGCAGCTCCATATCATGTGAAAAATGACCATTCCTGACCACATTGCTTTGGACACTGTGTAGACTCTGCCCTGCCCATCTTAACCACTGTAGTGCAGGCATAATAACATCTATGTAGGACTTTCAGTTGCACTAAGCGGAACCTTGATCTAATGGTCACCTCCTTGGGGGACGACAATACATCGGGCCACTCATCGTCCCACTCAAGCCACTCAAGCCCTTAAGTTTCAGCTCCCAGTGCTCCTGCAAACGAGACAAGAGATATGGGGAGTTGTCCATCAATTTGTTATAGGTGGGGGAGATCGCCTTCTTGGGCATGTGGCCATCTACTAATCTATTTTTGAGCAGGGACGATTCAGGGAGGTTCTCGCCCTTTGGCAGTGCCTTCTGCAAGACATGTCGTATCTGTAAATACTGGTAAGTTTTAGTGGGTGCAAGTTGGTACTCACTCTGTAAGTCTTGAATGAAATCACTACACCTTGTATCCACAGTTCTCCCACCCTAGACAGGCTAATTAAATCCCACTTGTCAAAGCCCTTTTGTGTAGTGAGGGTACCCAGTTGTGCCGTGTCCCACAGAGGAGTGGCCCGTGTGATCCTGTCTCGCCAACCCAGAGCGGTTAGTGTGGTGTGCCAGACAGTAAGTGTGACTGCAGTAGGGCTTGGGAAAGACGTGGTGCGTGCTCCCCCATAGAGGGCTCTGAGTTAGCCTCTGGGTTGCATGACTCTCTTATCCATTCGATATGCTGCTTAATCCTCCGGGAGATGGACCCAATAGTTAATGATGACAAGTTGCGCCACACAATAATATTTTTGTATATAGGGCAGGGCAATCCCACCATCATACCAGCTCCTTGTCAATTTCTTAAGGGCTATTCATGAGGGACACCCGTCCCAGAGAAGTGAGCGAATTTCGCTTTCGATCATTTGGAAATAGGATTTGGTGACAGTGTAGGGTGTATTTTGAAGAGCGTATAAAAAAATGAGGCAGAGCCATTATTTTAAACAGGGCTGCCTTCACTAAAAGTGACACAGGCAAAGTCCTCCAATGTTGAACGTCTCTCAGTAGGCGTACCAGTGGTGGTTCAAGGTTATGGGTGTGAAAAGTGTGCAGGTCTCTGGTAATGTAGATCCCTAAGTGCGGTCCCTTCTATAACTACTCAAGCCGCACAGTCTCTGGGCAAGCACAGCTCGTTTCCATGAAGGAGAGAGATGAGAGACTTATTCCAATTAATGGTATGCCATGAATATCGATGGTGCAAAATGAGTATGTGCATTATTCTGTCAAGAGTGAAAGTTGGGTCAGCCACATATAACAAGATGTCGTCTGCACAGAGTGAGATGCTATGCTCCAGTATGCAGTCCATCTCAGCCCTCTAATAAGGGGGTCACCTCTTATCCAAGCAGCCAACAACTCCAAGACAACAGCAAAATTTAAGGGGGAGAGTGGACAGCCCTGCCTCGTACCCCGCCAGAGTTGAAACACTAGGGACGTGGCTCCATTTACTGTCACCTGGGTAAGGGGGTCAGTGTATAGGAGCCGAATCAAGGACAAGAAACCTACTGGTCATTCTTGGCTATCTCCGGCATAGTCTGGACCTCTGCGATTCCCCATGTGGAGAAGATTTTTGTTTTTGCTCTCTAACTCAGTCTTGAATGATTTACCTCGTTGTCTTTTTTTCACGTTGGTTATATTGACGCCTTCAAGGTTATCTAAATGAAGATTAATTTGTCTTGCCAAAGATGATAATGAGGAGAAATTGATCCATCTGAATAGTGAGAAATATTTGTTCTCTTTAAACGTGCTCTATAATTTCTCATCTTGCTCAGGTCCAAAGAGCCCAGCACCTTCAAAAGGCATACGCAGTGCAGCATTCTTCTGAGTATAATCAGTATGCCAATGTCTTAATAAAACATCCCTTTTGCATCAATAGTAGCAGCAATAGTAGCTTCTTCTGTCGCAACAGCTGCTCTCATTATGCCAAATTAAATATTTGACATGATTTCCACCTGCTTCTCTAAGTTCTCCATCAAGGTTGAACAATCCTAGCCTTCTTCAAGGTTGAATCAAATCTTAACAGTAAAACAGCATAGACTGGCTAGTATATGCCCCATATACACTGGCATGCGGAGCCATGTTAGCTCCTGCATATGTTTTTTTTAAAGTTGAATCTGTTTTTTTCTTTGTGAGGTCCATGAGCATGTTCTCCCAAGTTAATTCTTATTCTGCCCAGAATTTCTGGAAGAAGATCTCTATCAATGTATTACCCATTCACTTCAGCTGGAAGAATGGTTTTGTTCTCTTCCTCACGCACTGAGGAGGATTCCACCACCTTGGTAACAGATTTCTTTAGTATTCCATGCTGTAGGACCCCCAAAGTCTCTAATAAAATCCTTTTGCCTCTTTCCACAAAAGAGTAATTGAGTTCATGATATCTAGACCTCTTTGATCTCTTCCTAGGAGGGGAATAAGATCTGGCATGATACTCAGAAGTAGAGGAAGAAGAGTCTTCCAAGTACTTCAGTTTCTTATTATGTTCCAATGGTCGCAGTAACCATAACACAATACACAACCATTTCTTACCTATCAGCTTGCTCTTAGAAGCTCTTACCAGGAGCGCCATGAAACTGAAAGTGGAGACATGCACAGTTCCCAAAACACCCATCGCGCATGCCACATGAAGGCACACTACTCCTTTGCACATGTTCAGGCTATTGGCTCCTTCCCCCATCAGCTTGCCTCACACTGTGTGTGCACACAGACCATAAGAGACATGCCAGTTGCACAAGTCTGCAACCAGCACATTGGAAGCAAATAGAATGTGTTTACCTGCCCAGTTCCATACACATTTGTTAAAAACAAAAGACCTGGGAGGTTGCTTGCTGTTTTCAGAGAAAGGTCCAGGGATCCATTCACCTCTCCTGCCCTCTGATGCTGCTCTCCTGCTGCACAACTTCCCGTCCCTATGCCCGGCACTGAGAGATTTCCATGCTGTGTACATTGGAGATTCAAGCCCAGCAGGGATTCCTTTCTTCTGCCTCCTTGTCTCGGTCATGAGATAGGAAAATAAACAGAAAGGTTTATAGGTGGACTATTCCTTATACCACCCGTTGGGTGGATGGGTGGGTCAGGTCATATCAACTCCTACTACCTGTTTTGGTCTGGTCATGAGGTGGGATCCACCTCATTAGTAATGACTCGGACAAGGACGTATGATGGAAAGATAATGGCTTTAACACATTCTTTTCACATTAAATATGCCAGGCTTTGTCATAACTCTTCATAATAGTCAGCTCAAACCTATGGAAACTGACATAACTTTTCCCAGTGAACCAATAATGCCTATAGCCTTCATCATTGGCTTGACATTATAACCAACACAAGACTACTGCAGTGGGTTTAAACTAGCAACCATCATGACTAGTTACAAAATTAAATATATGTACAAAATTACAGTTGGCAAGACAATGTACAACCCCTCTCAAATAGGCTGAACAAAGATTATAACAGTTGACGTAACATGCGTATTTGTAAAGTGCACACTCATTCAAGGGTATGTATCTTGGCACTGAATAACAGATGTTTATTTTTACCCAACTCAATTGTACTCATTTTATCGACCTCAGAAGGATGAAAGGCTAAGTGGACCTTCCAGGATTTGAACCTAGGACCATGAGGTCGTACACAGGCCCCTACAGTGGATGCATTAATCCACTAAGCCACCAGAACCAGTTAGAATCTTCGACCACAGGGTTTGTCAGAAGGGGGACCAACAGCAAAACTCTTGCCTACTATGGTAATCTGTGAAATTTAATGTAACAAAATACCAGTCTACAACCTGCAATACAACGTAATACCAAACCACCATTAAAGGCCCATTGGCGTTAACAAAAAGGAAGTCACGCCTACTGCTTTTGTCATACTTTTTCATAATAAACAGATAAGACCTATGGCATTGGCCTATAACCTTTATCATTGGCTTGTCAAGTCTGCTGTATTGACACTTCTCTTTCCCACAAAGTAACCGTCAGTCATAAAGACATAAAATTACAAATGTATACAAAATAACATTTAGCAAAGCAAAATACTCTCTCTCCCAAGAGGCCTAATATTGGATTATCATAGTGCATATCTCCCCGTGGTGTATCAGATTGCGTAACCAACGCCAAAACCAGTGCCTTTGATTGGAAACTGCGAGTTCCACATAATAAAATACTTCTCTGCAGGCTTTATAAAACAGAGTAATAACAATCAAACTCAAATGCCTGTTGGCTCTCATATACGCTTTTCATACTAAATGCCAAGCATACTGTCTTTATTGTGACTTTTCATAATAAAAACATCAGGCCTGTAACCTTAACCAAATCTTGCTATTTATTATAACCAACACAGCCCCCATGTGTTGGGCATAAGCTTTCCCATAAGATGTCATTAAAGCACTCTCTTTCAGCGGAATCACACAACTTCGCCCCTATCAAATGTTGTACTGAAGCCCACCAACAAACCCCTCGCAATAGTAGTTCTGAAAGTTTCTTTTTCTGTAAATCTCATAACACCCCACCTACCAACGTAAAGGAGCGTAAAAAAGCGACTGCCAAATATTATTTCGCATTTTCATAAAACTAAAACGAAAGTATTTCTTTGGGTGAATGTGTTCAAAGGTTCAGATTCAAGGCTAACTCATCCCACGCCACTCCCAACATGGCTGCTGATATTGCCCGGTGACTATTACACGCATGCGGCCTTCTAAGCCCCATTAATGATGGCGCTGTAGTCGTACCAAGGAAAAGGGGGGAGCCCACTGCTCTAGGCGGTCTGATTGGGAGAGAGGTTCGGTGGTTGCACGTTACGTGCTTGCGTGACGCCGGAGTCCCTTTGTTGGCTCAGCAGCGGCTCCGTTTTGTATTTCGGCAGGGACGTACCTTGGGAGATTTTTATGTGAGACCCTGAAATCTAGGGAGGGGGGGGGTTGGGCGGCGAACTCGGGCGTGCGAGGCTGGGAGAATATTTAGTGGTGAATAGCGTCTGCCTCTTCCTTGTGCGCATGCGCCATATTAGGGACCCGTGAGGTGAAGGAGGGGGAGTCTCTATACCTGCCTCATGCGCAGAACATCCCCAAACGAGCTCTACACAGTGAGGGGTGCTGGAAACATCGCGAGAGTTTGAGCAGTCAGCGAGAGCCGGGGCGCCTAATCCGCTGACACGCGATACTGAGCGCGAGCCCCGGAAAGAGACGGGGGGTGGCCGGTGCAAGTGTCCGGACTTGACATATAGCTGACGGTGACCAGGCGCTGGTAGTGCGGCCGGCGCCGCGAGGAGCAACCCGCGGGCCTCGGAGGGCGCGCTGTCACAGGCCTCTCCCCGGCCCGCAGTCGCCATGGACTCGGACGAGGGCTACAACTACGAGTTCGACGAGGACGAGGAGTGTAGCGAGGACAGCGCAGAGGAGGAGCCGGAGGACGAACACCTTGATCTGGGCGTTGTGGAACCTGGCTTGGGCAGTGGTGAGAGGGACGGACTGGAACCCGGCGGAGTCAGTGGCGTTGGGGGCAGTGCACTGGGTCCAGGCCACGACGAGGAGGATTATCGCTACGAAGTGTTGACGGCTGAACAGATCCTTCAGCACATGGTGGAGTGTATCCGGGAGGTGAACGAGGTCATACAGGTGAGTAGTGGGGTCACAAGGTAGAGTTGAAGGGGCGTGCTAGTGACTGTATGCCAGAGGTTAAAGGATATTACGGGGGTAGGGGTGTTTTATGTTGGTAAACTCTGAATAGCACATAAGGGAGAGATGAGGGGCAGAGTGTGACGATGATTGTGAACAGTGATGCTTCATACCACCAGGAAGAGATGAGGATCAGAATTTGTAGATTATAGTGAACGGTGATGCCTCATATGGGAGAGATTAGGATCAGAGTTTGAAGATGATAGTGAACGGTAATGCCTCATAAGGGAAAGATGAGTGCAGAGTTTGAAGATGATGGTGTACGGTGATGCCACCCAAGGAAGAGATGAGGGGCAGAATTTGAAGATGACAGAGCAGGAGTTGGATGGCGAAGAGACTAAGATATTAAGTCTCTTGCAGAATATATTTTCCAGAGTTGCTGGCAGTATATTTGTAACAGCCCAAGGCTGCAGATCGCGAGGAAGCGTAGATATCGTAAGTTGCTTTGTAGTCTGCTTCAGTGGAGACAACTTTTATATTCATATTACTTATATGAAACACTTAATCCTTTTAACCAGTTCAGGCAGTGCGTACTGCTGTTTACTGTCTCCCAACCACTCATTTCCTTAATATTTAAACTACCTTCTATATCTTGAGATCCGCTTCTGACAGCGTGACCTCGAGTCAAATTTGCACTTGTAAGATTCTCCCACTGTCCATCACATGGTCTTGCGGATTCTGGTGACCTCAAGCACCTTGTATACTTTTCATGTGCACTACCCATCACGGTCATGTTACTTCTTGTTCAACCACTTTAAAAATATTTCTAAAGCTACTCTACAAACCAGCGCAGTTGAAGCCACCTCAGAATTACAGCATAGGGTGTCTTCTGGAGAAATGGTTATTTTTGATTGGGCCCAAAATCCAGAGACCCAGTTACACGGGACAGTTCTTGTCTCTGGTCAAGCACATGCGGAGGGTGGGAATTTATATGATCAGAAATCGAAGTCGTGGAGCGTGACTGGTCTACTTAGGGCCTTGCATGTCTGTTTCAGTACCACACAAGTAATTACCGTAACCCGCCCAGGACTTGGCATCAACGCTTTGTGATATTTATCCAGTTTTGGTTGTCGACCTGCTGGAGAATAATTATTACATCCGAGTTTAAATAGCGACCTCGTGCTCCAGGGATTATTTGAAAACTCCCCTCGCCGGAGAAACCTGTCATCGTTCTTTCATAGAAACAAACTAATTTAATACATTAGGAAAAAACTATTTTAGAAGCAACTTATGTGTGTTAGTCTTTTATTCACGCAACAGTGTTATATACTTTGAGTTCAGGGTGTAAATAAGTATCTATGCAGAGTGAAGCAGAACTAGTAGATACATTTCGTGTATACCGAGAATCAGTGGCAGCATATATTCTGGGGTGCAGGGCTTATACTTAATCAAACTTGGGTGTGTGAGGCTCTTGGTAGGGAAGATAAATTATTTGTACATGGCATAGGTGGGTTTGCGAGTAAGTCTTTAGGGCAGTTTTGGTTATCGTGCGGAAAAGGTTGGCCTGTGGGGGTAGCTGTGAAATTAATTCATGGGGAGAGTCCCAATAGGCTGAAAGACTGGAATCTTGATAACATTTACATGGTCTTTTCGTAATAGACTCTTCTGGTTGGCATAAAGAGTTCATGCTTATTATTATGCTTGACACCTACTGAGAGTTGGAGAAGAAGGGTGGGAGTGACTGGTCAGTTTTAAAATTGTTTAGCAAAGTTTGATGTAATATAACCAGTATAGTGCATACTGGGGTAAGCAAGCTAGGATGCCATCTATCAATTCTCCCTTTGCTGTGTGGAGGGGGGGGTGGGGGTGATTTTTACATATGTTCAGAACCTGACCTTGGTTGTTGATCCACACCAATCGAAAGGTTGAATAAAATGGCCCTCGACTGTCTTAGCTGGAGACTTAAATCTACAAAAAACGTATTTTGGTCGTTGTCTTCACGGAAATCTTGGTGGTGGTGTGGTTGTGATTCAAATCAGGCCGTGGCACTGCTACCAAATGTCCCTAGTCCTAAATATCTGTGCCTTTCTAAAGCTCTAATAGATTTCTTGACCTCAAATTAGGGTATGTGCTGGTTGTCTGCATTGCGTGCTGGAATGGCGGGTGAAACTTCAGCATAGTCTGAGGTGATAAATCCTCTTTATATCGGATTATTTGTGCAAGGTCTCTGATAGTGACATTCTGTTATCGCCAACACCACCCACGTAGTATCTGCTCGGATTTAGAATGTTAAGTCTACTCCACCAGTTGTAATATGAATATATACAGATTGTCAGCACCTGCATACTGTTGAGAGCTGACGAAAAGTATTTGTCCTGTCAAGATGCCTTTGATGATGCAAAATTCAGTGTCTTTTGCTGTTTAATCACGATGAACACTCGTTCAGAAAGCAACTTAAGACTTGGCTTTTCACTCTTTAAGGAGTTCTCTCCTAACCTTCGGACTTTCATTTCGCTTACAGCGCCGGGACACTCCTTGGAGTAGCCGTGTGCTTTAAATCCCTTCATTCATTCAAGTCTGAGAATGATTGTTATGAAGTGCTGTACCTTCGATTACATCAAGCCTACCAGAATTGAAATTTCATGAGTGACTAACAAAGCAGTCTGCAGATTATTGGGCTACTAATGGATTACTCAAAAAAACTAGTTTGAGAGAAGATTGAAGACGCTTTCCTTATTACCCATGCTTTATTTTGCCTATCCCATACTGAGAAATAGTTGAACATAAGTTTTTCTTGTATAATCACTAGTAGTTTTTGTCTGCTAGTGCATTTTTTTCAATTTATGTGACTGTCAATACTCTATTTGAATTATAGTCTACTGTTCTCTACCACATGGTCCTTTGCTGGCTAGCTAATCTCAAGATCAGTATTTTCTCTTACACTTTAACATTTCAATTATTTCAGCCCTTTGGGTCCCTTCAAGTCTTCTAGAAAGCTTACTCCCCTCCACTCACTGTGATGCAACTACAATTTTTGATCATTGTTTCTTCATACATGTGTGGTTTATACGATGGAGCCACTAAAATAGGGGTCTCCAACCTCTTCTATGGTGAGTTCTTAGTTTGATCTATGAAAATAGTCCAGAGTTACTAACAGCTATGTCAACTTTTACAGTATTTATCACATCAAACAGTCACTTTGAGTAAGCTTGCATTTTTCCAGTTCAAGATACTCTACCCTTCTTTCCCAGCCTTGTCGTCTCATGCATAGTATGATTGATAATATAGGGTCTGGTTAACTACCAGTTGGCAGGTGGCTATCCTGCATGGTTATTGGTCATGTTGTAGGCACTATGCTGCCAGTCATTCTGCATGTTTATTATAGGGCTTTGCCATCGGTTTGTCTGCCGGCTACTTCAGGGGTCTGCTGCTGAGTTGTGCTGTCTTCTGCTATATTACCCAGACTGTAAATCGTGCTGGCTGGGCTGTATGAAGAAGAGCTGCTTACTGGCAGCTGGTGAGGTTCTGACAAGCTTCTGACCTACTCCTGCTCTAAAACGATACAGGCAATGCAAATTTGAGGAGTTTCATGAATAAAAAAAAATCAACTGAAGGGAACCCCTCAGTGCCTTTTCCTTATTGCTCTACAGCCATGTGACAGGGTTTTATCACTCTCACCCCCTAGGGTTACTAGTGACATGCTTCATTATAGAGTCCTTGTCCAGGTACCCAGTGCATCTGGACGGGCTCGACCTTGAAACCAAGGTAGCTCTTTGGTTGTTATGGGTATCCTAAAATATAAATTGTTTAAGGTGCCCAGAAGTTTTTTTTATTACAAGGTCACATTTGAAAGGTTAAAAACAGAAACTCTGAGAATAACAAACATCCCTCATTCCCCCACTGACTGTCAGAGATCTTCGTCTGCCCATAAACCTATTTGGTTCCTCCTTTCCCCACGTTTTAACAATTATTTATGGGGTATGACACATTGATTCATAAATCTAAGGTCACAATTCTCCCACTACACAAAACTCTAGTGCACATGCTATAGAATCTAGCCGGATGAATGTGCCCATTTTTGGAGTCGCACTCTTGTCCTGCTCGGTGTACAGTGATCACAGAATGACTCACTAAGATGTGCAATGGCTACTTATTTTGCTAACCGCATATCTCTCAGTCCCACAGATGACCGAAAACATAGAGACTCTAATGCGCAGTATATATTGAGCATCTCGCTACCTGAAATTTTCAAAGTGAGTGAATAAAAGACCAAGATATAAGAATTTGGATAGGATCCTTCCTAGGTCCTGATGAAAGCCTAAGATTCTATTGAGGTGTTGGTGCGTTGGCTGAGACCTGTTTGGGACTCCATAGCTAATAACACTCATTAAGTGGCCACCCATTTTAATCTTGCCAAGATGTCCTTGTAATAAAATAAACTACTGGGCACCTTAGGCATTTTTAATTTTGGGATCTTCCTAGAAAGCAAAAAGCGCCCTAGGTTTTGATGTTCAACCCATCCAGCTACCTTGTGTATCTGTATGGGTTGAAGATCAGAGCCTAGGGAGCTCTTTGGTTGTTATGTAAGATCCTAAAGGTGAAATTGGATGAAGACTCTATGATGAAGCATGCCACTAGTAAACCCTAGTGGGTGAGAATCCGGATTAAAACCACAAGGTGGTTTCTGTCGTATGGGTGTAGAGAGAGGGGGAAAAAGCACTAGCGGTTCCCTCATATTGATTCTTTTGCTTGACTTTGGGAAGGTGAGTGGACCTCCCCCTTTAATACTTCTCACCGTCTCTTTGGAATAGGATTCTTTAGTGAATATTAGAAAAAAATAAGTACATCAGATAATGCAATCTTGGTAATTGTAAAAACTTGACAATCCTGTCTAGAGACAGTCCAAATGTGCGGAATAGATTCTTCTGCTTTAATTCAGATTTGAAGGTTTCCCCACAGGTTTTTGTGTTGTCCTCAGATTCAGGATGCTTATGCAGATTTGTTTTGTAGGTCTTAGAAAATTTGGAAATTACCTGTTTATTTGCTGTTTCATCTTGAATTTTTATCCAGAGACAGGTGTTGTTGAAACATGAGTAAGGAAGGAGTGGTGACTGGGGCTAAGGATACAGAACCACTATGGCAGCTCTTAAAATGCACTCGGAACACTCCAGGCAGTGACTGAGGTACTCAATTTTATTAGCATCTTCATAGTAAGTTTTTTTCCACAAGAATCACCAAGCCCGGGTCTCCTAATCTCTATAACGAAATGCAGCAAGTATATGTGCTTTAAAGTGTGCAAACATAAAAAGGGGACTAATTACAGGTGTATGAGGCTATATAAATCTGTCATCATGCCACCGAGGTTATTGAGGTATGTTTGCTGTGGTGGCGAAGGAGATGATGCAACATAGATGGTGGATAGAAGCCCTACATGTTTCAGTTAGCTTGATTTCTGAAAATTCAGGGGTGTTAACAATACAAGTGCATATTGTTGTGCTGCTCTCATTATGAGTGACATTAATCTAAGAAACATGGCAGTGATTTCTGCAGATTTGATCATATTTCCCACAGAAATGTGAAAACATTTCCAGCAAAGTTTTCTGCATATTTGAGCCGACCCTGTTCATGTCCTAATAGTTATCGGCATCTTTCTTTGAATCGTGAAAATACACCCCTTGTTCTGAGACACACATTTAAAAAAAATAAAGCTAAATTGGTGTGAACCACTTCTATTTGTCTCAGCTCCTCTATAACGACAAACTAGCAGCATGCTTAAAGTGTTCAGGTTAACTATATCTTTCAGAAGCCTGTCCCTCCCCTCTTTATATTCCTTGAGATATTGTTCTGAGTGATAAGCAACATAAGATAAACACTTTGCAACATTATTTCAGAGATGCATCAGTGTACGTTGAGGTAAGATAATTACCGTTGAAATGGTCTTCCCATCTGTAGGAATATCGTTTTAGGAACGTTAACAAAATGGATCTTTGCTGTCATGCTTGAAGAAAACATGGTTTTAAGTTGTTTTAATATATAGGTTGTAAATGTTCTGTATTCTTCCTAATTTAAGGTAATGGTGTATTCTGCTTTTCTTCTCGTGTTGTAGCCTGCAATTGCAGGTGATTTATTGGTAGCCTGAATTTGGATGTTTCAGTTGACATTGTCACATAACCATCCTTTAGGCATATAAGTGACCTATTTTGATTTTCACGTTTATTTACACTACTATTGATATTCTGACATGTCCTGTGTCCCTTGGATATAGCACACATTGTGCTTTTCGAGTAGCCTAAAGATTTAGATGACTATGGAAAAAATTAACAACCAACATTGATATCCCAGTGGCCCTGTCTTTTAGAGTTGCACAGCATTCATTGCTGTAGTGTTTTTTTAGGGGGAGGGGGGTAATTTCTAAGCTTTTGTTCACACAAATACAGATGTGTATAAAATTCTGTATCATGGAGGGCCTTACAGCTCTGACTGCCACTTATGATGACTCTGTGATCTGCAAATATAACACTTCTGATTTGGTATATCATTTTCATGGATCCTCCCAGCCTGCAAATTAAGGGAAAGAAAAAATGTTTTCTAATAGTAAATTGCATTTTAATTTCTTTGTGCTTTCTATCATCATCTTCAATTGTTTTTTTCTAATTAAGTTTTTACTTGAAAAGGTTTTACTGTAATAACTGCAGATTCCAGTTGGTTTACCACACAGACGATAACGAGATTTTTATTTTGTTCAACCCATTTCCTAAAGGGCAGAAATGTTTGGATCTGTCAGTTTTCAAAGTTATTATTGAATATCTCTAATTGTGAGGATATTTTCAACCCACAATTGTTTCGTGCAGTTGTCTTTTTCTGATTTTATTAAATATCAAGGCTCGCTTGCTAGCCTGTTGGCTCTCATGTCAACAGATTTATAATGGTGTCCATCTGCTGCTGGCATGGTGTCTTGGTGCTTGTGGGCTGTCTAGTGTTCATAACTGAATTTATTCAGGACTTCTTGAAGTGAGTTACCACATATCTAGGCTGTCCTTAATTTGCATTATCGCACAGCTCTAGTGATCTTGGGAATAAGACATATGGGATGACCTAGATTGGTTAATGTGTACCTGTGAATGTGTAGTATGTAGGTGATGGTGCTCTAACAAGCGTAGCAGAGTTGCAGGAAGGCAGAAAATAACTGGGGAGATCAAGTGGGTAAGTGTGGCATTGAGCCATGCATTGCCAATTAGTTTTCTTTTGGAAGGAAGCAGGAGCACTTGAGTGTTACTTTCCTCATGTGTACGTCCTTGGGGTCTACACATCTGCTCGTTGCATTTCCTGGCTCTGAAAACTGGCTTCTTTACTGTATTATGCCTGTATGTTGCACAAGTTAACTGCAGCCACTTTTAGTGCTACCGCCCTACATCAACGTCTTTCCATAGAAATTGGTGCTGAGGACTTAGGCAGCCTTCTTACAGAAAGTTGACACTCCCTTAAGTGGGCAATCGATCTCCGTACCAGATTTCTTGGCTCCCCTTCAAAAGAGGAGAGGTTTTATTCCAAAAGGATAATAAGCATTTACATAGATCTTACTAAGACCCATTGTGCTGGGCTATCATCTTTTTGTGGGTTCTCCGGAGCAAAGAAAGGGAAGGCTGTGCAAAAGAGACTTTGTTGAGGTGAATAGTCCTCTGCAATAAGACCACCTACGCTTTTGCCTAGAAGCAGCCCCTGGAAGGTCTTCATTGCCCATCCTCTCTGCCAGCATTGTCGCCGTGGGACCAGTTTGATATGTCAGCTTGCGACATGAACTTGGGTGCATAAGTTCAGAGCACTACGGCCTTGATAGCCAGGTCAGGCAGGAAGGACACTTTGTCTGCTTGGTTCTGCATTCCTTTTTGGTATGAGCCCAACATAAAGACCCTCCCCATTTTCAGAGGTACTGCTTTGATACCTATTCTAAAGTGAGGAATCTGAACTTATAAGTATCCACCATAAAAACAAGTTAACTTTTGGTAATACTTTTTCTAATAGATACTCTAACCTCCCTGAGATTCCTCACTGGACTCCCACCCCACCATTCTGTGGAGTTGTCTCTTTTTAACATCTTAAAAGGTTCTAAGTTGACCATCAGCACACTCTTACCAATTGTTCATGCTCCACTTCTGAAGGCATGCAAAGGGCAAGAAACTGACGTTGGGGCTCGAGTGTAGTCCTTGTATGGGTCGCTGCTCCTCGGTGCAGAGCCGAATGACGCCATCTGTCAGTAAGCCGTGGCACTGCTTCAAAATTCTCTATTCATTCTGAAACCCGAGGGATATTTGAAGAGCCATGGTTAGAGAAGAGTATCCACTAGAAAGTGCGCTATTGAATGTACGTTACTTGTTTAAGTTATATACCTTTTTGAATGTTCTGAAGTTGAAAGTTCATGAAGAAAAATAATTTTTTTGTTAGATGATTTGTGTTGGAATAAAGGTAGTAAGTGCAGTATTCTGAATAGCCAAATACTTATTAGGCCAGTCTTGTTTCAAGCAATCTCATGACAAGACCTTCCCAGTCTGAATCCTTCTTGGAAGGAATGTTTGTTTACCTGCATGCCCTGACCAGCCGAAAACCTGACTGGTCATGATGGTGTTTGTGAAGTTTTTAGGGCTATATGCTATTCAAATTGCTAGGCAAGAGAAGTGAATTAATATTTTCCAAAATACATGGGCTATCTTCAAAACGACACGGGAACATTAAAAAGCTCATTGTAGGTTCTTATCTTTAAGTGCATAATACACTCTGAAGTTCAAATCACTGTGAACAGTTCAATTGCTAATGTACAACTCACCTATTCTTCCCAGGTATTCCAGGCTTATCTTGGGAAATAGTTCGGTTCTGGCCTACAAGACACGTAGATGATATTCCTATTAATTTTAGAAATAATTGGGCCGTTGGCATAGTTTGTCTCCACTATAGAACAATTATTTGCAAAGCCAGGAGGACTGGTGTTCCCAATGTGGTGCAATGGTTACTCTTTTATATTTATTTTACTTAAACGCTTTTGCCACAATAAAAAGAACATGTCACTCTCTAAACATTGAGGTCAGACTATTGCACTCATGGCACAGAGAAGGTGCTGTTGTGACCTCAAAACATAGTTTATATCCAATGATTAATAAAATAAAAAAGCTAAATTCTAAAAGTTAGTCCATACAACCCACTGAAGTGCACTTGTTTTGAGGCAGATATGCTATTAGGAAAAATGCTGTCACTCACATTGCCCTGGAGCCATTGGCTGAAGTGTGCAGATACTTTTAAAAAAAAAAAGTAGTTGGAAGCAAAATGAACAGTCAAATGACCCAACAGATTAAGAATTCTGACCTAAATGCCATCTACTTATGTATTTTTTTTTTTTTTAAATTGCACGAAGCTGGTGGGTGGCACAGTTGTCTGTGCCAGACCTAAAAATGAAGATTAGTGCAGCTGAAATTGGGCTGTTCTTGTGTTCGTTATTGACAATGCTTTTGTACAAATTTCCATGCATTTGTTTGATAGGCTTCTGGGTTCAAAACCTGTGATCATTGAGTAAGGAGGGATGAAGGGTCAACTTATAAATTCCAATTGCATCAATTTTGAAGCTTGTTTCTTTAAATATACTTTTTTAATTTATGGAACCGTAGCAAGAGCATTTAGACATGCACCCAAATATATTTTGCAGTACAAAGCTTAAAAATATTGGCTAAGAAACAAGATTGCTACTAGGGGTTGTGTATGCAAGATATTACACACATTACAAGGCATTGTATTCATTAACATCTTAATGCATGTGTACTTAAATGGGGACATGTGGAGGTTAAGGAAATAATTGTGAACAAACTTTGTCACAACAAAGACTCGTGGAGAGAGGTTGCCAGCCAGCTAAGTGCTTTCTGAGATCCTGAAGACACAAAGGGGTAGGGCTCATTGAGGAGTGACCAATTGTATTGAATGAAACTGAGAGGCCCAGGAGTGTAGGGATAGATGTATAAGCATAGATTGTTGTGGTGGGTTCAGGTAATGAGTCACCTGAGAGGGGGCTGTTTTAGTCGAGAATAGAAGTAAAAAAAAGTTGAGTGCACAATGTACAGAGAAAAAGAGAAGTTGGCACACTGTCCAAAATTTTAATGGGGTGGAGGGGTCAAGGGGACAGAGTAGATGTGGAAAGGTTAAGTAAGAAAACAACCTGATGAGAGAGCCAATATTTTGATACTCTATGTACTTAAGGGCTCAGGCGGTGCCCAAGAGGCATGTTATGTGGGCGTAGTGTAGTTTAGTGGCAGTTGTTGGTGTTGTAGGAGGGGAGTATGAGAATGGGGTGGGCTTGATGTTTGTTACGCTAAAGGTGTTCCTGATTGCAATTTTTTAGGTTTGTTTTTGTTACTGCAAGTCACAGATTCACAAATAAAGAGCTTTGTAATGCCATTTGTGTAACCAACACTGATTGCATTTTAGAATCAATCATTTTTATTGTGTGGTAAGCATTTAAATACACGGCTCAGCTGCCTACATCCGGTGGCCGGCAGAGCGTAACCTCTTTAATGATGTACACAGCGTGCAGGTCAACAACCCGGAGGGCGACCCCGCGTTAGAGACGTTCGAGAGATAACCAGCCATCTAGCAGGAGCGCGAATACCACTTTTCTGGAAGATAGAAACAAACAAAGAAACAAGCAAAGAAACAAATACCCCCCCCAGACACTCCCCTGAGTCCCCTCCCCCCACCCCTCTCCGCATCAGCCTCTAACCCCCTGCACTTCTAACCCCTCCTCATGCCATGTCCGCCGCCCCACCGTTATCGTTAATGGCCCCTAGAGGCTCCAAGGGAATGAGCTGCAAGATCTGTAAGTACTTTGGGCATGTGACCTCTCTCAGTTCTTTAGAAAGGAGCTGTAGGAAAGGACCCCATAACTCCGCATACTCAGCGCCTTTACCATCAATGCCCAACGAAAGACGTTCCATAGCCAGAAGGTGCCAAAGCCTTTGGAACCAGTCCCTCGGGTCAGGTGAGGCCGAGGAGCCCCAGTGCGCCAGAAGAACCTGGCGCGCCGCTAACAGAGCTAAGGCTATCTGCCGGCCCCGGAGCGAGCGCAAAGGGAAAGACTTGGGGTGGGGGAGGCCCAGCAGCGAGTGTTCAGGTGTTCGGGGAAATGTGATCTGAAAGGCATCGTCTAGCTCATCAAGGACAACCTTCCAGTACCGCACTAATTTCGGGCAACGCCATAGCAAATGCACCAGTGTACCCTGATGGCCGCACCCCCGCCAGCAGAGGTCCGACTTCGTTACATCCCACGCCTTTACGCGCACCGGAGTATAATACCAATAGGCGGCCACCTTGTAGGCAGACTCAGCCCCCGCAGTGTTAGAAGCGGTGTGGTGAGCGCGATAAAAGACGTGTTCCCATTCTTTACATGTAAGAGGTCGCCCCAGCTCCGTTTCCCAGCGGACCTGCGCTTTCGTGCGCTGCCTCTTGGGGTGCATCAGGATCATCGCGTACAGATCGGAAATGAGCTTGCGGTCATCTGTTTTGCAGACAAGCCACTTCTCAAAAGCCGTCAGGGGGGCGGGACATTGACGCGAAGTTAGCAGGTTGAGTCACCCAATGCTTTAATTGTAAGTACTGAAAGGCCTCTGCCTCCGGTAGGTGGAAGTACTCCTGGCGCAGTTGGGAAAAAGGGATCAAACCATCTAGATCAAAGAGAGATCCCACCCTCTTACAGCCCTCCTCCCTCCAGCATTGGAAAATGGGGGACGCACATCCCGGCGGAAAATCGGGGTTGTCGACAATAGGAGTCATAGGGGAAGGAAAAGTAGTCCAGCCTTTGCGCAGCGCTAGTTGGTCCCAAGTTTTCAAAGTCGGGGAGGTCACCGGGGAAGAGTAGAGGCCCCACGCTCTATGTTTGCGCGGCAGCCACAACTCGCGCCAGATATTACAGCCCGCCACTGTCTGATCCATAAAGTTCCAATGCTTGCTGGACAAGGGCCTATTCCATTCCACAATATACCGGAGACAGGAGGCTTGATAGTAGGCCTCTAACAAAGGAAAGCCAGCCCACCCGCCGACTTCGGTGCGGTGATGAGGGGCAGCGCAAGTCGTGGCCGTTTGTTGTTCCACAAGAAAGCATTTAAGAGTCCCTGTAGCTTCCGGAGGGCGCCTGGAGGGGGACCCACAGGGAGCATCTGAAAGAGATAGAGTATGCGCGGGAGAATGGTCATCTTCACCGCCGCCAGCCTCCCATACCAAGCCAGATTAAGGCGGGACCAGCCTGAGAGTGCTTTGGTAGTTTGGTCCATCAGCAATTTATAGTTGAGGGAGACCGTATGAGCTACGGAAGAGGTCAATCGGATACCTAAGTATGGGATGTCAGGGTCAGCCCAGTGAAAGGCGAAGTCTTGTTGCAAGTCCAGTACCTCCGCCCCAGGGACAGAAATATTAAGAATTTGTGATTTTGAAAAGTTTACCTTAAATCCCGCCACTTTCCCGAAGTCGTGGAGCTCCGTCGAGAGGTACCGCAAGGAGGAGTGAGGCTGAGTAAGTGATAGGATAACATCGTCAGCGTAGAGGCTGATTTTATGTGTCTGCTCCGAATGCAATCCCCTCAATGCCCACGTTCGCTCGTATACGTTGGGCAAAAGGCTCCATATAGAGCGCAAAAAGCAGCGGGGATAAGGGACATCCCTGTCGCGTCCCTCTCGTGATAGGGAAGAGGGCCGACCTGTTCCCATTCACTCGGACAGCGGCCTTGGGGGCCGCGTACAGGCACCGAATCCAGCTTATAAAGTTGTCCCCCATCCCAAAGGTCTTCAACACAGCGAACAAATACCCCCAGTCCACTCGGTCGAAGGCCTTCTCGGCATCTATAGAGAGAAAGAGAGCCGACGTCCGCGAGCGGTGGACCAAATCTGTGAGATGAAGGAGCCGTTTAGTATTGTCCCCTCCTTGACGCGTTGGGATAAATCCCGCTTGATCCGGGTTTATGCTACCGTCCATCAGGGGGTTGAGCCTCGCCGCTAGGATGCTCGCAAACAGTTTTGTATCTATATTAAGAAGAGAGATCGGCCTATACGAGCTACAATCTTTAGGGTCCTTTCCAGGCTTAGGGATAACAGTGATTACCGCTTCAGACATGGAAGGAGTTACCTCTCCTGTCTCAAGGAAGGAATTGAAGAGGCGGGTTAAAAGAGGGGCCAGCTCCACACAGTAGGTTTTATAGAATGTGGCAGAGAAGCCATCCGGCTCTGGGGATTTGGCCACTTTCAGCCGCGCTATCGCAGATATGATCTCTTCTATGCGAATCGCGGCATCCAAGGCTTCCGCCGATGACTTAAGGGGTGTAATGTTACAGGAGGCCAAGTAATCTGCTATTTCCCCCGCATCCGCTGCCTCCCTCGTATACAGACGCCGGTAGAACTGCCGAAAGGAGTCCACAATGCGGGCGTCCGTAGTATGTTCAATTGCCTGAGGATCTCTAATGGATTGTATGGCCGAGAGCTGAGCTCGTGCTCGCAGCCTATGCGCCAGCATCCTTCCCCCTTTGTCCCCGCTAAGGTAAAATTTGTGTCGCAGGCGCAGAAGGGCGTGCTCCGCCCTGTCTAAATCAAGGTGTTTCAGCATGCGCCGTTTAGCCTCCAATTCTCTCCAAACTCTTGGCGCCCCCGTCCTCTTGTGCACCGCCTCCAGGGCACCCACCTCTCCCTCCAACTCTGCGCGTTTTTCCCTGCGTAGCCGCGCATATGACGCTGCAATCGCAATTAATTCCCCCGCGCTACTAATTTCAGGGCCTCCCACACCGACGCGAGGGCCATACCTTCCTGGTCATTGATTGCAAGGTATTGGGTGATAGTGTCCCGTAGTCGTGCGACCACCGACTCCGAGTGGAGTAGGGAGTCACGGAGACGCCAGCTGGACGTTGGCGGACGCGAGCCCGAAGAGGTGAGCACCACCGATATAAGGGCGTGGTCCGACAGGGAGCGCGCAGAGATATCGGCGGCAGACAGGCATGGCATGAGAGAGGATGTAGCCAAGAAATGATCTAATCGCGCGTACGTTTTATGCACCGCAGAGTAGAAGGTATAGTCGCGCTCTAAGGGGTGCTGGACGCGCCACACATCATTCAACCCACCCTCAAGGAGCCACTGCCTCCCCCCCCCTGTGATATAGCCCCAGTTTGGTAGGCTCGCTGCTCAGACCTATCCATCCCGGAGTCCATCACTATGTTCAAGTCCCCCCCACTAGGATCGCTGAGTCAGGGGACGTTAAAACCGTAGACAGGGCCAATCGCAGGAAGGGCTCTTGCCGGTCATTCGGAGCATAAAGAGATCCCACCGTTAGCTGCATTTCCCCCATTGGATGCGGACCGCTAGCAGTCTCCCCTTAATGTCAGCCACCTGGGAAAGGACTTTGCAGTGAGCGCGGGGACTAAAGAGGATCGCTACCCCATGTTTCTTGGCCGGGCCCGAGGACCAGAGTTGGAGAGGGAAGCGCTTGTCTTTCATCCTTTTAGTGTCCCTAGAAAGCAAATGTGTCTCCTGAAACAGGCATACGTCACCCTCCGCATTCTCCAAGTAGGAGAGTATAGCCGCGCGCTTAACAGGGCTATTCAAGCCCCGAACGTTCAGACTCACAATCTTTAGGTCCCTACCCATACCCCAGCCCAAGGAGAGAAGAGCCTATGTGGTAGCTAGAGCCCCAATCTCTGCGTGGGCAAACGCGCAATACTTGTGGGTGGAGGCCTCTCCTAGTCGTCTGAAGAACTGATGCGGAGCCCCAAAAATAATCCCAACCTTCTAACAAACCCCTAACCCCCAGACCCAAATACGAATAAACACAAAATGAAGAAGCATACAACAGTCGCTTGTAATGACTACAGTCCGTCTTATGAATCCATTCGTCAGGGGACCATGGCACCATCTTGGAACTCTGCTCGCTCCTGATACAGGGCACTCTAGTTCACCAGGACTGGAGATGATAAGATACTAATTCTTCAGGAGCTGCCCACCTCCGGCGCCGCATAATGAGCCCATTAGTGCCGGACAGAAGCACCTCGGGGGATCCCGGCGTTTTCAGTCACCAGAGCCACAGAAGTGACAGCCGCTTCTCGTTCCAGCAGGCTTGCGGACAAGTCGGGTTTCGCCGGCGGAGGGGATCTCCCCACACGTTGCCATTCATTGGACCGTCTGCGCCTTCTGGCCGGTGATCTGGTGCCCCCAGCACTAGGGGCGGGCCGCTCCAGGCCCAAGAGCTCAAAGGCGGCGTCCAGGGATCGGATCTGCTGTATTCTGCCATTTAGCTTAAAAATGAGCCGGAACGGATGTCCCCAGGAATAGGGGATTTCTTTCTCACGCAGGTGGTTAGTGATAGGCTTAAAGTCTCTGCGCTTGGCGAGAGTGGAGGCCGCCAAGTCTTGATAAAGGGCAGGCTGATGACCTCGGAACTTCACGGGCTGAAGGTCACGAGCTTTCCGAAGGATCAGCTCCTTGGTCAGGAAGTCATGGACACACACCAGTATGTCCGGTGGAGGGGCCCTGCCACCACGCGGCCCGCCCACACGGTGGACTCTGTCCATTTTGATCTCCCGCTCCGCTCCTTCGCCCAGAATCTGTCGGAACAGTTCGCTCACGTAGATCGTCTCCCTCTCCCTTCCATGGGACCGCCCGGATTCTGATATTGTTCCGCCGAGATCGGTTCTCTAGATTCTGATCCATGAGGCGAAGGACGTCTTGCTGGAGTTGGTGTACCTCCTCCGCGGTGCTCAGATCATGCTCCTCTAGGGTCGCCACCCTCTCGCCAATGGCGTCGACATCGCGTCTCGTCTCGCGCAGATCTGAGGAGAGTTGCGAGCGGAGCTCCGAGATATCCTCTTTTATGGCGGCAAATAATTCGAGCATGAAAGCCTTGGTCGCCGGGAGATCGTTGTCATCCGGTTGTGTCGATCCGGCCGCCAGCACCGCGGACTCCTGGCCCGTCGTCTGCTGGGGTAGGCCCTTCAGGGGTTTGTCCCGTTTGTTCCTGGCGGATGCCATCTACACGGCGACACAGGCCCTCCTGCGGCCCTGACAGAAGAGGGCAAAGGCAAGAACCACCTCCAACAATGCAGTCTCAGTGCCCTCACTGCAGGACACCCTCGCCAGGCCCAGCTGGAATCCCACGCACCACTGCCCTGAACGACCCTCCGGTGCGTCTCAAAGGAGGGGGGGGGGGTCAGGGCGATCCCGCATCCATTCCACCCGCCCCAAGTGCCATAGATCTCCTAATCAGAGGCCGTTACACTGCCAGGACAAAAGTCTAAGCCAAGGGCCCGATCACCAGCCCCGCCACCACTCCGTGCGGGCGGTAGAGGCACCCCTCTTCTGCGCCCACCACCACACTTCGTCAGACGGAGGCCCAGGAGCTCCTCCGATGCCCGCAGCTCCAAACCACACTCCCTTTGTAGCCCTCGGGGGGGGGTAGAGCGCAGTCAGGCCTCCGTGGCCCTCGCACCCACAGCAGGCAGGCAAGGCACAGACCGCCAGGAGGGGGCACCGCTCGCCGACCCGCAAGCCGAATCTAGGCCCCAGAAGCAACTCCAGGCCGCATGCTCGTTCCCAGGCCCACGCTGCCCCGATCCCAGGGGAGGGGCGCTCCTCACTGCAGCAGAATCGCGGCCCTCCACCAGCGCAGGCCGTCGGGGGGGAGGCCTCCGGACCGCCCCAGCCACCGGCAAGCCAGCGGAGATGCTACACCGAAGGGGAGCGGCCCGCCCGCCGATATGCAGGTCGATAGCAGGCCCCCCCCCCGCCACTCAGCCCCACTATCCCCGTCGACGCCACCAGGCTCACCTGAACTTCACAGCACCAGGGGGGCTGCTCTCCGCACTCCGGTCACCTCCAAGCAGGGGAGCACTCAAGGCAGCACCCCCTCAGAGCCCCGCCGCAGTCCTGGAGCAGGGCCGCCAACAAGATGGGGGGCGGGGGGGGAGGGGGTCTGCGCCGCCGATCTCGCCAGGCACCAGTGCTGGGACCTCGGCTCCACCTCAGCTCCGCTCGCAGGGTCTCTCACCGTCCGCCGACCCACGGACCGAGCCTCCGCTCCCTCTCCGGCCACACCGCTACACCTCGGCTCACTGCTCACGCCATCCGCTGGGCGGACTCACCGTAGGTCTTCCCTTGTGCGGTACCGGAGCTCCCCCCCGGAGCTCCCCCCCGGCTCCGCTGAGGGGGCCCGACCGCCACCGTTCCTCCGGGCAGGTGTTTGGAGCGCGCCCCACTGTTGCAGGCAGCCGGCGGCCGCAGATCGCGCTTCTCACGCGGACCAGGCCCCGCGCGGCTATGCGGCGGCACCTCAGGGCTGCCTTCACTCGGGCTCCCCTTGTCCTGCAGCCTCCCGGGGCCCAGCGCCACTCGACTAATCGGAGTCGCGGCTGCAGCTCCAAGGGCCTCCGCAGGTGTGTCGGGCGCCACGAAGCCAAAGGCGAGCACCGCCTCTCCGTCTCTACGGGCCCAGCAGCTCGTTACAGTCGGGGCCAGCGGGCCCGGCGGGGACCGCCACTCCACTCCGACGCGCAAATGGACACTCCGTCGGCTCCGGGGATGCCCTCCGGGACCCCAGCATCCCCCGGCAGGCTCAGATGGGCACTAAATAGGGCGATAAACAAAGCGATATGCGGGCGGCGCCGGAGGGGCAGAAAATCACGTCCTACTCCGCCGCCATCTTGGCCATGCCCCCTGATTGCATTTTAAAGGAGAACTTTGAGGCAAAGTCTGATAAAGAAGATTGAGTGAGACTGAACAAGGTGGGGCTAGGAGGGAGTTAAACATACAGGCAAGTTTTTGACGAGGTGAGCGAGGAGAGGTAATTAAGTCAAGAAATTATTGGATCTGAATCTGCTTTGCCTCTGTGAAGTCATTCAGAGCATGCCTGCAGTCCTCAAAATACTCTGGTCATGCCTTTGTGCCACTTGCAGGGGTGAAAGCACATTCTTGTTTTCATATAGTGGATTTGGTGGATAATTCAGGGCTCTAGGTACAGACTGAGTGGCTAGAAGGTACTTAGTTGGTAGTGTGAGTTGAATGGTGGTCCAAATGTGTCATTGAAATTGTCAAAGGAGGTAGAGTGAAGCAGTGGTCCAAGGTCAATACAAATTTGGTGTGAAAATGATGGCATAGCTCATGGATGTTTTAGGTTCACAGTGTGTGTTGGGTGAAAGCAGTTCTATGATTGTGTCAAGATCTTTGAAGAAGGAGCCAATAATAGCACCTGATGAGCATTAGATAAGTGTGTGGGCATTGAATGGGGAAATTGATGCAGTGGAATCCTGATCAGTGGTGAGTTCTGTACGATACTGAAGAGTTGTATTTGGCGCATGATAGAAAGTGGATTGTTTAGCATGGGGAACTGCCAGGGTGGCTGTATATTTTGAGTCCATCTGCATCTCTGGTATGTGTAGACGGCGAATTAGATTTGAAGTGGACGGTGATACAAGTATGTCCAAATCGATCAGGCATTCCACAGACCAGAGATTAAGACGCTCTGAACTTGAATGCTTGTTTTCAAGTCTTTCTCAGCAGACTGCGCAAGCTGTCTGGTTGTGAAAGACCTGTTGCTTAGAAGTCCGCCTGTTGCTTACCATTGGTTGGCTTTGTCACTCTCATTTGCTTACTTTTTATTTGTTAGCATGTGTGGGCTTTCCTTCCTCTTATTGCGTTCATCTCTCCCCTGGAGCTTAGTCTCTGTGTGTACTTCCACTGCTTACTTTGCAGGCACTGCTTATTGCTTTGGTCTGCATTCTGCATGAAGATAGGGTAGATGAGTAAGATGGTAGGGTTATAGAGATGACCAGTCGAGAACTGTATGAGAGGGGAAAAGCTTCCATTTGCATTCAGTAAATAGATTTTTTGCTTGAAAGTTGGTTCTTTTTCCCCCCTCCAAAATATACTTTGCGTCCGGGCTCTACCAGTCACTTCTCTGATTAACTAGAAGAGCCTTTTGTAAGGAGCATGTTTCACCAGGTGACCCCAAATTAATTGTTTTCTGGGCCTGGGAACCACGTCTGCAGCTCTTTTTCAGTTAGGGTTTGGAAGGCCAGCCTTTCACAGCAGAATTCCTCTGTTATGCATCCTTTGAAGTTCTTGGAATCATTGGAAAATGAATGAGTGAATGATAACTTCTAAAGCGCACGAATACCCAGAGGCGTCTTGGCGTTGAGTCAAGAGGGAGCGGCACGAGGGTCATATGCTACCGAATCACTGGTTAAATAACCACGTTTTCAGGTTCCTTCTGAATACCATGAGCGTGGTGCTAATTTCAATTCCAGTGGCAAGCGATTCCAGAGATGAGCTGTATTTTATTTATTTATTTATTTGAAAGGTTTTATATAGCGCTGGCTAGACCCGGGGGTATCAGAGCGCTTTACATGAGCAGAAGCAGTCAAAGAAAAACAGTTGTTCAGGGTAAACAAAAACAAGCAAGTACATCTCACATTAAGTTAAAAAGGGGCAAAAAGCACTTTACATGAGTAGGGGCAATCAAGAAGAGCAATTTTACAGGGTAAAAGAACACGCAGGTACAGCTCACAATTAAGTTAAGGGGGGGGCAACAATTCTGGGCGGAGTAGTGGTTAATAAACAACTAAATAATATAAATGGGTGTGACAGTTTAGGGCAGAGAAGAGTATCGACGGAGAAAGAAAAGGTAGAGATAGGGGGTAATGGTAGGAGAGGGGGGGGTGGGCAATAAAGAGGGCAGGGTCAGAGTAAACGGGGTGATAAGTAAAAAGGGAGAGCGCGGTGAGAACCAGGAAAAACCGAAAGATAACCAATGCAGGGGAAGCAGAAAGCCAGGTCAGTGGAGTGGTTATGGACCCCAATATTTGTTGATAAGGTGATGTTTAAGGTCTTTTTTTAAAGCTGATGTAGGAGGGGTTACAGCGCAGGTCCCTAGGGAGGGCATTCCAGATGATCGGGGCGTTCCCGGAGAAGGAGCGAGATTGGGTGGTATTCTCTTTTTTTCTTTTTAACAGCGGGGGGACGAGGAGGAGGCATTGGTGCTTCTCAACGGTCGGGTGCGGCCCGCTTTATTGAGTTTGTTTGTAAGGTACACCGGGGTTTGTTGGTGAAGAGCTTTGTGCGTGATGCATGCAGTCTTATAGAAGCATCTTCCTTCAACGGGTAGCCAATTTAGGGCTTTAAGGGCCGGAGAGATGTGGTCAAATCGTTTACAGACAGTGATGAGCCTGGCCGCCAAGATGAGCACAGATTTAAGGGGGGCTAGGTGTACTTTAGGGGTTCCGGTGAGGATAGCGTTGCCATAATCAAGTTTAGAGAAGACTAGTGATTTGGACAACCCATTTGAAGTCATCTAATGGAATGAAGGGTTTGATTTTCTTGAGGTGTCAGAGTGAAAAGAGCTCCTTTAGCCGAGTTTTTTTTTTTATGTGGTCATTAAGAGTCTTGTTTTTGTCCAGTGAAACCAAGTGATTTCGCCGAGTTGGATAAGGAGAGCGAACAATTGAGGGCATTGAGGTCCGTGATCCAGCCTTGGATGGGGAACCGGTTGTTTTTTGGAGAGAAGAGAATAATTTCAGTTTTTTTAGGGTTCAGTTTGAGATGGTTGGAGTAGAACCAGGATTGGATCTTACTCAGGGTATTGTTTAAATGAAGTACATCAGAGCGGGATCTAATCTTATAGTAGAGTTGGGTGTCATCAGCATAGAGGTGATAATTGATTCCAGCTTGTTTCAGAATGAGGGTAAGGGGTTCCATAAAGAGGTTGAAGAGAGAGGGGGAGAGAATAGAGCCCTGGGGGGACGCCCAGGGAGACGGGTGTAGGATTAGAGAGGCAGTCATTGATTTTGATTTGTTGTGTTCTGTGTTGGAGGAAAGAAGTGAAACATTTGAGGACCAAACCATTAAGGCCAAAGCGAGCTTTAAGCGAATTAAGTAAGGCAGAATGGTTAATTGTATCAAAAGCTGCTGAGAGGTCGAGGAGTATAAGGAGGCAGGTCTCTCCATTGTCAAGGGAACTGTGGATGTCATCCACAATGTTAAGCATGTCGGTTTCTGTACTGCAGCCTTTCCTGAAACCGGATTGAAAGGAGTCAAGTAAGTTGAAATTGCCTGTGTGTTTGTCCATTTGAAGCAATGCACATTTTTCAAGGGCTTTAGAAAGAAGTGGGAGGTTAGAGATAGGGTGGAGATTGTTAGTATCATTGGGGTCAGCAGTGAGGTTTTTAAGAATGGGAGTGATTTGTCCGAGTTGGAGGGAGTGTGGGACACATCCAGTGGCAAGGGAGGTATTGATGATATTAGTCCAATAAGGGGCAATGATGTGGTTTAGATCGTGAACTAGGTTAGTAGGGAGAGGGTCTTTGCTGTGTGAGGTCGGCTTTAATTTAGCAATGATATTAAAGACTTCTAGCTCAGTCATAGGACGGAAATTATGCCAGGAGGAGTTATTTTTCAGTTGTAAGTTGGAAAGGATGTCATCGGGAGAAGTTGGAATGAGTGGGTGGTAGGATTAGGTGGTATGGGCGCAGTCGACAAGGGAGGTATGACTATGGCAACGTCTAAGGCATATTGGGGGCTGGGCGGGGACCTGAGTTAGATGGAAGGATTGGTAAATTTTGGCGATTTTGTCCGAGAGGAAGTTGGCAATTTCCTCACATCTCTCAGTTGAAGCCGTCCGCTCTGGAGGGGCAGATGAGGTTTGTTTTCTAACAATGTTAAACAGTTCTCTGGGCCTATTTTTGGCACGATCAAGTTGAGCTCGAAAGAAGGTTGCCTTTTCATTGAAAATGTGCTTCTTATAAGTTGATCTAGCAGTTCTGAGGAGGGCAAGATGGGAGGGAGAGGAGTATTGTCTCTATGTTCGTTCTGCCAGTCTAAGTTGTCGTCTTTCGTTAATGAGTTAAGTATTGAACCAAGATTTGGATTGAATTTTTCTTTGTTGTTTAAGAGGGGCAATTTGGTCCAGGACGTCACTAATGGTCTTATTGAAATGTTTGGTGAGCTCGTTGGCATTTTGGGAGAGAGGGGTGAGATGAAGTTGAGCTTGGAGTTTAGACTCAAGTTCACCGGGGGGATTTGTTTAAGGTTTCTGGTCCACTTAATCGGTTTGTTATTTATTGTAGGGGGTAGTAGGGCACTGGTTGCGATCTTAAACAGAATGAGGTGATGGCCAGACCAGTCGATGGGGATGATGTTGGAAAGGGAGGCCAAGTCAGTGTTGGAAATGATAGCGTCGAGTGTGGCCCCTTTGATATGGGTTGAATTGTGGCATAGTTGCCTAAGGTCATTCATCTCTAGAAGGTTGATGAGGCGCATGACAGTGGGATCCTCAAAATTATTCCAGTGGATGTTGAAGTCTCCTAAAAAGAGATTTTTCCAGCTGTAATTCAGAAAAAAAAGCTTCCACCTCCCCAGGTTACACGTTTGAAAGGAGCAACCCTCAACAAGTTTGCTGAGCTAGACCGAAGATTTCTGCTGGGGAAGTAGTGCACAAGTTTTGCCTTCAGATAGGCAGATGCCTTTCCGTAGATTATCTTGTATGCAAGATAGAGAGCCTTAAAAGAGATGCGGTAACGGACTGGAAGCCAGTGCCATTGCCTGATAGAGGCCCTTGCAGACTGTTGTTTGGGGACTCTAAGGAGAAACCGAGCTGCTGCATTTTGAATGGTCTGCAATTTTTTAAGTGAGCCATTGGAGAGGCTGATGTAAAGACTATTACAATAGTCCAAACGTAAAAGGACTAAGGCTATGACCACGGATAATAGTAAGTCAGCCGGCAGGAACTTTCCAATTTTCTTGACCAATCAAAGAATAGAAGGAGGAAGAAGTGATTACGTTGATTTGTTCTTTAAATTTTAGTTCATTGTCAAGCATAAACTCCAGGTTTTTTACCTTAGATTTAGGCGTGGGCGCTGTACCCAAATCTGATGGCCACCACTCAGGGGACCGGAGGGCTGGATTATTACCAAATTGAATGATCTATGTTTAAGAGGAATTAAGCTTAAAACAGTTGTTGGCCATCCAGCTATTGACTGCGCTCATACATATATTAAATGTCTTGCCAGCCCCCATTTCATTTTTAGCTATTAACACTGAGTATCGCTGGCATACGATGCCAACAATAATCCAAATGATATGATCAAAGCCGCAAGTGGAGTAATGTACAGATTAAATAAGGTTGGGGACAGAGAAGATCCTTGAGGAACTCCACAAGGCAAGCAGAAAGTTCCTGAGTTAAAAATCCCCAATGACACCTTTTGTTGGCGTCCTGAGAGAGGGGATATGAGCAGCCCTAGCGCTGAGTCGCCAATTCCAAGGTCCTGCGGACGGTCAATCATTATCTCATGGTTGACCGTGTCAAAGGCCGCCGAGAGATCAAGCAGGATCAGCACTGCATTGCCTCCCTTATCGAGCGATGATCTGATTTCCTTGGTGGCTGTGAGCAATGCAGATTCAGTACTGTGGTTTTCTCTGAAACCATGCTGCGTATCATCCAGGAGACGATTGTCCTCCAAGAAGGAGGCGAGTTGCATGTTCATGATTTTCTCCACCAATCTGGCTGGAAGGGGCAGTCGTGCGATTCCTCTATAATTAAGAGAATCGAGGGTGGGTTCCTTTATAAGGAGGAGCTCTGATGCAGCTTTCCAGCAGATGGGGAAAATGCCGGTTTTGAATATGGTAGAAAAGATAACTGCCAGGTAACGAGCTAAAATTTCTGGTACCATATGAACCACCCTAGGGGGGCATGGATCGCTAGGGGATCCTGCCTTGATCTTGGGAATAAGTTCAGCAATAGGAGGAGAAAAAAATTGCCTAAAGCTGATTGGCTTAGGGCATGCATTTGAGAAAATGGTAAATGAGCCACTAATGTTAAAATTATTAAAAATATTTAGGACTTTTCCCTGGAGGGTCCTGGCGAGAGAATTACAGAGCTCTAAGGAGTCGGAGGTCGTTTCAGCTACCCATGGGATAGTCAGTTTTTTATGGTTTGAAAAAGGGTTTTAGAGGTGTTAGTGGCAAGATTGACTTTAGCTGTGTAGAATTTGGTTTTGGCCTGCAAGATGGTCTCTTTATAGCTATTGAGACAGGCTTTATATTTCACTCGTTCCTCACTACAATACTTGGAGCGCCATTTGCATGGTTGCAGGATTCCAGTTTTTGGAGGCATGCCTTTGACTAGGCTCTAGATGGGCTCTTAGCCTATAAGTGTGTGGTGTTTGTATAATGCAAACCTATCCAAAGGCAGTGTACAGGATTAAAAAAAAAAGCAGTCAGCAAGTGATAAGATAGGTAGACTGTTCGTGCATTATGATGTAGTGTTCTTTAAAGAAGTGACTGCATCTTCAACTTCTTCCTAACTTATACTAGCGTTGTGGCGCCATAATAGATACTGGGCGTTCTTCCAGATCCTGGGTGCATAGACGGAAAAGGCCTGCTGCAGTGGTTTTTTTTTTTAAATTTGATTTTTTTACACTAAGTATGAAATCTGTTGGTGTCCTGGCTATGAGTTTGTTGAGATCCACCAGAGATGAGCTTGTCTGCAGGATAAGCGAGGATGCTGGTTGTAAATTATGCAGCTGGTTTTGAAAATGGTTCTGGCTGGCAAATGGAGCCGATACAGTTCTATCAGAAAGGAGATAATTCTCAAACCTCACTGTATCAGAGTTCTTGAAACTGACATGTTTCAAATGGGGAAAGTGGACTTCACTGTGTGTTGGCACAGAATGGTATGTTTTGAGACTCCTGTTGGAGCAGGTGCTCTTAGCATTTAATCCTCATCACATGTAAGGGCAGATGACTGGTCGGCGGCCCCTACCCATATTTTAATTAATGTGATGTAGGCAAGAAGGGAACCTCAACTTGACGCCTTTCGTTTGTTTGGACATTTTGATAAATTCATATCTCAAAGTGTACCTTCTAAATGTGAAACTCTTTCAAGCACAGCTGTTTTTTTTTCCTCTGCGAAAGTTTTGTAAGTAAGGCTCCCCATTTTATTGTTTAATTTTGTTTTACCTTTCCGTCTGTATTTATCCATATTTCATTTTTGCTTCTGTTCGATCCGTTTTTGTTTTGCTTAAAAAGGAAGCTGCTGCTAGTATATTTTCACATTCATGTAAGTGATGAACATACACTCGCTCTTGGATGCGTGATGGGTTCTGGTGTTATAATAAGCCATTAATCAAAAATCACGCGTATACATCATACTAGTGTGAAATCATTAGCATTTACTTAAAAAACATGCACACCTTTGTGGGGGAAAGCTAATGCTCAATTCAGCACTGCTTAGTTTATGGTGGCAAGCTAATGACCAAATCTACAGGCTAGATCCGTTTATTATGGAAAGTTACGATAAAGTCAGTAGGCCTGATGTATTTATTTTGAAAAGTGTATGTTACAGTCAATAGGCATACATGGGTGGATTGTTATTCCACTATTAAAGCCTGCAGAGAGGTATTTAGTTACATTGAATCTCAGTTTTCAGGTTTGTGTGTTGCTTCCCCTTTTGACAAACCATGGTGATAGACTTGCACTGTGGTAATCCTTCTTGGGCCCTTTTAGCGAGAGAGTACCTTGCTTTGCCAGCTGTAATTTTGGGTACTTTTATAATGCCTGTATTCTTGTTCTTACTTTTTGGGAAAGCATGTATGCTCAATTCAGCCGGCCTGAGTTGATGTTGGGAACAAGCCAATAAGAAAAGTCTTTAAGTCTGATTGGTTGACTGGATGAAGTTATGTCTGATGCCGGATGTCTGATTTGTTTAGTATGAAAAGTTATGGAAAAGGCAGTAGGCTTGGCTTATTTACTGTAAAGCATTTGTTAAAACCAGTAGGCCTTTGGTGGGTTATTGCACTATGTTACAGTCTAAAGACTGGTGTTTTGTTACTGGAAATTGCACAGATTATTGTAGTAGGGTAGAAGTTTAGCATTTAGTTCCTCCCTCGGGCAAACTCTGGGGATAGAAGATTTTCACTCTGGTTAATACATTTTGAGATGGCTTGTATATTCTGCCAACTGTAAGTTTGCACGTATTTTTAATTTTATATTTGTAAATGTGATGTATTATGTGGATTTCTGTAGGCCTGTGTTGGTGTCAAGCCAGTGGTAAAAAGGATAGATAGGTTAATTGGGATATGTTATGTCCGATATCGGAGGTTTGATCACTTTATTATGAATGTTGGTTCAAAACCAGTAGGCCTGACGTCTTGTGAAAAATGTATTAACGGTGCTACCCCTACATGGGTGAATATTTATTACACTGTGGTAAAGTCTGTTGGAGGGTATTTTGTTACATAGAATCTCGCAGGTTAATTAGTGTAATGAGCAAGGGTTTTGGTGACCCACCCAAACAAACTGTGTAGACAGAAGATATGTATTGTGATAATAATTAATCACTTTATACCTGTTAGCGGCCTTGTTGGGAAAACTTAAGCTCAATACAGTAAGTCAGTAAGTCTGGGTTGGTTATGGTGGCAAGCCAATGGTGAAGGCTATACACCTGCTTAGTTTCTTGGAAATATTTATACCAACTGCAATATCGCTTATCTGTTTATTATGAAGAGGTATAACTAAGGCAGTGGGCCTCATTTATTTATTATGAAATGCATATTTTAAAGCCAATAGCCCTTTAAGGGTGAATTGTTATTGATTGCACCATGTTGAAACCTGCAAGCGTATTTTGTTATAGCCTGTATACATGTCTCTTGTTACATGAAATCTCACAGTTTAGCTTTGTAGGCAGGCCTTTCGGTTTGGATTATCCACTTTGACAAACCCTAGCGGTAGATTTGCATTGTAATACTTTCTTGATAGAATCTATTCATAAAGCCCGACCGCCATTGGCTCTTTTGCCCTCTGAGTTACATTTTTCTGAACACACAGACATGCCTGAAAATGAGTGCCCTTCAGTGCCAAGACTGGTAAGCCTGTTTGCATTTTCAATTTTTCCTTTAATTTATTTACTTAAAAAAAAAAAAACATTTTCCTTATATACGCATGTAAACATTACAGTAGCTGTGTCTGTAACATGTCACACATTAATAGGAGGAAACTTCTTGAAGAGATAAAAACATTCCCAGAATCATTGAGCGAGACAGTAAAGACATGTCAGTGGGGTACATCCAACAAACTGTATGCCATACATTTTAATACAGGATATCTAGCAATGATCACATAGCTTTTGCACAATACCCTTGGTAGTTGCTTACCCGGGTGTACTCACTCTACCTGCGGTTTCGTGCAGTTAGGTGTGTCTGTGTGCCGTGCTCCGGGTTTAACCTACCCCTATCATCTTGTTGTTCCCTTTCCGCTTCATCTGCAGCCCTGCGCCTAAGATATGCCTGTTATGGTTCCCAAATTCCATTGTCTGCAGTGTATCTGCATGAGGGCATTGTAATTGTCAGACTGTGTATTGCAATACGATAAGTCAGTGAACCTCTCCGATAAAGTGGGCAATGGACCTTTCATCCATTGCATGGCAATTCACCTTTTTGCGAGCAATGTGCCAAGTGCTGCTAATCTTCGGGATGCCCTAGACACATCTTTGTCATATCCCAGGAGAGATACTAATGGTGTTTCAGGTAAAGGTGACTCAGACATGTCTTGCAGTGCCTTGAATACTGCTGCCCAAAAATGCGGATCCAAGGACCGTCCAAAGCTAGATGAGTGAAATTGGCCCCACATCTCGTACAACTATCATCTTCCAGCAACCTGTATTTGTGTAGTCGGCCTGGAGTGTAATACATTCTGTGAAGGTATTTGAACAGAACAGCAGTTTGACTACCACTCCTCTGTTATGTCGACAGTTCGTCCTGCCACTCCCCAGCATGACTTAGTCTGTGCAGGGTTGCTCTCCGTCCTTGTGAGTGTGTATAATGTTGAGACTCCTCGCTGTGGGGACTGGGCTTGTATTAAGTGTGTCAGTGAGGTTAACTCCTATGGCTCTGTCATCTCCTCTCCCAGCAATGCGCACAGCGACTGTCTTACTCGGTAATAATGGTATTTGATGAGCAGTGATGTCTCAGGTGCTTGTGTTTGCATCTGTTCCCAGGTGTTGCCCCCCGTCCGTGAACAGGTCCCCCATGCATCTTATGTTTAACGTGAACAGTGCCTGCGTACTGCCTTTTCTTCCTCCAGTGGAAACTAGCTGCACCACTCTACAGGTAACCTTGGGGAATAAAGGTGTGTAATCTTCTGTGTCTGCGGCCTTTTGTAATTGATACCTGGTGGTCCCTATGGGGTCAATGACGTGGAACCGCCGTTGTGGTTTGGATAGTAAATATCGTGGGAGAGCAAGTGGGCTCACCTCATCTCTTTCCAAATGCAAATGTGGCAGTTCACGTAGGCAGTGTATCCAATAATAAACTGGATTTGCTGTACTGCACTGTAATATGTTTCAAGGTCTGGGCCGTTGAGCCCACCTCATGAGTAGGGCTTTACCGATATTGCCCATTGTACGCAGGGTTGTTTGCCCGCCCAAGCCAGTTTGATCAGTAGAGTGCAAAGAGTGAGGAATAGTGTCATCGGTAATAGGATCGGTATATTAACGAAGAAGAATAAAAAGCGCGGTAGAACTATAATTTTCATAAGTGCAATACGCCCCAGTTGAGCTGGTGCAAGCCAAATCCATTTCTCGATCGCTTCCGTGAGTCACTGCACTGCCCGACCATAGTTTTCCCGCATAACCACTTCCGGAACAGTGTGTACCTGGACCCCCAAGTAGCTTACGGGATCAGTGTATTACATCAAGGAGTATTCCATCTGAATAGGAGAAGCATTAGCACTGAGAGGGAATATGAGTACTTTATTCCAGTTTATGCGTAGGCCTAAGTGGCGGCCAAATCTCCCCACCTCTCGTAGGATTGGTGTTAAGTTATGTTCTGGGTTTCAGATATACAATAGTGTCGCCTACATATGTGGATATTATTAAATTGTAGTGTGGAAATCTTATCCCTCGGTGTGCATGGTATTTGCGCATGGCGCTGCCAAGGGCTCCGCCACCAAATTGTATAGCAGCGGAGAGAGCAGACATCCCGGTCTAGTGCCTCTTGTGATCGCGATTGGGGTTGATAGTAAGCCATTTACGCGTATGCGCGCCACCGTGTCCGCATATAATACTTCAACCAATTTTATGAACAGCTCTCCAACACCCACACGCCTCAACACCGCCAGCTAAAAGTTCCACTCAACCGAATCTAATGCTTTTTCAGCATCTAAAAAAACTTCTGCTGCTCGGACTTTTGGGTCTATTCTGGTAATAGCACAAAACGGAGTACGTAAATTACTTGTGAGAGAACGACAAGGTACAAACCCCGACTGCTCTGGGCCCATCAACCCTGGGAGCAGAGGGGCCAGTTTATTCGCTAAGATTTTAGCGAAGAGTTTCGTGTCAGTATGAAGCAAAGACAATGGTCTATATGAGGAGCTTTGCTCAGGTGGTTTACCGGATTTTAATAAAGTAATCAACACAGCTTCTCGCATGGCTGCCATCAACCGTTCTTTGTGGGCATTAGTCAGTCACTTCATTGCGATGTGAGCTAAATCACCCACTGCAGATTCTTCTGTGTGGGAGCGTCGCGAGGTGTATGGTTTCGCGTAATAATTGCAAAATCTTTCCACAATCTGTGGTGCACCACACACTTGTGCTCCGCTGTCATCTTGTATCAATAATACATCATTACCCTCCCTTTCAGGTGAGTCAGGGCAGCTAGTGCGGCGCTAAGCCTCTCGCCTTCTCCGTATACTCTAGCTGTCGCATATTTCCCTAAGTGTGTTATCACGGATTGCGCCAATTCGTTGTATTCGTCTATCTTTTCCCTGATCTGTGCTAACTCCCCAGGCTCTGGCACTCTGTGTTGCACCCTCCAGTACGGCCAGTTCCCTTTCTAATTTCAGCATTAGATCCCTTATAGATCGCAGTACCCCTGCGTGTTTTGAGATTGTTATGCCGCGGATGTAAGCCATGAATTTTTCCCAGATGGTGGCCATGTGGGCGACACTCCCAAGATTGGTGTAGCAATAGTAGTCTATCGCTTGCACAAGTTCCTCGCCGAACATTGTCTAGTAGTGAATATTGCGGGAATCGCCAAGTGAAGGCCCTAGGTTCCTGGTCTCTGGTCATCAGAGTCAGTCTTACCTTGGAGTGATCAGAGTATGTGCGTGGAAAATGTTTGCAATCTCCTATAAAGGGCACTAAGTCCAGTGAGCCCATCTAGTAATCTATGCGGTGTGTATGTCTTATTCTGATGAATGAGTATACTCCCTACCCTGAGGTGAGCGATAGCTCCAGACATCCACCAACCCGTCGGCTACCGCGGCTATAGTTTTTGCTGCGCTGACTGTCTTCTGTGGCCCCCTGGATCTATCTAGTTCTGGGGATTGAGCGCAATTAAAATCACCACCCCAGAGTTGTGTTATATTCACGTATGTCGCAAGTTTAATGTGTAAGGAGCAATAGAATTGAGGCTCGTCGTTGTTGGGTCCATAAATGCCTACTAATAGCACATCAAAGTTATCTCTGCGACAGTGTGCCACCACATATCTTCACCCAGGGTCAACACATATCTTATGGAATTGTATGCCTACACCTCGCCGACCCACACAGAACCCCTTGTGAATCCCTCTGCAATACATGTGCCTTTCATTCTACATTGCGACAGCAGCCCGGAGTGAGGCGCTAGGTGTGTCTCTTGCAATATGGCAACGTCTATATAGTATGTCTCTGTAAATACAATATAACCTTGCAAATTTTTCGCTGGGCATTTAGCCCTCTGACATTCCAGGACAGAAAACTTAGCGAGGTGCTGCTTGTATCTGGCGGTGCCATGTGGTCCCTATCTTCGCTCATCGTGTATCTCCAGGATTTCAATGTCTACAGTTTGACTCAAGTTCCTCCTGCATTTAACCCACTTGGCTGCTTAAAACAAATAGTTGTGTATGTAAAATTCCCTCCTCCCCCGCCATGTACCCCAACCTTTTAGATGGCACATTGTCCCCTGTCCCCCCACGAACCAAGATTCCCTCCCTGAACTGTTAGTAATACACATGAGGGCAGTGATTACCCATGAGCTGCACTCCTGCTCTAGTGCCTATGTAACCATCTGATAGCTTATATAGCACATCCAAGGCATTTAGCTACCATCATGCGTACTTGATTATGGGTGCTAATCCCAGCACGCTGCTGGGTTTAATTTTGTTATATCTAAGCATGCTTCGGTGGCAGCACGTTTTTTTTTTTTTTTTCATTCATTTATCTTGCTTATGTTGTTGAGTTTGTGGTTTGTTGTTGTGGTTGTGTGCAAGAATGAATCAGTGAGTGGATGCCCGAATGCCTGTGTTAGGGATTATGACTGAATGATGACTTATTTGAATACCTAAACCCATCATAGACTGAAGAGTTTTTCATGTGAAAGCCAAACCAATAGATATTGCAAATGCTTATATTTAAATTTTTTTTTTTTTTTTTTAACATGTCCTACCTTTCAATCTGCACAACTATTGGCCCAGCAGTCATAGGTGACAGCATTGTGAATCAAGGAAGACCGGTTTTCAGTTTATTTATTATAAATATAGACCTAGAAATAGATGGTTTGTCAGCATTTATCTGTAAAAATCCGCTTAAAAAACCAAACTGGAAACCTTAAGCCAGTTTGCAGAGTGCTTCCTTCTTGCCGTGGAACTCTGAATATGCCTCCATGGATATGACGTTATCTGTACTAGTATTATCAGCAAACCATGCTGACTTGAGGCTTCCTCTTGACTAACGCACAAGAGTCCTTGATTTACCATTCAATTCTATGTCTGGACTGGGGGTTATGCTTCTCTAACTTTACTGCAAAATTTCAGCAGCCAATCAAAACACAGTAAACACAAACTACATTTCCCATCAGCCAATCGGGCCCTACCAGCCCCTATATTATGGCCAACCCACAAGGAGTCCTCCTCTTTCTTTGATGCTGCAGGCAAGAGTTAAGTTTCTTATTTTAAATGTCATTTAGTACTGTATGTGTTATTTATTTAGTTATGGTTTTATCTTGCTTTTGTCTGCCATGCGTGGCGTTTTCACAACTGCAACGTATGCTGCTGTAGTACCCCCCCCTCCGCCAGCCCCCCCCACCCAATTGAGAGGGTGATCAATGCGAGCACGTGTGGTGTCCCTGCTCCGCGCTGCGTCCTTGCCCTATTGGGGCTGGGAGATCGGAGCACGTTTTTCTTATCTGCTTGCTATCAGCCGTTCCTTTTAGATCAGTGGCCTATGGCAGTGTAATTTTCCCATGCTGGGTGAGCCCGACGATAGTTCTGGGGCTGGTCCATTTTCGCTTACTACCTCTTTCCCCTTTTTTTTCTCCTCCAGATGCTTGGGTGTGGTCACCCCTTGGCTATTTAATCCTTTCTGACCAGTTGTCAACGTGAGGGACACTGTCCTAATTTTTGGGAGCTCATGTGCTATGACTTGGTGCTGACCTCTGGACAATCTACTATATTGGGAACTTGGTTATCCCCTGATTGTACTGGGTACACTGCCCCTCCATTTGCTCTTATATTGTTGGGGCGCATATTGTATCCTGCAATGGCTAATTCAGGTCCCCAGAACCCCAATAAGCCTTATACGGCGGAGGGGTTCAGAATGGGGGGGGAGTTGGTTGTAGCCCTGGATTCGTCAGTCCAGCAATCTGTGAATAAAGCGTTAGCGGTTGCCCTACAACCATTCACTCGCCAATTGCTCATGATCACAGAATGTGTTCCTGTAGCATCTCCTGTTACTCAAACTCCCCTAGAGCCCACACATGCACTTCCTGGGACCCCCGCCACAGGACAACTGGGCTAAACTTCCTAATAGTTGCGCTCTGGCCTGTCTTCCCCAGTCTTTCCTGATGGACTACATTTCTAGTACTCCCACTGGCCCAGACCCCTCTAGCCCCCAATTCTTAGCCCCCCTCTAGCCCTTTTCAGCAAGATGCGATGCCGAGCATGATCCCTCCACTTGGTGCAATAGCACTGTCCTTTCTAAATGGTGCCGGCCTGATCGCTCCCAGGATGTGTCCCAGCCTGACCTCCACGACTTTGGCCCAGAGGGCTTTGTCCACCCCAGATCTTATGATTGGACCCCTAGACATGAAGTTGCAGCTTATCTTCATGCACACCTCTGCAAGGGGTTTGACGAGGATGTTTGAGCTAAGCTGCGGACAGAATGCCCCCACCCGACGCAAGAGGACAAGGTCGTAGATGGCCTGGAGATGGATGGCAATTTGAACATCTTCCTCAAGAAATTTTATAGAGTCACTAAAAAAGGTATTGATAGGGCCAGGCGGTCGTGCCAAGACTGCCTCCTTGATGTTACTGAGCTGCTTGCAAAGATCCTTGATGGTGGTGGACACCATGGAGTCAAGAAATTCTTTGGACCCCGAGGTGCTGGTGGGGTGGGCCTAATGGGCCATATACTAAGTTGGCAATCTCAACTGCGCCATTTCTTCTGAATGCAGGAAATCAATTCTTATGCATATTGACCTGAATCTCTCAGAATTGGTCTCTGAGGGTGGGTCCTGTGGCTAATGGTCTTTTTGGAGAGCCCTTTGTCAAAGACTTAAGCTAGTTTGTCAACATGTTTAAGGCTTTTGATAAGGCCCAGTCATCTCAAAGTATTTCATGCTAACCCTTTTGCGAGTTCCAGACGTTTTAGAGGGTGTTCGTCTGGCCGTTGCTTCAATAGAGGCTTCCAATAGTGCTTTGGCTGCTGTCTCAATTTTGTCTGGCAAGATTCCAGCGGCGGTACCTTCTACCGTTCCAGACCTCTCTTCTGAAGAGGCAGAGGCGGCTTCCATGGTTAAGCACAAGGAGGTACTCATCTTTTCTTTACAGGAGAGCCTGATTTCTCAGTCGGCATTGGGGGTTCAGCTTTGCCTGTTCTCGCACAATTGGGCTCAGATAACTCAAGATGCCCAGGTCCTTCAGTCCTGGGTTATCAGATATAGTTTTATGGGACTTGGTTTCAGTGAGTCCCTCCGCGCCCCCTATCTTTTTCCCTTCCGGACCAGGTGGTCCTCGACAAAGAGATCCAAAGTCTGTTGGCTAAACATGCCATCTCCCCAACATATCGTAATCCGAGGTGATTTTGCAGCACAGTCTCCTCCTCGTTCTTTGAGGCTGCAGCCAAGAGTTAAGTTTCTTATTTCAAATATGCCATTTAGTATTGTATGTAGTATTATTTATTTAGTTATTGTTTTTGTCTGCCACGCGTAGCGTTTTCACAACTGCAACGTATGCCGCTGTAGCCCCACCACCCCCAATTGGGAGGCTGATCAATGCGAGCACTTGTGTGTGGTGTCCCTGCTCCCACGCTGTGTCCTTGCACTATTGGGGCTCGCGCTGGGAGATCCGAGCACGTTTTTCTTCTCTGCTTGCTGTCAGCCGTTCCTTTTAGATCAGTGGCCCATGGCAGTGTAATTTTCCTGCGCTGGGTTCGCCCGACGATAGTTCTGGGGCAGGACCGTTTTCGCTTACTACCTCTTCCCCTTTTTTTCTCCTCCAGATGCTTGGGTGTGGTCGCCCCTAGGCATTTTAATCCTTTCTGACCAGTTGTCAATGTGAGGGACACTGTCCTAATTTTTGGGAGCTCATGTGCTATGACTAGATGCTGACCTCTGGGCAATCTACTATATTGGGAACTTGGTTACCCCCTGATTGTACTGGGTACACCGCCCCTCCATATGCTCCCCAACCTATCGTCGTCAGAGGGGATTTTGCAGCACAGTCTTTTTGGTTCCCAAGCGGGGGTGAGGGGGTCACAGGTTGGTCATCAATCTCCAGGGTTTCTCAGTGTGGAGGGTATCCATCTTCTTGGGGATCTTATCAGAGAGGGCACCTGGATGGTCCAGCTCGATCTGAATGATGACAGTCTCACCTTTCCCATCTTTCCTCTCCATTGGTGGTACCTCCAGTTTCAATGGGCAGAATGCTTGGTACGAATATATTCAGCTCTTCCGTTCAGTTTTTCTTCTGCCCCTCTGTGTTTAACCAAGCTGATGAAGCTAGTGGTAGAATTCTTTTGCACCCATGGGGTGAGTCTCATTATCTATCTGGATGATCTTCTGCTCATGGCTCAGGAGCGGGTTGTTCTAATGTCTCATTTGAACATGACCATTTCGCTCCCTCAGCAGTTGGGGTTCATGTTAAATGTGGAGAAGTCTTGGTTGAATCACTCTCAGTCTATAGAGTTTCTGTGTGTCCGGATAGATTCAGCGATGGCACAATTATTGTTGCCATATCACAAGATCAGGTAGGTCAAGGCGGAGTTGAGATCCTTGTTGTCCAAGTAGTTAGTGTCCCTGAGGCAAGTGGCTCGAATTGTGGGGCTGCTCGCATCTTCTATTCAGGCCATTTTTTTCCAGGTCCCCTTCATTACTGGGTGCTTCAGGGGCTCAAGTTTCACCACCTTCAGAAGGGTCTGTCCTACTTTGATTTTGTTCTCATGTCCCAGGATGCCCGAATGGAGATTAAATGGTGGCTGGAAGCCTGGAATGGCAGGGCGATCTTCAGTTTGTCCCGTATAGGGTCATAGAGTTTGAAATGAGCAGCTGGGGTTGGGGAGCAGTTGTGGTTGTCTCCACGGTTGAGTGGTTGGAGGAGGAGCTACGCCTCCATATCATTTGTCTGGAACTTCTGGCGGGTTCGTTTGCAATCAGGTCTCTTTCTCCTCTGAAGTTTTCGGGGTACATCCATCTCATGATGGACTACATGTTGGCAGTCTGCAAATTGGCGTTTACCAGATCCCGCATGCTGGCGGAGATTGCCAAGGAGTTTTGGCATTTTTGTCTGCAGCGCAAGATTTTGGTGATTGCGGAACACTTGCCATGTCAGTCAAGCACGATCGCAGATTGGAATTCCAAGTTTCTGAGGGACTCCAGCGATTGGAGGTTATTTCCTCCCATCTTTTATTGCCTTCAGCATCTTTGGGGAGCAGTGTCAGATTTGTTTGTCTGAACACTCCGATTCCTCATTTTTTTAGTTTGAGGCCTGATTCTCTTGCCATGGCGACCAATGCCTTCCTACATTACTGGGGTCAGGGGTTGACATGTGCCTTTCACGCGTTCCTTATGATTCCTCGAGTGGCTGCATCGGTGCGGCGTCGGGGCGAGTTGCTGCTCGCGTGGGGTGGGGAGGAGGAATTGGATTCTGGTGACCCCTCTCCAGCGAACTCAGTTCTGGTTTCCTACTCTGTTGGATCTGTCCTGCAATCTTCTGGTGCAACTCCTGTTGATGCAGGACCTTCTGTTGGACTCCTCAGGTGATCCACATCCTCTGATTGTTCAGGGGTCCCTGCGCCTCGTGGGGGTGGCATCTTTACGGAGTAATTGGGCTCTGCCAGGACTTTGTGGCAGGCTGAGTTATTTGTTGCCCAATCTTGGGCCTCTAGTACCCATAAGCTGTACTCTTCTGCATGGCGTTGATGGGTGGGTTGGTTGGTGTAATCCACAGGGTCTTGATTCCATGGGGCCGACCTTCCCTCTGAAGTGAATTTCTTGTCTTCCATGGTGGATGGCGTGGCTGATCACCCAGTGAATAATTTTCGTTCAGCCATTTCTGCTGCCCATGTTTCCCTAGACGGTAAACCTGTGGGAGAACACCCTTTAGTATGTAGGGTTATGAGAGCCATTCGGGTTTCAAAGCCTCTGTGCCCTCACTACTCCGCCTTTGGATGTCAATATGGTGCTTTGTTTTCTTCAGGATTGGCCAGCGAATTCTTTCTCGTAAGCAATTGCTGGCTAAGTTGATGATTCTTTTATGTCTTGTATCCTGTTGTAGGGTGTCAGGCATCAGAACGCTCAACATTGCAGGTAGAGTGTTTACTCGTGAAGGCGTTTCTTTCCAGATTTCCAGGCATTTGAAAACGTTTTCTAAATGTATTTCTTACCCCAGTTTCCGGATGTTCCTCAATTGTAGTGTTCAGTGTCTGAAGGCTTATGAGCTTGCTTCTGTCAAAGGTTATCCTGTCGGGCAATTGTCGATTGCTTTACAGAAGCCCTTTGGCTGTGTGCCTCCAGCCACGCTAGCTCTGTGCGTCAGGTGGTTGCTGGCGAAAGCATTTTTGCATTGCACTACGGTTGGGGAGCTATGGCCTCAAAATCTTTTGGATTGGACTTTTGTTTAGAGGATATTATGAAAGCAGCTGAGTGGTCTTGTGAATCTACTTTCAAATGTTTTTAATATAAGCCTTATATGCGTGTTGCTTCTGTGGTGGTGGATCAGCTTTAAACCAGCATAATCGGAGTCTCCGGTCCTGACATAGAATGAAAATCTTTCAAGCATTTGCGGCTAGCATTTTCAATTCTATTAAGGACGCGGCGGCGAGGATTAACCCACCCATTAATGTGTTTTACAAATATGTATACAAGTCTAATTGTTTCCGCTTATGTTGCCTGTTGGGTGGTGTTTGCTTAGTTTACGCCTTTTTTTTTTTTTTTCATGACAGGTTCCAATCAAAAGCGGAGCTGAATGTCTGTAGAGCTGAAGTTCTGCTGCATGGGTCTTATTCACAACCTTATAACCAATGGTTTAAAATCTTCTGCGATGGGCGCCTAGCAGCCGTGCTCGGCACGGTGTGCTGTTGGAGCCGTTGCTGTTGGAAATGTTGGACTGTTCAAACTTTCCTTTTTGCTGTTTGGACTTGTTTGCAAAGAACGAGGAGTCCTCGTGGGTTGGCCATAATATAGGGGCTGGTGGGAAATGTCGTTTTTGTGTTTACTGTGTTTTGATTGCTTGCTGAAATTTTGCAGTTAAGTTGGAAAAGCATAATCCATGCCTCTATGTCCTTAATAGAATTTAAAATTCTTGATGCAAATGCTTGAACATTTTTCATTGTAAATAAGTGATGAGACTTTTTTGCAGCCATGTGAAACTGGAGCTGTGATTTCAATGTTATGACCATTAAACTGCAGAATGAGTACTTTATCCGTCTTCACTATGGGGCATTTCAAATCCATATTTTACTTTGTGTTTTTTTTATTTAGACAGACATACTTTTCATGCAGTCCCATACTTTTCCAATGGGTTCTTCATTGACGATTATTCCTATGAAGCAAAATAAACTCCACTGCCTCTCTTTGCCTCTGATTCAAATGCATATCTTGTTCCCGTGGGGAAGGCTGAGCTTGGGTTTAGTTTACTTTAGCAGATCTGTGGCCCGACAGAGTTTTACCTCTAAGTCTAGATCCATAGCTCTAAAATATTTGCAAGTAGTTATTCCACTGTACATGTCTCCAGTCACTATCTGCACCTCCTAGATTTAGGATTGTTATTGAGTGAAGTGTGGCTATGGAAATTGTGCCTCTGCAGAAGTCACACATGGGTTTCCTCTTCATTTTCACTGCTGTGGACAAGAACATTTGAAGATGATTTCATTGGCACACCATGGTTTCTCTTCAGGTTGAACGGGTTTTCCTGTGTGACCTCCAGTATGTTTATTTCTTGCTTCCCATCCTGTAGCCTATTTTGAGGCTTGTGGCAGGAGACCAGACTTTCAGTATAGATTACAAATTGAGCCAGAGGGTCTTGACAAAGCTGATACTTGGTCTTCGGTTTAGGGACATTTACCTCTACCACTGCTGAGTGGCCACCACAAAGAATGGGACAGTCAAGTGACAGCCTTCATATGTGACATAAGCCTTTTGGTGAATCTCTGTCCTCTCTAGTGCAAAATCAGGAGTCGCATGTGCTAAATCGGAGAATGCATTATTTGGGCTCTAAAGATATGAAACTTCGGAGGTTCTTCCTCCCCATTGTCTCCATCATCTTGAGGGCGTATTTCTTCATTTCTGCTTTAACAGTTTTGACACAACTTATTGGTTCCTGTGGTCTTAAGGCAGTGGTCCCTAACGTTTTTCACTTCTGTAGACCCCCACATAATTACTGTAATCCGGGGACCCCCTACTGAATCATTGAAATCCTCGGACCCCCACCTAATCATGACTGGAATCCCGGGACCGTGCCCCCCGCCCCCCACTGAATCGTTATTGGAATCATCGGATTACCACCAGCAGGGGGCAACATTGATGATTTGACCTGCAAAACAATACACAAAAATAGAGAAAAAAGCATTCATCACACAAATAAGCGATTACATACTTTATTTAATTCTCAGATGTAAAAAAGCCACACTTTAAGCGTTTCTTAATTCAATTGAGGCCACCCATCTCCCATACTGTATTCCGTTTAATGCACTTGCACTACTCCCACAACCCTGAGGATACCAACTTAATTTTTAGTCTCCAATTTCAGATTCCTACATATTTATAGAAATTAATCAGTTTTACATTTTACTTTATTTATATACACTTAATACATTTTAATATTTAAGTGTCTAAGCATTTGCGGACCCTCTTTGTAGGCCTTCGGACCTTAGGTTAAGAACCGCTCGTGTCATGTCTTTGGGTTGAAGTAATTCTTCTGGCCTGATTCCAGTTTCTCTGTAGTGTTCTTTTCCTTTCCTCACTGTGGGAGTATTAAAATAACAGATTATACTGTTTTTCTCTTGGACCGATGCTGTTGCAGAGTACAATAAGTTGAAGGTACATACTTGACTTGATATACAGTTTTCTACATACATTTGGAGTTGATTGAATTTCCCTGTGCTCTAAAAATTGTTGTGTAATGAATAAGATTCTTCTGCCTTTTTATGTAAAAGAACAGTGGTAATGTACTCCTGGTCACAAGTAGCTGCTTAGAGTTCAGTTTGTGGACCCTGGGGAATTCGACTTCTCTAGAAATAAAATATAGGCAGGTGAGTGGACCTGTTCTAAAATACAGAAGATGCAGCAGCAAATCTACAGCCTACTTCATCTTTTATGCCCTATCCTTCCTTAGAATCTCAGTTGTTAGCCTTCATCTACCTATCCCTCAGATCACTCTGACATACTAGACTCCCTCAAAGCCACTTCAAAGATGTCTTACTCTTATCCTTCATCACAGCTCTTTCTATAGATGCTCTTTCACCCCCCACTCTCCATTGTCGGTGCCTCCCTCACTCAAGGAATCTCCGCAAAAGCTCTGAAGACAGACCAGGTTGCCCAAACCCTAAAGAAACTTGACTGTGATGCCCTTGCCAACTACTGGCCCATCACTCTACATTCATTTCACGCTCATTGAAAAAGCAGTCTATGTTCAACTCCAAAGATCGATTTGGTTTCAGATCACACTGCAGCACGGAGACTGCTATCTTACACATGACATTGCCCTCCTAATCGTGGATGAACATGACCCCTCCTTCCTAATATTGCAGAATTTCTCCGCTTCCTTCAGCACAGTCCCACTCTGATAAGCAACCGTGAATGGGATTTGCTGGCAATGTCCACTTCTCCTGCTACCTTTCCAACCGACACTAATTTGTTCACATGGGCATCTCCAGGTCCCAAAATATTCCTTTTGCCTTCGGAGTCTCCCAGGGTTCTATACTGTCCCCTGTCATCTTCAGCCTCTACCTGAAGCCCGTTGGTACTCTTCTCACAAAAAAAATTCATCTCTATACTGATGATACACCACTCTACATGAAGGTCTCCTTTGTTTCAGACATCAGTGCCTCAAGACTGCCACACCTGGCTGTCCAGCGCTTACCTGAAGCTCAGCCCACCAAGAGCCAAAAAACAGAATCAATCAATCAGGATTTGTAGAGCGCGCTACTCGCCCGTAAGGGTCTCAAGACGCAGGGGGGGCAGCAGATCCGTTCAGCCGAAGAGGCAGGTCTTGAGAGTCCTTCTGAAGGTGTTCAGGGAGGGGGCGTGCCTGATGTCTGCCGGGAGTTCTTTCCATGTTTTGGCCGCGATGTGGGAGAAAGATCTTCTGCCTGCTCTGGCTCTGTGGATGCATGGGGTCTTGGCCAGTGCGAGGTTGGAAGATCGGAGGTTCCTTTTGGGTAAGTGGAAGTTGATTCTGTCGTTGAGGTATTCGGGTCCCGTGTTGTGCAGGCATTTGTAGGCGTGGGATAGTATTTTGAAGGGGACTCTTTTCTCCACGGTGAGCCAGTGGAGCCTATGTAGGTGTGGGCTGATGTGTTCGTGCCGGGGGATGTCTAGGACGAGTCTGGCGGCGGGTTCTGTATCATCTGGAGTTTGTGGAGTAGAGACTTGTGGATGCCGGGGTAGAGTGCGTTTCCATAGTCCAGTCTGCTGGTGATGAGTGCGTGAGTGACTTTCTTTCTTGACTCAGGGGGGATCCACTTGAAAGTCTTGCGGAGGATTCAGAGGGTGTTGAAGCAGCTGGAGGTGGCGGCGTTGACCTGTCGGTTCATGGTGAGGGATGAGTCTAGTACGATGCCGAGGTTTTTGGCGTGGTCTGAGGGGGTCGGTGGGCTTCCGAGGGCGGACGGCCACCAGGTGTTGTCCCATGCAGAGGGGGTGGTTCCAAGGACGAGGACTTCAGTCTTCTCGGCGTTGAGATAAAGACAGCTGTTGGTCATTCAGATTGCTACTTCGGCATCCCTTTTTGGAAGTTGAGCCTGGAGGTGGCGGGATCTTTGGTGAGGGAGAGGATGAGCTGGGTGTTGTCGGTGTAGGATACGATGTTGAGGCCGTGTTGTCGGACGATGGCTGCGAGGGGAGCCATGAAGATGTTGAAGAGGGTTGGGCTCAGTGACGACCCCTGTGGGACTCCACATGTGAGTATAAGCCTGGCTCAATGACCTGAACCTTAATGGCTCCACATCCCAACTTTTCATGAATGCCAAGTCACTTGGATTCACACTGGAAACTAACTTGACTCTCATGGAAAACATTTGCCAAGAAATATGATCACATAACCCTCATCATAGAACTGAATTGGCTTCCCTTGCTAGCCCTCCCCATCTTCAAAACCAACTGCATCATTTACAAAGCCAATAAACAGCTTCCCCTTTTATCTTGCAGACCCACTCACCATCTGAGGTGGTTCTTGGCACAACCACAGGCAGGACATCATCGGACTGCAGACTAAAGTGTAAATATGGAAAAAGAACTAGACAGCAGACCGTTTCAATCTATGTGCCCAGGACCTTGAACAGCGTCCCCGTATCCGTCAGGACCACCACAACACTGCTCCAATTTAGGAAAGAGTTTAAGGCGCACCTCTTTAAAGAATACTACATTTCAATGCATTAACAGTGCACAAACCAACTTCTTTTCCGATCATTTTTAGGTCGAGCCTAGCGCAGCGCGCATGCGCTGCTCTGCAAGCTTCTTGTAACTACTCAAAACTACTCCGTGTGGGTCTGACTCCCCCCACGCATAGGATTGGCTTTTGCTTGTGTCTTTCAAGAATGAAAGCACGCAAATGGGTAAAGGCGGGTGTATGAGCCACTTCTTTTCGTAACGTTGACTCCCACGGCGTTTTGCTCTCTGGAGCGAGCAGCGGCACGCAGGGCGGCAGCTGCATTCCTGTGCCCGCCCCCACCACTCCTCTTGAGCTGCTTGTTTTAATTTGCAGCCTGCGCTCCATGTTTGCACCCCCTCCCACTCTTCCTTGTTTATTATCTGTAGCGCGGTCCGCTTTCACTTTGGGGACCGCGCTTTTTTGTTTATTTAATTTTCCGCGCGATTTGCTTTCACTCTTGCGGCCGTTCTTGTTCGTTCTGTTTTTTTACAGCGCATTACAAGCGCCACAACTTTCTGGATTGAAAGTTAACTACATAACTTCTAGTTAATTGGATATCCCAGCAGTGCACACACATTCACAATTCCTTAGCATATTCATACTTTTTCAAAACTAATCAGTGAAACGGCATAGCTGGCATGTCACGGGCTACACGAAGCTTTCAAATTTATATAATTAGCAGACTTCCTAGATTAACACAAACATACATCTTTTGCTCGGCTTTACCTCGCCACTGCTTACCGCTACTTTGTGCGACCACTGTGCTTACTCACAAAAAATGGCTGTTTTTGTGAAACCCATGTTAATCATTGGGCAATTTTGCGAAATTTCTCCCAGCACACGCTGGTAGGCCGCATATTAAAGTGTCCTTGTGTAACGTAACTAGAGCTCATGTAAAGCGCTCCAAAACCTTCAGGTCGAGTTCGCGCTATATAAATTTGCTGAAAAAAAGAGAAATGACCTACCCCTGTTCCAATGCAGGGAGAGGCATACTGTAAACAAAATTTACAGTATTGAACACAGCAGCTACATTGCTTTACAACATACCTTAAAAACATTGCCAATATCTCTGGCTAAACACTTAGAACGTCCCAAAGGCGAGACCTATTGGCTATGCCAATGCTTGTTTGACTTTATGCTGGACTGTGACCATGTACATCGCTCCCCTGCCTTTCTTGATTCAATAAATGCATACATATGTACATTCATTCTCCTTGGAGTGGGGATGTCTGTGGGTTGTTTGTTGTACTGTGGCTGGTAGGGTGAACAACCTTCACCACGAAACCGTCACCCCGCATGTTGTTACAACGAGGTCGTTACCACGACCGCGTTGTAACAACGCATACCATTATCCCGCAAGTCATAACGACTTGCGGAGGGGGGAAGAAGGTGTTGGATTTAAAATCCAACACCTTCCCTACTGTCCGCACAGACTGGAGTTGGAATAGTAAATTCCCCCCCTCCGCAAGTCGTTGGTACGACTTGCGGGGTAATGGTATGCGTTGTTACAATGCGGTCGTGGTAACGACCGCGTTATAACAACATGCGGGGTGACAGGCTGCGGAATTGTGAGGCATATTCGGCTGGTAGAGTTCTGGTATCTTCTATTCCACCAGGCTCTACCCCAGTGGCCCCAATCATATTTACGAACAGGGTGGTCTTTCAGCCCTCCGATTCTAACATTATGGATGTTACTAATAACGTCTCCACTCATACCCTACACCTGACAGCCTGTCGAGATTTATTTGTGCATTCCTTTAAACTAATTTAGAACATAAGTATCTAAATGGACAATAACTATGTTCACATTTTTGTCTGGAATGATTGTGATTTTACACGGTTTGAGAACACCACAGTTAACAGCTCTCGCATTATTATTTACTTTGTAATGTCCAGCTCTTATTGTTTCTTTTACTGATATGGGAGGATGATGACTATATATGAAGAGTAAGCCACGGCCAACAGAGGAGTGATAAGGCAAATTTTAACAGGACACATTCTCTAGTGACCATCATGGTTTCCTTTGATAAAAACAATTGGTTACTTGCACTTTTAGGGGCTGTTGCTGCATAACAAGCTGGTTAGAATTATAGCCCTATTTCTTTTCCTTCTATCTGCTTATTACAGAAAATAAGACGTTAGTTTTGAAGAAATCCAAATGCAGTCTTCAAGGTACAGAAGCTCTGCAAAGCAGTTATCTATTTTATAGTTCACTCTTTTATTTCTTACCTTTGCAGAACCCAGCGACCATCACCAGAATACTACTCAGCCATTTCAACTGGGATAAAGAGAAGCTAATGGAGAGGTATGTTACAAATGTTCATAGAGTATTACCAGTTTTGTAACTTTGCAAGTATCCATCGCATGGAGTACCACAAGCATTTTACTCCTGAGCGAGGGCATTTGTGGTCTCTGTTTGCATTACATGAAAGCTTGGCCCCTTTGGCTATGGTAATTGTTTCCATTGCACTGCTTCTCAATAGCGCAAGTTGCACTTTCATGGCTGTAGGAACCATGGGGAATAAATAGGAGCTACCACAAGCTGATTGAAGGGTTGGAGAGCTCAGATGGTGGTAGTTGAAGAATACAAGTTGCACTAATGAGAAACTAAAAACCCTGCATCAGCCACTGGGTTTCATCTACACGTATAATTGAAGCTAGCAGTTACAAGAGAAGGAGCTGACTAAGTACATAGATGCAGAAAGTACAGTTAGAGGCAAGTAACTGAGCAGATACAGGATGCTATGACAAGACTGAGTCCTCATTCATATTGCTTTCTAAATATGCAAGATGCCTAGGCTTGGTGCATTAATACTAGAGGATTCTGACCAAAAGCCAGTTAATAGAAGTGTACTACTGCGAAAGTCGGTTAATATGAATGTACTATTAAAATGAACACATATATAAACCTCCTCTCCACTTGAAGAGTTTGAATTTACTGCCTTTGTTGAAAGGAAACTTTACACAGGATGTTATAGTCCATCACATAAAGAAAGGCAGGGAATGGACTCAACCGGGACCTGCTCAGCTGGTGGGCTAAAATTTCAGAAAGAACCAGGGCCAAACTTGCTGAGAACAAACAAAATGAGCACATGAAATTCCCTTTACCCACTAAGCAATTTTAACCTACTTCTTACAGGAACTCTACAATAAATGGTGCGAGAGGGTTGCTCATTAATTCAGAATTATGAAACAGAAAGGTAGCAAATAGCAAAGAAGTATGAAGCACTTTTATGGGAGACAAGTTTGGAACCACGTATGCTGATCTGCTGGTTTTCCAATATCTGCTTTACTTAACATTTTGGAACAAGAACCTCAACAACAATATTTCGAACTGAGCAAAACCAGTGGAATTTATTGACCTAAACCAGAACAAATTGAACATTAAGTTAACAAGCAACATAGTCATGAATGCATAGTATATGTGAACATTGAATTGTATGTGAAAGCTAGAAAATTCCATTCAAAACTTTACTGCAGAGCAAGATAAACTAGTTAACTGGCAATGCGAGATCATGCAGCAACCAGCAAGAGAAGGCAGACAGAAAAATGGAACTTGTAGATTTCAGAGATGGATTATTTCCAGGTACACCCCAATAATATCTGAACCAGAATGTTGTAATATTCTAGCCCCTCCATTCAGTCTTGTTCGTTTACCACGATTTGCCTACCATTTTATCACCTGGTGAGTCTATATTAAGAGGCTTCGGCAGAGTCAATAGGTTTTTCCTTTTTGACCTATTGGCTTTGCCAATCATGCGCAGCATCGACGTAAATGTTATTTGCTAGAATAAAGGGTGTGCTGGTGCATGCGTGCCACAATACTTGCAACTGTGTCATTCTCTACTTGGGTTTGCATACGCCTACAGAACAAATGTAGCTCCATTTAAAAAAAAAAAAAAAAAAATTTAAATTTATTTTTTTTACTTTTCCAAGTTCGCAGAAGCCATCTGGATCAGTAAATAAAAAAATTAAAACAAGATTTTTTACTTGTGCAAAAGCACCCTCTCCCCCTTAATAAAGTAGCAAACAGCAGCTGCTAGACCCTCTCAAACAAATGGTAAAAAAAATATTTAATGGACCAAAATGGGTGGGGAATCAATGGAGGATTGGGTGGGGAGCAGGCTATAGTGTGTGGCATTGGAGCTCCATACTAGCATAAAGTTGGAGGAGGCAAAATAAAGAATTGGTGTGTAAAGAGGGAGCAGCACGGTGGGGTGGCTGGGGGGGGGAACTACATGAGCTCAATGAGCTAGAGTGATGAGGGAATAACATGGAGCATGCAAGGGGTGAGTCTTTGAGAGACTGGGGATCCAGAAAATGATTGAATCTTCATGGATTGCTCAAAGAAAGTAGTTCCTTGAATGTGAGCAGTAGAAGGATACAAGTCTTACAAACAGTAGGATAAAGAAGCTATGCTGTAGAGGAAGTGCACAATACGTATACAAAACAATAATGGATGGAATACTTGACTTAATCTCAGCCACTGATAATGACCCGGACAGCATCCCAATCCATTGTGTTTCTGCACACCATGCCACCTCAGTTTGGACCCAGCTATATCCAAATCAGTCTTGACCCTGCTCTAATTGTAACAGTCCAGGCCGAACTGCCAAGCGAGGTCCTACCCAAACAGGAACACAAGCAACCCAGGCCCCCCCACACCCCTCTTTAATTAGGGGCTCATCAGCCGGGTACAGCTTGGTTCCAGTGACAGTGTGCAAGGAACCCAGTATGGGCATACCCATCCCACTTGGGGCGACACACTAAGCTTATCAAACAGTGATCGATGGAATACTTGAATTAATCTCACACTGTCCCCAACTGATGAGGCCATAACTAGGGTGAAACCAGTCCTGGGTTGCTTGTGTACCGGTACAAGGATGACCTGGCTTGGCAGTTTGGGCTAGACTTCAAGTTGTAACAGGGTCAAGACTAATTTGCATATAGCTGGGTCCTAACTGAGATGGCATGGTGTGCAAAATAATAATGGACTAGGATGAGGCCTCAAGTAGTTACCAGTGACAGATTATTTTATGCATTTCTACCATCACTTTTTTTTGTCTACTTCTATAGAGGAAGGGCAAACACAAGCAGAGGAAGCAAAGCCACCAAATGAGTAGCAAGCAAATGAGTGACAGTTAACCCAGACATTCGTGACCAACCATTCTTGAGCAATAGGCTGGCTGTAAGCACACAAAGTTTTAAATGCGGTCCCAAGCGGTGTTCCAACAACACAGGGTTTAAAATTAAAATGTATGTGTGAATAGATTTTGTGTGATAGCCTATGAGTAAACAAAGTCATTCTTTACTATTTATTAAGTGCTCTCCACCCTCAATTTGCTGATTGACACACATACCTGTCCGTTAAATTCTATGACATGCATGAAGCTCTAAAAATAACTACCTGTGGTAAGAAAGTGTTTCTGTAAAGTTTAAATATGATATATATATATATCTATATATCAAGGTGTATTGCAGTATGAGTGTCTGAATGGATGATTTAGTAGGTGCGTGACTGACTGTATAAGTGAGTGATTAAACGTGTCTTACTGAATGCATGGGTTAGTGAGTAAACTGTGTAAATGTCTGTATCAGTCTGTCAGTTGGTGTGTAAGCGGCTGCATGGGTTGGAGAGTAGCTACATGAGTGTCTATATGGGTTATCGATTGGTTGTCTGAGTGTCTATATGGGTGCCTAAGTCTGTGTGGGTGGGTGGGGGGGTTGTGTGACTCTGTGCATAGATGTGTGAGTAGGTGATTCACTGGCTGTATGGGTTCAAGAGTGCATCTGGGAAGGGCTGTATGGGTGGGTGAGTGTGTGTATGGGTGTATTGGTGAGTGAATGGATGTCTCAGTGGAACATGTGTGAGTAACTACATATGTGAAAGACAGTATATATGAGTTGCAGTATATAAATGACTATATGTGAGAGTGAGAGATTGTGAGTGGATGTATGGATCAGTATGTGCTTGTGTCAGCGATTCTAGAAGAGAGTAAGTGTGTTAGTATCTGTATGAATAAGTGAAGTGGTGTGTATATAACTGTATAGGTGAGTAAATGGGAGTGTGATTGATTCTTTGCATGACTCACTAGGTGTGTGACTAACTCTATGGGCGAGTGGCGGTGTGTGAGTGTCTGTATAGGTGTATGAGTGCATATGATAGTGCTGTATTGATGACTGACTGCATGTATGAGTAACTGTATGGGTGAATGAGTGGACGTGTGTGTAGACCTAGGAATCAGTGAGTACCGGGTATGCAGTAACTGGTATTGGTGTCTATGGTTTCGAAAATGGTAGTCTGCATTTTAGAGTGGGTGTATCAAATGTTATATTAAGGTGTGAGGAGGTGAGCTGAAAGGTGGTGATGTGCAGCCCGCGAATCGCTGGACGCCCGAGGACCCGTACACTGTAGCGGTCTACCCGGTGAGTGTGGGCAGCCCCCGGGAGGAAGGTGGCTGTCCCTCCACTGGTGCCGCTCTGCCCAGGGGGCTCCCGGGGAGCGGGGAACCAAGGTGACATCCACCGTGAGGAGGTGCGAGGCAGCGGCCGGCGGGGGGAACACAGACAAGGGCCAAGGCGTCCATAACGAGTGGGACAACCCCCAGTGGAGCTGCACTGTGAGACGTCGCTGGAGGAGTGTGGTTTGGGCCTACTGTCGGGTAGGTGGCGGGGAGTGAGTGAAAGGGAGAACCCGCGGCGTGGCCAGGGACCTTTGATACCAAAGCGCCAGCTAGCCTTGTCGACACGCTGCGACGCGGAACCAGGGGAGACCCGCCCCGTCACTCCGTTGAGGCTTGTGTGGTGCTACGTTGTGCGGCCCTGACGATAGTGACTCCGCGTGCAGGCTGCATCTCCCAGCTATCTACCGAGCGCAGCCGAAAGTAGTGAGAGAGGCGCTGGGACAGGGGTCGCCAGTGAAATCACAGGTAAAGGAGACACGGCCTGTACTTTGCAAGAATCTCGCAGACTGTTTACACCGAGGGAGCTCACCAGAAACACGCGCACTTCCTGCTGAGTGCACTGAGAGTCCTCCCCCCCGTCACATGCTTTAGAGGCCTCTCTTTGTTGTCCCTTAGCTACAACTAACGAATAGCCATGCCGCACGCCATCCCTGGGGGCGAGATGTCAAGCCGGGTGACACATTAGACTTGTTGTGAGGCCAGCCGCAGTACGATGTTACTTACGCACAGACCCCACAAGGCCTCACATTGACCTAGTTTCTACCTTTGCATGATTACAGAAGTTTGGACGGACAAACACGCAAAGTTCGCCCTGGACGTTATGTTGTCCACAGTTCACACATTGTTATTGTTACAACAGACCGGTGCACAAACGCTCGACCACATCCCGCATTCACCGAGGCATACCCCATCCCTGGCCTCCCCGTTGGCTAACCACTCTAGCGATGACGCGAGTTAATATACTAACATGGAATATACGCGGCATGCACACTCCCACACGGCGATACTCTGTATTTGCTTATCTCCAAAGGCACTCAGTTGGAATCGCCCTATTACAGGAAACACACACGACACAACCGGAGTTAGAAAAACTACGCAGACGCTGGAGGGGGCAAGTGTATGGTACTGCGTACTTTGCCCACGCTAGGGGCACACTCATCTGGGTAAGAGTGCGTGTCCCGTTCGTTAGCACAGCCACGGTAATAGACCCTGAAGGCAGGTACACTATAGTACATGGAACGCTGAATGGACAATCCATATTGCTGGCCTCGATTTATGCTCCAAACACCGATCAGGTAACATTCCTAGCACAGTTGTCACTGGTTCTGACCCCCTATGCTGGGTTCCCCTAGTTACTGTGAGGTGATTTTAATTCAGTACTCGATGTGCACACTGATAGATCCTTTCCCCCTCTCAGTAAAACAACAGCGACCTCAAATGCGCAGACACTCACAGATTGGCTCGCACACTGGGCACTACTGGACATGTGGCGGGTCCACCACCCCACTGAACGTATTTACTCTTACTACTCGGCGACGCATGATCTGCATGTACGACTCGATAGGGTGGTAGGGTCCCAGTCTCTGCTACCATTAGTCACGAAATCGGAATACCTCGGGCGGACGCACTCGGATCACAACCCTCGGTGGTTCCAGCTCCCCCCCATGGCGTCTCCAGCCCACTGCGCTGGAAGATTCCGAATTTCGCTCCTCACTAGGGACAGCCATCCTTACAAACTTTGACCTCAACGAAGGTACAGCGAGCGATGCGCTGGTGGAATGGGACGCTCTTAAAGCAACGCTCAGGGGCCACTGTTTAGGAGCCACATGGAACATACGGAAACAACTAGCCACATCACTCACCCGCCTTGAATCCCAACTGCTACAATATGAACGCGAGGGGGGGGGAGGGGGCAGACACTCAATCCGTCTAGAATCCCTTCGGACACAACACGCGGAACTTCTTGAGCGCTTGTGGTGCCATAACTATGCGGCTCACACAGCCCGGACACACGCCACAGCCGATAGGGCAGGCCGCCTGCTCGCCTGGTGACTAAAACAAGAGAATACACGCGCTCCGATTGCAGCTATACACACACCGGAGGGAGACTTAGTGTACACACAACGGGAAACTCACAAGGTCATGGTGGGTCATTACACAGCTACTTAATTGCCCCCTCACCCTGGAGGAGATAGGAGACACGATCGCAACTATGGCATCTAGGAAAACGCCGGGTCCCGATGGCCTACCCACTGAATTCTACAAAGCTTACCGGGAGTCTTTGGTGCCATGCTTGCACACGCTTTACACAACGGCGCTGGAGAAGGGCACGCTGCCCCCCCCCCCCCCCCTCGATGCGCGAGGCGTACCTGGTGTCTCTGCTCAAACCGGACCGGGATCCCACACTCTGGGGATCTTATAGGCCGCTGGCGCTCCTCAATGTGGACTGCAAGATACTTGCCAAAGTACTAGCGGAGCGTTTGAAACCAGTGGTACCCGACCTAGTCCACAGTGACCAAAATGGTTTCGTGCCCAGCCGAAGCACGTCGATGAACCTGCGAAGGTTCTTCAGAGTTACTGCAGACAGTATACAGGAATGGCCAAGAGTGGGATGCCTAATGTTAGACCTGGAAAAGGCATTGACTGCCTGGAGTGGGACTACCTGGCGGCACTGCTGCAACGATATGACCTGGGACTGGGATTTCTGCAAATGGTGGGCCTCTTATACAAGAACCCCACAGCTAGGGTAAGGCTGGGTCCGTACATATCATGTCATACCCATATGTAGAGGTACCAGGCAGGGATGCCCACTATCGCCGCTCCTGTTCGCATTGGCGATCGAGCCCCTAGCGGCAGCCTTGCGCGCAACACTAGGGGACGGAATACCCCTTGGCGATGCAGTACACCAGGTGTCGTTATATGCAGACGATCTGCTGGTATACGTGAGAGACATAGAAGATATTCCAGCCCAGCTGGTCCGCACCTTACAAGATTTTGCCGCCATTTCGGGACTCTGGGTAAATGCTAGCAAGTCCTGTCTCTCTGCGTTTGCGGAGGGGAGCCAAGACCCGGGATACATCCTTAATGGTACGAGAGTACAGTGGAGAGGGGACACCTTCCGATATCTGGGAATCCAGATATACAGTCAACCGGCAGATCTTTTCGATGGTAACCTGGGGAGGGCCCTCACGGCTGTGAAGTCACAAATACGTTTCAGGACCACATTGCCGCTCACGGTCACTGGCAGGGTAGCACTGTCCAAAATGGTGATTCTCCCCAGACTACTATACTACTTTACTAACCTGCCTCTATATGTCCCCACAGCTTTCTTTGTCACACTAACCAAACTGCTAAGGGACTTCATCTGGGGGAGCAGCCGACACAGGATGACACTAGCGAAGTTATACCTACCCACGGACCAGGGGGGACTGGCTGCGCCCTGCTTCGAGCACTACTATTTAGCAGCACAGATACAATGGATAGCCCGCTGGCTCGCGGATAAAGGTCGTGAAGACATGGCATCTACACTACCCCCGTGCTCCCTAGAGCAGATACTCGCACTTTTCCATCCAGCCACCAAGTCTGCGAAGCCGACATCGCTCCTTCTGGCAGTGGCGTACAAGTGTTATTGCAGGAGCCTATTCCTAACCAGAGCCTTGACCCCTTATGCGCCTGCGATACCACTGGAAGGCTCCCCTAGTGGGACATGGACGCTCACCTCTCTTACACTTACGCAATGGCGAGATGCTGACATACAGACCCTGGGAGATCTATATCGGGATGGCACACTCATTCCATATGAATCCCTGGTCGAAGACGAGGGATTATCACCGGGGCAATTCCTAATACACCGCTCGCTGATTGCGACCCTGACCGCTAAATGGGGAGACATGTCCACAGAGCCCAGTCAACACCTTACCATACAATACCTCCACGTTATGGGGCGAGGTAGACACCGAATCCGTTGGTTCGCGGCGTCACTGCGCTTTCATGCGGCAATCACTCTAGAACCCCTCCGACGCAAATGGGAACTGGACTTGGGGAGGCGACTGAAAGATAGGGAATGGGAACGGGTATTGAAGAGTCCAGTGCACATACCCAGGAACATCAGGTTCCGACAAATACAACTGTTCATTGTGCATAGGGCATATCTCACACCGGAACTGATCAATCGGTATTTCCACCGTACAGATGCAGTGTGCCCTAGATGCGCCGAACCCGGGGCGGGCCTGGTCCACATGCTATGGAGTTGCCATAGACTACACACATATTGGCACACAATCAGCGAGCTACTACACGCAAGCACAGGGCGTGACATACCCTTTGACTGGACTGTTTACCTGCTACACCATTTCCGTAGAACCCCGGCCACAAAAGTAACATCCCGGTTCCTCGACCTAGGGCTAGTAGTCGCCAAGCGTCTCATTACTAGGAAGTGGAAGGCACACGACCCACCTCACGCACAAGCATGGAGACACTCGCTCTCCGCATGGGCCAGGGCAGAGGGAACAGCCATCCAACGGGAAGAGACACTGGGATTGAGGAAGGAGCCCATAGTTGCTCAGTGGGAGGGATTACTCCAAACACTTCAGCAGACTGAGGAAATATGCTCAGGGGAACAACCTGTGGAGAGAGATGTGGGCCCAGAGTAGGTGCCGGAGGACATGTCTATGTGCAGCTGCAGTGTTCCATGCAAATGAATATCCGAATAGACACCGGGGGCGAGCTCAGCTGCCGCTACTGTCAGGAAGTAACAATCAAATTGTTGTGCTATGGCTCACTGTTGGAGGGAGCGGGGGGGGCAGGGGGTGGGGACACTTACACTAGCACCGGTCTGCGTTGTGGTTGTTGGGTTTTGATTGTTTTAATTATACGTCATCTGTTTGGAAGTACATATTGATCCATCTGGCAGACTTTACACGCTGGACTCATGGAACCAGGTTATCAATGAAATGTAACCTATCTCATTCATGGACTGAGCTAAATAATGGAACTACAGGCTTCCTGGCGCAACAAACGCCATACGCACACCAGAAATGTTCAAACTCTATGCATCAATAGTATGTTTCCGCCATTACGGAGTGCTCCAATGAATGGATAGTTCTGAAAATGTTTATTACCTTTCATGTACATGTAACCTAAAAGTCAATAAAAACAGATTTAAACAAAAAAAAAGGTGTGAGGAGGTGCATCAGATTATTACATGGATGATGTCATCAGTGATGTCATTTGAGATGTCATCAGTGATGTCACTGACCATGTCATGAATGATGTAATATGTGACGTCATCAGCAGTGCATTGCGGGGGCGCAAGTTATAGTTAGCTCAACTAACTATAACAGCCGAATTTCTCTGGTTTTGTATGAGTGAAATTTCCAACTAACTATAACGTCCCTGAAACCTATGGTTTTTTTCAGTGAATTTCAAAGATTTTTTAAATGCTAATTTCTAACTAGAACGTCCCTGAAACCCATGGTTTTTTCAGTGAATTTCAAATGTTTTTTAAATGCTAATTTCTAACTATAACGTCCCTGAAACCTGTTTTTCAGTAAATATCAAAGTACTATTGTGCTATTTATAATTACAAATATTTTCAAAGTTTACCACTACGTACAATAAAATAAACCGAAAAACTATTATGTAATGTACTTCAGAAATTACACTGTTACTTTTTAAACGCTACAACATAATTTAACATTTACATTACATTTTATTTTCCCTTTTTTTGCTGTTCTCAGATTCCACTTTACTTCACTATACACAGTGATGTCAATGTAGTATCATCATGAAATAGCGGGGGGAAAAAACAATCAACTAGATTGTTAAAAAAAAGAATCAAATGACTACATTATTTTCAACATCTGTACCTATGTGTTCCTCCTTACAATTTTTTCCATTACATCCTTCTACAGGATGTCTTTTATTTAAGTCAACATTTTCAAAATGTACACAAATTTACATCTCCTACAATATACAGAACAAATATGTAAACTACTTTCATTTCAACACAATTTTTCCAAATGCATTATCAATCAGCACAAATAATAGTCCCAACACTAGTTATCATTAGTAATTGTTTCCAGTGCTCTCTACTTTTTCTTCACATTTTCCCAATAGGCCGAATAATGTATTCAAAACTTTGGTTTGTAAAATATCCAATATGAATTTGTTAAAGCATGTTTACATCTTCCCAATAGGCCGAATGATGTATTCAAAACTTAGGCTTCAAAAATATCAAATATGAATTTGGTAATTCGTAAGGCAATCTGGGTTTTATTTCCAAGTGTGCATCATTGCAATGTGTCCATCCTTTATTACATTTTTAATACACAGTATAGTGCCTAGATGTCGTAGCAGGTCCAGCATGGAAAATAATAGCCACTGTTGTAAAAGTTCTTCCAGAAATAGATATTTGACTGGCAACAACATTTTTAATTCTGGTTTCCAGTTTTCTTCCATTAGCTCTACAACGTTGTAGCATTAAAATCAGATATTTTCCATATCTTTCTATGCGTAATGTAGATAACATCTCTGATTTACAACGAGAACATTTCATATCATGGTGTGCTGCTTTTACTAGTTTGTTAAAAGGTACTGATTTGCAGTCTGGTATCGTTAAGTATATGAATCGTTCTGTGTCGATTTCAGTGCTGGAAGTTAATGAACACTGTTCACATTTATGATCCCATTTAGAACTTAGTCCAAATAGGTTTTCAATCTGTATTCCTTCATCTTCTAATACTCCAAGCATAACCATCAGACATTCTTGTGCATCTTGTTGTATATTAACCCTGAAGGTCAAAGAACCAGTACATACATCCAAGAGTTGGCGAATACCACAAGCAGTATGGATTTTACTTCTGTCAGTTGTCAATTGTTGAAATACATTATAAAGTGCAGAACATAATCTTTTTTCCTGATTTCCCATAATTTCATGATCTTGTAGGGAAAATACAACATTCAGAATAACATTAGCATAGCAGTTGATACCTGAACTATTTTCCAATTGGTATCCCACAAAGTCATCAACACTTTCCATTTTTTGTTTCTTTACACCTTTTCCTTTGTCTTCCATTTTTTAGGTCTCGCCTGGCGACGCAGCGCGAAGCGCTGTCGCTAGCGAGATCTATTGTTACTGACTTGCTTTGGAAGGGAGACAGGAGCTGTGCACGCGCAGGCCGGACTGGAAATGTGAACGCGCCCGTGAACACGCACGCAATGTTCACATCTCCTGTCCCCCTTCCGTCCTCGCAAGCCTCATGCAATATCCCTTTCTTTTTTTTTAATGCGCACGCGAGCTCCAAGCACGGCACGCTTTACACGCACAGCATGCCTCACCCCACTTACCTGCTCTTGTGGGGACTCTGCGCTGCTCCTCGGCTGGTCTCCGTCTTCAGCCGGTCACTGCAGCAACACGCGGGGCTCCAGGAGTCTCGCCTAAAATCCTGCTTTGGCCGCACCATGCAGCATTCACGAAGGCGGGGTGGGCTCCCGCTGGAGTTCCTCTACTGTTTTTAGGTCTCGCGCCTAGCGTGTCAGTGCATAGCACTGCTCGCGCAGCGCGAGACCTCTAGAAAGGGCTTCTGAAAACGACCCACACGCTCGTGCGTGTGGTTTTGTTTTCAGAAGCCCTCATTGGCTGTAGCGTCCGTTTTTTTAATGGAGACGGCACGCGATTGGTCAAAGGCGGGCGCATGTCCCGCCTTTGCCGCGCCCATTCCCGACGGTGGCCAGAACGCGCAGCAGCGCGCGTTCGTCTCGCTTTTGCTGCCGCGCTCCCTAGCCCCCGCTCCTCTGTGGTGCACGCGCACCACTGGTTCTTTTTGCTTTTGCAACTATAGGAAGACTTTGATAGACAGATATCTTGCTCACTTTGATACGCCAAACCCACAGCACTCGTGATTACACCATTCTCTAGGTGCCTTTCACAGGTGAGTGCCCTTGAAATAGGCGATAACACGTATCATTCCCAGTTTGTCTCTACGCCCACTAATTTGAACACCTTTCATCGGACCATGCAATCGGGCAGCCGTGTTGTGTTCACGTTAATAGAGGACACTGGAAATGCTGATCCTTTATGAGGCTTCTCTATAGCGGGACCATGGGAGACGGAAGTTTCCTTCTGTAGATTTTAAAATACTTTGTGCACAAATGTCATTGATATGTAATTCTGAATATGCAACTTCTCAGCTAAACCTTTTTATAATTTACTCTCTTGGCGCACCATTCTGATTCGGTCTACCAGTGGCGATCCCCATAACCTATGAGCTCCCTTTTTAGGTTCCTATGCCAATGCTTGTAGGTTCTGCTGTCAGCCTCTGTGCCCCTGACTACTACTGCCTGTGCCTTGCATGAAAGACAGTGATGAATGCGATCAAAGGCATGCTTGTTTTTATTTACAATTAAAACTGCATTGGCGCACCTTTGTATAGTGGGCACTGCGTCTTATATTTACTGGATTCACACAGTGAACGTTGTATGAGTTTACAATTCACTTTGCTCTTGAAATATCTAGCAGGCTTTGGCAGAGGATAGGATAGGATATCATTTGTAGAGCGCACTACCTGTAGGCAAATCTTCGTGGCCTGCTGCGTATTAATAAAATCTGAGCTAAAAAATAACGAAGTGTTGAAACCGAGGATGTGAACTTCGTCGTGTTATCATGGCATCCCTCTCTTTCGGTTTCTCTTCTTTCTTTCAACAACAGTCAGTGTTCACTTCTCCTGCTCTACAGCTGCCCCTCCCCCTCTCACTTTCTTCGTCTCGGTCTCGCTCCTCATTTGCTGAAAACCCTTACTTCAACAAACAGCTCTTACCCTCTCTTTCCTCTCCTTTCCTTGCTTTGTTCCCCTGTGAAATGGATCCAAAACCCTTGCCTGCAAATGTCGAGTTTTCCAGACATTTTTCTATTCAAAAGTGCAGCTTCGGGCCGAGAAAAAAATAACGTTAAGAATACAAAACAAAATCACTAAATGAAGCAAGATAGAGTGGTCGTAAAGTGGATAGATTGGTTTTATTCACAACCAGCGTTAAGGTGAATATATTGTTCCTGCTTACATTAATCTTGCATTCCCTATGAGTGTTTGCTATTTCCAGGATGTTGTTACCTATTTTTTTCCAGCCAGCATATAACTCTTGTCTCCCCTCCCCGATAACCTATTTCTCATTTTCTGGTTCTCCAGTGCCGCAAGGTAATTTGAATGGCGATAGCGATATGCAAATATCCTCACTCCACTGCACACAAAAAACTAAAGCAAAAACTTTGTCATTTTCAAGACCAAGAGCTCTAGCTTTCACCAATGCGAGACCTATTGCATTGTAAATGCTTGTTTTTTTTGCTTTCGCGGCCCCGTCCATGGGCCGCACGAGCCGCGCAGCACTTCAAGTACGGCGAAGTCCGCAGGCGCCGCACGAGCCGCAGGCCACGCCGATGTGCACGCTCACGGCGTGCCTACAACGCGCGCATGGCGCTCTTTCACTTTCCCTTGTTAATGAGGTATAAAGGGACCCTTATTTACTCCAGTATTGGAGCTTTCATAGATTCCCATGCTTGGAATCATTCCCTGTCGTCGAGATGGGAGCCTCGGTAATTATATATATATATATATATATATAACAGTAGTAAATAACATTACAAAAGAGAAACAGGCCTAGGCCTAATCCCATTTTGTAGTCAGACCATGTCTTTTTGTAAAAGAGACCAAAAAGAATCATTAGCCAATCAGAGCAGCCTCACCCTCTAGAACCTTGGTGAAAGAACCTCAGCTCCTCAGATTTTCTACCGCACGTTGTGCAGAAGGGAGTCTCCTTGAGCTCTGCTCTATTTCGACTATTTCTCATATTTTTCAGCTGTTTTCTTCAGTTTTTTCTTGGGGAGATGTCTGAAAAAGAAAGCGTTATTCAAGGCCTGTGCCACTTGTGGAAAAAAGAGGCTTTATGTGGAGGACAGGCATAAGGACTGTATATATTGCCTGTACCCGGACCACAAGGCTGCGGAGTGCAAGATTTGCCGCACCTTCTCGACTAAGACTCTCCGGGATCGTGAGGGTCGTTTACTTACCCGGCTTCACAAGTTAAAGTCAAGGAAAGAGTCGATGTCCAGTGACAGTGAGGACGCTTCTTCTGCTGTCTCATCAAGAAGGTCAGTCAAGAGGGGTAGGGGTTCCCCTTCATCATCTGGGTCACCCCTCAAAGGCCTCAAAAAGACCCCAAAGGAGTCAGAGGACCAAGGTTCTATCAAATCTCCTCACTGCGGTGTAAAGGAGAGGGAAGAACCATTATCTTCATCTACCACTATCCCAGGCAAGGAGAAGTCATTGAAGAAGCTTTCTTCACAATCTTCGGATAAGAGTTCTCATTCGTCGTCGATGCGTAAACCCTCGTCGACGAAAACGTAAAAATCACAGGCTAAAGATGCTCCTGTGTCGACGCCGTCTCTTTTCCCAGTGTCGACGGGCTCGTCGACGAGCACTTCTACAACATCGTCGACGACGGTGTCGACGAAGATTGCGACTACAGTTCCGTCTACCACTGTGGCGTCGACGACGAGAGTGTCGACGATGACGGCCACGACAGTGACGTCAGCAGGGGTACTGCTTATTTCGTCGACGACAGGTTCGACGACGCCCATCGTCTCGTCGACGATCAGCTCGTCGTCGAGGGTTTCGTCGCTGGTTCCATCTACTTTCTCGTCGATGGTGCCCCCGTCGACGATGACTGCTTCGATGGTTTTCACCTCCACGTCGTCGACGTCGTCGACGGGGAAAATTTCGATTTCCTTTAAAAGAAAAGGGGTTGCGCCGGAGAGGCTTTCACCCAAGATAGTGGATCCCTACCACCTGCATTATTATTGGAGGAGGAAGAGGGCTCTGATGGTGAGGACAGCCAATTTGGCTATGCTAACAGTCCCTCTCAGCTTCTGGTAAAATGTCAAGAAACTGATTCTGAGGGTGATTACTATCAGGAACAGGCTACTCAACATGAACAATATCCACAACAGGGGAACGGTCAGCAACAGATGGTATCTGTCCCCACCTCTCTGTTATCGGACTTACAAGGGATGCTTCTAGACTATCGTCAGAGGTTGTCTTCGCATCCTCCGCAACCTATTCTCCTACCACAGACTGTGCATACTCCTCAACCCATGGTGATAGTGTCACCACCTCCATTGGCTAGCCCACAAATTCCAACGGAGGCAGTTCCTCAACTTCAGGATGTTTCCTCTGATGAGGAGGAAGGTGAACTTGTGCAGACGGATCAGGGAGAGGAGTGGGATGATTAAGTCATTCCTGATCCCGCTTCTCCAACTCCTGCCGCTGTGGATTCCCCTCCTGCTGACATAGGGGTTTTCACAAGCTGATGGAAAGGGCTTCGCTACGCTTTGAACTTCCTATGCCATCTGTTCAAACGGAGTGTTTTCTATATGATTTTAAGGAGCCGAGTAAGAGGATGATACGTTCCATTCCCATAGTATCTCATGTATGGGAAGAAGGGATAAGGGCCATGAAGAATCCAGCTACAGTGGTCCCAGTCTTACCACGGCTAGACAAAAATATAAAGCCTCTGAGGACAGCCCAGCCTCTTTGACTGGTCAACCAAAGCCAGATTCAGTCATTTCCCAGGCAGCGCAGAGGAAATCTAAGAATCCTTCAGCACCTCTGACCACACCACCGGACAAAGAAGGCAGGCGCCTAGATAATGCAGGGAAACGATTTTCCTCTATGGCAAGTCTGGTGATTAGGGCTGCTAATGCATTAGCGATACTTGGCCGATACGACCGCCAATTGTGGTGCGACCTTTCGCCTTACCTTAATCAGTTGCCTGATACAGCTAAGTCTGAAGCAAAAAGATCCTACTTGAAGGAGAACTAACTTCAGCAGAGATCATCGATTGTGCGATGGACATCGCTACGACATCTTTCCGCTCCTTGGCAGGGGCAGCGGTGCTTCGTCGACAGGGTTGGCTCAAAGCTGACGTGGTTCCGGCCAGAGGTTCAGAATAAGATCCTGGACCTCCCATTTGACGGTGAAGCTTTGTTCGGCAAGCACATAGATGATGCTCTCCAAGACATTAAAAAGACACTGAGACGGCTAGATCATTGGGGACCCTTCAGTACCAGAAAGTCCCCTTTCGGGGTGCTAGGGGCAGGGGTGCTCCTTCATACAGAGGATCCTATCAACAACAGCGATATTCCTCTTATACTCCCGCATCCCAATCTTACCGGCCTTCTTACAACCAGAAACAAGGCCAGACGTCATCTTTCTCCAGATCCAATTTTAGGGGAAAACAGAATCGTCAGGGACGAGACGCCGCTAAGAGGCAATAGCGGCGAACTGGCTCTTTGCGCTGTGCCCTCCTCCTCCTCCAAGACATCTGTAGGAGGCAGGGTATCTCTTTACCTTCAAAACTGCCAACGGATTACATCAGACCGTTGGGTTCTAAACATCATTCAGAGTGGCCACACCCTGGAGTTCATTCATCTACCACCATCCAGAGCCCCTTCCGCCATCTCCGTGAAACATCTGCGTCTTCTTCGGCTCGAAGTTCATCAACTGCTGATGAAGGGGGCAGTAGAACCAGTTCCTTTATCCCAGAGGAACAAGGGTTTCTATTCCAGGTTCTTCCTGGTAAAAAAGACGTTGGACAAATGGCAGCCTATTCTCGACCTCAGGGAGCTAAACACTTATCTCACAAAACAATCCTTTCGGATGGTGTCTCTCCAGGACATTCTGCGTCTTCTCAACACTGGGGATTTTATGGCCACTCTCGATCTCGAGGATGCGTATTTCCACATACCCATCCATCCGGCCCACAGGAGGTTTCTTCGGTTTACAGTCGCCAAGAGCCATTTCCAGTTCAAAGTGCTTCCATTTGGCCTTCGCTCAGCTTCGAGAGTCTTCTCCAAGGTGCTGGCACCGGTAGCGGCATTTCTCAGGAAGCATCATTTCCAAGTGTTTCCCTACCTGGACGACTGGTTGCTAAAGGCCCCGTCCAGGGGGGCAGCAGCGGAGGCGGTCACCTCTTGCACCTGCCTCTTCTCCAATCTGGGCTTGACTCTCAACACCACCAAGTCTTCTCTTCGCCCTTCCAGAAGGGTTCAGTTTCTTGGAGCGATTTTAAACACATCTCTCAGCAAGGTTTTCCCTCTCTAGAGCGACAAAGAAATCTAATCTCAATGGCCCACCTAGTGCGAAGAAAAAAGTATCTTTCTGTTCGCCTCTACAAATCCCTGCTGGGGATGATGTCCTCCTGCATTCCCTTGATACCTCACTGCAGATTGCGAATGCGTCCCCTGCAAGAGCTCCTGGATTTGCAGTGGAGGCAAGTGAGCGGATCCTTCAACGACAAGCTTCTGATCACTCAGGACATGCGCAAGGCCATTCTATGGTGGACAAAACAAGAGCATTTGTCCCGAGGTCTATCCTTCGTAACCGCTCCAACACCTCAAGTGGTAACTACGGATGCGTCACTGGAGGGCTGGGGCGCAGTCTTGCAGGATCTGCAAGTCAGTGGGCACTGGCTTCCAGAACATCGCCTCCTTCACATCAACCTCTTGGAGTTGACAGCGATTCGTCTAGCTCTTCAAGCTTTCCTTCCAAGGCTGCAGGGTCTGTCGGTTCTTGTCCGGACGGACAACACCACAGCCATGCACTACATCAACAAGGAGGGCGGCACCAGGTCACTGCCCTTGTCACTAGAAGCCCAAATGATCTGGGAGTGGGCTATCTTTCATGGAATTTCTCTGAAAGCAGAACATTTGCCAGGAATGCTAAACGACAAGGCGGACAGGCTCAGCAGGCTGAAGTCTGTTACACACGAGTGGGAACTGCATCAGACAACGCTGGAGAGGGTGTTTCGCCGGTGGGGCAGACCTTCCATAGACCTGTTTGCCACACCAGAGAACAGGAAATGCCAGTGTTACGCCAGCAAGCTACACCATCGAGGGTCACTGGGGAATGCGCTTTCGATAGCCTGGTCAGGCGCATTTGTCTACGCCTTTCCCCCATTCCGCTAATTCCCAGATTACTCAAGAAGATGAAAGCGGAGCGGTGCAAGATGATCCTGATAGCTCCTGCCTGGCCGAGGCAGTTTTGGTTCACCGAACTTCACCTTCTCTCCTTGGACCATCCTCTTCGACTGCGACCAATTCCGCATCTTCTTACAATGTCTCAGGGTCAGATACTGCACCCAGATCCTCGCTCGTTACAGCTCTCAGCATGGCTCCTGAGCAGCAGGAATTTCTTCACCTAAATCTTCCAGAAGAAATTAAGGATGTCCTTTCGCAGGTGAGAGCTCCTTCCACGAACAGGACCTACCGCTTGAAATGGAAGCGTTTTAGTATATGGTGTCTAAGCAATAGTTTGGATCCTTTCTTATCAGAACCACACCAGGTCCTTCCTTATTTCCTGTCCTTGGCTAAGGCAGGTTTGGCTCTTTCATCCATTAAGGTGCACTTAGCAGCAGTTTCTCGTTTTCGACGCACGTCCTCTGGGCCTTCTCTTTGGTCAAGCAGAATTGTCAAACAGTTTCTTAAGGGCCTCTTCAGGGTGTTTCCGCCAGTGAAGCCTCCACCGCCTTCGTGGCAATTAAATTTGGTTCTTTCTCAACTTATGAGACATCCATTAGAACCGATTCATCGGACGGATCTCAAGTTCCTCTCCTGGAAGGTGGCTCTGTTGTTGGCCCTCACTTCAGCCAGGAGAATTACAAGCTCTTACAATTCAGGAACCCTTCCTTCAGTTCAAGGGAAATACGGTCATCTTGAGAACTAATCCTAAGTTTATTCCTAAAGTACCTTCTTTTCATCTCAACGAACCAGTGATCCTTAAAGCTTTTTTTCCTCAGCCTACGTCGCCGGCTGAGAGAGCTCTTCACTCTCTGGATCTAAAAAGATGTTTGAAATTTTACCTGGACCGAACTAAGTCTTTCCGCAAGTCTTCACAACTTTTTGTATCATATAGCGCTCCCCGCAAGGGATTTCCCATTTCCAAACGGGATATCTCGCTGGGTTGTGAGCGCTATTCGATACTGTCACACAGCAGCGGGCAAACCCCTGGAGGGTATTGTCCGAGCACATTCGACAAGATCTATGGCATCTTCAGCTGCCTTGTTTGCTGGGGTCCAGATCAAGGACATTTGTAGGGCTGCAACTTGGAGCAGCACTCACACCTTTACTGAGCATTACTGCCTGGAGTCCTCACTCCAAGACGACGCAGCGGTGGGACAGGCAGTTCTGAGGAACCTCTTCCAATGAGTGGTGAGCTTTCCCTTGCTACCCTCCTTCCTTCTTTTATCTGCTTTATACACATTTTCTCTTGTTTATAAATGCACTAACTTATCTAGGCCTTCGGCTAGTTGTAAAGCATGTATTTAGATAATGTGTTTCCGGACAAACAATGTCTTATGGAAAATGTGTATCCTTACTGCTAGCTTCTCTGATTCCAAGCATGGGAATCTATGAAAGCTCCAATACTGGAGTAAGAAAACAAGTTACTTACCTGTAACTTTGGTTCTCCAGTATTGGAAGCTTTCATAGATTCCCATGCGACCCACCCTCCTCCCCTGGGAAAGCTCAGCCTCTACCTGTGTATGTTTTCACAACGTATACGAAAATCTGAGGAGCTGAGGTTCTTTCACCAAGGTTCTAGAGGGTGAGGCTGCTCTGATTGGCTAATGATTCTTTTTGGTCTCTTTTACAAAAAGACATGGTCTGACTACAAAATGGGATTAGGCCTAGGCCTGTTTCTCTTTTGTAATGTTATTTACTACTGTTGTGTGTGTGTGTATATATATATATATATATATATATATATATATATATATATACACATACACACACACACACACACACACACACACACACACACACACACACACACACACACACACACACACACACACACACACACACACACACACACACACACACACACACACACACACACACACACACACACACACACACACACACACACACACACACACACACACACACACACACACACACATATATATACATACACCGAGGCTCCCATCTCGACGACGGGGAATGATTCCAAGCATGGGAATCTATGAAAGCTTCCAATACTGGAGAACCAAAGTTACAGGTAAGTAACTTGTTTTCTTACCTGCTCTACTGCAGGCAGCTGGCAATAGCCTCTACAAGATGGCCGCCTGTTGGCACGGAAACGACGTCAGGCTTCGCGCCAGCCACTTCCGCGTGCAGTGCAGATCAGCTGACCCAGCCCAGGGCTGGAGATGGGAAGGAGAGAGTGCAGAAGTTTCCTACCGGTGTCACAGGTCCTGGAAGCAGTCGTTTGTTGTAGGTTCACAGGAGGAGCGACATGGAATGCGGAGGGGATGCGCAGTGCCCCCGGAGCTTGGGTGTCACCAGCTGCAGAGACCTAGAGAACCCCCTGGTGCGCGTCCTAAGCCCCCACCGGCTGACATTGACGCCCCTCTTTCTCGGTCTGATCTTCGCTCTGTGCCCCTGTCAGGGGTCGACAGCCTTCACCCAGGTGAGAGGGAGGGGGGAGGTGGGGTGGTCTTTAGTAGTGGGATTTGGGCACATCTATCCCAGTCAAACTGAGAGAATTCTGGAGAGGTAGCCCTGGTTAGTAATTCTGCTGATCTCTTCTCCATAGCAAGTGATCCTCTAGGACAGTGAACATTCACACTTCTATATTTCATTGCAAGCCCTGCCCATATGTGAATTTTATTAATACGTAGCGTATCATGAATTCAGGAACGTGAATGTGTAAAAGTTTACAAATGGGTTGCCAAACCCCCTAATGATACTATCGGTGCCACTGGGGGGGATCATACCAGTAGTGAGCTGTGGGTTTTAACGGAACTTGGATCTTAAAAATATTTACTCTCCTTGGAATGACAATGCGAATCTTCCCTGGAATGGAAAGAGCGAAATTGGAATCCAGGAATCCCTCCTTCCCAACCGAGCATAACTCGTAGTGGAGCTGGGATGAAACCAGCTGATCACTGACTAGGAGTGAGGCTAGAGGAGGAAACATGACCAACAGTGCCCTCCTGTGGCCATGTCGGGGATTCTTGCCATTGTAAAAATGTGTTCTGTGCACAGCAAGAGGCAGACAAAGGAAATGAATATGGCACAAGTGACAGCTCTCTGTAAGGAGCTTTTGTTTGTTCCAGCGACTAAGCACAGAGAGAGCTGCGATCACCCTTCAAGAAGAGAAACAAGCATTTGCAATGCAGTAGGTCTCGCATTTACGCGAGTTTAAGCTATTGGCATTGTAAATGACAATTCCTTTTATGTTTTAAAAACGAAAACAAAAATAAAAGGCATTGTCATTTACAATGTCAATAGCTCAAACTTGCGTAAAAGCGAGACCTATTGCATTGCAAATGCTTGTTATGCTTTTCAACCGTACTTGATTCTTTAACATATTTTCGTTTTGAACACGCAACACGTTTCTCATAAATGGGATATTCACCTAAATTTGGTGCATAAAGTCTTCTTAAACGATTATATTCCCTTACACAATTTACATCAGCACTAATCTTGTTGTCATCGAAATCAATCAAATACAAACCAGACAATGTTCTAACTTGAGATAATGCAACATATGCCATTCCCTCTTTGAACACAGTACTTCCAATATTTACCAAAACACTGTCTACACTTAAACCTTGAGATTTATGAATAGTTACTGCATATGGTAAAGACAAAGGAAACTGTTTTCTGCGAACATACGAGTCTTTTACGAGCCAAAAACGTACAGCACAACGCCCAATCTCTTACCTCTGTAATCTGATCAAATTTTATTTTCAAGAATTCTATTCCATCTCTGTTCTGATATTTTACAAAATCAACAACTTTCCACATTGCTCCATTTACTAAACCTCCTTTTACATTCAAATTACGCCGCAAAATTACCCGACAGTTTATACATACATCTAAAGTTTTTCTAAGCCAGCAGTTTTAGATACAGACTTTTCCAAAGAGTCCAATTTAGTCTGTAGTTTCTCTGAAAGAAGAATGGTCACTCCCTGATGCTCTATTTTACCAATAGCTTCAAAGTGAACTATTTCTTATTTTTCCAATTTCAGAAGCTCTTGATTAAAATGTGCAACACTCTTGCTGTGTAGGCATTAGGCAAACTATAGACTTCTTTTCTCCAATCTTCTTATACATTACTTCAGCTGCTGTGTTTTCAGTTGTAAACTAGTTCCTTAGTAGCCGACTTTCTAAAGCTTGTTTACCATGTTTCGTTAGGACACCAATTCTTATATCTTTCAGAATATTTCCATAATCTTCGTCCGTTGCTTGTCGCATATTCTTTATAAGTTCTTTATATTCAAATGGAACCATATATTTACATTTCCAATACTTCCCAAACACTTCCTAGTGTCTTCATGCACAAGTGTTTTAAAAACTGGTTCTCCTTTTACAGGAGTTAGTTGTAGTAGATCTCCAAATACAATTACATGTTTTCCTCCAAACAGAACATCGTAATCTGTTTTTAAAACCTGTTGCATTCTCAAGTGTACAAAGGCAAGTATTAAGTTTGAGACCATGCTCACCTCATCAATAATTAGAAGTTTCATTTTCTTCAACACTCCTGACACTTCATAAGAAGCATCACCAGACAACTTCTGATATTCTAATTTATTATCATGTTCAACTGGTAACATTGGTAATCTATGTAAAGTAATTCCTTTAATATTGTGCGCTGCTAATCCAGTCGGAGCTGTTACAACACAAGATAAATGTGAATCTGTAGTTTTTGTAGATAACTGGTCAAAACTTTAATTAAACTTTTACCTGTTCCAGCTTGACCACTGATGTACATAATAAGTTTAAATGATGAACATATTGGGGAGAGGATGTAGCCTTACGGCTAGAGCGATCGACCTCGAAGCTGGGGAACCGGGTTCGAGTCTCGGCAACGACTCTCAACATCCTGTGATTCTGGGCAAATCACTTAATCTCCCCGTGCCTAACAAAAATGAATGTGTCCTTCTGTAACAAAACTGGTGCTCATGTAAAGCGCTCCGATACCTGATTTATCAGGTCTAGTTCGCGCTATATAAAACTCTAAAAAAACAAACAAAAAAAAACCACATATACAGTCCTTTTTAGGTCTCGCGCCTAGCGTTGCAGTGCGCAGCACTGCTCGCGCAGCGCGAGACCTTTAGAAAGGGCTTCTGAAAACGACCCACACGCTCGTGCGTGTGGTTTTGTTTTCAGAAGCCCACATTGGCTGGAGCGTGCGTTTTAAAAAAAAAACGGCACGCGGTTGGGCAAAGGCGGGCGCATGTCCCGCCTTTGCTCCTCCCATTCCCGACGGTGGCCAGAACGCGCAGCAGCGCGCGTTCGCCGCGCTGCCGCGCTCCCTCCCCCCGCTCCTCTGTGGTGCGCGCGCACCACTAGTTTGATTGAAATGCTACCAACTACTTGCTCCTTTTACCTCTGCCGAGCCTTCGTTTATTCGTAGCTCATTGGTGCAGTCTGTATTTGGTAACTCCACAATGTCAGTCTTTTGTACTGGTGGAACCACCTGCCAACGCAGGATTCTTAAGAATCGTTGCAACACAGCAAATGGCTACGCCGAGTTTGGCTTGAGGAGCGTCCTATAAATAGCGATGTATGGCAGATTTTTGCAAGTGTTCGTTCGCCCTTTACTTTTCCCGGAATGCCCCTTCTCTGTTTAAGGTAAATACATAATTTTCCTTTTAAATTGCAGTTCATCCTGCGGAGTGTCGTTAAAATGTCCTGGTTCAGCTTTTCCTCTTTCCAGCTCTCCATTCTCAACTCTCCAGGTTCTATCTACCTCTTCCGCATATTGCGGCAAATTTTCAAGATTCATAGTCGTTAAAAGCACTCTGCTGCCACTAGAGGCCTTTTTAAATTGTCTAGGCAAGTATCTGTATTTCACTAATTATGATGATTCTAAAGGACTAAGAAACCTTCTGATTGAGGTTTAAGTTTTACACACTAGAATCCAGATGAATATAAAATTGTGATGCTTTAGAATCACTTTGTTTTGACTTACTTTTGGCATCTGTGAGACCTAATTGATTGCATGTACCTTATATGTACTTTCAAATGGCTGTAACATACCATGGAACACTATCTCAAGAGTTCGGGACAGGATTACTGTAATTTACTTTCCCTCCCCTAGTTCGTCATGCGAGGAATGGCGGAAACGGGTTCGCACATTTTTAAACGGGCCCCATGCGCAGGAAATAAGCACCCAGTGTAGCGGGCCCATTTACTTTTGTTCAGAAAAACAAACCCCCACTTTGGGATCTTGTTTTTTGTTTCTGGACAAAAGAAGTTTGCAGTGCGTCCTCTTTAAACATGGTGCCTTCTCGGCAGACTTCACTGCTGTGAATGAAGTTGTCACGGTGGTGGCTCCCTTCACATTAGAGAGATCCCCACCAGGAAAGCAGGTATTTCGAAGAACATCGAAAATCCCTCTGCCAAGGTAACTGAACCCATGGCTCCTAATATAAAGCTGGCATCCAAGCACTCACCCTGTCCCAAGGGCAAAAAGACAAACGAATTGAGTAATACGATTGTTCGACATTTGGAAATCACCATAGTTTTGGCTCGCTCCTCTTGTCTTTGGGGAGTTTACTTTGGATAACCATGTCTAATACAGCTATGGAGTTGCCTTCAGTGTTAACTTTTTTTAAATGGTGCATAAGAATAAGATGATGTAACTATCTTGCATTCATAATAAGTGATGCAATGTTTAGGAGTTGCCTACAGACAGCTTTTAGCTGGCTCTTTGAGAAAGACCTCTTTTGCAGCATACCAACAACTTACAGTGGATTTAGAGCTAACCTATTGCTTACCATTGGTTGGCTTTCTTGTCACTCAGATGTTCTTGCTTCTTGTTCACTTTACTTTCCTTTCTCTTCTTGTCTTTATCCCTCCCCTTCAGCATAGCTTTTTTACCATACTTTTCACTGGCTGACTCGAATTCTTCCACCGCTTCTATGGAAGGAACTACTTTTTTCTTTTTGTTTAAACACTCCATGAAAGTGCATGTGTTTTCCAGCTCTCTTACCTGTTTTCTGCGCCCCCATGCCTGCAAACCCACCCTGCACTTGTTGCGTTGTCCCACCCACTTGCTTCCTCCCTCCTGTCAGTCATTTCAGACCCAAATTTGAATCTGTGGGTCAAAGAATCTGATTAGCTGGTCCCAACATAAGAAGCATATGTTGACGCCACCATTACAGGACTCCATTTCTGAGTCCTGACACAAATTATTAAAGAGCACATAAGGGGACAGGATGAGCTTACCCTTACCCACAAGCTCTGGTGTGGAGGCTTACACAGCCTTGATTTTAAAATTTAAAAAATTGTTTTTCTCACAAGATTTGCTATCTCAGTGCTCGGACGGTGGGTCTCAGCACAACCCTCCTGTGTGGATTCGTTGGTCATCTTTGGATTTGAGGATCTGCAGAATATTCTTGAATCCATAAATAAACAAGCATTGCAATAGGTCTCGCATTTGTGAGAGTTTGAGCTATTGGCATTGTAAATGACAATGCCTTTTATTTGTGTGTTGGTTTTTAAAACATAAATAAAAAGCATTGTCATTTTTTATGTAGTAGGGCATTCTTCTTTTCGGGAGCTAATGGAGTGCAAGGTCATACTGGTTGTTTAAACTATTGAGGTGTGCACCCTCACACATACGCAATCTGAAACCTTGGCAGCTATGCTAGACACGCACCTTCTGTCAAATTTTGACGTTTAGTAGAACTACAGCTAGCAACGACCTACCAGAACTATTGTTTTAAAGCAAGCTTTATGTAGTTTTTGTTAATACAAATGATTGAATTTCACTGCTAGATTTACAACTCGCGGGGAATGCTACTTTGTTTAGCAACGAACATTTTTTGACGCTTTGCATGTTTAGAAACAACTGCCAAGGCTGACTAACGAAAGACTAAGGATAATTTTGCATTGAATCTTACAATCCAAACCATTGTTGATTTGTTTAGTGTTCTTGTTAGCATTCTTTTTTTTAAATTCTTTTTTTAATCCTGACGTTAAATGCATTACATTCCAACTCTCGTTTTGGACTTTATCCAGGTTGCCATAAAGGGCTGTTCGTTGAAAAGCATTTAGCTAAGGAATGTTTTTGACATTTATTGTGGGTAGTTGGGTATGTTTCAATTGAAAAAAGATATTTGCACCCTGCCAACAAACCAGGACTTTATTTTGAGTCATTTGTTATTCACTGTGCATTTGTGTGTCAAGAACCTCAAGTGTCGACAGATGTCGCACAAAGTCTGCACTACAGTCAGGTCCAACTTTCAAGCCTTCTTTAGGAGCAGAAATTTGGAAATGTAGGATGCCGCCAAACCTACTTCCATTTCCCCAGTATAAAAACATTCCGAGGGCGAAATAAGTAACTTTCCTGCAAGTACTATGCAGTATATATTTTCTATGTAATATGTTGCAACTGTTGCGCTCTGCCATCCTTATCCAGTATGCAATGCCCGACTTGGGTACATGGTTGCTGTGATGAAAATAACAGTTTATCTTTAATGTTATGTGAGGTGTGGTAAATTAATAGAGTAGTGCCTCTTCACATGCTTCTTCACTTCTGTCGCTTAACAAGCATTTGCAATGCAATAGGTCTCGAAATTGCCATTGTAAATGACAATGCCTTTATGTAGGTGTTTAAAACCTGCAATATTAAAAGGCATTGTCATTTACAATACCAATAGGTCAAAGTTTCTAAAATGCGAGACCTATTGCATTGCAATAGGTCTCGCATTATTAAAGTTTGAGCTATTGGTGTTGCATTATTTAGCAATGCCAATAGCTCACACTTTAATAATGCGAGACCTATTGCATTGCAAATGCTTGTTTTTCATGCAACAAACCATGTTGTATCTGTTCTGTTACTTGTACATATATTTCTTTCTGTTCAATATTTAGTTGTTCTTCGTTTTCCAACGTAGTATGTTGTGCTGTTGTGCTTGTTGCATTGCAATTTCTACTTCATACATGGCTATTGCTGCTTCATTTTCGATTATTGGTTGTCCCAGTGGATCTTGACTAGCTGTAATTGTCTTTTCTTGTTCAATTTAATCGTTTAACATTTGTAGATCTGTAGGGAAAATTGTACATGCAATACTATCTTTACATGCATTAAAAGAATCTTCATAGCAGTCGAAATGTCCAAGTAATTCAGTTTCGCTACGCCGTGGCTTGAACAGTTGCAAAAGTGCTAAATAGAAAAATTCTCTCTTATCTGGAGTTTTACAACTGAGTTTTCTGAGGTTAATGAGATTTTCTTTGGCATGTTTTACTAAACGACCATCAAATCCAATTACTGCATATTGTCCTTGTTTTAAATTCTGTGTAACATTTCTTTTAAAGCTGTAATGTTGAAGTATTTCATACAGACATAGCTCTTCCAGATGTGGACTCCTTTTGGGATAGTATGTATCCAACATATTAGTTTTAAGAATTTCTGTACTTTCCGGTTCATTTACTGCTAAGTGTTCAATTTCTTCTAATGTTTTCAACACTCTATTTCGCGTGCAGGCAAGACCTAAACTTACCCAAATGATTCCTCGTGACTTTGAATATAAACTGGAAGAGCACAAGCGTTCCGAACATTCATAGGATCCAATTTCTCTGTGGGAAAGCATTTTCAAGCTAAAGCTGTACAATTTTTTGCTAAGGCTCTTCTCTTGTGAAATTTCTTCCCGCATTTCTTTCATCTGGCTTTTCTGATTTCGTTATATATGATGTAACATAGCGTGCAACGGCAATTGAGTTATCTGCAACATATTGAATGTCCATGTTTGCATTCCACATTTTCAAAATAACTGGATTGTAGTCATTAATATACTTTGACTGTTCTGTTCATTTTAAGTTGTACGTGTTCTTTGGAGATTTCCGAGTTCTTGTATGCCTTACAGCAGACATAAAAGAATTCACTCTCCCTTTAGAAATTACTGGTCGTGGGAATCCAAACCGACACTTGGTATAAAATTTTCCTTTAGACTTGTATTTTCGTCAACAGTACTTTCCACAACAGTGACTTTGGAAACGTAGAACTTGTTGTCTCAAGCTTTTTTCTCCTCCTTCTCTTGGAATCTCACAGGTAACATACTGTTTGATGAAAGACAATACTGTTTCATCAGTATCCGTTCCAAATTTTGGAGCATTCCTTATCCATAATAGCATGTGTATACGTGGAGCACCTCTCGCTTGATAAGCTTTTCGCCCCAAAAAATCAATAACTTCTCCAAGAGGACAATTATCTTTATTGCAGATAAAAGACATCATAGCTTGAAACCTATGATTAAAATACCTGCACACATTTACAGGATCCAATGAACGCAGTTCTCCAGGTGTCTTCATTTCAATATTTTTTATATTGGAATTTGCTTCTCGTAGAAATTCAAGTAAATCTTCCCATGCATACTCCGCACAGCTAAGTGTTACAAACCATGTTGGTGTACCTAAGTTTCTTAATATACACTTAAGTTCACCATGACGACGATACCAATACTCATTGGTTCCACGTTGACATGCCATCAAATTAATGAACTGTGCTTCTAAATTTTCATCTGTTCGTTGAACTTTGTCCATGAATTCTTTGGCTGAAACAAGTGATTGAACTCCCGTTTTAAGTATGTGGTTTACTGCATACGAAAGAGAAGACAAATCACTTTCAAACAAAAGGTGCAATATATATGGAATGCACTGTCAATCTAAGATCTTCAGAGTATAATCTTGTTGAGCGATATTCTGAAGCTGGAATCCGTAGAGGTCGCTCATCAAATAGTCCACCTTCTCCAGTGGGGAAGAGCTGTGGAAAACTAGCTTCTAAGCTTTTCTCCGATACACTCATTGGAGTTCCCTGTGCTTTTTTCATTTGAAATAACTCAATGCTGTTTCCTATTACTTCATTTGAATGTAGGGGACATATTGTGTAATGTTCATAAATCTCTTCACTCCTCGACTTCTCCACTTGCTCTATTTGACCACTTGAAATTTCTGATTCATCTTCTAAACTTACCTGTTCATCAACATTTACAGTTTTATAATAAATATTATTCTGTACAAGATATAACGTAGCCTTTTGAAGTTTATTAACATCTACAAACTCTTGCCATATTTTCTGACTCTTTGTTGGTACACCGTTTACTAGAATAACTATTGGCTCATTTTCCTCTCTGTCTCCACCAACAGTTTCAATATTTCTCTTAAAATCTAAAGGCAAGTACACAACTCTTCCTTTGAGACCTCTTTGTAAGTCTGTTGGTGGCAGTTTACCTGTTTTAGGCTCCATGCGATTTATAGCTTGAAATGGGTGAATAGATTGAATAAGAACTGACTCGTATGTATTCAAATCTGCCAGTTCCTCTGGAATAGGTACTAATTCTAAATTGTTATGTACTCCCCTAGCTGGCATTTTGTTTTCTTCTAATTTGTTGTAGCAATATTTACAAATACCTTGATCAGTACCCAACTCAAATCGACCTTCTACCAACAAGTAAGCTCCAAATTGCTGCCACCTATCATTGTTCTCCTTTTCACTTTTTAAATACAAATTAACATTCCTAATTTGACTTTTATAATGAGTACGTCGACAACAAATACAAACATAGTTCGGTTTTCAGAACACTGCCTTAAACTTTCTAATTTCATCTTCAAACTGATCAATGCTAATCTCTTTCCCATGTTCTTCAACATCTGCAGTTGTCAAGCTCTCAGTTTCTACACACTGCTGTTCTGAACCAAAAAACGAAATTCAATTTCATCACACATTTTTTCTACATCTGATAAACAACCGTGTAAAAGAGCTGTGTTCAGTTCACTTAAACATAATGCAGGAGTCTTCACATAATACACTTTCCTTACAAACTTCCGCATTTCTGAGTGGTGTACTGCTAACATTCTTAAGTGATAAAGTACTTTTACACACTTTTCTTGAAAGACAAGCCAGAGAATGTCCGTACTTCTTAGTATATTGTCTTACGTTACATGGATCTAGTCCTTGTAACAACCTAATCTTCTGTTTAACACTTTTCTGTGCATATTGTCGTAAAAAATTTCACTATGTCAATAGATTCCTGTTGACTACTGCAAATACTGCTACAATCCCACTTCTATACAGGAGCTTGTGTGCGTTTCCCTTGCACTTCTTCAGCTATTAATTCTTCTGCACTTATAACAACTAATTCTTCTTTTGCAATGGGACAACCATTCCGAACTTCGTAACAGCGACCTCCAGTATCAGCTGCAAATGGTAAATTATTTTGTTGAAAGTAGCTTTCTTCATTAAAGAGAGGCTCACTAGTAGAAGTGTGTTTTCATTCACCACTGAAACTTTTACAAAAGTTAGTTCTATTAACAAGTCTTTTTCTTTTGCTTTTGTCTTTCAGAAACTTAATTATTTTATTTAAAGATTTCATTCTTTTTAAAATCAAAATAAATAATTTTCGTTTCAACTTAAATGCAGTATCCACTACAGTTTCAATCTGCTGCTTCTGTTTGTAAGCTAGTAGTCTTCTTTTATACTTCTTACAATGTTTCAATAAATTCTGAATTACTCTACTTCGAAAGAGTTGTTGTCGAATCTCTTAATTGTTTTTTTTCTTCGTGTAACTTGTCTTTTCCTTATTTTTCTTTTTTTTGTTTCCAGTTGAAGTGTCATTCTCCTTCTCCTAAGTTGAAAAACTCTTCTTCCTTTGATTCCTATTGTTCTCATATAATTTCTCCACAACTTTTTAAAGAAACTGTTAAGTAGTGTTAACTAAACAAACTTTATCCTTGGTAACATTCTCATTTGTTTCTACCACATTTTGTTTGTTTTTCTTCAAGTGGATCGCTTTTTTTGTTTCCTTCTCTTCATCTTTTCTTGTCCTCTTCAATTTGTGATCCAAACAAAATAATTTTCTGAAAAACAAAGAACACTTTCAAAACTTTCTTACATCTATTTAATATTTCAAAATAATTACATGTCATTACTAATAACTACTAAGCAATTATTTACATTACTATTTTCTGGATTTCAAATTAGAAAACACTACTCATTCCACTTAAATATATAGTGTGTACTTCAACAATACCTTCCCAAACACTTATACAAAGTACCATAATCACTAATTCCGTTCCGATCATGTCTTTAACCTCATGCGCCTCTTGCATCCCACTACTCGGCAACTGCTAACAATGTTGGGCCTACCCAAATGCAAACCAGAAACCATTTCCATGTCACAATTGAAAGTCTCACCATATTACTGAAAGGATACATACATCTCCCTGTCCCTTTTCCTAGTGGCATCATACTTAAAACAAACATACAAATAGCTCTATACCTCTGTTTTATAGGTATTAGATATTCCAATACATAACTCGTGTCAAAAAATACATGTTGAAGCATAGACGTACCTCAGCAAAGTTAAACTATTAAGACAAATCAAGCAATGTAAATTGGGGCGATATGTAAGTTGCAACTGTGCGTTTTTTTTTTCTATAACATAGAAGTTCAATACAACTTTCTCTCTGCTCATCAAATGTCCCCAGAAGGCCAGTGAGGGTCAACGCAGATGTGCCTCTATTACCTTCCTTTTACAAACCAGGGGAGAGGATCTATTAGAGACCGGGAACAAAGAGGAAGGGGGGTCCAAGGGATGTCATTCCCAGTCTCTCGATGTGCTGCCCCTGTGATGTAGGCAGCTTCAGCACGAGCAGGAAGGCTGACAATTGCCTTAACTTATATTCACGTGTGCTTCACCAGTCTGAGCAAACCCATGCACCAAGTATGCAGGCAACATTTTATTTTTTCATCTCACTGAAGTTAATAAAGCATGTCCTTGTTAAAGCCCCCCCCAGTATTTTCCCACAAGCTTCAATCTACAGAAGGCCATTTCTTGTACATTTCCCTAGGCGATTTTTGCACCCCAATTCATCCCAGTACCTTAGTCACAGGACTATGTAGTCCATCCAACATACACACTGCACTCATGTAGCATTCAACCTATTGCGACTTTCTTTGTGCTGTATAAATGGCACCAACAGGCCAGTGAAGGTGTAAGTGCTATTTTTCACGGTAGATGGGCCTCTTTTACCTTCGTTTTACCGTTAGAGAGCGGGAGGAAGGAGGGGGCGGGGAGCGGGCTCAAGGGACGTGTCTTTGCCAGTCTCTCGGTCTACCGCCCTCTAATGTACGCAGGTTCAGCACGAGCAGGAAGCTTGACAATACCTTAACTTATATTCACGTGTGCTTCACAAGTGTGCACAAACCAATGCACGAAGTGTGCAAACAATATATTATTTTTTTCATCACACTGAAGTTAATAAAGCATGTCCGTGTTAGTGTCCCCCCCCCCCCGTATTTTCCCACAAGCTTCAATCTGCAGAAGGCCATTTCTTGTACATTACCCCAGCCGATTTTGGACCCCAATTCATCCCTCTACCTTAGACACAAGACCATGTAACCCTTGCAACATCACACACTGTACTCGTTGTGAGAAGTTGGCCTGGTATATGCTGTCCACTAATATAGTGGGCACCTTGCACCAGTCCAAACTACCTTTATTGATGATAGGTTTAAAGACTAGCTTTATTGAAAGCTATCCTAGTGGTAGCTATGGAGAGCAGCCTTCAGGCTAAGTCTTGAAGGAGTGTAAAGCAGCTTGGTTTACCAGATTATAACCTCTTGAATAACTAAATGAAAGGAGAACCACACAAGATATATATAAAATATATGTATTTATTTCTAAACACTAACTAATCCCTTTATGTGATTAGAGTTCAAGATACACAGTATCACAGTATTAAAACGACAGTAAATAGCACAATACACAGTGGGCTCCAGGGGGAGACCAAACCATATACTAAAAGTGGTATAAGAACCACGACTTGACTAGACACGGTGCCTAGAGCACGTAGAATCGCTGGGACCCCAAGGAACCACCCAAGGTAGTGACACAGGAGACCCACGGGGGATGTGTGCAGTGTGAACACAGCCGCGAGCGCTGTAGGATTCAATGCGGAAAGTCGTGGTTGGAATGTTAAAGTTAATAGACACTTAGAGGACTTTTTTATTCAAACCCCTTTAGACTTAAAGGTTTCTAGGGCCAACACCCACTGGAGCACCGGAGTACTAGAGTTACCTCACCCAGGGAAGCCGGGTGCATAGGTGCCAAAAGGTGTCTGGAATCGTCGTCGTTTTCAATGGCGAACTGCTGCAAAGTGCTGCTGCCGTGAGGAAGAAAAGTGTCCGGTGTGATCCAAGCCTGGATCGAAGATGTGAAGAACCTGAAAGCAGAGGGGACAGAGTCTGGGTCACTAGCCAGTGACCAGGAGCGGAGCAATCGAATGCCCACCGATGTCGGGTGCTTCAGGTGCGAAGAGGTGAAGCTTGACTCTGCAGCCACGGGGTCCCGGAGACGTCGACGACGACCAGGAGCCGGATTCGAGCTGTCCCACGAAGGATGTCGAGTGCTGGGGTGCGTGATCGGATTGACCACAACAAGCCTTGGCAACAGCAACCCACGCAGGAAGAGAAAAGATGCTTCTGTGCGGACCAGCAAGGTCCTGGGGACTCCCCAAGCGATGGAGAGCCAGGGCACGTCTGGAGCAACCAGGGAAGCCCAATAAAAGTTAGAGTTGCCTTCTTGGGGACCCACAGGTCAACGGACCAGGGATCGCGAAGGGACCTCAAGAGGAATCACAAAATGGCGGCCCACGGAACACTCGTTGAGTGTAGGCCGACAATCTTCGGTGCAATTACTGCTCTGGGTCAGGGCTACAAGTAACCCAAAGTTCAGCCTCCGGGGTTGCCGGAAAGCTGCTGCTTCTGCAAATGGTCGCGGTGTCCAGGGGTTCGGGTTGCATGGTCTCCACGAGGGATACGGGCCTCAGACTTGCTGTGGGCACAGATCGACCTCAGAGACCTCGGAAAACCCACCTCCTGTGTGGCAATATTCTTCGGAGTCCGTCGGAGCTCGGAGATGCCAACCGGTCAGTTGCGTTAAAGGTGCCTGCCTTGCAGGGGAGTAACTCCTTTACTCCAAGGGAGATTCTTCAGTCGTCCAGCGTCGTGCAGATCGTTGAAGTACTTGGTTTCTGGTATCGGAGTTTAGTCCAGGTGTAATCTAAAGTCCTGTAGTCAGGGTTTCCTACTTTATACCCAAGGAAGGGGTTGGACAAACTCTGGGGACCCACCTATGGGAGGGTCAGGAAAGAGGGGTGGCTACACCAATTTCCTTTGTCCAGTTTTGCGCCAGAGCAGGGGCTGTGTGCCCCTGCAACCGGTTTGAGCTGGACTATGCACAGGGACACCAAATGTGCCCCCAGTGCAGACTTCAAAGCACTCTGAGTGCACCCACTCAGCCCCAATACACTAAAGCCTGTCTGGGAGGTGGTCACACCTCCCTGTGACAGGAAACCTATTGTCCAGGCCTCCCCTGCCGGAGTTTCGTCCAGCAGCAGGAGGGCAGACTCGTGTCTGTGGCTGCAGCATCCATTTTGTGATGCCAGGGCTCTGTTAGCTGGTACCGGGTATACCGGTGCTGCCATGTCTCTCCCTCTAGAAGGGTGGGATCATACTCCCACACCAGTTACTGGTGTGGAGGTATGATTCCAAGGTGTTTGACACCAAACACGACAGTTTTCCATGCAGCCATTCCAAAGATAGCATTTACCGTTTGGTTATAATGCACTTAAGAGTATATGCTCTGGCTGCATCACAAACCACCCCGGAATAAAGATTCCGAAAGCTGCAGAGGGTCTCTGCTCACCCTCTCACATGAAACCCAGCACCCTGCCTTCAGGATTGTTAAGGCCTGCCATAGGGGTGACTGATAGGTTTACATGTGCAGTGATATGGAGAGATATAGGGAACCTATATCTCAGTAAGGGGTGGATACACCACCTTACACAGGCTGCTGTAGCAGACCTGTTGTCATTTTGGATGGTCTCTCAGGGGTGGCATAATACATGCTGCAGCCCCTGGGAGGCCTCTGGGGTACCTATGCCCTGGGTACATAGTATACCATATACTAGGGACTCATAAGGGTACCCCAGAATCCAATCTGGAGTGTACCTAAAGTACATGCAGTCAATTTAAGGGGGAAGCAGATAGGCTGGGGTCCTGAATAGCAGAATCCCAGCCAAACTAAGTCGAAAACCAGCAAAACACCAGGAAAAAAGTGGGGGCAACCATGCAGTCAGATTCCACCTTCCTACACTCGTGTACCACTGAAACCGATAGCAACTTTCTCTGCGCTGTACAGATGCCACCTACAAGCCAGTGAAGGTCTAAGTGCTATTTTTCACGCTATATGGGCTTCTTTTACCTTCCTTTTACAAACAACGGGAGAAGAACCGTTAGAGCGGGACGAAGGAAAGGGAAGGGCTCAAGGGATGTCATTGCCAGTCTCTCCATCTGCCGCCCCTGTGATATACGCAGGTTCAGCACGAGCAGGAAGCTTGACAATACCTTAACTTACATTCACGTGTGCTTCATAAGTGTGCCCAAACCAATGCACGAAGTGTGCAAACGTTTCATTTTTTTAATCTCACCAAAGTTAATAAAGCATGTCCGTGTTAAAGCCCCCGCCCCCCCACCCTCTAGTATTTTCCCACAAGCTTCAATCTGCAGAAGGCCATCTCTTGTACATTTCCCTAGCCCATTTTGGACCCCTATTCATCCCTGTATCTTAGTCACAAGACTATGTGATCCTTAGCAACATAACACACTGCACTCGTGCAGCATTTAACCGATTGCGACTTTCTCTAGTAGCATACAAATGGCACCAACAGGCCAGTGAAGGTGTAAGTGCTATTTTTCACGGTAGATGGGCCTCTTTTACCTTCGTTTTACAAACAACGGGAGAACAACCGTTAGAGAGCGGGAGGAAGGAGAGGGGGGGGGAGCGGGCTCAAGGGACATGTCATTGCCAGTCTTTCGATCTGCCGCCCCTGTGATGTACGCAGGTTCAGCACGAGCAGGAAGCTTGACAATACCTTAACTTACATTCACGTGTGCTTCACAAGTGTGCCCAAACCAATGCACGAAGTGTGCAAACATTTCATTTTTTCATCTCACTGAAGTCAATAAAGCATGTCCGTGTTAAAGTCCCCACAGTATTTTCCCACAAGCTTCAATATGCAGAAGGCCATTTCTTGTACATTACCCCGGCCAATTTTGCACCCCAATTCATCCCTGTACCTTAGACACAACACCATGTAACACTTCCAACATCACAAACTGCACTCGTGTACCACTGAAACCGATTGCAACTTTCTCTGCGGTGCACAGATGCCACCAACAAGCCAGACAAGGTCTAAGTGCTATTTTTCAGACTACTTGGGCCTCTCTTACGTTGCTTTTACAAACAACGGGAAACAAACAGTTAGTGGGAGGAGGAGGGGGGGGGGGGTCAAGGGACGTATCATTCCCAAAGTCTTGATCCGCCGGCCCTCTAATATAGGCAGATTCAGCACAGGGAAAGACCCTGACAATTCCCTCCATTTATATTCACATATACTTCACCAGTGTGAACAAATTCGTACACAAAATATGCTCGAAACATTTCCATTTCTTTTTTTATCTCACACATTCATAAAACATATCTCTTGTAAAGAAACGCCCCACCCCCCTCCCTCACCACCTGTATTTTCCAACAAGGCATAATCTACAAACATCCCTATTTCTCTTACATTGACCGGGCCGATTTTCGATATTAATTCAACCCTGTACCTTGCTCTGTACACCATGCAGACCTTTCAACACAAGAGACTGCATTCCTCATTTCACAAAAACACTTAAATATATACTGCGCACTTCAACAATACCTTCCCAAACACTCATACAAAGTACCATAATCACTAATCCCTTTACCACCATGTATTTCACCTAATCTGTCTTTTCATTCTTCACTACTCAGCAACTACTAACAGTGTTGACTCTCTCCAAATGCAAAGCAGAAACCCTTTTCATATCAAAGTTCAGTGTCACCATATCACTGAAAGCATGCGTACATGGAGCTGTATCTTTTCCTAGTAGCACATCCTTAAAACAAACGGAGAAATATATACCACTGTTATATACTTAACGAATGTCCCGAAGAATAACACGTGTAGAAATACATGTACAAAGAGACGTGCAATTCTTAGTCTCTCGATCTACCGGCCTTCTAATCTCTGCACATTCTACACAGCCAGGGACTGTGACACTTCCCTACACTTATATACAACTATAGCTCACCAGTGTCAAAAGTGCGAGCACAACGTGTGCACACATTTCTTTTTTTAGGTCTCGCCTACGCAGCGCGCATGCGCTACATAGGCAAAAAGACCTTTTCGAATCGCTTCGGCTTTTCAGCCAAAAACGTGCACGCGTTCCATTGCCTTCAATGGCAACACGTGCACGTTTGGCGATTCACTTGCGGGAGCGAGCGGTGCCATATGGTAGCAATTATCGCTCCTGGCGCTGCTCAGCTCCCGCAAGGGAATCTCACTCCCCCCCACCCACTTCTTAACCCAGAGTACTGTTTCACTTTCGCAGGCGCGGCGCGGGGCCGCACTTGTGTTTCAGTGCTTGTTTTCTTTGTTTCTGCTCCCTTCCTTCCAATATATACAGATCCCTCTTTTCCGCTGTGTATCATCCCGCTATTGGTCCTTTCTCCTTAGTGCCTCCTGCTTCTCTGATCTTTATTTCTCTTCGCTCCTCTGCCCTGTCTCAAATATGTTCATGTTGCTATCTTCCTTGCGTGTCTTCCTGTTCTCAGCCCCTCCCTCGCACTTCTCATGCTCTTATTTCTAATATTCTGTCTCTCTAGCTCACAGCCACGTGTCCTCTGTTTCCCTATAAACGTCCTCCCACTCTCTTCAAAATCTCCCTGTTACTTTTCTCTCCTGCACAGTTGGTCGCGCATCCCTTCTCCTGGTCCTCCCTCCCTCTGGTCCAGGCTCACCTGCCACATCCTCCTCCTAGCCACAGCGAGCAGCGCGAGGGATCCGATGGAGGGGCGGGAGGGAGATGATGAAATTAAACTGCAAATGCATTCTTGTTTGGATTGCTATCCGGATGTGCCCTCTCACAGGCTGTTGTCCTTGTTCTTCCTGTCAACGAGCCAGCTGTACCTTTCTGCTTGTTTATTCAGTGATTAGCACGGTAGACTACCGTTTTTGCTTTTATTTTGACCCCATTTTGCTTTTAGTTCCTCCTGCTTTTATTTCTTTTTAATTGAACATCCGGTTCAAGGAATCTCCTCGCCCTCGTCAGTCATGAGGCTGAGCTGGATCGGAGGTGCTGGTCGGGCCTGTGAGGTCACATTGACCAGAAGCTGGTGCCCCCAGTCTGTAACCCCTTTGTGCATGAACTGTGCTTCACCCCACTGCAGGAAGCCAAAGTAGGTCTTCTTAATGTGTCTGGTTGTGCTTGTATGTGTGCATTTCTGCAATTAAACATGTACCCTTCTCTTCGCTTCTTGTAACATGTGGGCAGGCACACTCGTTTCAACATTACGCCGGTTACTATTACAAGTGCACTGCATGTTCCATCCACCTTTCTATAGTGTAGTACCTGACCCTCGCAGCTTCTTCACTCTTGTGGCCTGTCAAAGCCCCACCTGGCTAGATTGGTGGCTCTGTTCCCCCATTCACCAGTGGCACATGAAGTATTAGTAGATGTTGTAGCACCCAGGATAATGTGCTGCATGGCTAAATACTTACAAGGTCCCAAAGGCGAGACCCATTGGCTATGCCAATGCTTGTTTTTGTTATTTCCGCAACTTAATAAAACATGCCTTTTCTAACCCCCCTCCCCGCCCCCCCTCCCCACTATTTTTCGACAAGTAACAACGTGCAAACGTCCCACATTTTCTTTATGTTGCCCGAATCCATTTTGGAACCCAAATTAACCCTGTACCTCACTTTCAAAACCATATACTCCTTTAAACATGACAAACTTCACTTCTTCTTTCTCTAAAACTCCTAAATATATATGGGGTACTTGTTCAGCAACTACTCACACTCTATGCACATTTTGTAACAAAAGAGAAACAGCACACTAAGGCAACACTAGATTATTTTAAAAATAATATTTTCAAACTTTAAATATCGCCTCAAAGGCTTAACCACTACTATAACACACGTTATTAATTTGTAACTCACCTCTGTAGTTGGTATGCAGATTTCGAATTTCACAAACTCATGCAATATTTTCTTTGATAATAAATGCAATTCTAGACTCTCGTCAAGAATAGAACCAGTAATGGCAAAATTTCCCTCCTTTCTGCACATAAATACATGTACATAACAAATCAAAATCCTTCCTTCATTATTTCAAATTGCAAAACACATTCCTATTGGTTACTCATATTAACCCTCTCTAACTCTCTTCTAAAACGCCCCAAACTGATTCTCTTATTTTGTGGATTGGACACTCCCCACAATGCCGTATCGCCATACAGCCCCGAACCCTCTCAACAATTCAGAAACCTATATCTAATAATACTACTGCAAATTTTAAAGAATACATTTCTTCTACACATACTACTCATTTTCAAAAATGTACTTTAATAGCTTTTTTACATTTTTTTTTACCAGTTCTAATTAATTTTGCATTTTATATTTTATTACCACATTTATTTCTACTCCTCCCCAATCACCTTTTCGCAAATTTTCATACCAACAGTTTCTGCAACATTTAACGGAAGGCTCAAGGTCACAAGTTCACCAAATTTCATCCCAACAGTTTCTGCAACATTCAACGCCATGTGCAGGACATAAGTTCACCATACTTCATCCTAACAGTTTCTGGAACATTCAACAGCAGGTGCAGGTCACAAGTTCACCATTTTTTTAAGTTCATAACAGTACCTTCCAAATGCAAGTAGCAGGTGTGGTTGCGCTCCGCACGTCTGATGGTATCCTATGTAGTGTACGTTTCGAACATTTTTTATTAACCAATCAGAAACCTACTTTTTCTCTAAAGTAACATGCACCCTAGTTTTCACTACACAATGTTCTTCATCACCCAATCAGTTATCCTTTTCTCAAAAAAAGCTTGTTCTCCACCTTTCAACATATTTCTCATTCTACCAAGAGACTACATGAGCTACAAACATATTTTCATTCGTTCCAGCCATCCCGTCAAGATGCTAGAATGGATCGTAGGACACAGCTATGTTTTCTGGTGCAAAAGGTATGCTGAACACAGACCTATTAAAAAAGACCTAGGTTTACAAAATGTGGCCATAAAATGGTTTACACAGAGAGGATTAAAGTGGCACCAATTGTTGCCTTTGGTTAAAACCTCTATGCATCTCCAACCCCCTGACCTCATGATTGTGCACTGTGGTGGCAATAACCTTGGCACATTGACTGGGGTAGGTCTGGAAATGCTCATGAAGGATACCTTTGGATAATTGATGTTGCTTTTGCCTCAAACTGGCTTTGTATACTCCAATATATGCCAAAGACTGTAGTGGAAATGCTCAAATCAATTCTGTCCTCAAATTGAGAAAGCTAGGAAAAATGTCAATAAAGCCATGTCTGCATACCTCGGAGATCACACTTCAATTTTACGTATACCTCCAAACACGTGCAGCTCCTCCGAGCAGAGAAGGACAGAAAACCCGTACCCCCGATATTATATTTGCTCCAAGGAAATACCGGTCCCCGTGACAGAAGTAAACCCCGCATCATAACTAAACATTGCTCCCAGGAACTGCCCCACCCGGGGGCTTAATTAAACGAAGCACTCGACACCGCTTCCTTTTTCTTTTTCCCGTGCTGCTCCTCGGAGCGGACATGGAGGAAAGACGCGCACCGCCCCCCAACCCCCCTCTCAAATTTCATTATATTTCCTTCAAGGAAGTACCGGTCCCCGTGACAGAAGTAAACCCCGCATCATAACTAAACATTGCTCCCGGGAACTATCCCACCCGGGGGCTTAATTAAACGAAGCACTCGACACCGCGCTTCGTTTTTCTTTGCCCGCCGTGATTTCCAGTCCCTACGCGAATCCCGCCGAAAACATATAAAAATGTTTCTTTACATTCCGACTCCCTGTGACACCCCCTGAGCACCCTAGGAAGGTCACAGTGTTCCTACCCTACCCTCTTCTACTATTTTTCCCCCTACTCGTTTCAACCGACTCACAAAATGCCTGCCAACGCTTCCTAGTTTGAAGTGTTGGCAGCCAATCCCAGCCAAGCTCGTGCTCGGAACGCCTCGGCCAATCAGATCTCACAATTCTGAAATATCGATATCTGTAAATCTTTAAATATCTCAAACTACTGCACAGATTTACACCATTTAAACAAAAGCGTGCTTTCTGGACCAAGAGCTATCTCTCTGCCAAATTTGGTGTAATTCCGTTCAGCAGTTCGGGCTGTAGCCGTGTCTAAAGTTTCCTATGGAAATTAAGATGGAGAAAACGCCTTTTGGCACCCCCTTTTTTCTCTGCCCCCCCTTCACGAATCACCCCCAAACTTTCAAGACAAGAGCTCACCTCAATGAACAATTAGTTTTGAACATTTCGTGAAGATTCGTCAAACAGCGCCAAAGTTATTAGCAAAACAAAAAACGCTTTTCTTATGGAAACTAGGTTCTAACTATAACTACCTACTGGCGACCGCCTATATATACAAGAACAGAAAGCCGCCGCTCCTTCTCGTCCCGGGTGCTCACTCCTGCGGTGGTGATCCGCGATAAATTTAAAAAGGAGGCATGTCCTTCTCACGCCCAAGTGGAAAGCACGCACAAGAGCCGTGTTCAGTCAAAGTGCTTTATTGTGCAGACCCCCTGCACCGACTTGCCTCCTTTTTGAATGTGTGTGTGTGTGTGTGTGTATATATGTGTGTGTGTGTGTGTGTATATATATATATATATATCACACCCTTCAATTATGAAAGAAAGGGTCGCACTCTCGTAGGATCCTTTTCGGCAGCTTTGTGTTTATTTCACATCTATTTCATAGGGACAGCAGGCAAAGCCAACGCGTTTCGGTATATCCGTAATACCTTGTTCACGGCTGATGCCATTTGCAAACTCATTTTTCAAATGCCACAATAGTTACATCACTTCCTGTCTAAAACGGAGCTTTTCATCACAATGCATTTTGGGTGATGTAGTCTCCTTTCTACGTGTATAAAAGAAAGCAAAAAAGGGGTGAGAAATATGTACAGTGAATAAATAGGTGCTTCCTAATTATTACCCAGTCTTATATTATTGTCCTTTAAAAAGTTCTTGTCTTTCAAATTACTACACGATAGAAACCTATGCGTTCTCTTTTCACTTATTTCTTTTGCAGGTCATATCTCTGTATACTGCCCTCCAGTGCATATATATCTCTATAGATATATATCTCTATAGATATATATCTCTATAGATATATATCTCTATAGATATATATCTCTATACATATATATCTCTATAGATATATATCTCTATAGATATATATCTCTATACATATATATCTCTATAGATATATATCTCTATAGATATATATCTCTATAGATATATATCCCTCTCCCTCTCCCTCTCCACAATCCATTGTTAGGAACAAACGATGCTGAGCCCAATTCCTTCTTAGCGTGGTTTATTAGTTATTTCATTTATATATCATTACTATTAAGGGTAGGAAAAAGTTAGGCAATTATAAAACTAAAAAATAAAACTTGATAAAAAAATGTATGATTTAAAGAATTACAAAAAATATTAAAGGGAGGCATGTGGGTTATACTCCCAAAAGTAATGACACTTTATTTATAAAGAAAAACTTGTAAAACTCAAGTGCTTTTGAATATTTAGGAAAAGTAAAATGCAATAAAAAATAAAGCCACTTTTATTCAAACTTGAAATTGTTGCCATCATAGGAGTAAATTATATAATTTAAAACCGCTATAAACCTGCTAGACAGATGTAATTTTGGTCAGTCTAAACATTTATATATTTAGTTCCTCAGTATGTCAACACTGTATTTGTTGGTTACAATGCACAAAACTGGAACACCTCTCCCAGGTAGAGTAATTATCTTTAGAATTGAGGATTTACCAACATCTAGGAGTTAACCATATGTTGACGGGCATTTAGAGCCTTTTGTTCTCGCCTTACCCTCCACATTTAAATGGCTAATATGTCAACTGTACAAACATTTCAAAATATATTTCAGTAGTTGTAAAAGCCTATTTTTTGTACTTGTCTGATGATTAAAAAAAAATAAAAATAAATATATATAAATATATATATATATATATATATATATATATATATATATATATATATATATATATATATATATATATATATATATATATATATATATATATATATATATATATATATATATATATATACTGAAAAAAACCATAGGTTTTAGGGACAGTTATAGTTAGTTGGACATTTCACTCGTACAAAACCCGTGAAATTCCCCCGTTATAGTTAGTTCGGCGAACTATAACTCGCGCCCCGTAATGCACTGCTGATGACGTCACATATTACATCACTCATGACATGGTCAGTGACATCACTGATGACGTCACTGATAAAATCTCAAATGACATCATCCAGTGACTGTTTCTGTAAAGTTTAAATATTTTTAATATATATAGGGAAAGGCGTATTGAAGAATGAGTGGGTGTGTAAGTGTCTGTATGGATGATTTAGTAGGTGCGTGACTAACTCTATAAGTGAGTGATTAAACGTATCTTACTGAATGCATGGGTTAGTGAATAAACTGGGCGAATGTCTGTGTCTGTCTGTTGCTGTGTAAGTGGCTGCATGGGTTTGTGAATAGCTACATGAGTGTCTATGAGTTATTGATTGGTTATCTGAGTATCTGTATGGGTGCCTGAGTGTTCGTGTGGGTGGGGTGTGTGCGACTCTGTGCATAGATGTGATTGGGTAATTCACTGGGTGGATGTTTTCAAGAGTGCATCTGTGATACTGTATGGGTGGGTAAGTGTGTGTAAGAGTGTGTTAGTGAGTGAATGTATGTCCCAGTGGTACATGTGTGAGTAACTACATATGTGAAAGGCAGTATATATGTGTTTTGGAGTATATAAATAGCTATAAGCGAGAGTGACTGATTGTGATAGTGGCTGTATGGATGAGTGTGTGCTTGTATCAGTGATTGTATAAGAGCGTAAGAATGTGCTAGTATTTATATGAGTAAGTGAGCTGGTGTGTGTATAACTGTATAGGTGAGTAAATGGCAGTGTGTTTAATTATTTGCATGACTGACTAGGTGTGTGAGTACCTCTATGGATGAGTGGCGGTGTTTGAGTGTCTATATAGGAGTATGAGTGCATATGATAGTCCTGTACTGAGTGACCGTAAGTATGAGTGACTGTACGGGTGAGTGAGTGGTTGTGTGTGTAGACCTAAGAATCAGTGAGTGGGTATGTAGTTATTGGTGTTGGAGTGTCTATGGTTTTGACAATGGCAGTCTGTAATTTAGAGTGGGTGTATCAAAGGTTATATTGGGGTGTGAGGAGGTGCATCAGATTATCATGTGGATGATGTCATCAGTGATGTCGTCAGTGATGTCACTGACCATGTCATGAGTGATGTAATATGTGACGTCATCAGCAGTGCATTGCGGGGGCGCGAGTTATAGTTACCTGAACTAACTATAACGGGGGAATTTCACGGGTTTTGTACGAGTGCAATGTCCAACTAACTATAACTGCCCCTAAAAGCTATGGTTTTTTTCAGTGAATTTGTAAGGTTTTTAAATGCTAATTTCTAACTATAACGTGCCTGAAACTTATGGTTTTTTTCAGTAAATTTCAAAGGTTTTTTAAATGCTAATTTCTAACTATAACGTGTCTGAAACCTATGGTTTTTTTCAGTGAATTTCAAAGGTTTTGTAAATGAAATTTTTAAATGTATTAATTGTTATATTTATTTTTTTGATACTGATTTACTACATTTTTTAAAACTATTTATTTTTAGATATTTTATTTTTTAAATTACATTGTAATTACATTATACATTACAAAATATATTTTCTCAGAATTAATTACTTTAGTTTAAATACTTTGCAAATAGGCAATAGACTTTTAAGTACAGTAGTTACAGTTGTTGCCATGGGCAACACAATTTCAAACACAATGCAACATTGAGCTCAATGTGAATTTCTAGTTAAATGCAATTAGTTACTTTATGGATTACTTTTCTAACCACAGGACTGGATCCTAGATTCAGTCCTGGGACATCTCTTGTAAACAGTTGAGTAAAAGCGTTTTGGTTACAGTAGTGATTTTTAAGGAATATTATTGTATTTTAAAAGTTGACACTTAGAAACTTTTTCACATAGAATCACCAATGTTATCCTACGGGAGGAAATTCACTTAGCAGGTAAGTAGTGTTATTGTTACTTTTTCTTACTCAGTGGTGGATCCTGGATCCAGCACTGGTGCATCTCCTGTAAACAGTTGAAAGAATGCGTTTAAGTCATACAGGCGATTTTTAAGGAATATTTGTAGTTTGTGAAAATCGACACTTTGAAACCTTTTCTGCTGAAAACCAGACAATGGATTCCTATGGAAGGAAATACAAGTTACTGGTAAGTACGGTTAGAATTACTTTTCAGGATCAGTACTGGGCTCAAAGATGCAGCACTGAGGTCTCTCCTGATAACAGGTGAGTAAATCGGAATTCGTAGTTCGGCTGATTTTAGAGGAATATTTGCACAATGGTGAAAGAAGGGGGTGGGGCCTGAGGTGACATGTCTGCAAACACGCCCCGTGGCGCGTTTTAAGTTGGAGAATTAATTCCTCCTCAATCCCGAGGGTCCCTAAGGGCCAACTAGCCCACCAGATACCTCCAGTATGCGCCAGAGAGCTGCGTTGCAGAGGTGTTCAGAGGCCACGCCCCTTTTTACAACACTCTGCAACGCAGCTCCGTGTCGCTTACTGGAGGTACCTGGTGGGCTAGTTGGTCCCCAGGGACCCTCAGGATTGAAGAGGAATTAATTCCTGAACTTAAAACACGCCACGGGGCCTGTTTGCACACATGTCACCTGAAGCCCCGCCCCTCCCTTCACCACTGTGCAAACGCGCCCCGTGGCGCGTTTTAAGTTGGGGGATTAACTCCCCTTGAATCCTGAGGGTCCCTGGAGTCCAAGTAGCCCACCATGTACCTCCAAAAGCGCCACAGAGCTGCGTTGCAGAGAGGTGTAAAAGGGGCGTGGCCTCTGTACACCTCTCAGCAACGCAGCTCCCTGGCGCATACTGGAGGTTCCTGGTGGGCTAGTTGGCCCCCAGGCACCCCCAGTATTCAAGGGGAGTTCGTTCCCCATCTGCAAACGCGCCAGGGGGCGCATTTGCAGACTGCTGCAGCGAGGGGGCAGGGCCTCCGGCACGATGCCGGTATTTTTTAAACTTTCTTTTTTGTATGGGAGGGGGGGGCTGCGTGGCCCCCCTTCCCTCGGCCTCTATTGGCCCCAGGGACCCCATCCCCCGGGGCATGCCCTCTTTTTTTTATTTTTAAAATATTTGGAGGGGGCTGCGTGGCCCCCCTCAGGCCATTTAAGGCCCCGGGACCCCATCCCCGGGGCCGGCCTTGCCCCTTTTTTTTTTTGGGGGGAGGGGGCTGCGTGGCCCCCTCCCGGGCCACTACTTGCCCCGGGGACCCCATCCCCCGGGGCTGGCCCTCTCCGTTGGGGACCGTGGGGGGTCCCCAATCCCCCACGGTCCCGCCGGCTCCCCGCGTCCCTCGGGAGCCGGCATTGCTTTTCCACATGGGGAGCTGCTAAGATGCAGCTCCCCGTGTGGAAAGCACTTGCTTTGAATTTTGGAAGAGAGCAGGTTTCCTGCTCTCTCTTACAAAATTCAAAGCAGTTTGCTATGACAGGACGGGAGCCCGCAAACTACAGTGTCCCGGGGCTAGGCACCCCGGGACACTGCAGGAGCCGGCCCTGGGGGGTGGTGGTCCCCAGGGCCATCAAGGGCTCCAGGAGGGGGGCCGCGCGGCCCCCCTCCCAACATGTTGAAAGCCCCAGGGAGGTGGTGGTCCCCGGGGCTCTGGGGGTCCGTAACGGACCCCCATATTTAACGATTTAGTGCCCCGGGGAGGTGGCCCCCCCACACAACTAATTTTAAAAAAAGAAGCCGGGGGGGGGGGGTGGCGGTCCCTGGGGCTTGGGGGGGGCCTTAGAGTCCCCCCCATATAATTATTAATAAACCCCCCGCATGCCCCCGGGACTTGGCCCACCCGGGGGCCAATTAACCACAAAGCGCAGGAGCCCGCGCTTCGTTTTTTTTTTTTTTTAATCGGCAGGATCCGCGCACCCAGCGCGATAGGATACAGTCCAGGTCCAGTTGACCTTGCTCAGCTGGATACTTCCAAGGAAAGCCTCTTGTAACTGCTTCTATCCCTGTAGCTTGAACAGGTGGTCATCTTGATGACCCTTGGAGGTCACTTTTCTGCCCTGTGTACAAGAAGGAAGAAGAACTAGTCCTTCTGGGCTCCTCTCAGGCCACAGACGTGTTCTGAAGTGGGTGCAAGAGGCGCCACATTTATGCCTTGCATGCGTTAGTGGGTGGAAACGACTCCCGGTCACACCCTCATCGATGGGATAAAGGTTTTGAGCGCCTACCCACTGAGCATATTCAAGATGGCAAGTCTTCAACTACACTTATCTTGAGCTCTGAAGCCTTGGGGTGTCAGGAGTGTACTATGGTAATCCCAGTGTCCTTCTACACCTATTACCAAATTCCAGTTTGACCTAGCCACTGTATTCACATTAAACCCTGAGACATAAGACTGGTAGGACAAAAGCAAAGCCCTTCAGCTACTATAAAATGGATACGCAAGAATTATCTTGGCATTGTGTTCTTTACCTTTCAGGTGTGCCCTTGTTTGTAAATCCAGCAGACTTGTCGAGTACGATTTGATATTATAGTAGGATTTTACACTGTACTGTCAGAGGTTGCCCACGTCCCCCCTCCTGTATTCTGTGAGGCTCAGTCGAGTCCTCCCTGCCCTTTCAGCTCAGCCCATTGTGTGCCGCTGGGAGACGATTCACTTTTTTTCACACCTGTGCGAATACTAATCAACTTTAGAGAAGTTGGAGAGCAAATGTTAAGTAACCTCCAGAAACTTCAGACGGGTTAAGGGCACCTTTCTAAAAGTTACCTTTTCTTAATATTTATTGAAAACCTGACCACCATTGAATTGTTGAATAACTATTAACTTTTAAAAATAGTTTAATTATTTTTCGAGCTAATACCTTTCCCAAGATACAGTATTAGTAGTTTAATCTGCACTCTATGAGCCAGCCAGCCTTCCTACAAAACAAAATAGCCTTTGAGTGCTAGTCACTGTAAGCACATCTCAACTTTAAATTTCTACATGTCCTACTTTTAAATATCGTGCACCCTGCCAAATGGGCTACAGGGGCTACATAGTGGTCACTTATCAATATTTAAAAGGGAGTTTTCACCTTGTCAAGGGTTTATTTTGACAATTTGAATTATAGCTTTTACACTGCTACAATGGTAGACATGAAGCCATGTTTGCACTGCCACTGTAGTGGGAGGCTCAATAGGTGCTGCTGTCCACTAGTGACATATAACTTTCAGGCCCTGGGTACACTTTGTACTCATACTAGGGAGGCATAGGAACGTTAAATATACCAATTAGGATTATACCAATCTGACCATGTTTGAAGGGGGGCACAGGAACCTTTTCACTGGTTAGCAGGGTTAAAGTGCCCCGAGTTTTAAAGTCGGTAAAAATATAGGATCCAGCAAAAGACAAAAAATAAAGGGTGACCACTTGGAAAAGGCACATTTCCTACAGAAACCCTAAGCGAAATGCTTTCATAAAGTGGCTTAAGACTCAAATATTCCGATTTTAAGTACTTATGGGCTTTATCTATTTGAAAATTGAGTTTATTTGACTCCTAGAGAATTACTATATGCAGTCTATATACTTTTACACGGATTTGTAAAACTGATCTGATTGAGCTTAGACTATTTATCCAGTAATAGGGGAGACAGAACGAGACCACAAATTTGATGTTTCCACGATGGGACTTGAGTGGCATTCACTGAAGGCGGCAATATCAATCAGCATTGGCTTTGCAAAATGCATTCATTAGATGATTCTCTGAAAGACGCATGCATTGAAAAAATCCAATTGAGTTTTCTCACCCCCTAACTGATTCGTACACCTACTATGCATTTACGATCGTGCAGTGGCCCACCCTATTTATTTAGAAGAACTGACACAAAGATTACGTTAGAGCTCTTAGGCAACTGGGCCAAATACCACATCATTTTTTGACTCAGCGGTAGCACGGGTTGAGCAGTCAGTCCAAGGCTTTGGGTCGGAGGGGTGTTCTGGGGCAGGTATGGATTTCTTGTGGAATGTCCCCTCACCCATCTGGGAGACTAAGAGGCCTTGACCTTCCTAGCCTGCTCATAGGCAGGAGTATTTTTGGGGGGTCTCAGACTCACCTTCCTATGTCCTTTAAAGCCTGATTCTTTGAAGTTCCTGTTGGGGGTTGGCTTCCTTTTGAAGTGCCCTCTATTCTGTTCTCTCTTCCTCCTGAAAGCAGTCTGTCACAACAGTAGCAACTCCAAATCGGATGTCCCACAACACAGTCCATGTACTAGAGTTTCCCACCTGAATGTCGACCACAGTGATGTGTATCAAAAGGTTACCCCAGGGCCACAGCCATACACTTTCTGATTCTCATCAGTCCGATCTCCTTCCTGAGATGTGCTCATGCCCAACTGACCAGTGAACGTTTCAGAATCAAAGAGCCCTTTTGAAGTGCACAGGAGAGCCTGGCTCTCCCTTCCTCCCGTGTGTCCCACCCAGCTTACAGGAATGCAGCAATCAACAAATCTGTCTGGGGGTATTTCACTGATTCCTCATGTTTGTTCATTCAGGCCTGGGACTCCCAAAATGGAACTCAATCTTCCTGGTATTGTGCCACTCACATGCACACATACACCCAGCAAATATGCACTGCACATCCCTACACCCTTCATGTATTGTACCAGGCACACCTGCACCTAGCACATGCATATAATATTAATGCACTGCACAGTACTGCAGTGCATGCCATTCACAGGCACCCATTCACCCAGCAAATATATACCAAACACATGCACTACACAACAAACGCAACCAATGTATGCTAAGGTGAGTTAAGAATACAGCAGCGGAACTGTAAATAAGTGCGCCGATTGGATGAAGATCAGCCGACTAAAGCTGAACACGGACAAGACAGAGGTCCTCATCCTCGGCTCCAACCCCTCAGCTCCAACCCCTCAGCATGGGACGACTCCTGGTGGCCAACGACGCTGGGAGCAGCCCCGACACCCACCGACCACGCACGCAACCTGGGAGTCCTCCTCGACTCAACGCTCTACATGGCCAAGCAAGTCAACGCAGTCTCCTCCTCCTGCTTCAACACCCTCCGCATGCTTCGCAAGATCTACAGGTGGATCCCGACAGACACAAGAAGGACAGTCACCCAGGCCCTCGTCAGTAACAGACTTGACTATGGGAACGCCCTCTACGCGGGAGCCCCGGCCAAGCTCATCAAGCGACTGCAACGCATACAAAACGCCTCCGCACGCCTGATCCTCGACATAACACGCCACAGCCACATCACCCCCCACCTGAGGAACCTGCACTGGCTCCCCGTCGACAGGAGGATCTCCTTCAAACTCCTCATTCACGCACACAAGGCACTCCACAAGACTGGCCCAGACTACCTCAACAGACGACTATTCTTCTATGTCCCCAACTGCCAGCTCCGCTCCGCCGACCTCTCCCTCGCCACCGTCCCTCGCATTCGAAGAACAACCACCGGCGGCAGATCCTTCTCACACCTCGCCGCCAAGACCTGGAACACCCTTCCACTAAGCCTACGACAGACCCAAGACCTGCTGACCTTCAGGAGGCTACTCAAGACCTGGCTGTTCGACCAGTAGCAGCACTCCCCCCCTTTTCTCTCCCCAGCGCCTTGAGACCCTCGCGGGTAGGTAGTGCGCTCTACAAATTCTGTGATTGATTGATTGGGTCTCACTCCAATGACACAGTTAATGAGCATTGGCAAAGCCAATAGATCTCGGCAGTGCTGGAGCGATTGGCTTTGTCAATGAGTTTTTGCATTGCATGGCCAGACAGTAAGTGTTCTCCAAGCAGATGCAGCGCTCAAGTGCCTGCAGCTGATGCGCTGTTACAACTTTGTGTAACCACGGGCATAAACACCGGCGTTGGTACCACCCAAAGAGGCAATCTCAGCTCGCATGCTTGAGCTTTGGATACCCGGCTATATTTTTTTTAATTTGCAAAAGACATTCACATGGCTGTTTTACCAGTGATATTTTTAATAGTGAGACTTTTAGTTGTACCATGGACATCATCATTGCTTGATGATGATGATGATGATGATGATAATAAGAAATCATGACCTAAAGAGTCACTGAAATCATAAGCAGCGACAATGTAATTTAAAAACTTTGTAACCGCAACTGTTTAGGTTTCACTTTATTGCAATGGAAGTTTGATTGCATTTTTATAAAGGCATGCACTATATTTTTTCATGTAGGCCCACATAAGTAAATATAATTGTCTGGTTTTTATATTAATATACATATGGTTACATAATCTCCTAACATGCATATATACTGTAAATATCGCTTTGCACCTCTGCTCTGCATATACCCATTCACTATAAAGTGAACGATGGCATATGATTTTGATAGAGCTTTCAGGTACATCATAGTGCATCTATTCTAATTGGATTCTCCCTCCTCCTTTTATGCCTTGTTCTTCCCCTTTCAGCATTCAAGAGAGGCCCACTAGGGTGTAAGGCTCGGTACTTAAAACAATTTGGATTTGGCTCACAGGTCATGATATCCCAATGGTTGTAGCCAGTTTATGAAGCTGCTCATATGATAGGGGCCTTCCCAATAATTCAGTGCACTTGTCTCCTGTTACACTAGTCATATCGTTAACAGCTGTGAAGAGAACGTGACAAAAAGAGGAGGGAGAAGAGACCTTTAAAAACCAAAAAAGAGACTGAGATGGGGGAAATTTGAAAGAATTACATTAGCACACACAGGCAGAAAAATAGAGGGGAGAAGAAGTCGTTAAGAGCAACTGCAGGAAATTGGCTGAGCTGAGAAAGGGGAAATCAGAAAGACAAAACACACAGGAAACACAAAGGAGATGAAAGGGTATATGAAATCAAAATGAAGGGGACAGACTTAGACAAGAGTATGACAAAAGAATGAAAAGGGACACAGTAGAAACAAAAAAACAAAGCGAAAGTAGAGAAGAGAAATTATAATGGAAAGAAAAATAAACAGATTGTTATAGTTCTAGGTGTAAGCTGCAGGCCATTAGTTCAAATCCTTGTAATGTAGTTCAGTTGTGTAAAAAAATAAAATGACTGAAGAGATCCACATGTAGCGTGAAGTCCACAACATCTAGCATCAGTTAGAAAACTAAGTGGATAAATGCATCCTCTACAGAGATTTCTGCAAAACATTCAGTGATATAGATCTCTTGGTTAGTGCATTTACTAGAGAGGTCTTTGTTACTGTTTTGGTGAGGAAGAGCTTCGCACTAAGCTTAGAACCTGTAATATACAGGTTAAACAGCGTTGAGCATTTTGTTGCCAGTGTACGTCTCTTTCGAAACAGCGCATGCGCTGTCTAGAGCCGAGACGTAAAAATAGACTAGCGTTGTGTGCTCCTAAGGACAAACAGCGAGCTTCCATCTTTGTATAACACCAGAAAGATATAAACTTAAGAAAGGAGAGTACCTTGATGCGTCAAAGATGGAGCGTCAGCAGCTTTCCTCTTCTAAAGCGTGTAACCGGCCCCTGCTGCTCCTGAAAACGTCAAGTGCCGCCCATCTTACACAATCGCCTAGCAACCTGACGCCACCCTCCCCTTTTTACTCTGAAAGCTACAATTTGATTTGTCGAGCAAGCGTAGGAACTAGACCGTGTGGTGTAAAAGCATCGGAGAATGCTCATATATTCGGCTTCTATCTTAGATACACTAATCGGAGGCAAGGCTCTCTATGCACAAGAGTTGGCATAGGACCTACACAATAGCATACCATTTATTGGTAGTAGGTAGTATTAATTTAACTCTTACATCCGTGAGCGCATATCGAGTTAATTATTTCGACAGTCTTTGAGCAGTAAACTAGGCCCGTGTTTGGAAACTGAAAAGGGAAAGAGAACGACCACCTTTTAATCACCTCAGGTGTATTAGAAAAATAACCTAGAACACAACCTGGAGCATGATTAACCATACCCATTGTCTCCTGCTGCATCTATGTACATCGCGTGCGCTTTGATTAGAATTGTGGTCCCCCCAAGCCCCCACCCCACCGCACGCCGTTGTTTTAGCTTTTTTTTTTTGTCATGAACTTTCTCTACGACTAAGCATTGCGTTAAATGTGGTGAGTGAGAAGAGGCTTGTGGCAACACCAAAACAAGACGCACTAGCAGAAAAACAGTGGCAAGAGAAATAGAAAACAGACTTCTGCCTGAAAAGAAAATACTGCTAGTTTACAAGGTTTTTCCAGAAGCTAAAGAAACAGATCGCTCTTGCACTCTAATCAAGCAGCGACGAGGGTGGGGTCAGGTTAAGTAGTGAAGCGGGAGGGGGTTGGGGCACGGAACAGGCGACCTTTGAAAACAGCATTTGACATTTGATCTCAGGCTTTGAATGCTCAGCAATGTGACGAGGGACGACAGCCCTGTTTACAATGGCGCTCAAGGCACATAAATACTAGCGCTCCTTACAAGGACTATTTAAAGGGAAAAAAAGTTCCTAAAATGGGTATTAAATGCGGGACGTGGATGGATAGTAGTAATTGGTCCCTGCTCTGGGGGAGGGCTAAACGCAGGAAGAGGCATGACTTGTGACGTGAGTCCTTAGACTTCACACTAGGAAATACTGTGTACCATGCCCATTTTGTAGACCTTTATTCCATGCTTCCTTTTCTTTTTTATGTTCAGAAACACGTATGTGGCTAAAACCGTTATTCAGCTAGGCTACATGACTAAACTTTGCCACATATAGTGTGTAATTTTCACTAAGAACTAAGTTATGAAGAGGATTGTAATTGTTTTTCTTCACGAAGAGTCCTGCCAAATTAGATGTATCGCTTGCTGTCATGAGTGTATATGGTAGCAACCAGGTTACCTGCTGCGTTGATCTACAACTAAAAACGTAGCACTAGGCACCGCAGGTATTGCGGTGCACGTATGTCCAATAATTTGGATGCCCTTGGGCCACTGGCATGTGTTCTACTCACATAATCACATGAGATGTAACTTTAATCATAAGCAACTAACCAGGTTGGCTTCGTCTAACTACTTATCCTAAAGAAGAAACACAGTATTTTTTTTCTTTTACTTTTTTGCCCCGTTAACCATTCACGAACACCGCTAAGGTGATCAGAAAATATTTTAATGAGCCTTGCAATGAATAATGTAACTGAACACTGTTTTGAGAACAACCGGCCTTTTAGTTCATCAGCTTATAGACCTGGGCAAAGTGTGCTGGCAGAAGTTCTTTTGTACCAAATGCTACAACAGTGTGAATCAAGAATATAATAACTGATCTCTTTAAAAGTGGACTTAGACTTTCCAGATCTGTCTCGTGGTGCGCAGAAGCAAGTCAACGTATTACTTTTACTTCACTAGGTTGTAAGGTCCACCCAGAAGATCAAGCATCCACAAACTGAATTTAAATTTGGTGTGCAATACTCAAATACTGTTGCGCAAGACCCTGTTGACAAATAGTGCATGCACATCCACCGTTCTTCAGATAAGCCAGCATCAAACTGTCTTCCGAGTTATGCTATATGGTAGCTTCCTCTAAACTGCAACTTGAGAAATGAGTTCAGCATGAAGTGGCCAACATCTAGACTGCATCTGCCTCATTCTGTTGGCATACAGTTTTCCTATGGAGTGCTTGCATGATACTGCATGAGGGACTATTGCATGTAAAACACACTCCTATTGCACATTTTCATCTTATATTTGCAGTAACACTACTACCAGTAGCAACAATACGACAGCCACAAACTGCACCAGGAATAGCACACCACTCCACTAATTCGCTACCACAAAACGATTACCGCCAGCACCACACCAGTAGCACCATACCACCATCATTAATGATAGTATTGCCACCAATAATATCCATATCCCCACCACCGCCAAACTCTTCCCCTTCAGATCACGCACCATTCTCTTCCAGGGGATCCTCCTATATAGTCATAAGCACTGAATATTCCCGCCCATGTGCGGGGACCCCGGAATCTATAAAAAAAAAATATATATGAAAATACATGCATACATATAATTTATCCCAAACAAATGCAGCCTCCCAACATAAATCAGATTAACTTTCTTCTGGTCATTAAAGAGAGTTCAAGTGATTCTTGTCCTCCTGCTTGCCTTTTTTAGGCAATCTATAGTTGCAGAAGTTTCAGAGCATTGATTAGCCTTGGATTTATGTTGAGAGGCTGCATTGGTTTTTGAAAAAAACCGATATATATTTTATATTTGGTGCTTATGACTTTGATGAGGATACCCCTGGAAGAGAACCAAGATTACCGGTAAGTAACTTATCCTTCTTTCTCCTAGCGCTGTAAGTCATTTTGGAAATGCGCAGGATTCATAAAAGCTTTCTTAGGGCTCAGCACTGCTCAGATGAGCATTGAACTCCAGAGAAAGGAGGCATAGGTGAAGGGCTTGTAATCGGAGCAGACTTATCCCAGCACCACTGAGGGTAATGTTTGAGGACTGGAGCTGTTTTTCTTTTTCAGGCTGTCTGTTACACACTCCGTCTCATAAGTGAAGCTAGCTGTACAATGTTTGCAGACTAAAACTTACTTTTTAGTTAGTTAACAATTTAGACGAGCCATGATTAATCGCATGCAAGTCAGGCTGCATAATGCAAAACTGAGCAATTCCCTGGTCGAAATATCAGCCAGAGGTGGCTCTCACCTTTATACCCAAATGGTAGGAGGCGAGGCCAATAGGGCACATGGATCCAGGCTGAGGCTTTTGCAGACATCCTGATGTGCTGCAAAAATAGGCCCATATAACGCAGCTGTTTTAGTTTTATAGACACTAGTTACTGAAGTGGTAGCGTCGTTGTGAACCCTCCCCACCCCCTTGCTTAGCAGCTACTGCAAGGGCAGATAAATGCTCATAATGGTGCCTGCACTACCTCCTCCGTAAGGATGTTGGCCATTGGCCGACATAGAGGGGGGTGGGGGGAGTTTTTTTTTTAAAAGGAAAGTTATTTTTCATTTTCTGTTGGGTAATGATCTGACATAATTACTACAAAAGTTAAAGTGAAACAAGCCGATTGGCTCGTTTTTAGTTTCACTGCATCAGTGCTTGGGGGCATATCTCATCCCAGAGTACTGAATGAGTTGGGGGAGGTGCCGTTGGGAAGGGGAGAATCTCCCCTTTCCAGTGGTAACTCTACCCAGTGGATCCCTGCTTGGTGATCGCCGCAGGACGGCTGTCCACAAGCGGGGATCCACCCAGGATTTTGGCGGGGGGAGCTGCCCCTTAGTCACGGTTTGTCTCCCCTCCTGCCCTCCAGGGGGAGGTGGGCAGAAAGCTCACTAGGGAGTATATATTGAAATAAAGTCAAGGGTGAGGTATGCCCACCATGGTCATATCCCCACCCCAAAAACGGTGCAACTGAGGTTTGCCACAATTTAGCAGAAAGCCCATTAGACACTAGGGATTCCAAAATGGCGTGGAAACAAAAAAAAAAGGTTGAGGTGGCTGACCCTGGCATCTAGCCATGCACCCCCCACCCCACAATGGGCAATAGTGTCTTTCTGCCCCCCCTTAGGGCAGATAGGAGTTTTGTCTCCATTGGGAAGGTTGGCCTCCTGGTGGGGGGGGGGGGGAGGGGGTCGAGGGGTAGAAAACTCATTAGACACTAGGGATTTTGCATTTGGGGCAAAAGAAAGGAGTGCAGGTGTTGCACTCTGGCATTGGCCATATCCCCACCCCAAAAGAACCAACCAGTATTTTGGCCTCCACGGGCAATTTAAAAAAAAAAAATATATTGTGTCTGGCCCATCCTCGCATCGGGTCCCATCTCCTCCCCCCTCCCCCTCAGTCTTTGTACTCCCTGTGGACTAAAACATTTGATTCTTTTGGGTGTTTTTGTTTTTACATATGGACCAGGAGAGTGGAACTGACTCCCAATATGTTCCCTCTTGCCATGCGGAATCGCTGCACTTTTTAGGCTTGGGTAGGCCGCCACCCGGGGAAACCCACCGGCTCCAAACACTTCGGAAAACTAGACATCCGGGGGAGTCCACCATGGGGTGCCTCACGTGGCTTGCACAATGTTTTCTTACCCACTATGCCCAGCAAAGCTTGAAATTTGCCTATCATCACAAATGTAAGCAAAATGTCTGATGTATTATTCTGGTATTCACAGGGTTGTGCCAAATTCTTACTACCCAGCGTCCACCCCCCACCCCCGCACTCACCATATTTTCCGATAAAACACTACCCTTCTTGTAAGGGTGGGCCTAGCATCCACAACAGGAAAAGCCCCAAAACACAATGTAGAGACATCATTTCCTGTCAAAAACACAGACCTAATTTGGCAATGGGGGTGTCTGCGTTAACTGGGCCTGGGCGCCACCTAGGGAAACCTACCAAACATTTCGGGAAACTATACATCTATTGGAGTCCATGGTGGTATGCCCCAGGATGTTTTCTTACCCACAATGCCCTGAAAACAAAATTTTTCTTGCATTTTTATGACAAATCCGTAATCTGCAAGGATCCATAAAATTCCTACCACCCAGCGTTCCCCCACTTACCTGGATAAAAACACTACTCCACTTGTGTGGCTGAGCCTAGTGCCCATGACAAAAACGGATCTTGTAGTAAGAAAACATTATGGGATCCAGGTGAGACATTCCACCTGAACTCCCCCCCCGCGTGTCTAGCTTTCATAAATGTGTGGTTTGGTTAGTTTCCCTAGGTGGCAGGCGAGCTTGTGGCTCCCTGCAGATTTCAGAACTTTCTTGTACAGAAATGTGAGGAAATGGAGTTTTTAGCCAAAATGAGAGGGTTGCATGGACTTCTGGGTAAGAAAACATGGTAAGAGCCACACAGGTCACCCCAACCTGGATTCCCCTGGGTGTCTAGTTTTCAGAAATGTGTGGATTTGGTAGATTGCCTTGAGTGCCGGCTTAGCTAGGGCCCAAATTCTACAACTACCCAAATTCGATTTATTTTTTATTTTTAAACAGACACATTTTATCTGTCCATGTTGTGATTTGGGCATTTTCCAGTCCCGGGCGTTAGGCCTACCCACACAAGTGAGGGAGCACGTTAATTGCGAGATGCAGGGGAATGCTTGGTGGTAGGAAACTTGTGGCTGCCTGCATATTCCAGAACCTTTCATCACATAAATGTGAGAAAAATGTGTTTTTAGCCAAAGTTTGAGGTTTGCAAGGGCTTCTTGGGAAGACAATCTGGTGAAAACCATACAAGTCACACCATCCTGGACATCTCCGTGTGTCTAGTTTTCAAAAATGTCAGGTTATGGTTAGTTTCCTTGGGTGGCGGCTTAGCTACGGTAACAAACCTGCAGCTACCCACGTAAAAAAAAGTGTGTTCTGCTGGGTGAAATGTCTCCAGGTCGGATTTTCGGGCATTGTGTGTCAGACGCTTGGGCTAGCCATACAAGTGAATTACCGTTTTTATCGGTAGACCTGTGGGAGTACAGAATAGTAGAACATTTGCTAATGCCAGTTGGATTTTCTGCATTTGTGGCTTTCAAACATAGGTCACTCTGCAAGAAAAAAGACTTTTTGCAAAATGCTCTCTGAATCACAGCATAGTACGTACGGGTTATCCCAAATTCAGAGGTATACAAATAACGACTGTTCCTAACCCTTTCGCTGCGTGCGTCGGCCAACGGCTGTCGCGAGCTCTACCTCGGTAGTGCTGCGCACGTCCGTTGGCCGACGCGGCCCCGCCCGCTTAATAGAACGTTCCGCACTGGCGCGGAACGTTCGAAGCGGCTAAACTCAGTATCTTGTGTACATTTCAGAAATAAATAGGTTTACTTCATACTCTTTTCCCCTTTCATTAGATTTAACCATATGAATTGTTGAATAGTTTGTACACAGTGAGAAATCATTGTAAGATGCATCTCAGTTGTTCGCTCTGGGTATCTTGTGTTCTTGGAAAACCTACAAACCCAATATATTGCAGTGACAAGATTGGTCAGGCATACTGGTGTATTGCTTTTGTAAACTGACCATAGTGGCGAGTTGCAGATTAAAACGTCACGACTGACAGTTTTTTCCCTGCTCATTTTCAATATTTGTTTGTTTCAACAGTTTCTTTGGGAAAACTTTGAGGGATATACACAAATGACCCCTTGATGAAATTAGTACATTGTATACTTTTCAGTAATGTAAAGCATTCTGACATCGCCCATGGGTTTTACACTTGTTTTCAACTAGAAATGGGTTAATAGCACAAAAATAAGAAAAAATGGGCTACCGCTTAGAAAATGCCAACATTGTGGTAAAAAATAGTTTTTTTGTTTCATCTCTACTGTAAATAGGGATGTTAGTACAGCAAACCTTTCTTTGATATATTTAGAAAAAAAGCAGACACTTTTTTGTGCCACACTTTTCCCCCGTTTTTCCCAAAAAGGAAGCCCCCAAAATGTAGCTATTTTGGCCGTTTTCTCTTTCACCTCTAGGGGAACCCACAAACCCTGGTTACCTTTTAGAGTCCTTTTATGATGGGGGGGCGGGGGGGGGAAAGGACACAAATTTGGTGTGGATACCTTATGTATAAGGCTTCCGGTTTTCCATTTTTACTGATTTTTTACAGATGAATACAGACACAAAACAATGTTTCCTGTGTGTATTTATTTTTAAAAGCAGAAAAATACTGAAAATGGTGCTTGTTGGGAGAGACTCTCCATGCTGTCTTTCATGAATTCCATGCAACAGTTGAGCAGATACAGCATGGAGAGTTAAAAAAACAGGATGAGATTTCCTTAAATATAGGCATGTTAACATATATTTGTAGTATAATGCGAATATGTACTTGTGAGTGTAGTGTTTTGTTATACACTGCTGCTTAATCTACTAAAACGTGACAGACGTCATGTATGAGTGCACATCCAAGAGTTAAACGTGGAAATATACAATTTTACTGCTCATTTATTCTCAAAACACAAAATAAATATGGATAAATGCCAATAAGATGGCCAAAAATAAATATGGATAAAGACAGACGTAAACGTAAAAAAAAAACAAAAAACATAAAACTGGAAGGTCTCTACTTATGTAGAAAAACCTATGCAGGCCTAGGCGCGTAGTACCTCAAATAGCCAAAAAAGGGTGCAGCACTGGGGTGGAAAAGCCTAAGGAGTTAACGGAAGAAAGATGGATTGATATAAAACTGAAGGATGGGTAGAAGGTTGAAAGTAAGAGTGAATGAAAGGTAGCAGGGATGATAGGAAGTATGACTGGAGAAGAGGGTGGATAGATTTGGATGGATGAGTTGGTGGATGGTTGGTTCAGCCATGCAATTACAGTACGCCTCTTTGCTAACGCTAACCCCAGAAGGACAAACCGTCTTCTTAATTTCTTAGCCTTGGGAGTGGGTAATAGTCCCAGCAGCACTGACCTTATTTCCCTAGGGATTATCCATTAGCTTTTTGCAGGCGTTCCAATGGGTTTTCCCAATATTGTGTTGGTGTCGGACATTTCCATATCATGTGTAAGAAATTTGCCTTTCTCCACACCGAGGGCATGCACTTGATCGGCCCGGGTAGATTTGCCTTAAGCTGCATGGTTAGATAAACTTGATGTACGACATTGTATTGTATTAGCTTAAATCGCGCATTAGAGCTCACCTCCCGGACCCCTTCATGGATTTTCGACCAGTGTCGCTCTGAGATGGGTTCCTCTACCGCTTCCTCCCACCGTACCTGTACTGGGAGAGTCCTCCTAGGGAGGTAGTCATGAAGCGCCCTATAAATGTGGGAAATTAAACGTCATCACTGCACCATATAGAGCAACACCGTTAGTACTGCAGTACTAGGGGGCTCCTCGGGGAAGGATTGCCACAATTCTCGGGCAACCTTCGATATCTTCCCATATTGCAGGAACTGTCCTGCTCCCAGATCAAAGGCGGTTTCCACTGCCTCCCGTGTTAGAAACTGTCCATTGTCATAGAGGTCTCCCATCGTGAGACATCCACTTTCCTTCCACCTCCGAATCGACATGGATTCTGCTATACACTTGAAGGGTTTCACTACCAATAGTGGCATGTACGGGGCATTGGGCGCATGCCGTACCGCCCTCCTGACTGCCGTCTCCCACACCGTTGCCACATGTTGTATGATATATAGGTCAGTCTTGGGAATTCCGGTGCCTAGCATTAGAAGTTCCGATAAAGAGCGATCACCAAGAGTGCCCGCCAAAGTCACTTTTCCCAATTATCATGCTCATCCAGCCAGAGGACTGCATGTTGGAGTTGGGTGGCCATATAATAAAGTTCTAAACTATGTACCTCCAAACCTCCATCCTCCCATTTTCTTTGAAGTGTTGCTAAACTTATTCGTTTACGCTTGGCTCCCCACAGGAGCTTCACCAGTAGGCTATCTAGCATTAAGAAATATTGTCTGGGGATCCCATACAGGGAATGTTGAAGGGCGTAAAGGAAGTAGGGTAAAAATAATAATTTTTTAGGTTGAGCCTGGGCAGCGCATGCGCTGCTATGCGAGCCATGCTGTATTGGAGTATGTGCTTGAAGCCCGGCCCACTCAGCCCATATTTGTCATTGGTTTGGGTCATTGTCCTTCGTAAATGCTGGCTTTTGATTCGTTATTAGGCTGGTTAGTCCCTCCTTTGTACTGTCTTGTCTTCATTTGTAACCTCCCATGAGGACTGGCCCTTTTACTTCGGTTGTTGCACGATACGTCTTCTTTAGTCTGCAAGCACTATTTTCTTTAATGAGTTCCTCTTACTGCAGGAGGGTAGGATGGTCTGTCGTGCGCAGTTGTGACCACCGGAATGTTTATTTAACTCGTAGCAAATGGGGAGCTCTTCAGAGGCCATGGGAGACAGAAAGGGGCAACTCAGCTATGCCTTCAAGCATTTGGAATGCAATAGGTCTCACGTTTGCGAGAGTTTCAACTATTGGCATTGTAAATGACAATGCCTTTTATTTATGTTTTAAAAACCAAAACCTAAATAAGACATTGTCATTTACAATGTCAATACCTCAAACTCGTGTAAATGCGAGATCTATTGCATTGCAGATGCTTGTTAATATTGCTATTCGCCCCATTAGAGACAGCGGTAAGTCCTTCCAAAATCTTATGGAGCTATGTATACCCTCCACCACTCTTCCTAAATTGCTCTCTAAGTAGGAAGGGTCTGTATGCAACCCTTCCTACTCGGGCGAATCCCTAAATATTTCGTCCCTTGTCACCCACCCAGGGGAGGCCCACCTCTGGTAACTCTTCCTTTGACCCTCCCGCCAGTCTCCCCACTGAGATCAGCTTGGATTTTTCCTGGTTTATACGGAGTCCGGACACTGCCCCAAATTTCTGCAACTCCGTGGGAAGAATCTGCACCGCCCGGGCTGTTTGACGTATATATACTAACGTATCATCGGCGTATAGGGAAACTACGTGATTGGTGTCCCCCAGGGGAATCTCCCATCTGCCCATCTGTTCTCGCAACACCGCCGCCAGGGGTCCCATCGTCACTGCAAACCGAAGCGGCGACAAGGGGCAACCCTGTCGGATAGCCCAGGCCAGTGCAAATTGCTCCCACACCATTCCTCAGATCCGAATCCGGCCACTAGGTTTTTGTACAGCAGTTGGACCCATTTAAGGAACCCCCGCCCCACGCTATTGCAGGACCGACCAGGCATATTTCCATTCAGAGTCGAAGGCTTGCTCTGTTATAGAGCATTGCCAGTGCATAATCCTTGGCCATAAGACATGGTGCATGCCAAACATGTGCCAGGCTCCGCAGGTTGTGTGGTGTTCCACCTATTGAACCCAGCTTAGTCCGGGTGTACAGGTTGGGGCATATGAGGTAGCCAATATTCCGCTCATAAGCTTAACAATTAAATTTAGGAGTGAGATTGGTATGTATGAACTGGGCGATAGGGGGTCCTTATGAGGTTTTAATATCATGGTCACTACTACCTCTTGCATTGAGGCGGGCAAGGACTGCCTCTCCAATGCTTTATTGTACACTTCCAAGAGGCGATCCGCTATGAGCGGAGCGAACAGTTGTAAAACTCAGCCTGGAGTCCATTTCTCCTGGGACTTTTAGCCTGCTCAAGACTTCTGATGGCTGCTAATACTTCCTCTTTAGTGATCGGGGCCCACAGCACAGCCTCCACATCCTGGTCCAGCTTTAGTAGAGAATTCTTGTATAACCTCTTGGGGCGGGGAGAGCTTATTCTGCTAGACTGTAGCTAAGTGTTTGACCAATATTCCAATGATCGCTTGTTGGGTGCATACTAATTTTCCATTGTTATCTTGTAGCTGGAGTATAGGTGTGACAGATGTCCCTTTTTTTACAAGTCTCACCAGGAGAGCACCTGTTTAGTCCCCTTCTATGTGTAAACACCGCCGATACGCCGTGTACGTACATTTTTCCAATCTGTGCCAAGATTTCAACTGAGCCTCACGGCCGCACACCATTCCCCCCATTACTTGGGGAGCTGTAGGCAGGGCCGCCTCTAGCTTACCTAGCTGCTGTTCTTGTGTTCGGATATCTTGCTCCAACTGGCGTTACCCTATATGTTGTTTTTATACCACTCCCCGCCCCCTCTCCCCCCCCCCCCCCCGAATAACTACCTTCAGGGCCACCCATTCCTTTGCCCTGCTGGAAGCAGTCCCCAGTTTTCTTCCAAGTAATGCGACAGAGCATCTGATACTGTAGCCTTGTACAGGGGTGGCTCTGACAACGCCTCCGCTATAAGCCACCACATTGGTATCGCCTGGCGGTCCCCACCACCCCCTAGACTGGGCAAGGCCGGTGAGTGGTCAGACAAGCAGCGGGGTGAGTAGGTTATCCCCGTTACTTCTGAGACCGCTCGGGTGAAAGACAACGATAGTCTAGGCGACTAAAGGTAGTAGTCATGGGGGTATGGCAGGAGAATACTCGCTTCATGGGATTGCGGGCCCTCCACTTGTCTCGGAGCTGCATGCCTTGTATAATGTCTATTAAGGTCCCAGTCATTCAAGGTTTAGTGTTCGCACGAGGGGGCTCACGGTCCTTTGTCGCATCAAGAACACAGTTAAAGTCTCCCGTTAGGCCTATCGCTACCTCCAAGTAAGGGGCTGCCGCTGCCAAGATGGAGGGATAAAGGCAGGGCAGTCCATATTAGGGGCATATACATTAATGAGACCCATTTCCCTCCTCTCCAGTTTACCGTGTAAAATCACGTATTGCCCTTCAGGGTCTGTCTCATGATGTAGCTGTTGAAAGGTAACTCGCGGCGCCACCCAAATAAGTGTCCCCTGTGCAAACCCCAAATAAGTGGCGTATAGATGCACCCTCCACCTCCGTCTGATACAAGGAACCAAGTCACCTCAAATGTGCTTCTCCTGTAGACATGCTGTCGCCACCCGATATAGTTTCGGGTAAGCGAATACCCTCCTTTTCTCAAACGCTGCCATACCCCGAACATTACAGGTGATTAACTTCGTCACATGTGAAGCCATATTTCATAGTCTCTGAAACTCCCCCCATGCATCCTCCCTTTTTTACTTCCCTCACGGTCACTCATACCACTGTCTCATAAGCAGGAGAACCAGACACGGAAACATTAACATTCCCAACCATTTCAAAATACAAACAACATCCGTGAACCCAACAACCCCCCTCAACTTGGGCAGTCCTGTGATTCCCATTCCCCCTTCCTGTTTTCATATGCCGCCCCACCTCCCACCTCCCACCCTTTCCAGAAACGGGAGAGAACAAAAACTCACCACCATTATTCTGATTGTATATGCATCTTCTTTGCCATTCTTAGGAGTGTGGTTGAATAATCCCCCAGTAGTGTTGCTTCGCCAGTGGCCAGGTAACCGGTAGGGTGCGAGGCCTAAACCTCTAGCGCCCCACACGGGCTCCAACCTCTGAGGGGGAAGCCCCCGTCGATAGTAGCTCATCATATAAGAAAAAAAATTCTCTCAGCTATTCATATAGCTCCAGTATGCTCCCCTTTCAGAACATATCCTTCCTCTCACCCCATCAGGAGCCAAAGCACTAACTCACTTATCTGTACCGTCCTCGTTGAAGTCTGCATCACTGTGTTCAAGCGGCACTATCCTCTGGCATGCTAGGGTCTATGACGAGATCCTGGGCCGCCCCCTCCGAGCCCAGCACACTCTCTGTAGCCTGAAGTGTTCCATCGGGACAGACCCGAATCCGCCCCGGACTTCAATCGCCTGCGGGGGCTTCTTCTGTAGCCGTCTCCTCCGGTCCCGGGCCTGTCTGCTCGCCCTAGACTACCCTGTCAAAGGTACCAAACAGGCCCCCGGCTCCCCATTGGAGTCCAGCCAATCGCTTGCTTCCGCTCCAGCAAAAAAGAACCAGGTTTGTCCAACACTCTCAAATCGCAACCTTGCTGGGAACAGTAAGCATTTAACTGGAAGGAACGTTTTCCTCTAGTCCTGGACCCGTTGTGTATAATCAGGATAAATTGTTATGGGGTGGCCCTCAAATAGTATCGGTCCCTTGATGCAGGTGGCCTGCAGGACTGCATCCTTGTCCCGGTAGTTAAAAAAAACAGGCAATAATGGCTCTCGGCGGTGCACCAGGTCGAGGAGGAGGAACCAACGCCCTATGTGCTCTTTTAATAATAAAAAACTTGGGAGAGTCTCTTAGGGGACAGGACCTTAACAATCAAGTCCTCCAGGAGTAGTTAAGCAGAAAGTCCTTCTGCCCTCTCAGTGAAGCCCACAAACCGCAGGTTATTCCTTTGGGACCTTCCTTCGGAAACTCCCACCCAGTCATCAAGTTTGACCACCCACTTTTGAAGTTCAATAAGTGTCTGGGATGGAGCGTACCTCTGTCTGCAACATGTCCACATGCTGCTCTGTGGTGGTCACCCTTTCAGACACCTAGCGCAAGTCACAGCGCAGCAAGTTAACATCGATGGCCACTGTATCAATTCTATGCACCGTATCGTCTTGAGTAGACTGGATCACCATCAACACATCTGCCAATGAAGGGGTTTCCCCCGCAACACTTCACCACACCCTGCCATGTTCTCCCGAGTATCAGGGCCATAGGTGCATAATTGAGTATATTGTTGGTTTGCGCTCTGGGCCCCTGGTTTCTCACCATGGTGCCGCAGTGTACCAATGTCGACTGTTCAGGGGACACTCCTGTGTCCCAAAGGAGGCTCCAATTATTCCTCTGCCAGCTATGCTCCTGAGGTGGGCAGTTGGCAATCGGCTCCTCAGGCGACACCGGTGTGCTGCACTCTTGTTCCCCCATCAAGCCCAGGGGTCTTTTCCTTATGGGTCTCCCGGTCGCTCCTGTATATCCGGGACCAGTTCATCTGAAACACTGGGGTCACCTCCTTTCCCCCAATTGGCCTACTCAGGGGCATCCGATCACTGCTTCCTGCTTGCAGCCCCCGAAACCCGGGATATCTCTGTCCATGAATCGGGGCCTTCACTTTGGCCCCTCCGTCCTGTATGTGCAGGGTGTGTATTCCGCTACTAGGGCCAGTATATCCGTCTCCTGGCCACTCCCTCATCAGGGCTTACCAGCCTCCTGACTGCCTTACCGCCTGTGCCGACCCGGCATGTCGGTCGTTATCTGGCTTTCCGGATTCCAGGTAGCTGCCCCAGAACGTTTGCGCCCGTTCTCACAGCGGCCACCCGCTGCAGCGTCTCTGCACCGCGGTCCGCCGCTTAATCTTTCCAGCCCCGTCAACTCTTTTAGGCACCAGTGTCCAAAGTTGTCTTGGCCTCCCCTTTTCCGAAACGCCTCCACTCCCTGGCCCACCGCAGCAGCGTGGCCCCTCTCGGAGTTAGTCTCTCAGGATTCAGGGTGGGACTCGCACGTTATCAGGCTCTCTTAGTGTGGGGTTCCCGCTCTGCAGTTATTTCTGGGGCCGTGGACTTCCTCCCCATCGTCCGGAGGCACCGCTATCTTAAAAGGCCGCTCTGTCTCTTATTACGGGTATGTAGGTTTCATTACCCCGCGAGTAGTACTCCTTCAGCCGGCTGCAGTCTGCCGAGGCCTCTCCGGTTCCTAGGTCCGAAGCATTGTATTTCTTGGCTATATACTGTGCCATAACTGCTCGTTCTCCATTCTGATTCTCGCCTGAATTTGACCTCTTTACTCCGAGGGAGTGCAACGTCGCTCTTCTCAGAGTCTTATCACCTCTGCTACCTGGCATAGAAAATGGCACCATCTGCTCACCAGGTCTGCTCTTCTCGTGGGCCCAGCTTGCCCCCTGGACGATCGTTCTCTGTACACCAACCACGTCGTGAAAGAGCAAGCAATGCCTAATCGCAGTTCATGTGGGGTAGAACAGGCAGGATAACGCAGGATGTTACAGGATTTCAGTGCCATCAACGGGAGCACTGGTACAGACGTCTAGTCGGCCATCTTAGAAGGCCACGTCTCCTAGTTTTCTGTCTACTTACTTTAAAGTTAGTGCTTTGCACCTTTCACTGTAACACAACCAGCGGCTACAAGGAGAAGCTGGGTGCCAGTATATTACTCTGTTTTTTCCCTTAATGTTTACCTCTCTCCCCGTTTAACTACCTGCAAATAGATGTCCATACTGGAGTCAGTCTTTCACGTTGCGTGTTTTTTTTTTTTTTTTTTTTTTGGTCTGGGCATAACTAATAAGACTTGCCAGGCAAGTCACATAGTCCTCAGGGAAAATATTACTTGGAGTATTTATTCCTCTTCACATTGGTTGTGCTTCATGATTGTAGAAGCATTAAATTACAATGGAAAACTGAAGGAAATAATCTGAATCTCAGAACATAATTTGCCCAAACATATGCACATCCATTTATTCCACCCAAGCACACAAAAGCAGGAATTTATTTTGATTTCATTCAAAATCTTTATTAGGTTTTAAAATAAAACCTTAAAAGTACACACAATCACCATAGTATATGAAAATGTCTCTGCATAACAAAATTTAATCTGACCTTGTAATTTGCTGGCACAAAGTATAAAGCAATTCATAAAAACATGTCATGACCTAACATCTATAAAATATCTGAAGTTAGTAATATAAATACTGCAATGGCAAGATTATCAACCGTGATTGCGAAGTGTAATGTAATTCATAGGAGCATTTAGAAACTAATTATGATATAAAGTGCATAGTGATAATAATATGAAACTGTAATGGCAAATTGTTCTGCCAAGTCATTAAAAAGTACTAGTACAATGTTGTCTATTTAGTGAAGTCTTGTAGGATCCCAAAAATATAAATTCCTTATAAAATGGGGACTGTTAGAGACACAACAAAAACGTTAAGATAGGGTCTGCTATGTTGATACAAAGTAAATTGATCAGCCCTCTGTTATACAACCCATTGCAAATCTTGAAGGTCCCCAAGTCGGTCGTCTTCTAATACCCTTATTTGGTCAAAACATTTAACCATGGCTGTTTGGCTGTCGTCGTCTCCCCCCTCCCTCCTGAAAGGACACTAAATTCAAAGTATAAATACTTGCATATTGAGGCTATCAGGAGAATGCATATGATATCTAGGAAGAAATATGGCGAGTGTGAATAAGATTTTTACTGATGCAAATGGCTTTCCATATAAAAGTAGCAACTCTAAAACACGTCTGGATCCTCTAGTGAACATAAAGCTTTTTAGTTCCTATGTTGTTGGCTAAAAGCAAAGGTTTTAGGGTCAGTCTTCCATCAGATGGACATTTAAACATTTAACTTCCGCCTTTGACCATTGCTTCATCATTGGAAAGGCTACCAATACATGAATGTTACCCGGACGTAAGCATGTCATGACAAAATGATGTTGGATGTTAGATGTAATTAAGAAATACCTCTCTAATCCCTCATTTTGAGACAGAAAGATATCTTGCAACTGAGGCCCTGGGCGTGTCTTTGGCACGTCTTGCATCAGCCTTGTGAAGAAATAAGAGCTTTAATTCCCTCTTACTAATGAGTGTTATACTATCTGGTTCATCTATCAATAGAGGATCGCTAAACTGGGCCATCTCTCTGGAGATAAAGAAGAGCCACGGGATCCTCAACGCATTATATAATTTGAAGCAATCCCTTATAACTGCTTTGGTAAACTTGGTCTCCTCTTTGCTCCAGATAGTGACACAGCTGGACAGGTTTTATCATTAAAAGGTCTTCCAGATACTGCATCCTCAGGTACAGTATAGGCCAATATAGATTGTGGCGTAGCGAGTAATTGCCAGAGGAAGCTAGTCTCTTGTATTTGTAAGATGGTAGGGTTTGCATAACTCCATAACCCGCTACCATAAGAGGCTGCAGATATGTATTTAGCTCTATAAATTGAGAGCATCTATTGAATTGGTTTGCAGCCTAATTTAGTGGCAAATCTACAAATGCCCTCGCAGGCGCATATCATCTTTAACCTGTTTTCTGTGTGCATAGTCAAGGAACTGCCATCCTAATGACTTCCTTAGTTCTTAAAGGTTCTGCATATGCTGATGATATGCTGTTATGTTAAGGACCCACTAGAGACTGTTCCGTTGTTATTAAATATTATTGATGATTATACATTAGTATCTTCATACACTTTAAATATTCATAAAACTTAATTTTTTTCTTTATATTTAGGGCTCCTGGTTTTATGGTATTTTTATTTTTTAACATTTCTGTCTGTATTTATCCATATTTATTCTTTGGCCATTTTATTGGTATTTATCCATATTTATTTTATGTTTTGAGAATAAATTGAGTCATAAAATGTTATATGTCCACATTTATTTAACTGATAAACATGCACTCATACTTTGATGCCCGTCGTATTTTAGCAAATTAAGCAGGCAAATATAACAAAACACTACTCTGACAGGTAAATGTTAGCATTATGTACAAATATATGTTAACATATGCCTGTATTTAAGGGAATCTCATCCTGTTTTTAAATCCCCATGGTGTCTATCTGCTTAGCAGTTGGTCTGGAATTCATGAAGGACAACAAGGAGAGTTACTCACAAGAAGCACAATTTTTTGTATTTTTCCACTTTAAAAATTAAATACAGCCAGGAAATAGATTGTTTTCTGTCTGTATTTATCTGTAATAATACGTAAGAACGTAAAACTGGAAGTCTTAATTATAATTTGTACTGCTGATCTCTTGCATGGCGTGAACATTAACTGGAATAATACTGCTCTTAAGTACCTTGGTATTTATTTTTTAAATGCAATTAAAAATGCAGTTGATTTTAATTGCAAAAAATAATTGACAATTTTCGGAAAAATTAGACAAATGGTCTTCCTTAACTTATCTAGGTGGGGGAGATTAGAGGTAATTAAAATGGAAATAGCCCAACAAGTGTTCAATCTATTATCAGTGTTGCCTTTTACTTTTCCCTTCTCTTTTTTCGCGAATATTAATAAATCCCTTGCTAAATTTATCTGGAATAAGACCCCTCGTACTAATTACAGGCACTTGCAAGCTACTAAATTTTAAGGAGGCTTAATATTCCAGCTTTTAAGAAATATAACTCCTTTTTAACTTCGCAAAGTGTTTCTTGGTTTTTTTAATCCCGTGTCCCGATTGTCACCCTCTTGGTTCTTACTATAGATAACTATTGTTGCACCATTTCCTCTACCAGCCACTGTAAAAAATCAACGTTTTCTTCGCCAATTATTAACACAGCTAAAAATACTATATTAAGTTTGGATGCAACATTTGGTAATAGAATTATATTTTCTAAGAAGATATCGCTATGGAATATCTTTCAATTAAATTGAATACTCTAATCACTTACTGGGAAAGCTGGATTAATGCTGGCATATCATATCCCAGACATTTGCTACAATCTAAATAGAAGTTACCTGCTTTCGAATATCATAAATATTCTGTATTGTGTAATGCAATTTTCAATGCCTACAATAGTTCTATAAATGGTTCTTTCGAAGTGTTCAGATTTTGAGGTGTTTTTTGGTATAGTCTCACCAGTCATGTTGCTTCTAAAATATATACAAAATTTAGCTATACAAACTCTCTATCTGTTCAAGATAATTGAATTCTGGAATCTTGTTTTAAATAGCTGTTCTCTGCAAACGTGGGAAAAAATCTGGTTATGTAACATTTCACATTGGTTTCCTTCTTTTATGTGACAGACCAACTCTTTTATATTGAACAATTGTTGCTGGACTCCTGTTAAATTTTAATTGATAATCCCACTTGTTGGGATTGTAAAACTGGGCGAGGCTCATTGAAACATAGGTTATTTGAATGTCTAGTGATTTCCAATTTCCGGTCTAATGCCCGGTGTAAAATCTCTCAAATGTTTAACATTGATCATCCCATTGCATATGAAATTATATTAGGTAAATAGTCACTCATTTCGTTCACATTTTTGTATCCGGATGCTAAATTGTTTGATTTACTAATTGCTTCTGCTATCAAATCTATTCCTATTAATAGAAAATCTGTGATTAATATATCTTTAACTGCCTGGTGGGATTGGATAGTATATTTGATAAATGGGATTGAATTGTTGTTCAATAAGAATAAACTGCATTGTCTCGCTTCAGTTTGGAAGACTTTCGATGTTTTTCTTCATGCTAATTAATTGCTTAAAGTAAACTGGTTTGTATTAGAATTATATATGTAGCCCTTTACTTTCAGTGTCTTTTATGTATTTTATAACATGATTGTATTGAGCAACACTTTATTTAGTATTCAGGGGTGTGGAATTCCTATAGCCCGACGCCCAGGACATTTTGGGGTCAAGGACGACAAATTTTCATGTGAATTTTGTCCTTGGGACAAGTAGGCCCAACCCCCTGCAGCACAAACCCTTTTGCTGCCAGTTTACACTACCACATTATGAATCAGGGAGGGGCATTGCCTGCAGTTAAGGTAATTTCTCTTCCAGGGGATCCTCATCAAAGTCATAAGCACTGAATATTCCCGCCCACGTGCGGGGACCCCGGAAATATAAAAATTATATATGGAAATCACATATATACAGCTCTACATATATGCATATACATATCATTTTTCTCATACCAATGCAGCTCTCAATAGGAGGCTAAACAATGTAATTACACACATAAAAAACTACATTTGCCAATATATAAAAACACCAGAGGACAATTAGTACTTGAACTCTGTTTTTTTTTTTTAATGAGCAAAATACTCATAAAGAGTAAAAACTGCAAAATAAGTAGACATTGTTAGCCTACAGGCTGCATTGTAAACCAATAGCATAGAAAATGAAAGCATTTTCAACAAAAACTGGCATCGTGCCTTTAAGTCAGCCATGACCCCTAGCTTCCCATCATGCCTCAGGGGTGACAGTTAGGTCAGTTGTTCTTTCCGGCTCCTTCAGTCAGGACCCTGGATTTTCAGCTCTTGTTTTTTTGACTTTCTGTCAAAAAATATCTGTATAAATCTAGTTTTTCTACTTTCACTCGACGTCTTTTGGTCCTAGAGTGCAAGTAACACCCTTTTGTGTTACAGAAAAGGTTTATTTTTGGATAAAATGCCTTCTTTATTCGATCCTTGCCCGTCCTGTGGCAAGAAGAAGGCCAGAACAGATACACATCCTGTGTGTATTCTCTGCCTCCCGAGTCCCACTCTTCTGACAACTGCCAGCATTGTAAGAAGTTATCAAGAAGGACTATCAAGGAGAGGGACAGGATTCGTCTCTATGGCCTCTCTGAAAGAGGTAGGTCTCCTGTGAGGCAGAAGAAGAGGAGAACTCGGTCGACGTCGAGAGGAAAAGTCCCGACCTGGTCGGCGTCGGTATCGGCGTCGGTATCGGCGTCGGTATCGGCGTCGGTATCGGCGTCGGTATCGGCGTCGGTATCGGCGTCGGTATCGGCGTCGGTATCGGCGTCGGTATCGGCGTCGGTATCGGTATCGGCGTCGGTATCGGCGTCGGTATCGGCGTCGGTATCGGCGTCGGTATCGGCGTCGGTATCGGCGTCGAATAAATCGGCGACGAAGAAATCGGCGTTGAAGACTTCGGTGATGCCGGCGCATCATCGTTCGACTCACGAAATCTTCGTCGACGAAGGTAACAGGTCCTCCGTTGACGTCAACCAGGCGGCGCTCAGCGTCGATAGACAGGTCTCCGTCGGCGCCGGGTGGGCGTTCGACGTCGAGGCAGACCGCTCCGTCGTCGCAGCTGCGATCGACGTCGAGGCAGACCGCTCCGTCGTCGCAGGCGCGATCGGCGTCGAGAGCGAGACCGCTCCGTCGTCGCCTCATCACGCGGCGATCTACGTCGAAGCACATCTCCCCGTCTCCTCATCGGCGATCGACGTCGAGGCACAGATCTCCACCGGGATCAAGGCAACGATCTTCGGCGTCGAGACACAGGACACCTCCTTCGGCGTCGAAGCAGACTCCAATGTCGATCCATCATTCCACGCCGTCGAGACGGATGACACCGCCGAGTGGATCTTCGGCGTCGAGACCAAGACCTCCGTCGCCGGCAGTCCAACGCCGGTCGACGTCGAGACAACAATCTCCTGAGAGGGTGCAGGGAATGTCGAAGCATGACACTGCATCAGTGTTGGAGAGGACGTTCGTCGTCAGAAGTCCACTTTCTAAGAGAAGAAAGTCAACGTCGAGACATACGTCTCCGTTGAGAGGGCAGTCGACGCATAGGCGCTCCAGATCAACGTCAAAGCGCCCTTCTGGAGACGCCTCACCTCCAGTGAGCCTGTCTTCGTCACCTTCAGGTTCGCCCAGTTCTCACCGAGGTCAACGTCCAGATCCCCGGAGGTGGTTATCTCGACGTCCAGCAGTCCAGTGTCAGGGGGTCACCAAGATTCCCCAACAAGGCATGAAGAGCTGAGCTTCACTCCTCCTGCTCAGTCTCCTAAGGAAAGAGAGGCCGCAGATCGCCTTCCATCCATTTATCGCCACGATGGTACAGGCCTCTACATCACTGGGCTACGAACAGGAATTACTCGAGCCCTCAGAACAGATCCCCGTTGGCTCGTTTAACTCAGAATAAAGAGCGATCTCCTTCAAGAGCAAGAGCTGCATGGCCGCACCCCTGTGCACTTACACAGGAGGAGGTCTAGATCAAGAAGCAGGAGGAGAGCACACAGATCGCCTACTCCGTCCTCTTCTTCCACTCATACATCCCATAGAGACTATTCGCCTACTTTGACTAACAGTCCACCGTCGAGGAGTCTCTCCGGTGGACGACATCTACACTTTTCAGGACATTCTTGGCAGAGGAGCTGAAAAGCTGGGTATCCCTATGCCAACTCGTCAAAGCAAGTCCTCTGTGATTTTTGAGACTCTACACCAAAGAGCAGCAGCTAAACCTCTGCTTCCCTTGGTACCAGGCATCATAGAGCCAGTGATGGATATATTTCTCACGCCAGCGAGTGTTAAGACCGCTCCAGTGAGGATCTTAAAGTACCATTCACCAGAGGACGACCCGCTCTTCCTCAGGGCTGATCCTCCTCCGGATTCAGTCGTAATTGCTGCGGCAAAGAAGACCCATGCGGTGGCATCCTCCTCCACTGTCCCACCAGACAAGGAGAGCAAGATGCAGGATTCCTGGGGAAAGAAGTTTTGTGGCACTTCGGCCTCCATGTTGAAGGTCTCCAATGCAGCGGCACTCCTGGGCCGCTACGACAGATCTCTGTGGGACTCACTACAGAGATTCACTGAAAAGTTGCCGCAGGAAGACCGTAAAGATTTTGAAGAAATCTTAACAGAGGGCAGTCAGGTGTCTAACCAGGTCATCAGTGCTGCGGCGGATGGAGCTACCCTTTCGGCACATGCATATGCTCATGGGGTATGCGCAAGAAGAACATCATGGCTACGTCTTACAGCGCTCAAGCCAGAAGCGCAGTCACGCATCCTCAATCTTCCGTTCTCTGGTTCCTCTTTGTTTGGGACTCACACGGATGAAGAGATGACACGGATGAAAACGGAACTGGACACGCTTAAAGCGGTGGGCCTGGAGAAAGAAAGGAATTCCGTAAGAGATTCCGTCCTTACAATAGACTGATCCTCCCAACAGAGGGTTCAAACCCCTCATTGGCAGAAAAATCAGGATCAGCAAGGCCAGCAAAAACGCAGTATCGGGGCAGACGCCCCTCTAGAGGAGGAAGAAACCAGCATCAAGGCAACAATTCCGCCAAGACGCAGTCAAAACAATGAGCACTCACTTCCCCTGTCGCCGTTCACCACTCCAGTGGGGGAAGTATCGCAAATCATCTCGAAGAGTGGCGAGCTATCACAAAGGATCGGTGGGTGCTAGCCACGTTGCAGAATGGGTACTCTCTACGTTTTCAACATCGCCCACCATCAATCCCTCCAGTTCCTCCGTCGTGTCACCAGTTAAAACTCTTGCAGAAAGAGGTTGCCACCCTTCTCAGAAAGTCAGCCATCGAGAGGGTGCCAGTATCTCAAAGAGGGAAAGGGGTTTACTCAAGATATTTTTTGGTAAAGAAAAAGGCCAAAAGCAGAGTACAGACCCATTCTGGACTTGCGGTCACTCAACCTATCCATCAAAAAGGAAAAGTTTCGCATGTTGGCTCTCCATCAAATATATCCACATCTCAGGCAGGGGAATTGGATGTGTTCGCTGGATCTGCAAGATGCATACTTTCACGTCCCGATCAATCAGTATCACAGACAGTACCTGCGATTCCTAGTGGGATCCGCTCATTACCAGTTCAAGGTTCTACCCTTCGGGTTGAAGTCAGCCCCAGAGTGTTCACGGGGTGCATGGCGGTGGTGGCAGCTGCACTGCGCCGCAGGGGCGTCTTCGTAAACCCGTACTTGGACGACTGGCTGTTGAAAGGCCCTTCCCCAGACAGTGTGAGGAGTCATTTCTTGAGCTGTCTCGAGCTGTCACCGACTGGGCCTGCATGTGAATTTCGTCAAATCAACTTCACAGCCAACGCAGAAAATACATTTCTTAGGAGCTCTGCTCGAGCTCCACGGTAGGAAAAGTGTTTCCTTCGGAGGAGAGACAGTGTTCCCTCATACAGAAATGCCAGCTGGTTCTGCGCAACAGAAAACTGCCTGTGCGTCGGATTGCCTCCCTGCTAGGGTCGATGGCATCCTGCATCTTCCTGGTTCCCAATGCCAGACTACGAATGCGTCCTCTTCGGCAGGATCTGGAGGACAAGTGGGACCAGCAGACCGCTCGTTGGGACGAAAAAATAAGTCCATCAAACGCGGCTCGAGCTTCCATACCTTGGTGGATGAGAAAACGAAATATGCAAGTCGGAGTTCCTTTCCATCAACCTCCTCCTGCTCAGACACTGATCACGGACGCCTCACTGCAGGGTTGGGGAGCCCACATGGGTTCTCTCCAGACTCAAGGACTGTGGTCTCCAAAAGAGCGATCCTATCACATCAACATGCTAGAGCTGAGAGCAGTTCACCTAGCCCTCAAAGCTTTCCTCCCCTCGATTCAGGCAACCTCAGTGTTGGTACAGACGGACAACACCACCACCATGTACTACCTGAACAAACAGGGGGGAACTCGCTCACGCACACTTTCCCTGGAAGCTCAAGCACTCTGGCATTGGCTCACTGGCTCGGAATCTGGCAGTCACAGCAGTCCACCTGCCAGGAGAACAGAACGTGAGAGCGGATGCGCTCAGCCGTCACTTCGAAGACAGAGAAGACTGGGTACTCAACGACGAGGTCGTCGAAGACATCTTCCAGGCATGGGGTCGTCCCACCATCGACCTCTTCGCGGACGACGAAAATACCAAATGCCGAGACTTCGCCTCACGGTTCTACAGACCAGGATCGAAAGGGAATGCCCTTTTGATAGACTGGTCAGGGGCATTTGTGTACACCTTTCCACCCCTTCCGCTGATCCCGAAGGTGGTGACCAAGCTGTCCCATTCGTGCACGAGGATGATACTAATTGCCCCGGACTGGCCGAGACAATGGTGGTACCCGGACCTTCTGCACCTATCGGAGTGTCCTCACAAGAAGCTGCCGTGCAGACCGGACCTGCTGTCCAAGATGAACGGGAGGATTCATCATCCCAACCTTCCCTCACTGAACTTGGCAGCATGGCTCCTGAGGTCCTCCAGTATGGCCACTTAGGACTACCGCAGGACTGCATGTCCATCTTGAAGGAAGCAAGAAGACCGTCCACGAGGCATTCGTATGCATGCAAGTGGAAACTGTTTTACATGTGGTGTATGCAGAACAATTGTAACCCAATCAAAGGTCAGGAAGAGTTCATCCTTCCTTACCTACTTTATCTGGCGAAAGCAGGTTTGAAGTTTTCTTCCATTAAGGTGCATTTAGCAGCTATAACTGCATATAGGCGTTCACCTTCCCAACCTTCCTTCTTCCAGTTACAGGCTGTTAAGGATTTTTTGCAGGGTTTAAAGAAGGTCTACCCTCCGGTACGGCCTCCTTCACCACCCTGGGAGCTTAACCTGGTGCTATCAAAATTGATGGGTCCGCCTTTTGAACCCATACACAAAGCAACCTTACAACATCTTTCTTGGAAGGCGGCTTTCTTGGTAGCGATCACGTCAGCTCGCAGAGTGAGTGAAATACAGGCTCTCTGCTCTAAAGAACCCTATACAGTCTTCCATCTTAACCGGGTTGTGTTGAGGACGCACCCTCTTTCCTTCCAAAGGTGGTGTCAGATTTTCATGTGAGATCAGACCATCTCTCTACCCACCTTTTTTCCCAATCCCTCCACTCCAGCTGAGAGGGCTTTGCATTCTCTGGACCTCAAAAGGGTTTTAAAATTCTATCTGGATCGGTCCAAATTTATAAGAAAATCTGATCAACTATTTGTTAACTATGGGTCGATCAGATCTGGGTTCGCAGCTTCAAAGCGCTCCATCTCCAGATGGATAGTTTCATGTATCAAGCTTGCTTATCAATTAGCGCAGAAGCTCCTGGGGTTTACTCCCAGAGCGCATTCTACTAGAGGAAAGGCAGCTACTACTGCTTTTCTTCAGAATGTGCCCATGTCTGAAATCTGTAAGGCGGCAACTTGGAGGTCCGTCCATACATTTACGAGGCACTACTGTCTGGAATCAGACACCAGAGCAGACACCCAAGTAGGCCAGGCCTCCTTGAGGAATCTGTTCAACAGCTGATTTCGGCTGTTATGTTTTTTGTTGGGTCACTTTACTCTCATTTACCTGCAGGTGGTTGATGGGCTTGCTATTCTATTCAGTGCTTATGACTATTGATGAGGATCCCCTGGAAGAGAAGGATAAGTTACTTACCTGTAATCCTAGTTCTCTTCCAGGGGTGTTCATATGTTAATGCTGTTCGAACTTGTATTTGGGAAATGCAAGCTGTGACTGCACTACTGACAGCAGTTCCAGTATAAACATGCATACACACAGTTTCATAGTTTAGCAGTATGAGGCTATGTATGATGCTCTTTGATTAGATGCAAATATTTGCACAGCTGGAAAGCAAGATGGATGATTCTTTGCTTTCAAAATAGAGTTCACAATTTTTTTTTTTGTTGCTAAAGTACTGTAAAATTTTAGGTACCATTTCTATGCAGCGTCATTTATAAAATGTGTTAAAGCGTGCTAGTATTTCCAAAACATATTCCTAATGGAAAATCGTGGTGACCAGTTTCAACAAGATTATGGGAAACATAAAAGTAAACAAGAATTGTCACAGTTAGCAGGTTTGAAATTGATGGTCAGTCTTGTTTTTTCCAAAGCAAGTCTTGTTTTGGCTTGGTTTTTGTGAAACCTAATTGACGTGGGAGCTGAGAGAGATAGATAGATAGATAGATAAGGTCTTGGTTAACGCCATACCAAATTAGGGGCTTAGTTATTAAAGAAATCTCAAAAGTGCACCCATGGGATATGTCCTTGCATTAGTGCAGATTTTCGGCTTTCATGAATTCACAAGAATTTACAGAAGTAGGTCAAGAAATCATAGTCCTAGAAAATATTTGAACTGCCTTTGAGCATGAGCAAACATGCATGTGTAGATTTGCTCATGCGAAAATCTAAGATTTTGCACTATCTTCAGCCCCAATATGTAGATCTGCGGAAAAGTGGCAAAATGAGGAATTGCTAGTATTCAAACCCTACTATGGTATGAGCCCTGGTATAATCAGAGAGGCTATATCCGAGTTGTTTTAAAATGAGATTGCTGCCATAATTTGTCACTGCACTAAATGACACGAAGGGGATAGGTGGATTTTGTACAGGGCAAGTATATTTATGAAGCAAGCTTCACAAAGGACAAGTAGATATTTTATTAAATTCCACACCTGAGTATTACTTCAAATTTAGGAAGTATCACTATTTTGCTGTTTTTTTTTTGGGTCATTCTGTATTTATTTTACAAAACTCAGTAGATTATTTTAATTATAATTGAAAAATCCAAATTGCAATTTGCATCTTAGTCGTTGAGTGAACAATTAAGCCTTGTTTAAAAAAATAAATAAAAATGAAATGTGGTTGTTCACCATGTTGTCTTATATTTTTTATTTCCCTGCTTCCTCAAGTCAATGTACCATGCTAGGTAACATGACAAAACACTTATGAGTATTTGGGTATGAGTTGCTCAACGATGCTATTAAAAATGGGGTTTCTGGTTGGCTAGGGTATGCACCTAAGCCAGGCAGATCCCACCACTCTAGTCCGGGCCAGGGAGCTACACACTGAAGATAACCTCTGCTCACCCCCATTGTAGCTTGGCAGAGCAGTCGGGCTTATCCCAGGGGCAATGTGTAAAGCGTTTCCGCAACACACGCATACACACACACACCACACGGCACACTAGACACACATGGCACAAGGCACACTAGACACACACATGGCACAAGGCACACTAGACACACATGGCACAAGGCACACTAGACACACATGGCACAAGGCACACTAGACACACATGGCACAAGGCACACTAGACACACATGGCACAAGGCACACTAGACACGCACAAGGCACACTAGACACACACATGCCACAAGGCACACTAGACGCACACACGGCACAAGGCACACTAAACACACACACACGGCACAAGGCACACTAGACACACACATGGCGCACTAGCGGCACACACATGGCGCACTAGCGGCACACACAAGGCGCACTAGCGGCACACACAAGGCGCACTAGCGGCACACAAGGCGCACTAGCGGCACACAAGGTTATATAAAAATATCTTTTGTATTATCCAAAAACACATTTGACCACAATCACATATATTACTGTGCCACTAGGCACTTGTCATGTCACATAGATTACACAAATCACTTTGCCAATCAGGCAGTTGTCAAAACCACCCCAGCCGTGCACTACAGTAATTACTTATAGAGTGCACACATCATAGGAATATCATTACTGACATTGTACATACCACCATCACATCACTGTACCCGTGGCGCAAGCCCTGGCAATGTAACACAGCATTTCACATCAAGGCATAGTCTGCAAGATATGGCCCATGAATCATCACTGCTGGCCATCCTAAGCAATCCGGTGTCAGTATGCAGTATCCTGCTATGGCACTGGCTATTCCCACAAGGGACATCATACCACTACATACTTTTATAGTTCAGGGTAAGAAATGACCCATAGCACCACCTCAGGGCATAAGAACAATGCAGTAGTCACAAATTACCAAGGACCATCCTGGTCGTGTGGGTATTCTCCGGGTATGGCGCCCTTGCGCTTCTCTTACCGGTGTAGACCGTAATTGGCATTCACTGTAGGAATTGCGGCAGTCCACTTAACCCCCAGCACGCAGCTTCCAAATCAGCCCCAAACACAGCCAGGAATGCAGTAGGCCTGCATGAAGCACGATTAGGGCGGAAACCCGGCACCCGGTTACACGGAGCACTCTCAAAGAAAACAACGCTCCCCGAAGGTCTGCAACTGGACCTCGGCCCACAGACTTGGGCCAGACTACTGGCCTGGATGCAGGGGGAAGGGGGCGGCTATGCCCACCTCTGTAGGCCCTACTCACCGGGACCTCTCTGTGGCGATCTCGCCTTTCCAGGTGGAGGAGAGGGAAGCCGTAGAGTGGAGCCTGCAAGGCTCAGATTCCTCTCCTGGCGGCAAACAGCTGATAGGAGCCCGCGAGGCCCCGGTTCTCTTACCAGGTGGGGCTAGTGGGGGCCCGCGAGGCTCCGGCTTCCTTTCATGGTTGGACGCCGCCCCTTGGGAAGAGCTGGATTCCGGAAACAGATCCTCCGGCATGGCTCCCTCGGTGGTTGCTTAGCAACCGGGACTCCAGGCCGTTGCGTCTTGCAACTCTTCTTGCCCTTCAGTAAGTAAGGGGAAAAATAGCATACTTCTTCCAGGTTTCCCTTTTGTTGGTGGCTAGAATCACAAACGGGGGGGGGGGGTGGAGAGCGCCTTTCAGGCCACATGCCGGGCTCCCCACGCTCTGGTCGAAGCACACGCTGGTGCCTCTCACAACAACGCGGTTAAAAATAAAAGGGTGACTGGCAGTGGACTCACCCTTCACCATTGGGCTGAGCACACAATGACACCCGCTCCTTAGAAAAAGGACACTTGGTAGCACGAGGAACAGGGCGCAGGCAGGCCAGCACAAAGGTTTTTGGAGTCAGATTGGCAGTCTGTCTTTTAGCCCAACAGGCAGCAGGTCAGCACTTCAGCAATCCAGTCCAATGGCGGTTCCTCCTGCCAGTTCTCTGGCCAGGTGCAGTCCCTGCAGTGTCTTCCTATTTTCATGGGATCACAGCTGCTGTACTTATAGTGCCAATGTCTTTGTTCTGGGGGGCACTTCAAACACTATATTGAAGTGCACAACACCCCCATTCACATTTCCTGCCCAGGCCCCAGACACACCACAGGGGGGCGGAAACAGCATTGAAGAAGGCAGGCACAGCCCTATTCAGTTGCAGGTGCAACTTCTCCCACCACTCCAAATGCAGACCAGGCCTATTCAGGTGCAAGGGCAACTCCTCCCGCTGCTCTAAATTCAGCCATGGTCTATTCAGCCTAGTGCTGAGTCATCCAGGAAATGCAGGACACCCCCCACCCCCTTCCCTCCCCCCAGAACTGGATGACGTAAATTCATATTCCCTCTCTCCATTCAGTCAGAACCAGACGGTCAGTACACATCCAGGCAGGGCACAAAGACACATAAGCACACAGAAATGCCCACTTCTAAAAGTGGCATTTCTAAAATAGTAATAATAAATCTGCTTTCACCAATAAGCATATTTTATCACTACTATTCCAAACATACCAAACATGGTCACGCTACCCCTCTCATATCAGGAATTATCACTGAAGCACATATCAGGGAATCCCCAGTGCAACCCTATGAGAGGGCAGACTCACAGCAGTGAGAAGCCAAATAGGCTATTTGCCACTACCAGGACATGCCACACAGTTAAGGCACATGTCCTACCTTTTACCGACACAGCACCCTGCACATAGGGCTAGCTAGGGCCTACCTTAGGGGTGACTTGTATGTAGTAAAAGGGGAATTGCAGACGTGGCAACCACTTTACATGCCACGTCACGGCGGCAGTAAACAGCGCACGCAGGCCCTGCAGTGGCAGAGGCCGGAGACAGGTTTGAAAGGCTACTTCGGTGGGTGGTGCAAGCAGCGCTGCAAGCCCACTAGCAGCATTTAATTTATAGGCCCTGGGCATGTGGGATGCCACTGTACAAGGGCCTTACAGGTAAGTTAAATATGCCAAACAGATGTAGACTAATTTTACCATGTTTACAAGGGAGAGCACATGCACTTCTGCAGTGCCCAGAGTCATAAAAACACCAACAACAGGTCAGAAAAAATACAGGAGGAAGGCAAAAAGTTTTGGGATGGCCCTGCAAAAAGGGCCAAGTCTAACAGATGCTCATTTCCAATCCCAGTAAATAGAAAGCAGACAGCATGTTAGAAAGGTACCATAAACAAGGCAAAGGGAGTGTGCAGAAGAGGCTGAGGAAGAATTGACATAGGCCTGGGGAGAGTGAAATGAGAGATGTTGCGAAACAGGCTTCTACAATGCATATTTTGTTTTTATTCAGCAAACACTACTGCATGTGTCTTCATCACTGCTTGGAGCAGGCACTACCTCCTAGTGATTTGTGAACTTTTTGATTTGCTGCCTAATCAATAAGCTCCACTTACATCACTAACAAATGTGTTAGTGAGTACTAAGCTTCCCAGTTTGCTCCCTGGCAATGTGGCAATCTGAGCTGCGGTTAGAATGGTTATCGGGCCACCAGGTCCAAACACCTGGTACCTGTTAAATATGTGCATCTTCTTTTGTTTAACAGCTTTTGATATCTCATAGACTTCTAGCCGCAGATTCCTTACTTTTGAATTTCCTCAGGCGTCAGACTTGATCCAGAAGATTTGTCGTGAGCAGTACCCGGCGACGGCGTCAGCGCCTGAAGGGACGTTGTTGACACCTATATAGGCACCACCACAGCGTGCTGACGTCCGGTCTTTTCTGTCCCCGCCACCCGGCACTGATCCGAGAAAAGAGCTTACCCTCTGTCAGTTTTTGACAGGGTTTTTGCAACATTTTGTCGACCTTTTTTGAGGTTTTTTCCTCCTCTGGTGTCGGATGTCATTGAAGAAGACTGGTTTTAAACCGGGTGGCACCTGTCATTGGGCCATTTCGGTGACAGACCTGCACCTTGTGTGTTTGTGGTGCCTGGAGCGTGACCACGACTCCAAGTCATGCTCCAACTGCCAAGGCGCCGAAGGCTTTGAGCTAGCGGTCCCTGAAGCTGCTAGCGGCCCGGCATGCGGCTCTGCGGAAGTCAGTCCCGATCGAGAGGAAGGTCTTGGAACCTTACCAAGAGTCTGAAGTCCTCTTCGTCCCACTCGAAATATTCGGGGGTACTCTGGTAAGAGGCACAAAACGCATGATGTCGAAACGCGCTTTGACTTTTCCACGTCTGTCGGTAGATGCGACAAAGAAACATCGGTGTTCGAGGCCTGGTCCCTCGGAACCTGCAGTATAAATATGAGAGGGGGACACGGAGCTGATAAAGTTCCAGCACACACGTGCCTAAACTGTATCTGAAAGGCAAAGAGGTGCTGCTCCTGAAGAAAGTAAGTAAAAATGAGGGGATCCTAATGATTAGTACCGATTGTGTCATGCTTCATCATAGGGCGTGCTCCTCGTAGGGCAGATGCTGCAATACCCTATGGGCCCCTCAAGAGTACTCTTTATCGGAGATCTTTTGTTTTCACGTCGTGCTGGTCGAAGTGTCATACTGTAATATGTGTAGAGAAAGCTTAGTGAATTAAAACTGCCTATGGGTTGTCCGTGGTGTCTTTTAATATAATGGTTCCCCCAGACAGTTAAAAAAAAAAAAAAAAAAAAAAAAAGTTATTGTATGGGTTCAATGAACCAGGAAAGCTTTAATTTGCTTTTTATGGGGTCTTTGATGGGCTGACTCCGTGGCTCCCCTGTTTTCCAGGAGCCGGAATGACCCCCTGAAGGGCTGGGCCTCTGGGAGGAATAAGAGGGGTCACTGGACCCTTTATAATACCAGTATGGTCAAGATATAGACTGGTGTGAGCAACTGTGTGATGCTAGTGGACTGGATACGTCTCCAGATACTGATATGCTTTCTTCCCCTAACGTGGCTACAGAGGAGGGAGCTACATATGCAATGGTGGTGTGGAGGGCGGCTGAGGTCCTCAACATTCAGTTGCCTTTGGCAGCAGTCAAAACCAGCATGTTGATGGAGGTGCAACCTGCAGTCTGTTCTCTGAACCCCTACTCCCTTTCAACGAAGCCCTCACCGACGTCCTTCCTGGTACCTGGTCCAAACCCAGCACAGGGACTCCTGTGAATAGGACGATTGCCTGCCACCCTGCTCCAAGGGACCCAAACTTCCTCACCCAACACCGTAACTTGGTGGTCTTCGGGCCCATCTGGTCTGCGCTCGCAGAGCCGGCTCCAATAGGCCCCCATGGATCCAGTCTTGGATCTGGACCAGCACTGGTCGTGCCACCAAGACCTTCCCAGACGCAGATGCTTGCGGCACCATCCCCATTGTGAGCCCCGATGACACGGAGCCGCGTTGACCGGTGCTGACAGGACTACCCTATCCTAGGTCGGAGCCTGAGCCTATTCTGAGGGGCTGAGCCTTGGGGAGGAAAGAGAGGGGTCGCTGGACCCTTTAGAATACCAGTATTATGAGGATATGAACTGGTGTGAGGCACTGAGTGATGCCAGCGGACTGGATATGTCTCCATATACCGGCATGCCTTCTCCCCCCTACCATGGCTACGGAGGAGGGAGCTACATACGCAATGGTGGTGTGGAGGGCGGCTGAGGTACTCGACCTTCAGTTGCCCTTGGTGGCAATATCTTGACGAAGATGCTGCAACCGGGAGTCTGTTCCTCTGAACCCCTACACCCGCTCAAAGAAGCCATCACCGACGTCCTTCTGGGGACCTGGTCAAACCCAGCACAGAGACTCCTGTGAATAGGACAATTGTCCGCTGCCCTGCTTCAAAGGACCCAAATTTCCTCACCGAACACCCTACCCCGGAGAGCTTGGTGGTCATGCCTTGTCTTACCATGGCACGTTCCCTGCCGCTCCCCCACACGGGATCTAGGAGGCTGGACAGCGTGGGAAAGAAAATGTTTTCTTCCACAAGCCTTGCATTGCGTCAGTAAACACTGCATGCTTATTGTGCCACTATTTCCACATGCTGTTAAATGGTTGCGCAAGTGCTGCCAGAGGCTCCGGAGTAGGCCCGAGCAGTTCTCTCCCAAGCAGTTACAGACTGGAGAGATGCAGCGAAGTTCACTATTTACTGTGGTTTGGACACAACTGACTCACTGTGCAGAGCGGTTTCGTAAACGGTGGCCCTCAGACGCCACGCCTGGCTGAGAGCGTCTGGCTTTTCAGGGGATGTCGGGGCTTCCCTCTGGTGCCATCATATGGCATGTCCATGTCTCTTCGAAGACGAGGCAGACTCTGTGCTGGAACGCTTTATTAACTCTCGAGCTACGGGCAAGTCCTTGGGCCTGCCGGCTGCCCCATGTCCCCAGTCTGCCTTTTGCTCCTTTCGTGGCCACGGAAAGGGCTTTCAACCACGCCAACCCTTTCCCAGCTACTGAACTGCCCAAGCTTCCTAGCCTCTGCGTGGATGAGGGCACAGTTCCAACCGGCCTTGTGGGTCAAGTAGCCAGCGGTCTAGTCCATCCACCACCCCCCTGGCTCCTGCATCCTGCAAACCTTCCTAATCTTGCCCTTTTAGATCATAGGTGTCCATATGGTGGTAGGATTCACCATCACCTCCACTACTGGCAGTCCCTAAAATCGTACAGGCGGGTTCTGCAGATCGTCTGTAGGGGCTACTCCCTCCCATTCGAGACTACCCACCCCTCTATTCTCCCATCTTATGACCGGCTGACACCTCGAGGAGATCATGGCTCTCTTGGCCAAGGGAGCCATTGAGAGGGTTCCGGTGTGAGAAAAAGGTTGTAGTTGCTATTCCTGCCACTTTCTGGTCCCCAAGAAGGACGGGTGGTCTTCATCCTATTCTAGATCTCTGAACCCTCAACTACTTCCTCAAGAAGAAGTTCAAGATGCTCACATTGGCTCAGGTCTTATCTGCTCTGGACCCAGAAGACTGGATGGTAGCGTTGGACTTGCTTGGCGCTGTCCTGCCTGCCCATCGTCGCTACCAACGGTTTATGGTAGGCCACAAGCATGGTCCGTTCACCTTGCTTCTTTTTGGCCTTACCAGGACCCCTTGGGTGTTCACCAAGGTGATGGTGGTGGTCGCAGCTCATCTGCGCTGGTTACGTGTACTAGTTTTTCCCATCTCGACGACTGGCTGCAGAAACTTAGCATTTCTTGATGGGTCGTTCTCTACATCAAGATCTGCTACGCACTGGCAAAGAAGCAGCCTCCTGAAGGGCTCATTCGACTAGAGTTAAAGCTGCGACCACTGCGTTAGCACGTGGAGTCCCAGCTTTGGACGTCTGCCAGGCAGCAATGTGGGCTTCCCTGCACAAGTTTACAGAGCATTACTGCCTGGACAGTCCGTTCCGCCGGGGCGGCATTTCACCTGTTCGGGCCTGCATGACTTCCTAGTTTAAATTTGTCGGCAGACCCACCACCGGGGATGATATTGCTTGGGTATCCATTCAAAGTTAAGGAGTCTGCAGTTAGAAGTCTGTCAGATGGTCAAGTTACTTACCTTCGATGACACCTTATCTGGTAGAGACTATATCTAGCTTCAGATTCCTTACCAACCCACCCATCCTCTCCATTCTTCAGACAGATTTCTAGGGTCAGGGAAGATACCTTTCAGGGCCCTAGGTTGGACAATCCAGTGTCTGTCCACTTCATGGCTCTGCTCTTCTGGTGTGGAAAGTCGTGGAAAGTAACTAACGTCCGCGCGCCGAGGTGGCAGCTATATAGGTGACGCAGCTGTCACTGCTGGTCCGGACGCCGACGACACGCAGAGCTGACCGATGCCACCACCTGGCACGCCGGGGTCCTGCTCACGAAAATTCTTCTGGATCCAGTTTGACACCTGGGTAAATTCAAAGGTAAGGAATCTGTGGCTAGATATTGTCTCTACTAGGTAAGGCGTTACCGAAGGTAAGTAACTTGTCCATTTGTCTGCATCACAGATCATTTGTGACAAGATGACATATGATTTTCAGTTAATTTTTATCCCATTTTGCCACTATAGTAGCTTGCATATGGAATCTCTAAATGATCTGCGCTGGTCTCCTGCTTCACTACTTTTTTTTTTTTTTTTTATGTCTTATTGTTGGTCACACAATTCCTGGTTCCAAATTTCTTACTGTGTAGTGTGAAATGCTAACTTAGCAGTACGTTCTGCTAATGTACCCAGTTATTATAGTTCTTGTACCGTCATTACTCTTTTTGATGTACTTTCCTAAATGTTTTCTGTGAAATTATCTATTCTGGTCTCCTAGTACCTTGCCATTGCACCCACTGCCTTTGGACTCCCTTCCTTTTCGCTCTCTTCTCTGTCATTTCCTTCTGCCTTCTTTTCGCTATGTGATTGCCCAGAAAACCGGAATGGCAGACCACTATTACCATTTGACCAGAGGATGCCAGAACAATTCCTCACTCTTGATAAAATCTTCTTTATCAATCACTATTAACTCCAAAATGTATTTTATCTATTAGCTTCATCTCAACCCTTCCAACTTTATCAGGCCTTGGCAACTCTGGGTCACTTTGCCTCAAAAAATGGTTGCAGCCTAATCTCTTTGAATTTTTCAATTGCATCAGCCCCTACAAGAAACATTGTCCTATCCTCACTGGACTGCTTGCAGATCGGAGTCCATATATTGCAGCTTAAATCTGCACGTAAAATGTTTATCTTCATTTCTTGACTGAAACTTGGTTGATTAAATCCAGTCGGCTGCTTTTGGATCTACTCTTCCCTCCTGGCTACACTACAGACCTGTTTAGATCTTGAGAGACGAGTTGCTCTGTCACTACAGTGACGGATATCCAGTCTGCTGAAATATAAATCCCATAGGCTATAATGCGATTTGTTTTTTTACGTCCGCTGTGATATCTGTCACCTTTTTATTGGAATAGCCTGTCTGCCAAGATCTAAATCTGCCCCATATTTCAATTGAACCAGGACAAAAAATTGTGAATACCTGACTATCATTCACAGAAATGAAATTCATTTGAGGTTGAAGAATAAATCTTTCCATATATTGGCCACTGGCTCCATCTTCACCCATTGAACAGTTCAATAAAAGATCAATCACCACTGAGGATGGCATAACAATTCAATCTATCACATTCTAGTCAGTCTGTCTCAAACATCTTTTTAGGAGACTTTATCTTGCAGTGGGTTGATTTTAATGGCACAACAAGTTACTCATCTTATTGTTGTGTTGCTAAGCTGTCACGCCCAGTAGATTTCCCTTAGTGTTCTCTGGTAGTGCAGGTATACGAGCTTAACATTTGGAGTGGAGGAAATGAATAGGCGTCCCATGAACCTCTTCGACTTGCCTGGACCGAATCCATGCTAGGAACAGGCTTGCCTGACTGAGTTGCCAGATATATTTTTCTGGGTTCCCATTTCCCATTGCCCAGAGCCAGCACATACTAGGAATTTGGACTGGTGTTATTAGAGGCTTTTATTAGAAGTCATGCTGAGGTAGAATGTGTTCAAAATCCTAGTGAATATCGCAGCCCTATTGGCAATAGAGAATATAAAGAATGTAGGTGTTAACAAAGGGGTATTTTCTGTAATTTCCATTCCTTCCGAGAGCCTGTTCGTAACATTTAACAGCTAAAAAGTCTGCCAAAGTGAGAGGTGGAATATATCAATGCATACCAGTTTGGCAAGGGTGTGCCGCCCTCTGCTCATGCAGACCATTCTATGAGATTCTGATAAGCCACTTTCTCAGAGAATCTACAACTCCCTACAAGAAAACTTGTATGCCTTTCCTCTTCCTCCTCTGAGATCAACGGCATCATTTATAATGTTGCTGCAGGAGGATCATACGGTGTCCTTATGATTGGTGATGTACTATGTGAAGAATCTCATAGGAATTATAATAATTCTTTATAAGAATATATGATGCAAACCAGCCCCCCCCGTGTCTTGAGACCCTAGCGGGTGAGTAGTCTTGCTTAACATTCACTGATTGATTGACTGTGCCTTTACCCACATTGTCCTTTCTCATTAGCTACTTGCTTTAGTGTTAGCAGTGACTTGTGATAAGAGCGATCGTAGATCTATTAATTGCTAAATAATTTCTCACAGTTGAGACCCTGCCCCTAGTTGAGTGGTCGGACTATTTCTTAATCTCCTTAGTGATGCAAAATAGTCCACAAAGGAGACACAAGCTCTGGTTCACAGAGACTAAACACAATGTTCCTATGATCTAGAAAACTTTTTCTGAAGTGCTATAGGTAATTTCCTTCACAAAGCATTTCAGTGGAGCTAACGAACGGTGTGAATGGGTTAGCCTTTTCCTCTTTAAGAGAATAACATTTAAGGAATATGCTTCTTGCTTCACTCAATCTTAAAAATTCACGGTAATCTCTCATGCAAGTTATAACTATACTGGTCCACCTCCGACATCTTTGACTCTTTGCACTGAAAGCAAAAGTATGACCATTTTGAAGTAAAAATCAAATTTCTTCAAAGCACAGATTGAGTTAGCTGAAACCTACCCCAAAAGATTGTGAAGCAGACAACCAACCTTACTCCTCCTGCTTGGTCAACAATCCCACAGACAAATCTAAGAACTACTCACTATTATGGCAACATATAGTTGAACTTTCTCGTTCTCAAAGACCTAGCTCTTAAATCATCAGTACTAATAACAAAGGAGCTGTGTCTGGCTTTCAATGAGATAACCCAGTTACTATTGTTAACATAAAGCTATCATACTTCTCAGTGACAAGATACCTTCGACTTTACTTATGCACAGATTACCCGTTTGCTCATTATTCTGCATACCTGAGCAATGTCTCCATGTAGGAAGAAGTCAGACTGTTAAAAGGTAGGGCAAATCACCACTTCAGAAGAATAAATAAACACAGGATATGACTGAACTCAACAAATGAAGTCTTTCTGAAAGTGCTTGAAAGCAGTGTGGCAACATTGCTGATACTGTTAACTTCCAACCAGCTTCAGAGCTGGATACTGCACTGAGACGGCCATTCTGCAAATGGTTAACAGTACATTACATATCCTTAATCTGACTTACTCAATCTTCCAAACATATTAGCTTCATTGTATGTTGATAATTATATTCTTCTAAAATTCTTCAAGATCTAATGAATGAAATGTTACTTAAATGGTTATCTAATTAATTGGTAATCCATCTTCAGCTAAGCAAGGTGTGACCCAGGTTTTCATTCTTTCTTTAGCATTTTCAACCTTCATATTAAATCATTTTTCTTCTTAATAAGTCACTGTATGTTGATGATACTGGACTGTATACTTTTTTGATTTCTCCTCCAGAGGACAGCTTCCAGCTTCACTTTTCTTTAATCGTCTGTGATGTCGAGGCCTGGTAACTAAACACTCTTAAACTGCATCCCCTGACAATTGAGGATCTGCTGATTACGGACAATTCGATTAATTGGTTAGATTTCCTTTATGCTCTTGGTTGCAAGTCTCCAGTCTTTAAATGCACTTATTCCCTTAACTGGACACTGGACAAAAAAAACTATATTTACATTCACACATCAACTCCCAAGCAAAAATGCCAAGAACAGGGGTACTTTCTACGTTTGTGTCAAATTTAAAAACCATAGTTCAGTCCTTGTTCTTCTGGAGATTGTAATGTGGTATTTTTATTTTTTTGCCGATGCCAAAGGTGCACCTTGTGCCTTAGACTTTGTTAAATTGTTCAGTGACGCTGGTAACAGGGTGAAAAGTCACTCTGATCACATCTCCTTCGTTTTTGCCTCAGAAATGCAGGATGATGCACCCATTTCTAGTCACTGTGGGGGACTGTATTTGTTTTGCTTTTAATTTATGAAATGCAAGATGATGTGGGCATCAAGACTTGTTCTACTTTAGAATGATTTTTAAAGTCCAATTGATGCAGCACCTCTACTGGCTCACTCTTTTCCATCTACTTTTTTCAGGTATTTCGATGGCAACTTGGAGAAGCTCTTTGCAGAGTGTCATGTCATCAATCCCAGCAAAAAGTCTCGGACACGTCCGATGAATACTAGGTCGTCTGCACTGGACATGCCCTGCCAGATTTGTTATCTGAATTACCCCAACTCAGTGAGTACCCCGCGACACAAGGCAGGTGGATATGGAGTTTCTCTATACAGCGCTGCAGTGCACATTTACTGTAATGGTTAAAGTGACTCAATCAGCCCAGGTCATACATTATTTAATGTGTTGCACTCCAACTATTTTACTTCTGTTTTTTAATTGTTTTTGAGTTGTGTGATCCTAGGAAGAGCTTTACACTATTCAGGCTAATATAATGTGGTTGTAAGGAGTTCTGTACCTATTACTATGTACCCGAGACAATTTACAGATCTTATATTCCCTCTGCAGTTTTGTTTAAAACCTTTTAACACCATTTTATCACATTTGAAATTGGGAACTTTGTTTTAAAATTATAAGATTGAGAGGACAAGTAGTTGAATGTGATCCATTGAAGACAGTGATAAAATTGTCTAAAACCACAAGCACGTGCCTAGTCTTAACCGAGCTTCTAGACTCCTGCCATACACATGTAAAACAAAATGCTAACATCACATTCCAGTCATAGAAGGTAACTAGTATTATACAGATTAATTTTTCAATAGGATGGAGCATTCTGGATTATTCCAGGTTTCAATATTTCTTTGAGTTTGACACAGAACAAAGCTAGGAAAGGATTCCACAGAATCGCATCAGTCAGTTCAGTTCAAATAACTTTATTCGATTTGGTTGAGTCATAAGTTTGCATACATACATTAAAAAAGCAAGACAGAATATACATAGGAAAATTTTGTGCAAAAATTAAATATACAGTACATCTATTTTCTTCCTAGGCCATATTATCCCAGCACTGATTCTAGAAGTTTAAAGAAAAACATCCTACCATTCTATGACATATTTATACAAGATATTAAAAACCCCTAAAATCACATTTATATTCATACATTAAAAAACAAGACTTAATATACATAGGAAAAAATTTGTGCAAAAAATTAAATATACAGTACACCTAATTTCTTTTCCCAGGTCATATTAACCCAGCACAGATTCTAGGAATTTGAAGAAAACCTCCTACCGTTCTACAACCTATTTATGCAAGATATTAAAAACCCCTAAAATCACAAAAATTTAAATTTATTTTACAATTCATAACGTTTCCTGATTAAAAGTGCAGTTCTAATGAAGTTGAGCACAGCACTGCAGATGGCTGCAGTAGATAATGATCACAAATAATTAAAACCCTCCTGATAAGAACGGGGACGGATTTGCTTTAAAATGGGCTTGATAAAACGTGCCCATGGGTCTTTATAAAGTGTGCAAAACAACATAAAGTGCATTAATATAATGTGGTTGTAAGGAGTGCTGTACCTATTACTATGTACCTGAGACAATTTACAGATCTTATATTCCCTCTGCAGTTTTGTTTCAAACTTTTTAACACCATTTTATCACATTTGAAATTGGGAACTTTGTTTTAAAATTATAAGATTGAGAGGACAAGTAGTTGAATGTGATCCATTGAAGACAGTGATAAAATTGTCTAAAACCACAAGCACGTGCCTAGTCTTAACCGAGCTTCTAGACTCCTGCCATACACATGTAAAACAAAATGCAAACATCACATTCCAGTCATAAAAGGTAACTAGTATTATACAGATTAATTTTTCAATAGGATGGAGCATTCTGGATTATTCCAAGTTTCAATATTTCTTAGAGTTTGAGACACAGAACAAAGCTAGGAAAGGATTCCACAGAGTCGCATCAGTCATTACCAGCGATTCACATCCACGCCTAGTGGGGCACCGCTGTGGGGCACAATGTGTGTTGTGAAGTTCATCTTTCATAGGGTTTTCACAATTATGAAATACCTACATGAATATGGTAGTCAGTGTAGTGTTTTGCCACAAATGCAGAGCACTCCTAATTTAAAGTGAGTATTCAAAAATAACCAGCCATGGTCTGTTCATCGCCTAGAATACGATCATACTTCAAGCCAAATACTGTCTGAATGGCTCTATTTTGAAAAGCATTCAACCTCTTGATAGAAGATGGTGCAACAGTATGAGACTACTTGCAATAATGAAATCTTGAAATAGTGCTAGCTTTTGTTTGATTCCTAACAAATGGCGCCTTTTGACAATTTGTGTAAGTGGAGATGAGCTACCTTAACACCAACAATGTATAGTTGAATAACAACTTAAGTAGTAGCTAGGTGTTAACATTCTGCTCAGTTGGGGTCCTGACATTGACATCCTAAGTGGATACTCTGTCTTTGCCTTATTTTTATTTTCAAACTATTGTTGCCCTTGTTTTTAATTATGGGACCAGAATAGAGCTTCAGGATGTATACACAGCCATGCTCTTAAATCCTCTGCAGGTATGAACAATAGTCACATACTTTTTCCTGCTGATCAATGTGACTTGAGGGTATCCTTCTCAAGCTAAGTGATACTCTACTATAAATCCCATTCCCTACTCTTTCAAGTAATATTCCTTTGCTGCAATACTCGAATTTCAAGCCATACATTGTGTGATGCTACATAAAGCATCTGAACAACCTGCATTCTATGTACTTCGTCAAGATCACTCAAAAACAAACTAATTTATAAGCATGAAAATGTGACCACATTCTCCCATGAATAGTTATTTTGCATTTTTTTGTTTTGTTTTGTTTTAACTTAAGTACATGTACTCTGAGATGGGGCGCAGTACTGCTCAGCTCATGTCACTGAGAAAGTGAGACTGCCTACTTGGGGACGCTCTTTTTCCTGCATGGAGTTTGACCTAAATATGGTCTTATTTTGGGGTTCCAAGTTTACTAATCATTGCAGATTAAGAAGTGTAAAAAAGGGGAAAAAAGTCCGACAATTTCCATCTGTATACCCAGAATCTGGAACAAAATCCCGAGTCGATTTCGACTGCCACAATAATGCTTCAATTTAGAAAAGAGTTTAAGCCATACCTCTTTTAAAAACACTACATCACATTGGTTTGACAGTCCACAAACTACCTACCTCCCTGAGTTGTCAAAGTTATGCTTGTCCTTGATGCTGTGCAGCGCTCAGCTGCATTTTCATTAAGTTCCAGTTCTAAAAATACCACTTGCGTAAATACATGTATACCTATTTCTTTATATACTATACATACAGTGTGAAGGTGTCGGGGTACCCACAGGTTTAGCTGAGTAAGCAAGTAGTCTTATAAAAATTGAACAATGAACCAGAATTACAAACATAAGGTTTCGCCTGAGGTGATTGGGTAGAAGAGAATGTGTTGTGTGGTCCCTATATAGCCCATTGTCGTTTTCCCTATGTTAGCCTAATTATGCACATCGTAGGCCGCTTTTGTTTTGCACAAGTTACCAAACACAACGTTTGTTTTTGTGCCACATTGTATTTTCACACATAGTCGGTACATGTTTTTGTATTTTGTTCTTTTCATGGGATTTAATCGGAACGGCCCATGCAAGGTCAAACAAGATTGCTCCTTGTTGTTCTCTGTGGTGTGACACTAGCACCTAGACATAATAGAGAAACCCAGCTGCTGTTTTTGAACACACCTGTTTTGTCATACAACCCGGGGCGTATAGTTTTGAAAACCGACCGAGCGGAGACTTGCACACAGAGCAAAGGTCCTGAGATGGAAGGGCTGTGTTAGCTGCGATGTAGATCAGCCATCTATGTATGCCAAGGTATGTGGTTCGCTGCTATGCTCAGAGATCTATAATAACACTTCTCTTCAATAGTAGGGGTGGGTTTAGGGAAATCTCATATAATATGACAGTGCTCATTATTGTATATGGCCTTTTAATCATGGTAATGACATTATTGACCTGCATTTGTTTTCCAATTGTGGTTCAGTTATTGCATATTATAGCATGATGGTTTAAATAAATATTGTAAGCTACCTTTGTGCCTCTTTTTATTTATTGTGGACAAGTATGAGTGAAAGAACGAAAGGGGATGACCTGCTACCGCGATCCCTCAGAGGGTCGAGAATGTTCTGGGGTGCCTAATCACTTGTCTCTCTGGGAAGGTTAGGACTGCAAGTCGGGTATTATAAACTAGTTGGATTCAGGCCCATAAGTACTGCTGTGGTTTGGTGACTCAGTCCCTACATGCTGATGTTCTGTGGTCCCAAGCATAGTTCTGTTCCTGAGCGGAATCCATGCAACATGGTGCCCAACGTTTGGTCTAGTACTTGTGTGGGTCTCCTTAGTAGTGCTTGTCCACAATACACTTGCACCTTTTACCAGAGATGTCCATGGTGCTGGGTATTGATCCTCCTCAGTGTTTAGAAATCAACTAATTCTGTTTTTTCAAGCTTGAATATTAAAAGGTTCAAACCCATTTTGTGTTCCACTTTGAATCCATTTCTATTTTTCTGATGGCTGCGCAGTCTGTAGCCAATCCGGCTAACTGCAATCAGTAGTTTATGCACATTTAGCCCAGCATGGACTTCCTAATGCAGGCGGTCCTATTATCTATGTAGTGGAAGCGGTTGCAGCATACCGCTTTAAAGTTTGTTATTGATGGGTCACATTTTGCGATGTGGACGGGAATACGAACACATTTTATACATACACTACACCAGCAGCGCCGAATCAATATAGACCTTATGCACTTATTGAGATTCTTCTCACCTACTGGAAAAGCCAAAATTGGATCCTTTGCGCCCTCCCACATGTAGCTACACCTGTACGCTTTGGTTCCCATACGAACGATGGGGTGACCCGGCCAGCATTAGCTGGATATACACCGTAGCCTGATATGGCTAATAAACCTTGTACAATCACAAGCTTTATACACTAGTCTAATGACCTTGTACAGGCACTTAACTTTTTTCACGCACCTTGTTGGCAGGGTCATCAAGGATTAGCCTGCAAGGGCAAGCCCTGTTGCCTGCAGTTCCTTGCAAGTCATGTAATTGTTTATGCAGTTATGGGAAAAAGACCCACTAATCGTGAGGAAATTCCATTGTGGATTGCCCAAAAAATTTATCAAATTGAAGCTGTGTTTTCCCTTACGGGACCACAAGACAACATTTTGACTATGTGCTTACCCAGTAGGATGGTTCCTGGTATTAGAGACTGGAAAACCGTTTTTGCTGTGGTCTATACTATCTACCATGACACCCCCTCGATGTCCGTCTTACCAGACGTACTCAAACGGATACAGAATGATCATGGGCAGCTGTTATCCTAATTTGGTGATGAAAATAATGGGAAACGTACCCTTTGTATCTGCAATGATTTTGTCGAATGTTAAAGGTAAAGCTGCAATATAACCATTTCACTAAATAGCCGGCTGATCCCAGGGTTAGCAATGAATGCAACACTGGGTGTGTTTTCGGCTCCTCCCTATCACCTCCCCACAGTTCCTTAAACGTCCTTGTTAGAGCTTTGTATTGGAGGAATTGGCCAGGTGGGAGAACAGCATCCTCCACTAAGTCCTCGAAAGGAGCAAGAGAATTCTGGTGATGGATATCTCCCACTGTATCTAGTCCTACCCTACTCCAGACTGATAGCTGTTCAGTTGTAAAGATAGAGATCGGGTCTCCATGTGGCAATCCAGTCAGGGGCAGTATTGGCGAGTATCGGGGTGTCCACCGTTTTTGACGCACCTTGCCTCCAGCATTTCAATGCCCGTGGTCAGGAGCAACGATCGCCATGGGCTGTCCACTGCCGGGTTAAGCAGTTTGGCTAGCAACCATGATGGATCTGCCATCTCCCCGGCCCAGTCTGTCTTCCAGCCCCTTCCCCTCCAACCATTGTGCAACCCATTGAAGCTGGGCAGCCACGAAGTATAACTCAAGGTATGACAACCTAAGGGCCTCCTTCCTTTATGGGCCGTTGTAAGACTGCCAAGGACACTCTTCGCCTTCCCGTGTCCCAGATAAGGTCTCTCAATAGGGATTCTAATTGACCAAACCATCCAGCCGCCATTGTGATCGGTAGATTGATAAAATAATATAGTAAGCGCTGAAGCATCGCCATCTTGGATAGAGACCCAGGTAGGTGCCGGGAACACCAGAAACTGACACAGGACCGAAGGGATCGAAAAGCCCTCCCAAGGTTACCCTCCTGAAGATCTTCGAGTGTGATATACATAGATCCCTTGGTATCTGAAAGTAGAAGGTGCCCAATTGAGTTCCACCGGAAGTTCCGGCGGCCGGGGGAGTGAAGGGGACACGGGAAACAAATATGTCTTACCCCCCTTAACTTTTAGGCCCGATACCTTTTCGAATTTCAAGAGCTCGGGGGCCGTAGTGGTGCTCGTCGCTGCGTCAGACCGGTATATCAGAAGATCATCCGCATAGAGAGAGATGTTCTCGCCCTTGTATGTGTATACCCATGCCCTCTCCGCCCGCCCTAAACAGAATCGTCAGTGGCTCAATCGCTAAGGCGAACAGAAGTGGCGATAAGGGGCATCCCTGCCTGGTCCCAAGGAAGACCCCATATTGCTGGGGACACTATCTCACCTGTACGTACTCATGACGTGGGGCTTTCATATAATAGTGTCATTAATTTCAGCCATTCTTCCCCAAATCCTATCTGTCGCATAACTTCAAACAAATAATCCCACCTGACGGTGTCGAAGGCCTTTTCCAGATCAATTGACAAAAAGGCGGCTTGTGAGAGAGTTTGGGTTTCCGAGTGGAATAAGACCGAATAGAGTCTCCGCAGATTGAGAGGTGCTCCTGGATGGTATAAACCCATTCTGGTCAGAGTGAATTAAGGCGAGCATGTGTAGAAGTAACCGAAGCGCAATGATTTTACTAAGAATTTTAAAGTCCATGTTTATAATGGAAAAGGGCCAAAAGTCTGTCAGCTCTTGGAGCCGTGGTCTTGGGCAGAGGGATCACAACTGCGTCACATAGCGAGTTTGGAAGTCTCCATAGCTGCAGGGATTCCACAAAGAGGGCAACCAGCCTGGTGGCCAATATGGGGGCATAGGTAGAATAGAATTCCGCTGGGAGACCGTCCGGGCCCAGGTTCTTCCCAGCAGCCATATTTTTAATGGCAATTCGGACTTCATGCTCTGTCACCTGAGCTCCCAATGCCTCTCTAGCCTGGGGATCTAGTTTACGAAGCTGTAATTCAGTCAAAAAGTTCACATGTATCTGCTGTGCGATCGGGTCGGTGAACCGTCTAGACTTTTTTGTAATATTTGCAAAATTGGACATTAATTGCCTCTGGATCGTATACTGTTTCATCGCTCCTACCCTTTACCTTGTGTCATCTGAGACCCCCTGGATTCCGGCCTAATCAGCCACGCTAACAGCTGCCTCTGTCTCCCTTTCTCCTATTGGACCTTCGTCAGAATATCTCTTGTAGTCATGGCAGTGCAGCCGTACTAAGGCCTCATTGTAACGCGCATGTGTCTCCCTCAGGCCTTTCGAGTCTTCAGCCGATGCTCCCTGCGCGCTCCCTAGCTGATGCAATGTATCCTTCAGCTTTCTGGGCCCCTATCAGGTGTCCTAGGCAGTGCCCTCGTATCACTGTTTTAAATGCCTCCCATTCTACCAGTCTCGTAGAGGCTGTCTATGTGTTATCTGAAAAGTAATTATCTATGGTGGACTTTAAGGTTTCCCTAAAGCAGACTTCTTCCACGGCCACCGGATTAAGCCGCCATTGGGGGTTCAAAGGGCGGTTCCTCAGTGGCCTAAACTCAAGGAGCAACAGACCATGATCTGATATTGTACGTTCTAAATATTCAGTGTGAGGATTAACTGTCCCAAGGGCGTTTGAGCGCAGAAAGACATCTATACGTGTATGAAGGTGGTATGTGAATGAATAGAAAGAATAATCCCTTATTATTAGCATGTTGTGTCAAAGTGTGCCATCCAATCCTTCATTCCCTTTGCGTTATGGTGTGCCAGGCCCTCTGGCAATGGAGGTGTCGAACGATATAAGAGAATATCAGACAGTGTTAAAGTTGCCTCCCAGGAGTTTTTCTCCTGCCGCTAAGTTGGCCAGTGGAGCCGACAGCGAGTGCAGGAAGGGGACTTTACCTTGATTATGGGTGAACACGCTTCCAAGGGTAATCTTCCGTCCCCACAGCCTCCCCGTCACTAACCTACATGAATATGGTAGTCAGTGTAGTGTTTTGCCACAAATGCAGAGCACTCCTAATTTAAACTGAAAATTCAAAAATACCCAAGCCATGGTCTGTTCATAGGCTAGAAATATGATCATACTTCAAGCAAAACACTATCTTAATGGCTCTTTTTTGAAAAGCATTCAACCTCTTGATGGAAGATGGTGCCACAGTATGAGACTACTTGGCAATAATGAAATCTTGAAATAGTACTAGCTTATGTTTGATGCCTAACAAATGGCACCTTTTGACAATTTGTGTAATTGGAGATGAGCTACCTTAACAACTAACAATGTGTAGTTGAATAACCACTTTAGTAGCTATGTGTTAAAATTATGCTCATTTGGACTCCGGATCTTGACATCCTAAGCGGATACTCCCTATGTCTTTGCCCTATTTTTATTTCCAAACTATGGGTGCCCTTTTTAATGAATAACTCAGAAAAACATTCTGGTCCCAAAGTTAAGGAGTGCTTATCTGGCTTGTATTCCACATGCTTCAGGATGTATACACAGCCATGCTCTTAAATCCTCTGCAGGTATGCATAATAGTCACATACCTTTTCTTGCTGATCGTTGTGATTTGAGGCTATCCTTCTCAAGCTAAGTGATACTCTACTATAGATCTCATTCCCTTCTGTTTCAATTATTATTCCTAGCGGTTTTTTTTGTTTTTGTTCGCTTCGGCAGCCTTTGGTGCAATACTTCAATTTCAAGCCATACATCTTGTGTGATGCTACTGAAAGCATCCGAACAACCTGCATTCTATCTACTTCGTCAAGATCACGCAAAAACAAACTAATTTATAAGCATTGCAAATGTGGCCACATTCTCCCATGAAAAGTTATTTTGCAAGAGGTTTTTTTTTTTTTAGTGTACATGTGCTCTGAGATGGGGCGCAGTACTGCTCAGCTCTTTTCTAAGAAAGTGAGACAGCCTTCTTGGGGACGCTCTTTTTCCTGAATGGAGTGCAACCTCAATATAGTCTTATTTTGGGGTTCCAAGTTTACTAATCATTAATCCTATGGATTATGGTAATTTATCACTGTTGTTCCAGGGTCACAATACTGTTGTAATCCAAATGAAATGGCCAAGTATTCTGTTTTGCTCTCTGGCTAGTGAGGTTGAGGCTTCTTCAGGAGGTAGAGGTGCTTACCAATTCAGAATGCAGAGAATCACAGCAGACACCAGTTAATAGCTTGAACGTCCAGACAGTACTTTACTTTAGAAAAGAACAAGCATTTAGATAGTTAATAGGTCTCGCCTGTAGGACCTTATAATTGTTTTTCCATGCAGTAGATTAGTACACAGTCTAACCTTTTGCAAGGGGAATGCTGTTTTTTTAATAGCACCCAACCGAGACACACCACCCATTTACTGCACAGCGTGTAGAACTAAAAAAATAAAATAACTGCCAGTATCTGGGTAAGAATGCCTAGATTTTTTTTGTATTACAATAAATTGCTAAACCGGGGTGATGTATTTTCGGTTTTAGTTTATGGCTGCATAGTGGTGAGTCTACTGATAAGGCTGCATTGGTCAGCCTCGGGCTAATGGTGCTTGTGGATTTTTCATGTTACGGGCGCATTGGCCAGTCCTTATTTAGTTTCTTGGATTAGGAATGCATTGGTCAGTCACTCGGGGACAGGGTGTTAATTATTCTGTCTCAGGTTAACGGTGCTAGCCGGTTAGAGAGTTTTACAAGGAGAGTCCTTATAGTTGGCGTACATTTATCTGAGGGAAGGATTGGCAAACTGACAGATTCCTGCAGAGGAAAATCAGAGTTCGGGTGATGCTCACAATGGTTGTGTTGGTCCGCTCCGTGGACGATGACCCAGGCTAGCAAGCATGTCTCCAAGAAACGAGGACGCACGCAAAATGTGGGCGTAATCTGTTAAGGATTTCGGTAACGCTCTACGAGTACCCTTTTGTGTCTTTAGTAACCACAATGTAATATTCGGGGGAAAAAAGTAAGTGAGAAATAGATTCTCAGTTTTCAGTGGCTAGTGAAAAACATGGGACAAGACATAGCTCCAGGCAGGAAACTGTACATGTTGGCTCTCCCCATACCTACAAAAAACAAGTAGCCGCGTATTATCACTACGATAATAACTATTTAAACTCTTGTTGTGTGAACGCCTAGCAATGCCGATTGTTTCAGTGAAGTTTGTATTTATGATTATGCACTCCCTCCAATGCTGCACCGAAATGAAAGCTGGGAAACCTATGTCCTTTGTCACGAGCACTCGGTGCATAAAGCAAGCAGCACGAGGTTGGGGGGAGGACGGCTCAAGCTGCAAATCGGAAGGGGGTTGTGCAGTGATCCGTTGATGTGTAAAAAGACAAATGAAATCAACTCCTAAACCATGACCTGGGGACATAAAACGTACGAAACATATCTGTTTTAAAATTAAAAATGGCAGCACAAGAAATGCAATCTTAATAACAAAAAAAAAACGTAAATACTAAACAAGACCAGTGTGACGCGCTCGTCTGGGAATGAAAATGAGCAGCTGGTAAGCCATAAAAAATAAACCTGTCCAGATAAGTGCGTTATTGTTCGAGCAACTGGCAAGCCACAAAAAAAGAAATGGTACTCACGGAGTATCATAAATAACTAAGTGTAAGAACACACATAACCGGGGCAGTCCGTATGGGAGGTTACAGATGTCTGAAAGGAGGGGACTAGTAAGCTATTTAACCAAACAAAAGCCGTAATTTACAAAGGACAGAAAGAGGAACCAATTTAAAAGATGGGCTGTGCTTGAAGTCCATATTGTAGATACAGCATGTGTCAAAGAAACCACGCACGCGCTGCCTAGGCGAGACCCAAAAAGGACTTTCATAAGGAGAAAGTACACATAGAAATTCTGTGCGCAGGGTACAGGTAATAACTTACTCTTGGATGAGAAGATTGTTTTTCCGTCCCTTGATGGACTATATGCTGCAGCAATACAAGACTGATATGGTCCAGGTTGCTGGGTCCAACTACTCAGTATCTGCAAGACTACCCTTTGGCCAGTGTTTTAATGTCTGTTTGGGCTAAGACCTTCCTTGACATCCTGCCACCACCCAGTCCTACCTTTTCCTTCAACTTAACGCTGAAGAAGAGAAACTTCCAGTGAGAAATCAAGCCAATGTATCCACACAACTGAGACTACCCAGGACCTTTCCTGAGAGAGTGCATCCCTGGCGTTTCTATCATTGTTATTGATACTACTGCTTTGAAGGGTGGGTGAAAGGGAACTTTACTATCCCCACTGAACAGGTTCAGTTGTAGAGTGTGGTACCTCTTGACCTCCAGTTAATTGTTCTGATTCACAAAGAATACCATTAGAAAAAGAAAAAAAAGATAATAGAAGACTTAAGATGTTCATATTGACATTAGAGCATAATTGCAAGGAAGGTAATGCCCAAATGTTTTGGAACTATGTAAATGTATTTGAGCAGCTGATTTAAGTAGATATAACAGATTAATTTGTAGCAGTTATGTCTGTAGTGATTCAGGAGGTACACAAGTAAATAAAGAAAACGGTTTGGTAACTACTTTAATACAGCAAGAAATTTTTTGAATTTGATTAGTGGGGTTAGACCACATTGGGCCCCAGGTGAGCGCCATCCCTAGTTTTTAAATGAGGCCAGATTACTGAACGGGTTGGTTGCTGAGCTAACACAATTGTTCCTGTCCCCTGGAGTTTTAGCCTTTACTTTAAAAAGGGAGACTAATGTAAAACAACTAGCTATTATTAGTTCTCCTGGATGTTGATGAGAAATTATATGCATGTTTGTTGGTTAAATTCTTTTTCATTGTCCTGTAATATTATCCCTCTTGCCCCAAACTAGCTTTAATCCCAAATATGAGACACCGTTTTGTAGTGTAGCTCCTATTTCCCTAATAGGCTCTGCGCATTGGAATAATATCCCCTATAGGTTTGACATAGGACTAAGGTCAGTATGTCCCTATCGAGTATATTAAACTTAATTACTTGTGCCAGCTAGCTCAGAGGCCACTAGAAACTCCTTGACGACAAGAAGGGAGTAGTTTCTGGCAGCCGCAAAACATGACCACTATGTTTCCCTTTAGAATCAGAACGAGTCCCAGAGTCGTGGAAACAATAGATAACTATTTCACTCAGCTCAATCGTGCATGCTTAGTTTTCTTCAAAGTTACACAGGAAGAAATAGACTGGCGTTTCAATAAAAGAGTTATTGAACAGTCTTGTTTCTTGTGTAAGTAAAATGTGCTGTTACGATCACAAGACAATATGCAAGATAAATAATGTACAGCGTAAGCAGTAGAAATAAATAATACTGCGATAGCATTATCTTTTTAGCAGATATTCATTCACATAAATAACAGACTAAAAAATGCGAGTACTCATACGATGCGTTTCTAAGCTAGTTCTACCCCAATGTGCCTAACCTAACCTAGGTGTAGGAAGAGGTATGAAGTAGGTGAAGTATTCCTTACTATGGTATACTAAGAGTATGTTAAGTCTAGTATGTCTAGTATACCTAGTATGCCAAGAGTCCCTCTAGGTTCTAGTCTGCTCCATATCTTTAGAATGAGAGAGGTCGGAATCTCTTTGCCAGACTTGAACTCCAACACCCCGCAAGGGAAGTTAGATCACTGGAAGCTGGACTCTCTGCGTGCAGGGATGACCGCGTCTTCTCAGTGCGTTAGGCCGGGAAACGGGCTCCTCTGAAGTCGAGGTCTCTAGTTTACAAGGGGTAGGGAAGGTATATTTATACCTGAGAGGTACCTAATAATGTTAGCATTGACCAGAGTCGGACAGCTGAAGACGTCATGAATGAACCCCTAATGTATAGTGGTTCATGCATAATAGATGAGTCCTTGAAGAAATCAATAGTCCTGTGCTAGGGAAACTCCCGAAGCCTAAGGGTCTGTTCTTCAAGAACTCGTTGTGACGTTAGGGTGGACGGATGTCAGAGACCATGCCTGTATTTGGAGTGCACGGTTTCATGCCTAAATAAGGACTGGGATTTTATGCCTATATAAGGGCAGGGTGAATTGTGCCTATATAAGGACATGATACAGGAAAGCCCGTGTATGGACACCCTAAGAGGAATACAACACCCACTCCACTTTTGTGTGTACGATAATATTAAAATGCTAAACATTTAAAATGCTAAACATTTAAATGGAGTACCGCATAGTTCTAAAATATTTCTTAAAACCGTTTAAAAAGGCATTTAAAAAACCCATTAGAATGCAAAAGGTACTGTACATTTTAAGCATTGTTTTTCATTTCAGGCATATATTTAAAATAAAATGCAATTTGAATGAAATAAGCAGTAGTATATACATGTGACAAAAAAATGATCGATAAGTTTGTTCAAAATCAGTCATTTCATGTCATGGAAATTATTAAACTGTTTTAGACTAACACGATGAAAAAAGTGTATGAGGAAGTACCGCGAAGTCTGTACTATAAGGCTAGTTCTACTTCAAGCAGATTGAAGTGCCATTTAAGTTCGAAAAATGGGAAAAAGTTCAATTTTGGGAAGAGTTCCAAGTTTTTGAAGTATGAAGGCCAAATTGTTACTGCATCTCTGGAACACTGTGGGCTGAATCAGTGTCAGTTTACGGGTCTGGTGTAAACATGAGATCATCTATTTCTGTAGACAAAACATCGTCCACTGAAGTTGGTGTCAGTTGGAACACCTCGTGTAGTAGATTAATTGCACAGAGATGTGAAGCACCGCTTTCAGCATAGGTTGCCGCAGCAATGTTTGCGTCCGTTGGTACCTGTGTGCCTGTAGTTCTTTCTCGTACCTCAGCAGCAGCCGGAAGCGTCTGTGAGATCTCAATGAATGCTGACATCAGGATTGGCAGCCTCTGGGGGCAACACAGAGCATGGGCCGTTATCGGGTCCAGCAGAGTATCGACATCCGTTGGCGTAGCTGATGGAAATGTCAGACAGGTGTCTAACACGCATTCTTCACCGCATAGCAGGCATCGTAGAACAGGTAAGATGCAATCTTGCCAGATTGGTCGGAATGACAGGAACCAAGTTGTATTAAGGTCCCGTAGACGAGTCATGCCCAAAAGCTGTACTATTCGCTCACGGCACTGTCGTTCAAGGAGAGCTTTCTCCATTTCGCTCTGAGTGATGTCTGCGAATAGGCTGGCCATAGCGTAATAGCAGGAAGAGAAATAGAATTCCGGCAACAAGTGCTAGAATTAATGGTATGCCACCAAACACCGAATGTGCAAAGTTCGGGATTATTCCGAGTATTGCCTGGAAAGGTGCTAACAGACCGGTACATATACTCTTAAATACATGTACAATTCCACTTGTATCAGACATGTTGAAGATACGTGTTATCATTTCTACGAAATGTATAGGGCAGTTTGTACGTATTAAAGTCTGTATCTCAGCCGAAGTCCTTGCTACTTGTAGATCATAGGTTTCTTTGGCTGAGGTCAAAGGCACTGTTTGCTGTAAAAGCATGGCTTTCATTCTGCTTAAAGTATCAAATCTTATAAAAGAGACGTTCAGCGAAGGCCACAAAGGCGACTCCCTGACTGTGTCTATTGGGGGAAACAATACTTGCATACAGCAAGTGACCCTGGAGTTGACCGTTACTAGATTTGGGATGCCTGGCAACATGCCGCAGCAACTTTGATCATTCAACATGAGGTAACTCCCATTAGAAAGTTGTCCAAACGTTGGATTAATCACAGCAGCTGGTGTACCCTGCTGATGGCAAGACAAATTTGCCACAGAACCATTACAAGCCCCGTGTAAAGAAATGTCCTGACATATAAGTGAACCGCGCAGTGCACTTTTACAGTGTGTACCGCTCAAAAACACTTCACGATCCCCACTCCAACATCTATATGTATACGGTAAATCCCAAGATGTCTTAATGTATTCCTTACCCAACCTTTCATATTTGCCTGCTTGCATTTGTGTGAGGCAATACTGAAACTGAAAAGTACTCACAGGTAATGTGATTTTGCCATGAATTAGCCATTCTGTAGCTGGTTTTTCTGCCACTGTAAATGGTAACTTTTCCAGTTTTTCAATGCTCAGCACTGTATACTTCGCTCCTCTTTGTGCCAGTTCGATCTGTTTATCAGTTAGATTGTATTCTGCAAACAGAGCCGATGTGTTGATGAAACGCCAAGGCACATAGCCCGCTCGCAAAGATTGCAGCGTCCAGCTTAATAACATAATAGAACGTAATTGAGATTGGCCTTGTTGTAACATCGCCAAATCTTGTTCTAGAATGTTGATAGCAGAGGTTACAATGCCATCCAATGAATATATTCTGGAGGACAAAGTTGTTAACCCATTGTCGACCACAGAGAGGGTTTTCTCTAAATTAATACGATCAAGTTCACGTATTCGTTCTGCAGCCTCTATCTGTGATACTTTCCATGCTTCATTATAGGCAGCATAAATGCCGGCATATATGAAACGTTTTTGACGCGATTTTCTTGGTCCAAGCAAGAATTCCCTAAGGTCTGCGTCTTCTTTAAGTAAGGATAAGTGTTGTTTCACATCCTGTAGTGTAGATTTCTGCAGCCAATCGAGGCATAATTTACCTACACTGTATGTTGTTACTACTCCCGGATGCTGTCTTTGGACGTATCTTGGGTCTGGCCTATGAATAGTAAAGCCCTGAGTTTTATTCAGGAATCTTTCCTGACAGTTGTTCGTGTCTGTGGGCCAGATCAACCATTTTTTCCAATTAGGATTAGATCTGTTGAGTTGTAGTATATTGTCAACTGTCACCACTGCCTGTGTATTATTATCTCTGGCAGGTGTTGGTACAGAAGGTGTGTTCATCTCTTTGATCTTGGCTAGTCCAAGACAACATGTTTGTTGGACAGTTTCATTCAAAAACATTATTTGTTCAGGGATGATGCAGGCTCTAAATAAAGCTTCTATCCCCTGCACTTGCCAATCTTTAGTACCCCACACAGTTTTTGTGTCTATTGTCTTTCCAGAAGTCGAAACCCTGTCTAGACAGCTGGGCAATAAATGTTGCAGAGTAAATCTGTTTTGTATTAGTTAACATAATTTTCAGTCTTGTTTTGTTTACATCTGTATAGTAAAACGTTTTTGGATCAGATGTATTGTAACCTGAAAAATATGGAAACTTGTTGGCAAATGTTTTTGAACTACCTTGTGGTGGTGTAGGACAATGCTCCCATTGGTTAAACATAAACACATTTCTAGGATATGCAGATTTATGCAAATAATGATGACCATAGTGATTATAGCAATACAGCTCTTCGTAGTTTGGTGAACCCTCTAAATATTCATTTTTAGAAAATGCAGCAGATTTTTCTAGGTCAAACATTGTCATTCACAGTCTCAAAGTCCCAATCATCTGAATAGGTACTGGACGTAATTAAATCACTTAGTGAAATTTTAAACAAATGTGGAATGTTCAATTGTTCAGTCGGGCCGAAGATATCAAAATCTGTTTTGTCCCACACTATACCATCCTGTATAGGAACAGCTGTGATGTTCACTGATGACAAGTCTCTTGCTTCACGATGGGACGATTTATGAGGTTTCAAAAGTACGTTCACGTCTTTTCCTTCAGTATTCACATGGATGTATCTGCCACTTATAAGCACGCTCACAGTTGTAACCAAAGCTAGCCAGAGCAGGAAAACAAAAAGTCAAGATGAAATCCAGAGTTCAGTCCATGGAGAAACCAAATAAGTCTCTTTCAGAAAGTGAAGAAAGTCTTGTACTTGCTGCTTGAATTTCAATGATGCTGGCGTCGTTTCAGGTTCACTCGGATCTTCTGAGAACGTATCCAAGTTAATGAAATAGCCAGAAGCAGTTCTGTCAATTGTAGGAATTGCATCAGGATTTGTAGAAATCGCTGGAACCAGTTGATCACTTGCTACATTGGTGTAGACAGGTGTATTTGCATGAACTGTTACTTGATTTTCAAGAGGGATGAGTTCCATTGCGTTGTTGCATAGTCCTCCATCTGTTACAGGTGAATTCTCGATTGTTATCAGTCTTTCAGTCTGAACCTCTTGGACAGTAGCAAGGGAGTGCGTCTGCTACTAGGTCTGAGTCCACGAGGCCTACTATTCAGTATTGGCCACATACTGTGGTTTGATGAGGTCGATAGACACAAATCTTTTCTCCTTTCTTCCAGCAAGGGGCGGCAGAAGTACTGTTCTTGTTCCTTGAACTGCTAGGACAGGTACTGGTTGTCTGTAAGAAGGTCCAAATTCCTTCTTGTCCGCAATTTTTTCTCTGACTAGATCCCCAACTTTTGGAATCCAGACAGGCCTTGCTGGGACCGCCGTTTTTTCCCCAGTGGTGGTTGGCTGTAGGAATACGTTGCTTTGTTTCGTTAACTCATTCAGTTCCTGTGAAACAGCCAAACGATCTTTGATATCAAATGTTTTATTTTCCACCACTGTGCCTACGCCTTTGAGATCTGGTACCCACATTCTTGTCCCAAATAGGACCTCATATGGAGTGACCCCCCCCCTAGAGAACTTCTTGGCAGATTATTCAATGAGCGCTGGACCCCATTAAGATGTTTGACCCACCCATCACCCAAACCTATTACCCTAGCTGTTATAGACTGCTTTATGTCCCGGTTTTTCCTTTCCACAACCGAATTTCCCTCAGGATGGGATGGAGAGGAGTACCGCAATGCAACGCCCAGACTGGCCATGGCTTCTTTGTAAGCCCGAGAGCTAAACGCAGGGCCCTGGTCAGAATGTAGCGTGCCTATTGCGTATGTGCCGATAAAGACTCGCAAATCTTTTATAACAGTTCGAGCGTCAGCTGAGCGCTGAGGCCATATCCATAGGAACCTTTATTCAGTATTTGTGGTATCGCATTTGTCCAGAAGGACGCATGCGCGTAGATAGTCTAATGCTGTCTAACAGTGGTGTCTGTACTGGGCAGCTACATTTGTAGCATGGTGTCTGGTGGCTTTCTCGCTGTAATTTACAGTCTAAGCAGTTATTGATGAATATGTGAATTTCTGTATTCATTCCAAGCCACCAGTACATCTTTCAATTTCAAAATTGTTGTAGAGATCCCCTGATGTGACAGACCCTCCCCCAAATGTGTTTCATAAATCAAGGCTGCTCTACGTTCCATGTTGGGGATTACCCTATCCCCCACTCCAGGGATTCGAGCAAAAGGAACGTTATTCGCATCAATTACATAAAAGTACTTGAGTGGAAACTTTTTTGGTAACGCTGCACTGCTGCCCTTGCTTGAAGCATTGACAGCCAACATTCTCTCACCGTCTATTTTTGTTTTTGAACGAGTGATCGCAGCTACGGAAGCCGTTTGAACAGCCCCCTTTGCGGCTTCGTCAGCCAATGAATTCCCTGCAACGTGAACGCCATCACGTTGATGACTCAGTGTGTGGATCACGTGAGCCTTTGGTAGTTCGTTTTTCAACTGAACTACTTGTTCCCAAAGCATTTTGTGCTTTATTGTGCCACCTTTCGCATCTTTGAATCCATTTTCAAGCCAGTTTTGTATATAGTCATTATACGGCTGAACACAGTAAAAGGAATCGCACACTATCAGTGTGGGGAATTCTCGATCTGTACTTTCAAGTGCCATTTTGAATGCTTGCAGTTCAGCTCGCTGAGCTGTACAATCTCCTAGAGATTGAGTTTTTGTGACCATAGGTCTGAAGATGCCATCTCGCATGCGACCTTTAACGATTGCACACGCTGCACTGTAAGCTTGCTTACTCTCTGTTGCGGGTTGTGCGGATCCGTCAGTGTAAATTATGAATTACTCCAGTATTGGAGCTTTCATAGATTCCCATGCTTAGAATCATTCCCCGTCGTCGAGATGGGAGTCTCGGTAAAAATAAAATAGTAGTAAATAACCGTTACAAAAGAGAAACAGGCCTAGGCATGAACTCATTTTGCAACCAGACCATGTCTTTTTGTAAAAGAGACCAAAAAGAACAGGCAACCAATCAGAGCAGCCTCACCCTCTAGAACCTTGGTGAAAGAACCTCAGCTCCTCAGATTTTCTACAGCACGTTGTGCTACAGGGAGTCTCCTTGAGCTTTGCTCTATTTCAACTCTCAACTGCTTTTTACAGCGTTTTTTTTCTTCAGGTTTTCTTTCCAAAGCCTTTGGAAATGTCTGATAAAAAGAAAGCTTTATTTAAGGCTTGTGCCACTTGTGGCAAGACGAGGCTCTATGTGGAAGATAGACATAAGGACTGCATGTATTGCCTCTACCCGGATCACAAAGCTGCGGAGTGCAAGATTTGCCGCACTTTTTCCACCAAGACTCTCCGGGACCGTGAGGGTCGTCTGTTAACCTGGCTCCACAGACTCCAGTCCAGGAAGGATCCACTGTCGAGCGATAGTGAGGAGTCGTCTTCTGTCGCCTCATCAAGAAGGTCAGTCAAAAGGGGTAGAAGTTCCCCATCACCATCTGTGGATCTCCCCTCTAAGGCCTCAAAAAAGACCCCGAAGGAGTCTGAGGTTCAGGGTCCTATCAAATCTCCTCACTGCGGTGTAAAGGAGAGGGAAGGACTAAGTACACCACCTGCGACAGTCCCTAGCCAGGACAAATCTTTTAAAAAACCCTCTTCACAGTCTTCTGGAAAGAGTGGTCATTCGTCGTCGACGCTGCGCAAACCCTCGACGACGAAGCCTCCAAAATCGCAGGCTAAAAGTGCTCCGGCGTCGACGGGAGTGTCGACGTCTTCTATTCCGGTGTCGACTGGCTCGTCGACGAGCATTTCTTCAAGAGCGACAAATTTCATCGATGGCGTCGACGACGGCGTCGACGGCGACAACAGTGACGACCACGTCAGCACGACGACACCCATCATGTCGACGACGGTCTGCACACCTCTTCTGTCGACGGTGGCTCCATCTGCATCCTCGTCTACGGTGATCCCGTCGATGAAGAAATTCGCTTCTGCGTCGACGGAAAAAATTTCCATATTGGTGAGGAGAAAGCAAATTTCACCAGAAATGACGTCCCCTAAAATGGTGGATTCTTTACCTCCTGCATTACTTCTCGACGAGGACTCTGATGGAGGCTATAGTCAATTTGGGGATGCCAATAGCCCCCCTCAGCTTATTGTCAAATGTCAGGAGACTGATTCGGAGGGTTATTATCAGGATCAGTCATACCAACAATCCTTTGCACGTCAAGAGGATACTCAACAAGAGATGTCTGTACCAACTTCTCTTTTAGCGGATTTACAGGGGATGCTTTTGGACTATCAACGGAGATTTTCATCTCATACTCCGCCTCCACAACCCGCTCTCTTGGCCTCCTCTGTGCCTCCTCCTCTCGATACGGTGAGGGTTTCACCACCTCCATCAGCTCGACTACATACCCAATTTCATGCATCTTCTGATGTCCTTCCTCCAGATCAACACCAGGATGTCTCCTCTGAGGAAGAAGAGGGGGAGCTTGTTCATCAAGATCAAGGTGATGAATGGGATGATTATGTAATCCCTGATCCCGCTTCACCGGCTCCAGCCCCGATCGATTCTCCCCTGCTGACATTGGGGGTTTTCACAGATTGATGGAGAAAGCGTCTCTACGTTTCGTGCTTGCTATGCCCTCAGTCCAAACAGAGTGCTTTCTCTATGATTTTAAAGAACCGAGTAAGAGGGTGGTACGCTCTATTCCTATCGTGGGGCATGTCTGGGAAGAAGGCATTAAGGCCATGAAGAACCCGGCCACTGTGGTTCCAGTCTTGCCGCGTCTGGACAAAAAGTATAAGGCCCCAGATGACAGCCCAGCTTCGTTGACTGGTCAGTCACGACCCGACTCGGTCATTTCACAAGCAGCGCAGAGGAAGTCGAGGAATCCTTCAGCGCCGCTGACTACACCGCCGGACAAAGAGGGCAGACGCCTAGACAACGCGGGGAAAAGATTCTCCTCCATGGCCAGCCTTGTCATCAGAGCGGCGAACGCTTTAGCAATTCTTGGAAGGTATGACCGCCAATTGTGGTGTGACCTTTCGCCTTACCTGGACCAGTTGTCTGATCCTTCCAAGTAGGAGGCAAAGAAGATCTTGCAAGAAGGGGAGGTTACGTCCACTGAGATAATCGATTGTGCAATGGACATTGCCACAACGGCTTTCTGGTCCCTGGCTGGTGCAGCTGTGCTTCGTCGCCAGGGTTGGCTAAAGGCAACGTGGTTTCGTCCTGAGATCCAGAATAAGATCCTGGATCTTCCCTTTGACGGAGAGGAATTGTTCGGCAAGCACATAGATGATACCCTTCAAAAAATCAAGAAGGATACGGAAACTGCTCGGTCCTTGGGGACCCTTCAATACAAAAAAGCGCCATTCCGCGGAGCGAGAGGCAGAGGTGCTCCATCCTACAGGGGATCTTACCAACAACAGAGATACTCCTCTTATGGTTCCACACAACAATATTACCGTCCTTATCAGAGGCAAGGCCAGACGTCGAGTTTCTCTAGATCGAACACTAGAGGGAAGCAGAATCGTCCCGGACGGGACGCCCCTAAGAGACAATAGCGGCGACCTCGCTCTTTGCGCTGTGCCCTCCTCTTCCTCCAGGACATCTGTAGGAGGCAGGGTATCTCGATACCTCCAAAACTGGGAACGTATAACAGACCGTTGGGTCCTGAACATCATTCAGAGTGGCCACACTCTAGAGTTCACTCATCTTCCACCATCCAAGGCCCCTGCCGCCAACTCCGCCAAACACCTACGTCTCCTCCGGCTGGAAGTCCATCAACTGCTGATCAAGGGAGCAGTAGAGCCGGTCCCTCTCTCACAGAGAGGAAAGGGGTTTTATTCCAGATTTTTTCTGGTAAAGAAAACATTGGAGAAATGGCGCCCCATTCTAGACCTCAGGGAGCTCAACACTTCTCACAAAGCTATCGTTTCGGATGGTGTCTCTCCAGGACATTCTGCGTCTTCTCAACAAGGGAGATTTTATGGCCACTCTCGACCTCGAGGATGCATATTTCCACATCCCCATTCATTCAGCCCACAGGAGGTTTCTACGATTTACAGTCGCCAAGAGCCATTTCCAGTTCAGAGTGCTGCCGTTTGGTCTTCGCTCAGCTCCGAGAGTCTTCTCCAAGGTGCTGGCACCAGTAGCAGCTTTCCTCAGGAAGCAAAATTTCCAGGTCTTTCCTTACCTGGACGATTGGTTGCTAAAAGCTTCGTCCAGGGAGGCAGCAGAGGAAGCGGTCCATGCTTGCACTTGCCTCTTCTCCAATCTGGGCCTGACTCTCAACAACGCCAAGTCTTCTCTCCTCCCGTCCAGGAAGGTTCAATTTCTGGGAGCAGTCTTGAACACATCTCTCAACAGGGTGTTTCCATCTCTGGAGAGACAAAAAAATCTAATTTCCATGGCTCATTTAGTGCGAGGAAGAAAGAGTCTTTCTGTTCGCCGGTTCAAATCCCTTCTAGGGATGATGTCCTCCTGCATTCCCTTAATACCTCATTGCAGACACAGAATGCGTCCCTTGCAGGAGCACCTAAACTTACAGTGGAAGCAGGTGACAGGTTCTTTCGACGACCAGCTAGTGATCACTCACGCAATGAAGCGAGCCATCCTCTGGTGGACAAGGAAAAGGAATTTATCCCAAGGTCTATCCTTCGTAAACACTCCAGCGCCTCAAGTGGTGACGACGGATGCCTCTCTGGAGGGTTGGGGCGCAGTATTGCAAGATCTGCAGGTCAGTGGTCATTGGCTGCCGGAACATCGCCTCCTACACATCAACCTCTTAGAGCTTCGAGCGATTCGTCTAGCTCTTCAGGCTTTTCTTCCAAGATTGCAGGGGTTGTCGGTTCTTGTCCGGACGGACAACACCACAGCCATGCATTACATCAACAAGGAAGGCGGCACCAGGTCCTTCCCCTTGTCACAAGAAGCCCAGGCGATTTGGGAGTGGGCTATCCTGCACAGAATTTCTCTGAAAGCAGAACACTTGCCAGGAGTGCTCAACGACAAAGCGGACAGGCTCAGCAACCTGAAATCTGTCACCCACGAGTGGGAACTGGATCAAGCTACGCTGCACGGAGTCTTTCACCGGTGGGGCAGACCCTCCATAGACCTGTTTGCCACACCAGAAAACAGGAAATGCCTGTCTTACGCCAGCAGGCTACACCATCGAGGATCTCTGGGGAATGCGCTTTCGATTGCCTGGTCAGGCGCATTTGTATACACTTTTCCCCCCATTCCGCTGATTCCCAGGTTGCTCATGAAGATGAAAGCAGAACCGTGCAAAATGATCCTCATAGCTCCAGCATGGCCGAGACAGTTCTGGTTCACCGAACTTCACCTTCTCTCCTTGGATCGTCCTCACCCACTGCAGCCGATTCCACACCACCTCACGATGTTTCAGGGTCAGGTTTGGCACCCAGATCCTCGCTCGTTACAGCTCTCAGCTTGGCTCCTGAGCAGCGAGAATTTCTTGACTTAGATCTTCCAGAGGAAGTTAAGGATGTCCTTTCGCAGGCGAGGGCCCCTTCTACTAACAAAACTTACCGCTTGAAATGGAAGCGATTCTGCATCTGGTGTCATGGAGCAGGGTTGGATCCTTTATTGTCGCAGCCACACCAGGTTCTTCCATATTTCCTGTCCTTGGCTAAGGCAGGTTTGGCTCATTCTTCCATTAAAGTGCACCTAGCAGCGGTTTCTCGCTTTCGGCGCACCTCATCTGGGCCGTCCCTGTGGTCAGCCAGAATTGTTCAACAATTTCTCAAGGGCCTCTTCAGAGTATTTCCACCAGTGAGACCTCCGCCTCCCATGTGGCATTTGAACTTGGTTCTTTCTCAACTAATGAGGCACCCATTCGAACCTATTCATCGAACGGATCTAAAGTTCCTCTCCTGGAAACTTTCTTTGTTGCTGGCACTAACTTCAGCCAGGAGGATTGGAGGGTTGCAGGCTCTTACAATTCAGGAACCTTTTCTTCAGTTCAAAAAGAATACAGTAATCATGAGAACTAATCCTAAATTCATTCCTAAAGTGCCTTCTACTTTTAATCTCAACGAGCCAGTGATTCTTAAGACCTTCTTCCCTCAGCCTTCTTCTCCTGCTGAGAGAGCTCTTCATTCTCTGGACGTACAGAGGTGCCTGAAATTCTATTTGGACCGAACCAAGTCCTTCCGTAAGACTTCTCAACTTTTTGTGTCATTTAGCGCTCCCCGCAAGGGTTTTCCCCTTTCCAAACAGGGGATAGCTCGGTGGATTGTTGGCGCTATTCGATTCTGTCATACAGCAGCGGGCAAACCCCTGGAGGGTAGAGTCCGGGCTCATTCCACAAGGTCTGTGGCATCCTCTACGGCTCTGTTTGCTGGTGTCCAGATTAAGGACATTTGTAGAGCTGCTACTTGGAGCAGCACTCACACGTTCACGAAACATTACTGCCTGGACGCTTCACTGCGAGATGACACGGCTGTGGGCCAAGCAGTTCTGAGGAACCTCTTCCAATGAGTGGTGAGCTTTCCTTTGCATCCCTCCTTCCTACTTTTCAGCTTTTACACATTTTATCTTGTTTCTGAATTCATTTGCTATTACCCTGTGTATTGCATGGTCAGTTGTAACTATCTTTCTGCATATTATTCATGTAGAAATATGTTTTAACAAACATTTATCAAAAGGTTATGCTTCATTACAAAATGTGTATATTTACTGCTAGCTACTCTGATTCTAAGCATGGGAATCTATGAAAGCTCCAATACTGGAGTAAGAAAACAAGTTACTTACCTGTATCTTTGGTTCTCCAGTATTGGAAGCTTTCATAGATTCCCATGCGACCCACCCTCCTCCCCTGGGAAAGCTCAGCCTCTTTCTGCGTGATTATTTCACAACGTATACGAAAATCTGAGGAGCTGAGGTTCTTTCACCAAGGTTCTAGAGGGTGAGGCTGCTCTGATTGGTTGCCTGTTCTTTTTGGTCTCTTTTACAAAAAGACATGGTCTGGTTGCAAAATGAGTTCAGGCCTAGGCCTGTTTCTCTTTTGTAATGGTTATTTACTACTATTTTATTTTTACCGAGACTCCCATCTCGACGACGGGGAATGATTCTAAGCATGGGAATCTATGAAAGCTTCCAATACTGGAGAACCAAAGTTACAGGTAAGTAACTTGTTTTCTTCGTACTGATCGAGAGGCAGAATTTCAGTGGGCAGAGGACATTCTTGTTCATATTGCAGGAATGCTTGTGTTTTGAAATCCGGATCAAAAACATATTCAACATCTGTTGCAGCAAGAGAATTAACCCACTGTATCCATCTTGGATGTAATGCATTAGCATTTGGAATGCTTGCTTTTGTGACCGCTTCTAAAGCTGGCACTGGGGTTACGACAATAATGCGTTTCCCTTGGGCTAAGGCTCTTTCTTTTGCTACAGCGGTTTGAACTGCTGTCAGAATTTTTTCAGTTGAACTGAAGCGCATTTCTGCTTGTGTGTACAAATGGGATTTGTATGCGATTGGTATTTTGTCACCCTCATTGAAGGTTAAGTAGGTGAATCCACATTGACCCGAAATTATTCGGATCACCAAATTTCGTTGACTTACACGTGTTTGTAAGTGTTTTGTTGCTAACATGTTAGCCTGGAGTGAATGCAAGATTTCTGTGTGTTCCTGTGTCCAGTTTCTGATCGAAAAATCAGGTTTGATTAATGCGTAGAGAGGTTTAACCCTTTCTGCGTAATTTAGAATGTATGTTCTTCCAAAGTTTAGGAAACCCAGGATGGATTGTAAGTTTTTCAGCGTTTTTGGAGGTTGGAGCAGCACACATTTCTCTAGAAAGTTAGCTGCCAAGCTCTTGCCTTCACTTGAAAGCTCATATCCTAGAAATAGGACATTGAGATGGGCAATTGGGGACTTTTTAAAGTTGAACTTGTAGCCCTCCGAGGCGAATCCCAGTATAATGGTGCTCACCCTGTTCAAGTGTTTGTTCAGGTCATCGACTGTCAGATATGTCATCGACATAGGACAATGCCTCATTGTCATAAATTTGTAGTAACACTGTTACCCTCGCTGAGAATAAACCTGGGCTGTTCTTGAACCCTTGTGGGAGTCGACAAAAGTGACGCTGGGTCCCCATTATGGAGAATGCTGTTAAGTACCTGCTTTCAGGTGCTATGTTTTGACAAAAGAAACCATTTGAGATGTCTAATGTTGTTTTGTATTTTTTACGCACAATGTTATTTATTAATGCTGTGCTATGTGCATTTTGCACTGCAAAGGTTTTTGAACAAGTGTCCAAAACTAGACGATATGTATTGTCTGGTTTGGAGACAGGAAACAAAGGATTGTTCATTGAGGAGGTGCATGTTTCAATCACCCCTTGGTATTCAAGTTGATCTAAGATCTCCCTGACCTGTTTTTTAGCTTCTTGCTTTATTGGGTACTGCCTTTGTGCAGTTGGTTCATGTTTCAGATGTATTTTATGGTGAGGTGAGTCCTCATCCCATCCTACATGATTTTTATATAATGCTGGGGCCTGGGCTACTGCCCATTTCCTGGCATATGTATATTTTAGATGTATAGGAATATGGTTGGAGAAGGCAGGCATAATAATGTCCTCGCCGTGTGGGCACTCCCTGACAAATTGTGGTGGCCAGTCTTTTTCCGCTAGAAGTATGTCATAGCCCCTTGATAGTCTTTCCCAAAAAAGTGCTTTCACCTGTCTTGGCTTGTCTCCCTCCATCCGGAGTGTTATTTCATCTAACGTTTGTGGAGTACTAACCCTGGTGTCTACAGTCTCAACTGTAATGTACTCATTCAAGTCCACTATCTCCAGAAGTTCCTTCAGGTTCTGGCGAACTATTGTGACTTCTGCTGCACTGTCCAGCATTGTCTGAGCCCATTCTCCGTTCTTGAGTTGAGTTCTCCGTATCCTCGGCATGTCTGATCTTCAGACCTGCTACTTTCTTTTTGGAGAATTGAGGTTTTGTTTTATTTTTTGGAGCGTGTTTATCTTCCTTGGATTTCACGCGTTCTTCTCTATGTTCTGATCGTCCTCTTCTTTCCGAAGTCTGTGATGAGATCTGAAAGGGACAAGAGGAACGTGTATCAGTATCTTGATGCCTGTCAGGTTTTTTTAAATTATCCCTGTTCCTGAGGTTATTCCTCCTTTCAGAGGGCTCCTTTTGAGGAGACCTACCCCGGGATTGAGAACGTTTCTTGTTTGATTTTTGTTTAGTAGACTCCCACTTCTTTTTAGAAGATGTAGGAGTTTGTTTAATAGAGTCCTTCTCAGGACTTTCAGATAGTATCGGCTTCACTGGTCTTCCACCCAAACTATCTCTGCCTAATTCTGCATAAGATTGTTCAATTATTCTGGGTAGTTCAGTTTGATGTTCTGTAACATCGAATTCCCTTAATTTTTGGCGGATCGCCACTGCTGCTGCCTCTCCTTTAATATTGGATAATATTATTGTTGAGACCTGGTCGAAATTTTTCAGTAATTTCATACCTAAATTTAGAGCAGGCTCTGCCCCGTATTCATTTTGAATTTGTTTCAGGACATCTGGTATTACCGCAATTGACTGGATACCATGTGTTTTAGTATAGATGACAGCAAAGACTGAGCCCCAAGTGGTGCAGTCTTCCAGTTGTGGTGTGATCCCCACCGGTAAACTGATTGTTAGGATTCTGTTTCTTTCATACGGGCTAGTATTTGGAAATACTGCTTCGATTGGAGTAATTTTTTGAGCTATCCAAAATGGAATTTGCTCACGTTTTGTGGGCATTTTACCCATGTCTGCGTATAGAGTCTGTGGTGTAATTTTTAGTGTATTCCCCTGTTGGGGAGTTGGATTTGGAAGTGTCAGTGGTTGCTGGACTGTGAAAGTCCGCATGACATATTGGACCAATTGTCTGTAGATTTTTATTAACTCTGTGAGTTTAGTAAGTAATTCCTCGTCTGACATCTCTTCAATGTCAGGATGAGTTGTGTAGCCGGCTAGAATCGGCATGTTGCTCCTGGTCTACCTAGTGGACCGAACCTGGTAATGTTTTTGTGATGTTTTAGGGCGCCTTTAAACCAGAGCTGATGCTCTTGGTATGTTAATGGAATTTCTATATCCTCGAAAGGAATGTATTCCTCTGGTGGTTCATCTTCTTTGTAGAAGTGAAACCTGTTACTGGATTGGATTCAGGAAATATTACCCATGAATGGAATACCTCTGTCTGAAAGGATTCGTGTGCCTCTATCACGAAAACTGCTCTACCGCCTCTTGGTGGTAGGCCATGTTTTATAAGTTTTAGAGTGATGGCTCTTCTTAAGTTTGGAGCGATGTCTATAACACCCTCCTCGGTTTCAATTAAACCTGTAATGTTAAAAACTGCTGCTTGGGCTGGATCAGCCGCAGCTTCACCGTTTCCGGCTTCAGTCATTTTGTTTTTTGAAAAATGTAGAACAAGTTTCAAGGAAACAAAGATAAGGTGCACAATATTTTGTAACACTGTATCCTTCAACGTTGAGCAAACCAAACAGCTAGTATATAGGGTACTTCCCTATGTAGCCGTGGTGGATACTTAACCCTGCCCACTCCAGACGTCTTTTGGAGTATATGGGTAGGGGTCTCTGAGAGAAAAAGCACGGCTGAGTTACTCAGTATCTAGCGTTAAATTACCGCCTTACCAAACGTTGGGCGCCATGTAGTGTAGCTCCTATTTCCCTAATAGGCTCTGCGCATTGGAATAATATCCCCTATAGGTTTGACATAGGACTAAGGTCAGTATGTCCCTATCGAGTATATTAAACTTAATTACTTGTGCCAGCTAGCTCAGAGGCCACTAGAAACTCCTTGACGACAAGAAGGGAGTAGTTTCTGGCAGCCGCAAAACATGACAACTGTGTTTCCCTTTAGAATCAGAACGAGTCCCAGAGTCGTGGAAACAATAGATAACTATTTCACTCAGCTCAATCGTGCATGCTTAGTTTTCTTCAAATTTACACAGGAAGAAATAGACGGGCGTTTCAATAAAAGATTTATTGAACAGTCTTGTTTCTTGTGTAAGTAAAATGTGCTGTTACGATCACAAGACAATATGCAAGATAAATAATGTACAGCGTAAGCAGTAGAAATAAATAATACTGCGATAGCATTATCTTTTTAGCAGATATTCATTCACATAAATAATACAGACTAAAAAATGCGAGTACTCATACGATGCGTTTCTAAGCTAGTTCTACCCCAATGTGCCTAACCTAACCTAGGTGTAGGGAGAGGTATGAAGTAGGTGAAGTATTCCTTACTATGGTATACTAAGAGTATGTTAAGTCTAGTATGCCTAGAATGCCAAGAGTCCCTCTAGGTTCTAGTCAGCTCCATACCTTAAGAATGAGAGAGGTGGGAATCTCTTTGCCAGACTCGAACTCCAACACCCCGCAAGGGAAGTCAGATCACTGGAAGCTGGACTCTCTGCGTGCAGGGATGACAGCGTCTTCTCAGTGCGTCAGGCCGGGAAACGGGCTCCTCTGAAGTCGAGGTCTCCTCTGATTTACAAGGGGTAGGGAAGGTATATTTATACCTGAGAGGTACCTCACAATGTTAGCATTGACGTGAATCGGTCAGCGGAAGACGTCATGAATGAGCCCCTAAGGTATAATGGTTCATGCATAATATATGAGTCCTTGAAGAAATCAATAGTCCTGTGCTAGGGAAACTCCCGAAGCCTAAGGGTCTGTTCTTCAAGAACTCGTTGTGACGTTAGGGTGGACGGATGTCAGAGACCATGCCTGTATTTGGAGTGCACGGTTTCATGTCTAAATAAGGACTGGGATTTTATGCCTATAGAAGGGCAGGGCGAATTGTGCCTATATAAGGACATGATACAGGAAAGCCCGTGTATGGACACCCTAAGAGGAATAAAACACCCACTCCACTTTCGTGTGTACGATAATACTAAAATGCTAAACATTTAAAATGCTAAACATTAAATGGAGTACCGCATATTTCTAAAATATTTCTTAAAACCGTTTAAAAAGGCATTTAAAAAACCCATTAGAATGCAAAAGGGTACTGTACATTTTAAGCATTGCTTTTCATTTCAGGCATATATTTTAAAATAAAATGCAATTTGGATGAAATAGGCAGTAATATTCACATGTGACAAAAAATGATCGATAAGTTTTTTTTTTTCAAAATCAAAAGTCATTTCATGTCATGGAAATTAATGATCTTTACTAGACTAACACGATGAAAAAGGTGTCCGAGGAAGTACCGCGAAGTCTGTACTATAAGGCCAGTTCTACTTTAAGCAGATTGAAGTGCCATTTTAGTTCGAAAAATGGGAAAAAGTTCAATTTTGGGAAGAGTTCCAAGTTTTTGAAGTATGAAGGCCAAATTGTTACTGCATCTCTGGAACACTGTGGGCTGAATCAGAGTCAGTTTACAGGTCTGGTGTAAACATGAGATCATCTATTTCTGTAGACAAAACATCGTCCACTGAAGTTGGTGTCAGTTGGAACACCTCGTGAAGTAGATTAACTGCACAGAGATGTGAAGCACCGCTTGCAGCATAGGTTGCCGCAGCAATGTTCGCGTCCGTTGTTACCTGTGTGCCTGTAGATCTTTCTCGTACCTCAGCAGCAGCCGGAAGTGTCTGTGAGATCTCAATGAATGCTGACATCAGGATAGGCAGCCTCTGGGGGCAACACAGAGCATGGGCCGTTATCGGGACCAGCAGAGTATTGACATCCGTTGGCGTAGCTGATGGAAATGTCAGACAGGTGTGTAACACGCATTCGTCACCGCATAGCAGGCATCGTAGAACAGGTAAGATGCAATCTTGCCAGATTGGTCGGAATGACAGGAACCAAGTTGTATTAAGGTCCCGTAGACGAGTCATGCCCAAAAGCTGTACTATTCGCTCACGGCACTTTCGTTCAAGGAGAGCTTTCTCCATTTCGCTCGGAGTGATGTCTGCGAATAGGCTGGCCATAGCGTAATAGCAGGAAGAGAAATAGAATTCCGGCAACAAGTGCTAGAATTAATGGTATGCCACCAAACACCGAATGTGCAAAGTTCGGGATTATTCCGAGTATTGCCTGGAAAGGTGCTAACAGACCGGTACAGATGCTCTTAAATACATGTACAATTCCACTTGTATCAGACATGTTGAAGATACGTGTTATCATTTCTACGAAATGTATAGGGCAGTTTGTACGTATTAAAGTCTGTATCTCAGCCGAAGTCCTTGCTACTTGTAGATCATAGGTTTCTTTGGCCGAGGTCAAAGGCACTGTTTGCTGTAAAAGCATGGCTTTCATTCTGCTTAAAGTATCAAATCTTATAAAAGAGACGTTCAGCGAAGGCCACAAAGGCGACTCCCTGACTGTGTCTATTGGGGGAAACAATACTTGCATACAGCAAGTGACCCTGGAGTTGACCGTTACTAGATATGGGATGCCTGGCAACATGCCGCAGCAACTCTGATCATTCAACATGAGGTAACTCCCATTAGAAAGTTGTCCAAACGTCGGATTAATCACAGCAGCTGGTGTACCCTGCTGATGGCAAGACAAAATTTGCCACAGAACCATTACAAGCCCCGTGTAAAGAAATGTCCTGACATATAAGTGAACCGCTCAGTGCACGTTTACAGTGTGTACCGCTCAAAAACACTTCACGATCCCCACTCCAACATCTATATGTGTACGGTAAATCCCAAGATGTCTTAATGTATTCCTTACCCAACCTTTCATATTTGCCTGCTTGCATCTCTGTGAGGCAATACTGAAACTGAAAAGTACTCACAGGTAATGTGATTTTGCCATGAATTAGCCATTCTGTAGCTGGTTTTTCTGCTACTATGAATGGTAACTTTTCCAGTTTTTCAATGCTCAGCACTGTATACTTTGCTCCTCTTTGTGCCAGTTCGATCTGTTTATCAGTTAGATTGTATTCTGCAAACAGAGCCGATGTGTTGATGAAACGCCAAGGCACATAGCCCGCTCGCAAAGATTGCAGCGTCCAGCTTAATAACATAATAGAACGTAATTGAGATTGGCCTTGTTGTAACATCGCCAAATCTTGTTCTAGAATGTCGATAGCAGAGGATACAATGCCATCCAATGAATATATTCTGGAGGACAAAGTTGTTAACCCATTGTCGACCACAGAGAGGGTTTTCTCTAAATTAATACGATCAAGTTCACGTATTCGTTCTGCAGCCTCCATCTGTGATACTTTCCATGCTTCATTATAGGCAGCATAAATGCCAGCATATATGAAACGTTTTTGACGCGATTTTCTTGGTCCAAGCAAGAATTCCCTAAGGTCTGCGTCTTCTTTAAGTAAGGATAAGTGTTGTTTCACAGCCTGTAGTGTAGATTTCTGCAGCCAATCGAGGCATAATTTACCTACACTGTATGTTGTTACTACTCCCGGATGCTGTCTTTGGACGTATCTTGGGTCTGGCCTATGAATAGTAAAGCCCTGAGTTTTATTCAGGAATCTTTCCTGACAGTTGTTCGTGTCTGTGGGCCAGATCAACCATTTTTTCCAATTATGGATTAGATCTGTTGAGTTGTAGTATATTGTCAACTGTCACTACTGCCTGTGTATTATTATCTCTGGCAGGTGTTGGTACAGAAGGTGTGTTCATCTCTTTGATCTTGGCTAGTCCAAGACAAGATGTTTGTTGGACAGTTACATTCAAAAACATTATTTGTTCAGGGATGATGCAGGCTCTAAATAAAGCTTCTATCCCCTGCACTTGCCAATCTTTAGTACCCCAGACAGTTTTTGTGTCTATTGTGGCTTTCCATAAGTCAAAACCCTGTCTAGACAGCTGGGCAATAAATAATGCAGAGTAAATCTGTTTTGTATTAGTTAACATAATTTTCAGTCCTGTTTTGTTTACATTTTTATAGTAAAACGTTTTTGGATTGGATGTATTGTACTCTGAAAAATATGGAAACTTGTTAGCAAATGTTTTTGAACTACCGTGTGGTGGTGTAGGACAATGCTCCCATTGGTTAAACATAAACACTTTTCTAGGATATGCAGATTTATGCAAATAATGATGACCATAGTGATTATAGCAATACAGCTCTTCATAGTTTGGTGAACCCTCTAAATATTCATTTTTAGAAAATGCAGCAGATATTTCTAGGTCAAACATTATGTCATTAACAGTCTCAAAGTCCCAATCATCTGAATAGGTACTGGACGTAATTAGATCACTTAGTGAAATTTTAAACAAATGTGGAATGTTCAATTGTTCAGTCGGGCCGAAGATATCAAAATCTGTCTTGTCCCACACTATACCATCCTGTATAGGAACAGCTGTGATGTTCACTGATGACAAGTCTCTTGCTTCACGATGGGAAGATTTATGAGGTTTCAAAAGTACGTTCACGTCTTTTCCTTCAGTATTCACATGGAGGTATCTGCCACTTATAAGCACGCTCACAGTTGTAACCAAAGCTAGCCAGAGCAGGAAAACAAAAAGTCCAGATGTAATCCAGAGTTCAATCCATGGAGAAACCAAATAAGTCTCTTTCAGAAAGTGAAGAAAGTCTTGTACTTGCTGCTTGAATTTCAATGATGCTGGCGTCGTTTCAGGTTCACTCGGATTTTCTGAGAACGTATCAAAGTTAATGAAATAGCCAGAAGCAGTTCTGTCAATTGTTGGAATTGCATCAGGATTTGTAGAAATCGCTGGAAACAGTTGATCACTCGCTACATTGGCGTAGACGGGTGTATTTGGATGAACTGTTACTTGGTTTTCAAGAGGGATGAGTTCCATTGCATTGTTGCTTAGTCCTCCATCTGTTACAGCTGAATTTTCGATGGTTATCAATCTTTCAGTTTGAACCTCTTGGATAGTAGCGAGAGGAGTGCGTCTGCTACTAGGTCGGAGTCCACGAGGCCTACTATTCAGTATTGGCCACATACTGTGGTTTGATGAGGTCGATAGACACAAATCTTTTCTCCTTTCTTCCAGCAAGGGGCGGCAGAAGTACTGTTCTTGTTCCTTGAACTGCTAGGACAGGTACTGGTTGTCTGTAAGAAGGTCCAAATTCCTTCTTGTCCGCAATTTTTTCTCTGACTAGATCCCCAACTTTTGGAATCCAGACAGGCCTTGCTGGGACCGCCGGTCTTTCCCCAGTGGTGGTTGGCTGTAGGGATACGTTGCTTTGTTTCGTTCTTAGCTCATTCAGTTCCTGTAAAACAGCCAAACGATCTTTGATATCAAATGTTTTATTTTCCACCACTGTGCCTACGTAATCGAGATCTGGTACCCACATTCTTGTCCCAAATAGGACCTCATATGGAGTGACCCCCCCTAGAGAACTTCTTGGCAGATTATTCAATGAGCGCTGGACCCCATTAAGATGTTTGACCCACCCATCACCCAAACCTAATACCCTAGCTGTTATAGACTGCTTTATGTCCCGGTTTTTCCTTTCCACAACCGAATTTCCCTCAGGATGGAATGGAGAGGAGTACCGCGATGCAATGCCCAGACTGGCCATGGCTTCTTTGTAAGCCCGAGAGCTAAACGCAGGGCCCTGGTCAGAATGTAGCGTGCCTATTGCGTATGTGCCGATAAAGACTCGCAAATCTTTTATAACAGTTCGAGCGTCAGCCGAGCGCTGAGGCCATATCCATAGGAACCTTGATTCAGTATTTGTGGGATTGCATTTGTCCAGAAGGACGCATGCGCGTAGATAGTCTAATGCTGTCTAACAGTGGTGTCTGTACTGGGCAGCTACATTTGTAGCATGGTGTCTGGTGGCTTTCTCGCTGTAATTTACAGTCTAAGCAGTTATTGATGAATATGTGAATTTCTGTATTCATTCCAGGCCACCAGTACATCTCCTTCAACGTCAAAATTGTTGTAGAGATCCCTATGATGTGACAGACCCTCCCCCAAATGTGTTTCATAAATCAAGGCTGCTCTACGTTCCATGTTTGGGATTACCCTATCCCCCACTCCAGGGATTCGAGCAAAAGGAACGTTGTTCGCATCAATTACATAAGAGTACTTGAGTGGAAACTTTTTTGGTAACGCTGCACTGCTGCCCTTGCTTGAAGCATTGACAGCCAACATTATCTCACCGTCTATTTTTGTTTTTGAACGAGTGATCGCAGCTACGGAAGCCGTCTGAACAGCCCCCTTTGCGGCTTCGTCAGCCAATGAATTCCGTGCAACGTGAACGCCATCACGTTGATAACTCAGTGTGTGGATCACGTGAGCCTTTGGTAGTTCGTTTTTCAACTGAACTACTTGTTCCCAAAGCATTTTGTGCTTTATTGTGCCACCTTTCGCATCTTTGAATCCATTTTCAAGCCAGTTTTGTATATAGTCATTATACGACTGAACACAGTAAAAGAAATCGCACACTATCAGTGTGGGGAATTCTCGATCTGTACTTTCAAGTGCCAGTTTGAATGCTTGCAGTTCAGCTCGCTGAGCTGTACAATCTCCTAGAGATTGAGTTTTTGTGACCATAGGTCTGAAGATGCCATCTCGCATGCGACCTTTAACGATTGCACACGCTGCACTGTAAGCTTGCTTACTCCCTGTTGCGGGCTGTGCGGATCCGTCAGTGTAAATTATGAATTCATACTGATCGAGAGGCAGAATTTCAGTGGGCAGAGGACATTCTTGTTCATATTGCAGGAATGCTTGTGTTTTTAAAATCAGGATCAAAAACATATTCGACATCTGTTGCAGCAAGAGAATTAACCCACTGTATCCATCTTGGATGTAATGGTTTAGCATTTGGAATGCTTGCTTTTGTGACCGCTTCTAAAGCTGGCACTGGGGTTACGACAATAATGCGTTTCCCTTGGGCTAAGGCTCCTTCTTTTGCTACAGCGGTTTGAACTGCTGTCAGAATTTTTTCAGTTGAACTGAAGCGCATTTCCGCTTGTGTGTACAAATGCGATTTGTATGCAATTGGTATTTTCTCACCCTCATTGAAGGTTAAGTAGGTGAATCCGCATTGACCCGAAATTATTCGGATCACCAAATTGCGTTGACTTACGCGTGTTTGTAAGTGATTGGTTGCTAACATGTTAGCCTGGAGTGAACGCAAGATTTCTGTGTGTTCGTTTGTCCAATTTTTGATTGGAAAATCAGGTTTGATTAATGCGTAGAGGTTTAACCCTTTCTGCGTAATTTAGAATGTATGTTCTTCCAAAGTTTAGGCAACCCAGGATGGATTGTAAGTTTTTCAGCGTTTTTGGAGGTTGGAGCAGCGCACATTTTTCTAAAAAGTTAGCTGCCAAGCTCTTGCCTTCACTTGAAAGCTCATATCCTAGAAATAGGACATTGAGATGGGCAATTCGGGACTTTTTAAAGTTGAATTTGTAGCCCTCAGAGGCGAATCGCAGTATAATGGTGCTCACCCTGTTCAAGTGTTTGTTCAGGTCATCGTCCGTCAGATATATGTCATCGACATAGGACAATGCCTCATTGTCATAAATTTGTAGTAACTCCGTTACCCTCGCTGAGAATAAACCTGGGCTATTCTTGAACCCTTGTGGGAGTCGACAAAAGTGACGCTGGGTCCCCATTATGGAGAATGCTGTTAAGTACCTGCTTTCAGGTGCTATGTTTTGACAAAAGAAACCATTTGAGATATCTAATGTGGTTTTATATTTTTTACGCACAATGTTATTCATTAATGCTGTGCTATGTGCATTTTGTACTGCAAATGTTTTAGAACAAGTGTTTAAGTGTCTGTAATCCAAAACTAGACGATATGTATTGTCTGGTTTGGAGACAGGAAACAATGGATTGTTCATTGAGGAGGTGCATGTTTCAATCACCCCTTGATATTCAAGTTGATCTAAGATCTCCCTGACCTGTTTTTTAGCTTCTTGCTTTATTGGGTACTGCCTTTGTGCAGTTGGTTCATGTTTCAGATGTATTTTATGGTGAGGGGAGTCCTCATCCCATCCTACATGATTTTTATATAATGCTGGGGCCTGGGCTACTGCCCATTTCCTGGCATATGTATATTTTAGATGAATTGGAATATGGTTGGAGAAGGCAGGCATAATAATGTCCTCGCCGTGTGGGCACTCTCTGACAAATTGTGGTGGCCAGTCTTTTTCCGCTAGAAGTATGTCATAGCCCCTTGATAGTCTTTCCCAAAAAAGTGCTTTCACCTGTCTTGGCTTGTCTCCCTCCATCCGGAGTGTTATTTCATATAACTTTTGTGGAGTACTAACCCTGGTGTCTACAGTCTCAACTGTAATGTACTCATTCAAGTCCACTATCTCCAGAAGTTCCTTCAGGTTCTGGCGAACTATTGTGACTTCTGCTGCACTGTCCAGCATTGTCTGAGCCCATTCTCCGTTCTTGAGTTGTGTTCTCAGTATTCTCGGCATGTCTGATCTTCAGACCTGCTACTTTCTTTTTGGAGAATTGAGGTTTTGTTTTATTTTTTGGAGCGTGTTTATCTTCCTTGGATTTCACGCGTTCTTCTCTATGTTCTGATCGTCCTCTTCTTTCCGAAGTCTGTGATGAGATCTGAAAGGGACGAGAGGAACGTGTATCAGTATCTTGATACCTGTCAGGTTTTCTCAAATTATCCCTATTCCTGAGGTTATACCTCCTTTCAGAGGGCTCCTTTGAGGAGACCTACCCCGGGATTGAGAACGTTTCTCGTTTGACTTTTGTTTAGTAGTCTCCCACTTCTTTTTAGAAGATGTAGGAGTTTGTTTAATAGAGTCCTTCTCAGGACTTTCAGATAGTTTCGGCTTCACTGGTCTTCCACCCAAACTATCTCTGCCTAATTCTGCATAAGATTGTTCTATAATTCTGGGTAGTTCTAGTTTGATGTTCTGTAACATCGAATTCCCTTAATTTTTGGCGGATCGCCACTGCTGCTGCCTCTCCTTTAATATTAGATAATATTATTGTTGAGACCTGGTCGAAATTCTTCAGTAATTTCATACCTAAATTCAGAGCAGGCTCTGCCCCGTATTCATTTTGAATTTGTTTCAGGATATCTGGTATTACCGCAATTGACGGAATGCCATGTGTTTTAGTATAGATGGCAGCAAAGACTGAGCCCCAAGTGGTGCAGTCTTCCAGTTGTGGTGTGATCCCCATTGGTAAACTGATTGTTAGGATTCTGTGTTCTTTCATACGGGCTAGTATTTGGAAATACTGCTTCGATTTGAGTAATTTTTTGAGCTATCCAGAATGGAATTTGCTCACGTTTTGTGGGCATTTTACCCATGACTGCGTATAGAGTCTGTGGTGTAATTTTTAGTGTATTCCCCTGTTGGGGAGTTGTAGTTGGAAGTGTCAGTGGTTGCTGGACTGTGAAAGTCCGCATGACATATTGGACCAATTGTCTGTAGATTTTTATTAATTCTTGTAGTTGAACAAGTAGTTCCTCATCTGACATAATATCCAGGTCAGGATGAGGTGTATAGCCGGCTAGAATCGGCCATGTTGCTCCTGGTCTACCTAGTGGACCGAGCCTGGTAATGTTTCTGTGATGTTTTAGGGCGCCTTTAAACCAGAGCTGATGCTCTTGGTATGTTAATGGAATTTCTATATCCTCGAAAGGAATGTATTCCTCTGGTGGTTCATCTTCTTTGTAGAAGTGAAACACGTGTGTTACTGGATTGGATTCAGGAAATATTACCCATGAATAGAATACCTCTGTCGGAAAGGATTCGTGTGCCTCTATCACGAAAACTGCTCTACCACCTCTTGGTGGCAGACCGTGTTTTATAAGTTTTAAAGTGATGGCTCTTCTTAAGTTTTGGATTGATGTCTATAACACCCTCCTCGGTTTCAATTAAACCTGTAATGTTAAAAACTGCTGCTTGGGCTGGATCAGCCGCAGCTTCACCGTTTCCGGTTTCAGTCATTTTGTTTTTTGAAAATTGTAGAACAAGTTTCAAGGAAACAAAGATAAGGTGCACAATATTTTGGAACACTGTATCCTTCAACGTTGAGCAAACCAAACAGCTAGTATATAGGGTACTTCCCTATATAGCCGTGGCGGATACTTAACCCTGCCCACTCCAGACGTCTTTTGGAGTATATGGGTAGGGGTCTCTGAGAGAAAAAGCACGGCTGAGTTACTCAGTATCTAGCGTTAAATTACCGCCTTACCAAACGTTGGGCGCCATGTAGTGTAGCTCCTGTTTCCCTAATAGGCTCTGCGCATTGGAATAATATCCCCTATAGGTTTGACATAGGACTAAGGTCAGTATGTCCCTATCGAGTATATTAAACTTAATTACTTGTGCCAGCTAGCTCAGAGGCCACTAGAAACTCCTTGACGACAAGAAGGGAGTAGTTTCTGGCAGCCGCAAAACATGACAACTGTGTTTCCCTTTAGAATCAGAACGAGTCCCAGAGTCGTGGAAACAATAGATAACTATTTCACTCAGCTCAATCGTGCATACTTAGTTTTCTTCAAAGTTACACAGGAAGAAATAGACGGGCGTTTCAATAAAAGATTTATTGAACAGTCTTGTTTCTTGTGTAAGTAAAATGTGCTGTTACGATCACAAGACAATATGCAAGATAAATAATGTACAGCGTAAGCAGTAGAAATAAATAATACTGCGATAGCATTATCTTTTAGCAGATATTCATTCACATAAATAATACAGACTAAAAAATGCGAGTACTCATACGATGCGTTTCTAAGCTAGTTCTACCCCAATGTGCCTAACCTAACCTAGGTGTAGGGAGAGGTATGAAGTAGGTGAAGTATTCCTTACTATGGTATACTAAGAGTATGTTAAGTCTAGTATGTCTAGTATACCTAGTATGCCAAGAGTCCCTCTAGGTTCTAGTCAGCTCCATACCTTAAGAATGAGAGAGGTGGGAATCTCTTTGCCAGACTCGAACTCCAACACCCCGCAAGGGAAGTCAGATCACTGGAAGCTGGACTCTCTGCGTGCAGGGATGACAGCGTCTTCTCAGTGCGTCAGGCCGGGAAACGGGCTCCTCTGAAGTCGAGGTCTCCTCTGAGTTTACAAGGGGTAGGGAAGGTATATTTATACCTGAGAGGTACCTCACAATGTTAGCATTGACGTGAGTCGGACAGCGGAAGACGTCATGAATGAACCCCTAAGGTATAGTGGTTCATGCATAATAGATGAGTCCTTGAAGAAATCAATAGTCCTGTGCTAGGGAAACTCCCGAAGCCTAAGGGTCTGTTCTTCAAGAACTCGTTGTGACGTTAGGGTGGACGGATGTCGGAGACCATGCCTGTATTTGGAGTGCACGGTTTCATGCCTAAATAAGGACTGGGATTTTATGCCTATATAAGGGCAGGGCGAATTGTGCCTATATAAGGACATGATACAGGAAAGCCCGTGTATGGACACCCTAAGAGGAATACAACAGTTTGACCTAATGACATCATCACTTTTGATCCAAAACCAGGCATTTAAAAGTAAGTCATTGTGCTTGACTGCCTTGTAGATTTCTAAGTGGCATTTTATGGTGTGAACTAAGGGAGGGTGTTTTAAGTTGCCAATTTATTGGGAAGTGGGGGTGGGGAGAGAAACAGATACTGTACCAAGTTAAATCAGTAGAGGACAAACTAGGGTACATCTTGAAAACCTGTACATTACTGTGCATACACTTATTTGGTTTGTGCTCTAGAGGTTGTTGGGTGGTGTCTACCAAGACATGGTCTTGTCAGTGTTCAATTATTTAAGTATGCAGACAACACTTTTATTATTGGTCAACGTATTGCTGATTTGTACCAAGGTAGATCTAGAAAGATTTCTGAATTGTCTTTAGAAGCATACTGTGGCAAATGAACTTGCTATAATTCTTAATATTGTCTTATTTGATTGTAGACGCTGTGTAGCCAAAAAATGCATTGGGATGTATTGAGAAGCAAAGATTTGTTGTTGACGATTACCCTGATGTAACCGTATAAGTTGACTAGTTCAAAAGCAGTTCCCATCTACGTAGTGATCCAAGACAAATTTCTTCCACATCTGACTTGTGCAACAGATGCATATCTTCAAGTTGTGGTAGTTCATCAATTTGTTCTAGTGCTCTGTTGATAAAGTAATATTTGGTCTTTCTCATTCTACGAGACCATCCCAAGAAATGCTGAAACTTAAACTAAAGCAGAGCTAAGCATTATAGGCTCCGTTTAAAAAAAAAAAACTTGCTTTAAAACTTTGAATTCTCAATTCATTTCTGTTCAGCTCAGTAATAAGCACTCTGAAGAATCCCTGGGCAAAGTATCTTAGTCCTTTGAGAAATCTTGAGGGCAAAAATGAGAAGTCTATTTCCTGGTTTGCTGCAAATTTAAATTTGTTTTTACCCCTTTTAGAGTTTAGCAGATCTTTGGGGTGGAAGGTAGGGTTGAGCAAAGTAATACAAAGGGGCTGTTATTTTTTGGCTTCAAACCTCACTCTGTCCAACATATTTTGGTCCACATTGTATGCACCTTAGGACAGGAGTCTCTAACTTCTTCTGTGAAAACAGCTACTTATGTTCAGTGAAAATCGTGAGCTTCTAATTTTTACTACTGACCACATCAGACAAGATTGCATTTGTGGCCATCATATGCAAGATTACCAGAAGGGGTCACCTCAGTGCATTAGGCACGGTTCCCAGCTGTAATGTAAAATACTATTTCAATGCGGAATGCCTGTATATGGGTGATACATAACAGCCATAGCTGCAATGCCCTGGCACCAAGTTAATATTAGTAATAAGACTCGAAAAACTACGACGGAAATGATGGCTGATTTCTGACAGGATGAGTGGAATCGAATGACTGGGAACTAAATAATTACCCCAAAGTATTTAAAAAAAAAAAAAAAAACCAAGACACGCGCACTGAAAATTGAGACCACGGGTAGGGAGGCAGAATGGAGGGGTGTTACCACTGTTTTGTTGGCATGGAAGTCATAGCAACGATAAGAACAAGACAATGGCAATACCAATAGATGTGAATGTACAAGGATTATGATTGTAGATCTGAGGCAACATAGTGAGAGTGGGCAAAGAGGACAACACATAAATCCTAACTGTAACTTGCTTTTATAAATGCAAAATGCCAATAAAGTTGTTTAAAAAAAAAGTCTCCAAAAACATCAGCTCATGAGTTCCGAAAATGCATATATTTTCATATCTAATGCACACATTTTAAAATTTTAGAATACATATATTAATTCAACCAAGCAAATATTCTAGTTTATTAGGCTGGGCTGCACACATGGAAAGCTACCAGTAGCTCATGAGCTACTTGTTGGAGAAGCATGCTTTGGAGGCCCTGGGTTAAAGCCTTGACTATCTTGACTA